>CM058040.1:66000948-66732935 GCA_030169165.1 Centaurea solstitialis
TACATCCAACAATTTTATGACTCCATGACATATGTTGAAGAGAAATCTTCAAAACCGGCGCACTTCAAATGCATGGTTGAAGTTATTGAGTACGAGCTGACTCCAGAGAAATTCTAGCATATCTTACAAATCCCTGGTGGTGACTTTGAACCTGATGAGCATCTGTCGATCGATGAAATGATTGAAATGATCTATTGCCTCGGATATGCCCATCCACTCACTAGCCTTAGTAAATTCACACGCAATTCTCTCGCGGGAATCTGGGTTAATCTCTTCACTATTCTCAACAAGTGCCTGTCTTCCCGTACTAAGGGTTTAGATCAATGTGGCAAAGAAATGAAGCAAGTATTTCTTGGTTGTGCCTTTGACATTCGGCATACTGACTACCGATACTTCCTTTGGAAAGAGTTCGCGGCGTGATCACAGACAAAGGGAATCCAAAAAAGGCCAGGACTTTTGTCCCTTATCCCCGGTTCTTGGGTCTTATCATCCATCACATCCTCGACGAACACAACCTTGTTCCACGGACAGATCTCCCTATGTATCCTACTTGGTCTATGACTAGACTGAACGACCGCTCAGCTGATCAAGCGGACGTGATACCTATGGCGATTCCACAGTCTTTACTTGATGAAGCTGATCTATTTTCACCGATTGTGAGAGTTTACTTAGAACTTTCACCTCTACGAGGTACTCCAGAGCCGGAGACTGGCACCCCGAGGTATCCCCTAGACGAGCGAGTGAGGGTTCTAAGAGTGGTCATTCATCTGGGGATGATGATCAAGGGCGTGAGTATGAGGTGTCGGGGGAGATGACGGGGGTAGATTAGGCGGTGAAAATGATCATTCCGGAGATGCTACTACACATGTTGATAGATCCACTCTTCTCACTATGTTGGGTCTAGATTCTGATGACTCCGATGATTCCGATGATGACCACCACGTTGATGGTGCGGGAGGTATAAGGATTGAAGGAGACACTCTAGTTGAAGAAAGTGAGCTGAGTATGGGACGAAAAAGAATTGATGAGCGTGTGACAGGATCAGAGGTTTTAACCAATCCTCCCCTACCCTTAGGAAGGAGCCGGGCACCCACATCCGCTACCCGCACGCATTCGTTCGATGCGGGTATTGAAGTAGACACCTCCCACCCAGAGGTGCAATTCCACGCCCCCCTCAGCCACTCACTCGCCTCTCAACAGGTGCGCGTTTCATTCCACGCCCCCCAACCTTCCTTGATGAGCACATAAGTCTAGAGCCACTTGATACACTTTTAGGGACACATACTGCCAGTCTAAGTGACGCAGTTTCGGCTCCACCTTTCACGATTCTGAGTGACGTGACCGGAACCCCGAGAGTGGCGCCCCAGACTGGTGTTTCACGAGGACCGGCGGGAAGACCTACCACGGCTATCACACGCCAACCGTGAACGTAGGACACACCGTTGATTCAGCGGTTGTGCAAACGGGTACTCTATGTGAGCCCGGTGTTACTTACCCGGCATCTGTTGTCAGGGACATTGTGGACAGCGTCCTAAAGGCTGTCCGAGAGGAGTTTGCTGGCAGGATTGCAGTACTTGAGACAAGTTAAAGGGCAAAGAGAAGGTGGTTGAACCGGTGCGAGATCCATTACCACCTCCCCCTCCGATATCACATCCGAGATCTACCGCTCCCGCTTCTTCCTCCGATGAGTTGCGGGACCTTCTTATGACGTCCTTACTCTCCCGAAGTGACCTTAATGACAATGAGGTTGATCTTCTGGGGTACTTGAAGCGGTTCACCGACACATCACTTCCCGTAAGCCATCCCGAGCCGGCTACCTCCTCTTCTCAAGAGGTAGTCTCTTCTATCCAGCGGCTCGAAGGGAAGCTTGATTCCATGAAGACGGAGGTCAGGTTTGATATATCCTTGGTCAAGGGCTCTCTCTCCGGTATTCAGACTCAGATTAGAGACCTTCAGACCACCTGCCGTGCAGCGGCCGAGCCAGCCAGACGAAGGCACGACGACCGTGATGACCCCGATCACCTGAGGGGGAAATCACGAAGAGGGCTCGACATATCTCCTTGGCTCTGACAGGCACATCTACCGGCACCGCACCTTCCGGTACTCGCACGGACACCGGTGCCGACGTACAGCATTCTCAGCCTAGTCAGAGAACAGTCACTGATGTTGAGATGGGTTGCCAGACATCTCCTTCACTATCTTTTGGTTCTCCTCCACCATACATGTCTCCTCTTCCACTCGCGCCGTCGCCGACATGTCATGATCACGACAGACCTCCGCCTCGCACGCCTTCGCCTGTTCCGTCTGTCTCACCTCCTCGAGCATCACCTACTGTACCGGACTTCTCCGCTTTGGCATTCCGTCGCCACCTCCTCGCTCCACAGTCAGATGCCGTGCACCAATCAACCCGGTGACTCATGGCCCCAGCGACCGATTCATGGTCAATGGAGGCAGCCATCGGTATCACCTCCCAAGGTGATCTATCCTAATGAGAAGGGTGCTCTTTCCAATCGGCGTAGATATGTGGAACCGCGGGTACCAATTCGGTGGGATATAGAAAGGAGACGCGGTCGATACCTTGAGGACTCTCACAGATCTATATTCACCGACGAGGTACTCGACTTGCCCATAGAGAAGTACCTTGGGATCACTAAAATGCCAAAATCCGATCAAGTCAAACACGTCCACTGGATGAAGAGCCAAGCGAAACCCCAAAGAGATGCATTCTTCTTCAACAACCCAATATTTCTCATTAGAAAGATTTCCTCCTGTGCTTTCAAGGGTTATGGTTCTCTGTCTTCACAGTCGTTCGTAAGAACACCAGAGTGTATATGTTCTCTGAAGACGACTTCGAAAACGTACCATTGACGACATTGAGACTTTGTTCACCGATCTGAAGATGCTTACTAGTCGACCTCAGGATTTCTACGAAGGGCTTGAAGCCGTAAAGCACTTCATTGTGAGAAATCGGAGGAACTCGGAAATATCAGACTTTCAGATTGGGTTGGAGAGTCATCAAAACACCATCAACCTTACTCGCCGAATCAGGATCTCCCCAACATCGATCGCTATCCTCTCATTGATGTTATTGAGAAACCATCCCTTGGGGTAGTTTATCCGAATGAGAAGGGTGAGAAGAAATTCATGCGGTGCGATGAGGTCCACAAATACAGTGATGGTACTCTTCATTTTATCAACAAGGGGTTGGCTACGGAAGAGAAAAGACGTGACTTGAAGTGCAGAAGACCGGTCACTGGATGGATCCCACCATGTTAATTAAGAAAGCCTTCAGGATCATCACACATCGTCTAGAACACCGCAATATTCTACGACGTCTTGAGTCTTTCTACGGGCTACGAAAAATAGAGGGTCCGGCCAAAAAGCTCGAGGAGAGACCACCACCACGGAGAGATGAGGGATCATCAAGGAAAACCACTTATGCGAGGAGAAAGACTTTGAGCAACCATCAACGGTGACGAAGAAATTGACACAAAGGGGGAAATTGTTAGATTTATTTGTTAGTTGTGTCAATTTGTAATTAATTAAAACTATGTTCCTTAAATGTAATTTTGTTATTTTGGCCCAAGTGTTTAGGCCCATGCTTTCTAAGGTCTTTTGGCCCCTTTTAGTTTAGTATAAATAGGAGCTTAATTCTTCATTTGTACTTTCCACTTCCTTACAATCATTTGAGAGCTTATAAATCATTTGATAACTTTTACACTTAGTCTATTTTTCATCATGATCATTACCATTATTCCATCACTCTAGATCTTGTACTTAAAGTTTACCATAGAAAATCTAAGTGTTCATTGTGGTTGATATGGAATCCACAGGTCTTCATGGAATAAACAATTATATGATTCTCCATATCTTCATCTCAACCTTGATCTATTGTTGCTTTTGTGTTTAACATTCCAACTCTTATTGGACTAGCAACAAAAATGCTTATACTTCCACGGAGGAATACATAGTTTGTCTAGGTCGAAATCTCATTTGCTAGAGAGTTACAAGAAACATCGTTATGTGTCTCTTTCCTCTACCGAATTTGTGTATCGAGCCATAGCCTAGACTACTTTTCAACTCACATGGCTTGGCAATATCATGCTTGAGCTTGGCATCTCCAGCACCACAACACCTACGATATATTGTGATAAAGTTGGAACTATCATCAACTTAAGTTCCAATCCTGTATTTACTCTCATACGTAGCATCTTTTCATTGACTACTACTTCCTTTGAAATAAAGTCCACATTGGAGCACTTTACGTCACTCGAGTGGTGAATGATGATGAACTAGCAGATGCCTTGACTAAACCGCTCTCTTGGTCTAGACTCCATAAGTTACACTCCAGGATTGGACTATCTTCTAGACCGTCCATCGTATGGGGGCATGACAAGAATCCTTGAGGATTTGATATCCCTTGATATCTTTGTCTGTGAATATTCTCTTTTCTATCTCTTGTATGTGTTTGGTAATTGTATATTTTGTTTCCTAGTATAATTGATCTAAATAAGGTAATGTTATCTAACGAATTCCATAAGCTTTTGGCACCTCACATTCTTTATCACAATATATGTATGCAAGTAATTATGATATTACTTCAATTGAAGTCATAGTATATTTTAGTTGACTAGTATTATTATTAAAACACAAAATATCACATAAACGAAAAAGTATGATGTCTTCTATCTAGTTCATGACACAATACCAAAGGGCTTTTAGCCCAACGGTACCTCAGGAGTTTGTAAGGTGTTTACTCTGCCTTTGGTCATGGGTTCGAGCCCCATTATGGGCAAAAGGTATAATATAAGAGTAGATTAAATTTACTATTAAAAGAAAAGTTCATGACACAATATTCAAAGTTACAACCCTTTGAGTCACATTTAGAAAGAGACCAACACTTACTAGTTTGATGCTTCACATCATTAACCAATAATGAACAATCAATATGTTACATAAATCTATATTTTTCATAAATATTCGAATAATGTTTTGAGACATTTATCAACATAGTAAATCAATGAGATGTGATTTTTAGTCATAACTTGGATTTGCCACATTACATGTATCAATCAAGTTTCTCATGGGTCGATCGTTACGGCACTGCACACTATGAGAAATACGGAGATGTAGTCGAAATCTCATAAGAAACCCCAATTCAACCGTTGTACAGACGATTAAGGATTCTATTGACCAGGTATTGCCAAGGGATATAATATGCATCTTACTGGAAATTTATGCCACCTAGAGTAACTCCTATATATAAGATATGGTTGAAAATGTAAGTTTTTTTAATTGTTAATAGGATATTTCTATGCAGGAATGGACCTAGAGAATTTTTTTAATGGTGGCACCATTTAACTATAAGGAACATTTGTAGAGATATTTTTTATTAAGTCAATATCAATTTAGTGATTGGTTCCTCGATTTTTAAATGAAAAGTCTCATGTTCAACTTATGATAATACAATTTTTTAAGAAACATAATAAATATGATATTAAAATTTAAAAAATAAAAAAAAAATGACTCAAACAAGATTTAAACCATGATCTCCTCTTTAAAAAAACAAGAACTAACCAACTCAGCTAAGGACCATTTGTGTCTTTATTGCACATTCAAAATACATAAGGTGGCACACAGCAAATTAATACGGTTGCACTTTCACGATCTTTACACTGCGACGGAGGAACAATACGGTGTACGTGCCACCGTGGGCACCTATATATCTCCATCCTTGTTTCTATGTAATGATTATAAATACTTTTAATTTATATCCAAAACTGTTTAGTGAATCTCTTAAATAAACCATAGTCTATTTTTTACAGCAAGAAAAGAACATTTTGTTGAGAAAAGATGCTAGAACATTATAGGAGAGTATGGCATTTAAATAAACCATGGTCTGTAGAGATATATTCATCGCATAAAAAATTACCCTAGATCACTAATATAAATATATACCTTCATATAGACAAAGTGAACATTTATGCTTTTCTTAGTATCCTTTCTTCAAGGGACCTAGAGACGACACTTCCTTCATACATTAGAGATGTATTCCATCTGCATCCATACTAATACTACTGTATGATACATTATATACAACAGCAAGTTATGATATGGTTATAATTGTGTCAAAAAGGTTGATTTCGACAACCCAACATCCCACAATCGATTGCCAATTTCGTAATGTGGTGGCAATATTGACTCACTAAGTGGTTGTGCCTATAGGGGTTCCCCAAGTTTCAAAATCAAGACCATTTGATATTGTGCAAACCTACCACCCACCCATATATTAAAAGCTGAGCTACATATATACTATCGGTAAATATGATATGATTATGATTGGTGTTACACTGTTACTATACTCCATTATCTCAAATGTAAGGATTGACTACACATAAGATAACCACACGAGAAATATTTATGACACCCATATGATTTCCAATATAGTATTCGTATAGCTCGCAAGCATTTTCATATACGTACACAAGGTATCTATCTTGTACCCGTGTGTAGATTTGTGAGGTCCAGAAATTAAACAAGATAGAAGATAAAGAAGAAGATATAAATTTGGATGAAAAATCAATAGAGAAATCATGTGTTTACTTGCAATATTGGGAGACTCTCAAATGGGTTTACAAGAACACACACTCACTTTCACCTAAACGACTCTCGTTGAATGATGCTACCCCTCCTTCCCAAAGCCCTAAACCCCTTATATAGGTCCATTTACACAAAAGCCCAAGCCCAAGCCCAAGCTAAAACAATTAATTAATTACAAAACAATTCCCAAAGTTTTCCTTATAAAACTTTCTGATTATTAGGACAATTGGTCCTAACAAGATTCGACATCACTATATGTATCTGACGTACACATGCTATTCATTATCATTATACATACTTAAATCCGAGTCCAAAGTATTATTTGACCAAAGATATCTACATATAAAAAATTCTAAGGTTATTATTACCTTTAAATAGAATAGAAAATATTAAATTAACACAATATCTTGAGCAATACATTTTATTAATTTCATTACAACCATCGTCTTTTGGACGCACACTACCATTTTGATTGCAATATTACATATATATATAATCAGAAAGAACAATGAACTTTTACATTAATATCTAAATATTGTTCAACTCATTTTTAGACATTACGATATGATTGCTAGTCATCATTTGGATTTGTCACTTGCAACTCTTCTGTTTAGTATTGTAACTCCCATGTACCTGTAGCGAATTGAAATCAAATCATTTTCATGTATTTGTAAGGAAAAAATGAAATTTTGATCTATTTATGTTAAAGTCACATAATCTCGTATTCAAATTTTATCACCTTCCAAGCATTAAAAGGCTTGCTTGCGGATTGGTTCCTGGAGAGTTAGTTAAAGTTGATCCATCAATGACACGAATAGCATCCACACCAAGAATTTTATAATCGTCATCGACTACCTTGCCCATTTGACACCCGCCATGGTAATGCCATATGGTCTTTACATTGTCCTTGCAGTATTGTTCCAATGAGGAGCTCGTATTGGCATGTACAGGCAAAGTTGTAGGCATTTTCACGTTAAGATCAAGAATATCTTGGATCGTCATATTTGCATATTTGAATTTTGAGAAAGCTTTAGATTGGATTGCTGTTAGGATTGTTTTAACCCCAAGAACGCATCTTCGTAGGTCACTGGGATCATTCAAGTAGTTGAATGTTACAGATGGGTTGTCAGCTGGATTTCTATTTTTAAGCTTCAGGTTACCCTTGGAGTTAGGATAGTTAATTTTCTCGAATATGAATCCGCCCATCTGCAAACAAGTAGAGGTGATCCACAACTATAAAAAATTTTAAGTTCTTATTATGGTTATTAATGAATATTAATATACCTCATAAGAATAACCCTGATAGTCAGAACGCGTTCCACCAATCAAATTAAAGCCTTCTACTGCCTCAATATAGTTTCCGGATTGAGTGATACCTACAATATCAACTAAGGATTGTGCAACGGGTATTGGAGAAGGGATGAAGATTTCATTTAACGGGTTGTCAACCATGTCTTGACCAATTAAAGGATTGTGAAGCACAGGTCTAATGTTGTGGCGATGAAGTTGGTCCTTTGGACCTACACCACTCAACATTAGAAGTTGCGGACTTCCGAGGGCACCTGCAGATAAGATGATTTCATCCATTTGTCCTCCTTTCAAGTAAGCCCTATGCTTCCTGCCTAATGCATCTTGGTACACTACCCCATAAGCCATTGGTCTTGATCTCCCTGTACCAATAGCTTTAATGAAAATGTGTGAATGTTGGGGATATTAAATAAAATTACATAGAAACATGCCTTGGTAACATAAAGTTTAAGTAAATTTATATAATGACACTTCAGTTACCATCATCTTCAAACTTTGCAAGTAAAAATAAAATATAGTTTAAGAAATTTAACTGAATAAAGTTAATATTAAGAAATGTAATCGAAGCATAATTAGATTTAAGAAATGTAATTGAAGCATAATTAAATTTAGGAAATGTACCTTTTGTTTTAAATAAGATTTTGTGAGCAGTTGCATGTAAAAAGAGACACAAGCCCTTAGGATTTGCATATTGTAGCAAATCTGCCGCCGTATGTCGGGTCCCATTTTGATCGAAAATAGTTCCACCAACTTTAGTCCCAATGATGTGATCATACGTAAACCCATTTTGTGGTGCAACTCCGGCTTCGACAAGTGCACCTTCCAACGCCGAATGCCACCTTGTCAGAATTGGCTCAAAAACCATCACCTTTTCTACCCATCGGTAAGACTCGTTGATCAAATTTTCATCCTTCAAATTGGCGTCTTTAATAAATCTTGCATCACCATGAGAATAAAATCCTGCATTGATTGAAGTGCCACCGCCCAAGACGCGTGGTCGTGCATTAACAACTCCGTCGACCGAAATAAATTCCTGAGAAGGGGAGCCGGGTGAGTGGTCAGAAAAGTAGGAGCCAAAGTTAGCTAGCTTGGTCACGTTGGGATTGCCATAAGGTGAGGCACCACGTTCAAGCAGTAGAACCGAGTAGTTTTGAGAAAGGCTTGTGGCTATTGGTATTCCAGTTGTGCCTCCCCCAATAACTATGTAGTCGTAGTATGAGATCTTCGGAGCTTTTGTTGCCTCATCCATGAAGGTATAGTTTGGAGCTGTGTATGAGAAAGAATAATAAAGAAAAAAATGAAGGTAAGAGGAAAAAAATGAAGGTAAGAGGGAAAAAAACAAACATAGACCAGAATAATAAAAAACATATATTCAAACAACTTACCAACATCAAAATGAAAAGTAACATTTTGAAAGATAATGTAGCAAAATTTATAAATTTCAAATAAAATAGAAAACCGAAAAATAAATATGGACAAAATAATACACTACAAATATAACGCGTAACATCGGACTTATATATTTTGCAAATTAATAGGATCATTAATATTGAATACATACGTTTTTCACCGCAACAAAACTCGTGAAAGCATAAAAGTGTCACAAATGTTCCCCATAACGCATAGGTTGACATTTTGTTTAGTCGGTTTCAATGGGTTTATATATCTGATGCCAAAAACTCAAGAGATCATAAGATGAGCCTTTGGTATTTGGTGTTTGTGATGTGAATTAAAAAAGGAAAGTGATGGTATTTATAGAGTGTGATTCTATAGATAGATTAGAAGGGTCAACAAAGACGAAGTAAAAATGTAGGAATTTTGGATGATGTAAGATGTTAAGACTTGAAAGAGTTTAATTCCTTTAAGCAAATCTATATTCATTTGTTTAATCTTCAAGGAATATGGATTTCACCAATAATCTTTGAATTAATCGTTTGGCTAAGCATTTGTTCGTTCACTTTAAACATTTGTTTAATCTTCATGCAAATCTATATTCATTTGTTCATTCACTTTAAACATTTATTAATTTTATAAAATGTTAAAAACTTTTTTCTATGCATAAAGTACATTTAATAGATGCAAACTATTTAAAACAAAAATACAAGGAGTTAAGTTCCGGTGAGACCAAGCCTTTTTGGTGAGACCAACATATTTTACTTGAAACTTCACATCAAAACATTTGTGAAGGTAAAAAAAATTGAACATTCATCGTTAAAACATACTAAAAAACACTATCGTAAAAAAAAATTCCAAAAAAGGTTAAAAAACGAAACCTTCACAGCAGTTTTTTTGTGAAGGTTTGCATTATATATATGTAACCTTCACAGAACTTGAGCCGTGAAGGTTTCGTTTTTTAGCTTGTTTTTGAAATTTTTTTGCATCGAAAGTGAATTTTAGGTCTGCGTATTCGTGTTTTATGTACATTCACGGTGTTTTTTTGTGAAGTTTCATACGTTAGGTATTGGTCTCACGCGGTCTCACGGTAACAGCTTGGTCTCACATGATCCTAAGACAAATACGAGTACGTAAGTATTAACTTTCAATGCTTTCTATTTATGTTTATCTGTTAAGTTGATATCTATATCTACCCATATTAATTAATAATCTTATACAAAATAAACACCTAGCTTACTTTCTAAATTAAGTTATTGTTATTTAATCTTCTGATTTAAAATATCTAATATATGGTTACTATTTCAATAGAACAAACTATATAAAAGTGGGCGTTTTATTTGTTTTTAATTTGTACCATATTTATTTCTCTTTTTGGTTACGATCAAGCTGTGGGTAACAATTCTTCGTTCACTTCTCTTATGCCCTAATCCAAAGATCTAAATTTGTTGTTTATCAGTTGCCTATTAACCTTGTCGGATGTTTAGCAAAATTGTCTCTAAAGTACTAGCAGAAAGACTAAAAAGGTATGGACTTCGTAGTCTCTGAGGAGCAATATTCCTTCATAAAGGGCCAAAGCATTCTTGACGGTCCACTTATCGTAAACGAAGTTATAAATAGGTTCAAATGGAAAAATAAAAGGACTCTGATCCTTAAAATCGACTTCGAAAGTCCTTTGATTTGCTCAATTGGGGTTATTTGGATAATACTTCGTTACAATTGGAGTTCAACGATAAATGGAAGACTAGGGTGCAGGGTTGTCTACCGACATCCAAAGTCTCGGTCCTAGTTAATGGGTCCCGATCAAAGAGATTTTGATGGAAAAATATGTAAGACATGGCGATCCTATCGCATCTTTTCAGTTTATTTTGGTGGCTGAGGGGCTGAAAATTGGGATGGAAGAAGTGGTAGATAATGGGACCTCTTGGGGAATTTCTATCTCAAAAAATGGCGCTAACATCTCTATTTTTCAATATTCTGACTATTTTTTTTATAAGGTTCACTTGGGTTTGCTCAGACTACATCCTTGGTAAATTTTACATATTCTGACTATTTTCTTTGGGGAATGGTCGCAAAGTAACATTATGAACTTGGTGAGAATTCTAAGATAATTCTAAGATGCTTTCATCTAGCTTCTAGCAAAGTAATGAGGATAGGGGTTAAATCAGGTGAGGTGTTGGCCATAGCGAGAAATTGAATTGCAAAGAAGGTTCCTTTACATTTTCTTACCTAGGAATGCCGTTAGGAGTTAAGATGTCCAAGGTAGAAAGTTCACTTCCACTCATTGATAAATTCCAAACCGATGTGTCTAGTTGGAAAGAAAAAAAACTTCCGTAGGAGGAAGATTAATTCTATGCAAGACAGTTCTTGGAGTCTTGGGTTGTATTTTTTTCTCCTTAATACAAAAGCACCCAAAAAGGTGATTAGAGTCCTAGAAAACATTCGATTGAGATCCGTTTTTTATTTTTATTTATTTATTTTTTGTGTGGTGTGTGTGTGTGTGTGTGTGGGGGGGGGGGGGGGGGGGGGGGGGGGGGGGGGGGGGAGGACACAAAAAAACTAAATTGGAGGTCTGTTATATCTAGAGTCTTAGAACACTTAACCTTGCCCTTCTTGGAAAATGATGGTGGAGATAGATTTACAGACGACACGTAAGGGTTATGGTGAGAGGTTATTTCTTTTCTTTTTGGACCCAACAAAGGTCTTTTCTCGAGAGTGGGAGCGGTTATCTAGGTGGAAGTTGGGCACAATCAGGAAGCTTGATAAAGAGGCTTCACCTTATGAACCATTCGCTATATGAACAGGTCTTGGGAATGGAAGCTGGAAAAATACAACAAATTCTTTGTGTATTCTCTTAAGAACACAATTGACGACTCCCCCTGAACCATATTTAGGCATAACATGACTCGGAATCGATTAGTGCTAGGCAAAGTCAACCTACTGTTGTGGCGGACTATTACGCAGATTTCTACGAAATTAAATTTTACTAGAAGAGTCAATTGGCTCAATTCCAATCGTTGTCCTCTTTTTCACTCCGTGTCAGAATCAGAAGACCATCTTTTATTAACTACTCAACTGGTAACGAAATCATCATGGTGATCACTTCCTGGTGAAAGTTTCCCTTGATGGTTGCCTCCATTCCTGTCCTTCTAGATGTGTTTAGTGACGTTAGAACAAAACTGTCATGGTTTCGATCTTGGGAGCAATCATCGAGGCATATATATATGGTCCATTTGACAACTTTAGAACTCGTTAGTTGTCAACAACAAAGGGTCCTCACCATGCATTATCACATTGGAGGTAATTTCGTTATATTTTTTGTAGATTAAAAGAAGATTAGAAGGAGGGAGACCTTTACTTGGGAAAATTGGCGGTATTGTAATCCTTTAGATCCCGTTTGACGTTTTTGTTCTTCTAGCTTCTCACTAGTTTGTTGTGTTGGACTAAAATCTTGTCGTTCTTCAATTCTACCAAAATTTTAATTAATAAAAACTCATGCTCGAGACATATACATCATAATTAGGTAAGTAGTTAAATGTTTAGATAATATAACTAATATATGAAAATCTTAACAACATTTCATGTTGTTAATCTAGTCAAACTACATAAATCAAAACATTCTATGAAAAAGGATGGTGCATTCTCCTTCTTGACCGAGCATTTAAGCCTTTTTACTTGTTGGTGCTCATGAGCTAATTAAACAATCCTATCAAAATTTAATCAATTAATACTAAAGATGTCAATGCCATGATTCAATGATATATATAAAGTAAAATATGATACCATATCGAATCCAATCTAGCCCTATTGTATATGCGGCAATCACAAAATCTTGAATTTGTCTATATATGGAATATTGACTTAGACTTGGGAGCATTCTCATTCTTTAGTTAAATTGATGGTCTAACTTGACTTTGATTAAACATTGACTATTTTATTGTATATAACTATATGGAGATTACGATTACATGCTTATTTTAGCAACGGATTTAAGGATTATCTTATTGCATATTATGCCACCTATTATGTGCTTTTTGTTTATTGTTCGAAATATTTTCTTGCATACATCAAATTATTTACGTGTCTAGGTGGGGTTCCTTAAAAAGATACAAATAAGAGGGCATTGCAAGGTAGTACAAATAAACATTCAATTTGCAACCTTCAAATGCCTTTTATGATTGTAGGATTGTAAACAAGGTTGGCATGTTAAATGTGCAACCCATGCAGCGGTAGAGGATCGACATCCTAAGTCCAAGGGTCATCAGTTTGTGATACATATGTTATTATGTGATATATATGTTATTATTTATGAGTTTAAATCAAACTATAAACACGAATGACCAATGTCGAAGCTGCTAAGTGTATAATCAACTATTTAGGTCAGGTAATGCCCAAGTGCACTTTTTAGGTCATGTAAGTTTATTGGAAGATATTATTTAAGGTATTTATTCTCCTCTTTACTTGCATTATTTTAATATATTTAATAAAAATGAGTATATCAGTAAGCTGGTTTAGTTAGGTTCCAAACCCCTTTAAAATATTATTATAATGTATTTGTTAATTAAAAATATCAATGTAGGTCAATTTTATAGTTTTTTCGTATAGGACATCAAAAACCTCAAATCAACCATGATTATATATCAACTCCAATCAAACGACTATCAACGTGATTGGTGGTAGATCTCTTGCTGGAATGCCATATTGCCGTGGCAACGTTCTATTAATCTGTTAGCAAAAGCCACACTACAAAATATACTCCTCTCATCACAGACACAAAGCCAATGGACCGTTTTATAGAGATCTTTATATCCATATAGCTAAAATGCTTTTGTTTAAAATCAATATCCATGAGTTTGAAACCGTACTTTTGACATTTTAATATAATAGCTTCATTCTATCTATGTCTAGCCCAATGGTAAGGTAACATCCTGGGGTCATGCAGTGTATAATATCTCTGACTATGTGGGTTCAAACCCTGTGGAAAGTACGTGGCAATATCTAGATCATGGACTTGCCACATAGTGTTACCGTTAAGTGAGTTGGGTCGTGATATACGTAGATTAGTCGGGTGCCCTTGTGAGCCCGGTCTCCCGGATACATCGGAAACGTGTGTATATGTTGTTAAAAAGAATACAAGAGATGGTTTCTTAATCCGTTGTTGTTTTCTTAATTACTTAGATATTCAAAAAGAGTTTTGACTTTAAAAGATTCCAATTGCATTTATCAACTGATAATATGTTTCTCAAAACTTTTTTTTATTACTATACTGAAAGATTATACTCGCTATAATTTGATCAAGTCCACCTACAATTTTTGCTTCATTTGATGCCATACAAAAGACGCAACTTTAAATAATATATCAATCTTGGAATATAAGTTTTATTTGGTCAACTTACAATATTGATCGGTTTATTCAGACCCGTAAACAAGTTTACGTTGCTTCATTTCATGCCGTTAGAAGGAGGCCATTGATAAAATATATACATCATTCTTGGATTAATGTTTGATTTGGTCCACTTCAATTGCTTAATTAAAAAGCCATAAGCCAGTTCAAGATGTTGAAGAGTTCAGACAGTACTTCAAGGCTACAACTGAAACTGGCATTATCCAGATTGAAAACAAGCTATATATGTTTATATTATTCAAACATAAGGAAGTTATATATTGCATGACTTATATGATTTGTTGATACTGTCAAATGTATGGAAAGTTGATGTATAATTTACATGGTTGGTAATTAGAGAAGATGAGTTGTAGCTCCTTTATTTTCTAAGATTGTAAGTAAGGTAGCCAAATTATAAAAAGTTAAAGGATAGTTTAGACAAAATAAAATGCAAAGAGTGTAAAAGGGTTGACTTTCTAAGCCAGACTTTTGCACATTGGCAAAAAGAATTTCTAAGGCTACAATCCATAATGGCAAGAATTTCTTTCCGATTTAATAATTCTCAGTCGTTATCCTTGACCTCAAATAGAGTTATATCCACTCATTCAACATTTACCTAGCAATACTAATTATTTATGCCATATTATATATTTATATAGCATTTAACAAAAAAAAAATTAAAAACAATTTTTTAAGCATGAGTTATTGTTTATTTAATTATATATATTACTTAAAATTCAACGTCAAAAATAGACTATGCATAATTGCAAGTTATTAAAGCTCCGTTTTTGGATTCATGTAAGTAACTAAAGGGAAAGATAATCAAATACACGATAACATCTCAGTTTTGTTATAAGTAATCTAAACAGTAATTCAGATAATTATTGAGTTCTAATATAATACTTATGAGGCCTTTGTTTGGTTGGATTAAGATAAAATCTAAAGGAATTGGAATGATCAATTTCATTCCCCAATTTCATTCACGTGTTTGGTTTATTTATAGAATGAAAATGAATTTCACCATTCATGGATCTGGTTATTCCATCACAATTAAGAAGGAATTCAATTCCATTTCATCCTATTTTCTTAAAAAAAACTATGATATTCTATACTTGATCTACCCAGACCTATATGAACTTTTGTCGACCACCACTGATCTGAACTACTAACCGCTGATCTGAACTACTGACCATTCTGAACCACCGCCGACCACCACCGTTTTGAATCACCGTTCTGAACCATCATCGACCACCAATGATATGAAGTACTACCGACCACCACCATTGGTTTAAACCACTACCGACCACCAACATTCCAAGGCACCACCGACCACCATTGGTTTGAACCAACGCCGACCACCACCGTTTTAAACTGTCACCAACCAACACCATTCTAACCCACCAACAACCACCAGCGATCGGGACCACCAACGTTCTAAACCGTCGCCGATCACCACCATTTTGAACCACCACTGACTGTCAACCACCGCCAACCACTACCGACCATCGTCCATCATTGTTCTAAACCACCGCCAGCCACCACACCGACCACCGACATTTTGAACCGACACCGTCGACTACCATCGATATGAATCACCATTCTAAAACACCACTCCACCACAACCCCCACCAATCCACACCGCTGTTTTGGACTATTGTTGATCAATTTGAACCACAACAGTTGGATTTCAGTTTAAAAGGTTTCAAAAAGGTTATTTTGGTCCTTTACTAGTATTTCAATCCAATTCCTAAGTTACATTTTGTGAACCAAACAAAACAAATTGTAATTTCCTTAACAGACTCCATTTTAATGTCTGTTAATCAAATATGTGGCTAAACCTCACAACATTGCATTCTAGTTCCCTCAAGGTTAAATTCTTTTGCTATATATCGTTTAATCCAACAACATTTTGCGAACCAAAAGTCTCCTTAGTAATTATCATTATAAAGAGTTGTATTAATAACCAAAAAATAAATTACTTTTTATGAAACGTAAATAAAATTATAATTAAAATTTTGAATTAAAGAAATTACCCAATAAAATTATAATTAAATTTTCAATTAAAGAAATTATCCAAAAATATAAGAACTTTTAAATAGCTAATTCGATATTAATACCCATACACTTTTCTCAATATTATATAAGATAACTTCAAATTTATTTTTGTTGAAAAATAAAAAAATTATTGATTTCTTAAAACCACCTAAACTCATATTATAACATTGATAGAAATATAAGTTAATTTAAATAATTAAATTGAGATTTACTCAGCTGAATTATGAAAGATACTTTTCTAGTTTAATCCAAATATCAAGGTTCAAGACATTAAGGTGAACATAAACTACAAAGAACTCTATTGTGACAATGATAGGTAGTTGGTCGCTTTAGCTAGACTGTAAGTACTCTTCAAGTTAGGGGTGGTTGTAACGCCCCGATACCCAAAATATCATAACAAATATAAATACACAATAATCATAAATCCCAGTGATCTAATACGCATAATACTCAGAATTCTCAACTCAAAAGTAAATGGTTAAAGAGTGCATGCGGAACAACCCTCCACAGCTGAGATTCTAATTAGGTCAAAACTCTACTTCAGACCGGCAACGCGACTCTAGACATCTACCTTTTCCTTGCCTCTTGCTGCTCGATCTTTTCCTGAAAAGATTTTAGATTTTGGAAAACGAGGGTTAGACCGTAAGGTCTACTGAATTCCCTCAAAAACAGTTTACAGTACAGTTCCGGCCCGCTGGCCGTAAAATCAGTTATCACAAGGTACCAGGAAAGCATCATGAGTAATAAAGTCACAACACAACAACCGGATGGCCGGATCCCCCGGATTCTCATTTAAGGAGTGACGGACGTAGTCCGTGCCTCGCACCATCCCACAAACAACCTCACGTGGCAGGATCTCCCAGATTCTCATTTAAGGAGTGACGGACGTAGTCCGTGCCTCACACCACTAACCTCCCAGGGATGTACGGTCCCATGGTACATATTACTCACGATGCAATTCCGAAACATTAAAACAGCATGCATATGATGATCATCAGTATAGCATTCACAACCATTTATAATTTCACAAAATCACATTAATATCATTATCAAAACATTTGCAAACCGAATGGATATGTTTAAAACAGTAAAAGCAGTCCATTCATTTTCAGGCAAGGGAACTCACCTGAGCTTATTTCGCTGATTACTCTATCCCCTGATATCTGTATAAATTCCTAAGGCATTAGAGATTCGCACTTAGACAACACACAACTAGGATACCCCTAGGCAGACTTAGCACGGGGGTTCCGCTACCCGGTTAGCGGACGGGGTCAAGGGGAGCCGCCCTTGCGGGGTCTGAGGGGCAGCGCCCCTCGAAAAATTTTATTTCTAAGGGGTTAAACTACTATGGAAAAATCCTTCTCCGAAAATAACCCTAACGACAAAACCTTCCAAAACTCGACTCGGAAAAGCACAAAATCCGATTCGGAAAAACACGCCGTTTTCCGATTCGGAAAACCTACCATTTTCCGATTCGGAAAATGGTAATTTCCGATTCGGAAATCCCGACTCATAATCCGCATACCAAATGTAACGAGGTCAAAATAACGACTTAACTAGCCAATTTCCCGATTCGGAAAACGTAGGTTTCCAGTCCGGGAAAGGCATGACGAAACGAAACACTTCCGAAAACACCACATATTTTCCGATTCGGAAAACATAAATTCCGATTCGGAAAATATGATTTTCCGATTCGGAAAACATAAATTCCGATTCGGAAAATATGAATTCCGACTCGGAAAACGAGGACAGTTCCGAAAACAGCCTAAAATCGATCAAAATCGATTCTAATCTGATCCAATTGTATCCAAACTAATCCCAAAGCAAATATACGACAATTAACAGTGATCTTACACTATTCGGGCATCGAGATCTTACCTTACGAAGCGAAAATCCCCTACTAAAGCTTGATGATGATACTTCCTTCCAAAACACACACTTCACACACTAACACTTCCAAAAATGGTTTAATTTTAGGGTTTAGGGTTTAAATACCTAGGGTTTTGGGCCAAGCCCATACCTAAAATGGTAAAGGCCCATGCCATTAGACTTTTCAATAGTCACATAATTAACCCTAGAATTCCTCATATTCTCACAAAAGGTCAATTGACAGTAACTTAACTTATTTAACTCCACCTAGGATCTTGGTTATTACAGTGGACATCATAAGCGGGTGTCAACCTTTGGAATCGGAAACGCTTCAAGACTGTCGGTTTTTAAATACGGAATCGATCGAGACCAGTTTTGATTCCGATTCTTAATTTATTGGAACCATTACCGCTGGATACCCACCGAGATTGGTTCTGGAAATGGGTACCCGAAGATGGCAACAATCACATTACATTAAGAATGTTCTAAGAAAATTTGGCCACTATAACGATAGACCGGTCGTTACCCCATTTGATCCTTCTAGTCATCTAAAGAAGAACCAAGGAGATAGTGTCTCTCAATTGAAATATACTCAAATCCTTGGGAGCCTGATGTACATTATGAATTGTACTAGACCAGATTTGGTATATAGTGTGAGTAGACTAAGTCGATACTCACATAACCCCGGGAAAGATCATTGGTATGCACTAATATACACTGAATTATGGGTTGCACTATACAAAATATCCTTCAGTGCTAGAAGGATACTGTGATGCGAATTGGATTTCCAATAATTCTGAAAGTAAATCCACAAGTGGCTATGTATTACACTTGGTGGGGCAGCCATATCTTGGAAATCATTAAAGCAAATAGTTAATACATGGTCAACTATGGAAGCAGAATTTATATCTTTCGATAAAGTCGTCGAAGAAGCGGAATGGCTTAAAAGCTTCCTAGAAGGAATTCCCTTATGGCCAAAACCAGTCACTGTCGTGTTTATACATTGTAATAGCACGGCTGCACTTACAAGAGCACAAAGTCAAATCTATAATGACAAATCAAGACACATTAGACATCGCCACAAGATGATTAGAGACCTGCTTAAAAATGGAATCATTTTCATTAAGTACGTAAAGTCAAAGGAGAATATTCCAGATTCTTTGACAAAAAGCCTAAGTAGAGAGCAAGTCTCATACACCTCTAGGGAAATAGGCTTAAAGCCAACACAATGAGTTCTCCTTGGCGGCAACCTAACCTAGCATAATAGGAGATCCCATGGTCTATGTTCAATAGGAAAACAAGTTGGCGATAACTCAAGAGACAATCAAACAAAGGTACACCTATTCCTATGATGTCTCCTTTGTAAATTTTTCGTTGATGCTTTAGGGTTGAATATACATTCTTAATAGTGCTGATAGGTTATGGTAGAATATGACGGATAATTCAAGATCGGCATTACCTATATGATATTGATGTGGGGTCGCATCTTTGAAGAAGGATATGGCTACGTCTTCTAAAAGTCTCGTGAGGAAGGAATTATTCACGACCGAAATGAACACAACGATAAGAATAAATCTATGCCTTAACATTACATGTGTGATATTCGTTGTGTAGACTTACTACAAAACGTGGTTAGTTCAAGACAAATTAGTCACTACCCACAAAGTTGGTTCTATGAATACTCCGTATAATGGGTTTAAGACATTGAGACACCTAATCAGATGCATATCATGTTTAGTTCCTGTACTAGAATAACAAGAACCTGTGAATATCTTATTTTTATTCAAATGTGTGGTATTATTAGAGTTTGAAATAAAAATTGTGGGGTATTATTAGGTTTTTGGTTTTGTCCCACATAGACCAAATTACTAATCTTTGAGTGGCTTATATTAGCTAGTCCTAATCTCCTAGCAAATTGCCTAAACCATTGGATTGGGCTCAAGATATATTAAATGTCAAGAGGACCTTGGGGCTCTCGAGGTCTCTTGATATTGATATGAAATTTCAAGACAAGATTATATGTGAAGTTGGGTCGCGCCGCCATCTACACCTGCCGAACTGAAAATTTTGTTGGTTATTTTTGGTTATCGAAGCATATTTATCAAATACCCCTAAAAGGCTACGTTTTTGGCAGACAATATTCATCCATTTTATGGGTTCCTTCTCTGTCAATAACACCATCAACCAATATGGAAGCATAGTGTGATTCGTCGAGTTCAAGTAGCGGATTGTTGAATCTTCTTCACACCATACGAGGGACGAATTTCTGTAAAAGGACATTGCAACACGCATGCCTCAATCCAAATAAGTTTGTCATCAAACATCGTTGCTATAATCAAGTTAGTGATTCATATTCTATTCACTATACTTTGTGTATATAAATACACACATATATATAGAGAGATAGAGAGAGAGAAAAGTTTTAATGTGAACTCAATTTTGGTTGTGAACATATAATATATATATATATATATATATGATTTTATATTTATATCCACATCTATTGTTTCTATAATTTCATCTTGAATAATCGTTGAATTGTTGTGATTAATTTACGGATTTATGTGATACTAATCTAAGGTATAACTGTTTAGACCCGTTTTTACATTGTCAAGAAGTCAAAGGGTCTTTTGTGTAATTTATTGCTTTCCTAGTTTAGCTAGTTAGTTTATGTTCCTTTTGTCTAACTATTTTGTAAGCCGAATGGGCTCTTTTGTAATTCTCTAATAGGGCCTATAAATAAAATGTGTAGGCTTGCTATTAGGGTTGGTGAACCTAGATCTCATTATCAGTATTATATGAAGCAGCTTTTCTCCAAGAAACATTCTCTTTGTTCTTCATATTCTACTCAAGTTTCTTCACCCACAAACTTGAATATCACTCATATACGTTGTTTAGTTTGTTATAGACATCTTTTTGCTTGATATTGGACTCAAAATAACAATACCCACCGGGACTAGTTCTGGAAATGAGTACCCGGTTTCGCTAGTGTAGGTTCCAAATCAACCACAATGAACACTTAGAATTTATATGATAAAAACACTAAGTACAAGATCTAAGAGTGATGGAGCAATGATCATGATGAAAAATATACTAAGTGTAAAAGTCACCACATGATTCACTAGCTCTCAAATGATTGTAAAGGAAGTGGAAAGTACAAATGAAGAATTAAGCTCCTATTTATACTAAACTAAAAGGGCCAAAAGGCTTTAGAAAGCATGGGCCTAAACACTTGGGCCAAAATAACAAAATTACATTTAAGGAACATAGTTTGAATTAATTCAAATTGACACAACTAACAAATAAATCTAACAATTTCCCCCTTTGTGTCAATTTCGTTCGTCGCCGTTGATGGTTGCTCAAAGTCTTTCTTCTCGCATAAGTGGTTTTCCTTGATGATCCCTCATCTCTCCGTGGTGGTGGTGGTCTCTCCTCGAGCTTTTTGGCCGGACCCTCTATCTTTCATAGCCCGTAGAAAGACTCAAGACGTCGTAGAATATTGCGGTGTTCTAGATGATGCACATGATCCTGAAGGCTTTCTTAATTAACATGGTGGGATCCATCCAGTGACCAGTCTTCTGCACTTCAAGTTCACGTCTTTTCTCTTCCGTAGCCAACCCCTTGTTGATAAAATTGAGAGTACCAACACTGTATTTGTGGACCTCATCGCACCGCATGAATTTCTTCTCACCCTTCTCATTCAGATAGACTACCCCAAGGGATGGTTTCTCAATAACATCATAGGGAGGATAGCGATCGATGTTGGGAAGATCCTGATTCGGCGGAGTAAGGTTGATGGTGTTTTGATGACTCTCCAACCCAATCTGAAAGTCTGATATTTCCGAGTTCCTCTGATTTCTCACGATGAAGCGCTTTACGGCTTCAAGCCCTTCGTAGAAAGCCTGAGGTTGACTAGTAAGCGTCTTCAGATTGGTGAACAAAGTCTCAATGTCGTCAATGTGTACGTTTTCGAAGTCGGCTTCGGAGAATGTATACACTCTGGTGTTCTTACGAACGACTGTGAAGCAGAGAACCATAACCCTTGAAAGCACACGGAGGAAATCTTTCTAATGAGAAAGATTGGGTTGTTAAAGAAGAATACATCTCTTTGGGGTCTAGCTTGGCTCTTCATCCAGTGGACGTGTTTGACTTGATCGACTTTGGCATTTTAGTGATCCCAAGGTACGTCTCTATGGGCAAGTCGAATACCTCGTCGGTGAATATAGATCTGTGAGAGTCCTCAAGGTATCGACCGCGTATCCTTTCTCTATCCCACTGAATTGGTACCCGGTTCCACATACCTACGCCGGTTGGAAAGAGCACCCTTCTCATTAGGATAGATCACCTTGGGAGGTGATACCGATGGCTGCCTCCATTGACCATGAATCGGTCGCTGAGGGCCATGAGTCACCGGGTTGATTGGTGCACGGCGAGGAGGTGGGACGGAGTACCAAACACGGAGAAGTCTGGTACTGTAGGTGATGCTCGAGGAGGTGAGACAGACGAAACAGGTGAAGGCGTGCGGGGCGGAGGTCTGTCGTGATCATGACATGTCGGCGACGACGTGAGTGGAAGAGGAGACATGTATGGTGGAGGAGAACCAAAAGATAGCAAAGAAGATGTCTAGCAACCCATCTTAATATCAGCGACTGTTCTTTGACTAGGTTGGGAATGCTGTACGTCGGCACCGGTGTCCGTGCGAGTACCGGAAGGTGCGGTGCCGGTGGATGTGCCTGTCAGAGCCAAGGAGATATGCCGAGCCCGCTTGGTGATTTCCCCCTCACGGCGATCGGGGTCATCACGGTCGTCGTGCCTTCATCTGAGTGGCTCGGCCGCTGCATGGCAGGTGGTCTGAAAGTCTCTAATCTGAGTCTGAATACCGGAGAGAGAGCCCTTGACCAAGGAGATATCAAACTTGACCTCCGTCTTCATGGCATCAAGCTTCCCTTCGAGCCTCTGGATAGAAGAGACTACCTCTTAAGAAGAGGAGGTAGCCGGCTCGGGATGGCTCACGGGAAGTGATGTGTCGGTGAACCGCTTCAAGTACCCTAGAAGATTTACCTCATTGTCATTAAGGTCACTTCGGGAGAGTAAGGACGTCATAAGAAGGTCCCGCAACTCATCGGAGGAAGAAGCATGAGCGGTAGATCTCGGAAGTGATGTCGGAGGGGGAGGTGGTGATGGATCTCGCACGGGTTCAACCACCTTCCCTTTGCCCTTTAACTGGGCCTCTAGTACTGCAATCCTGCCTGCAAACTCCTCTCGGACAGCCTTTAGGGCGCTGTCCACAATATCCCTGACAACAGATGCCGGGTAAGTAACACCGGGCTCACATAGAGTACCCGTTTGCACAACCGCTGAATCAACTGTGTGGCCTACGTTCACGGTTGGCGTGATGATAGCCGTGGTAGGTCTTCCCGCCGGTCCTCATGAAACACCCGTCTGGGGCGCCACTCTCAGGTTCCGGTCACGTCACTCAGAATCGTGAAAGGTGGAGCCGAAACTGCGTCACTCAGACTGGTAGTATGTGTCCCTAAAAGTGTATCATGTGGCTCTAGACTCATGTGCTCATCAAGGAAGGTTGGGGATCGGGGCAGGGATCCTCCTATTTCAATACCACTACCCTCCAAGTGAGGGCACGATAGCCGTTGTGCTAAGTCCCCGTGGAATGAAACACGCACCTGTTGAGAGGTGAGTGAGTGGCTGAGGGGGCGTGCAATTGCATCTCTGGGTGGGAGGTGTCTGCTTCAATACCCGCATCTAACGAATGCATGCGGGTAGCGGATGTGGCTGCCCGGCTACTACCTAAGGGTAGGGGAGGACCGGTTAAAACCTCTGGTCCTATCTCACACTCATCAGTTTCTTTACTCCCCTCACTCAACTCACTTTCTTCAACTAGTATGTCTCCCTCGATCCTTATGCCTCCCTCACCACCAGGATGGTGGTCATCATCAGATTCATCGGAGTCATTAGAGTCAAGACCCAAAATAGTGAGAAGAGTGGATCTATCAACATGTGTAGTATCAGCTCCGGAATGATCATTTTCACCGCCTAATCTACCCCGTCATCTCCCTTGACACCTCATACTCATGCCCTTGGTCATCATCCCCAGATGAATGACCACTCTCAGAACCCTCACTCGCTCGTCTAGGGGATACCTCCGGGGTGCCAATCTCCGGCTCTGGAGTACCTGGTAGAGGTGAAAGTTTTAAGTAAGCTCTCACAATCGGTGAAAATAGATCAGCTTCATCAAGTAAAGACTGTGGAATCGCCATAGGTATCATGTCCACTGGATCAGCTGGGCGGTCGTTCAGTCTAGTCATAGACCAAGTAGGATACATAGGGAGATCTGATCTTGGATCAAAGTTTCGTTCGTCGAGGATGTGATGGATGATGAGACCCAAGAACCGGGGATAAGGGACAAAATTCCTAGCCTTTTTTGGATTCCCTTAGTCTGTGATCACGCCGCCGAACTCTTTCCAAAGGAAGTATCGGTAGTCAGTATTCCGATTGTCAAAGGCACAACCAAGAAATACTTGCCTCATTTCTTTGCCACATTGTTCTAAGCCCTTAGCACGGGAATAAAGGCACTTGTTGAGAATAGTGAAGAGATTATCCCAGATTCCCACGAGAGAATGGCGTGTGAATCTACTAAGGCTAGGGAGTGGTTGGGCATATCCAAGGCAATAGATCATTTCAATCATTTCATCGATCAACAGATGATCAGGTTCAAAGTCACCACCAGGGATTTGTAAGATATGCCAGAATTTCTTTGGAGTCAGCTCGTACTCAATAACTTCAACCATGCATTTGAACTGCTCCGGTTTTGAAGATTTCTCTTCAACATATGTCATGGAGTCATAAAATTGTTGGATGTAAACTTCAGGGACATTTACTCGGCGAGTGAGAAGTGGGGTGAGTGAGTGGTTGCGAAGAAGTTCAACTATAATCGGGTAAGAACAAGTGAAGTTATCTGGGTCGAGGTAAAACTTATTGGGTGCGGAAGATCGGTATTGGGCAAAAGGGTAGATACTGTCTGAGATGGCTTGCATTTCGGGTGTAAGTGTTTGGTAAGTGATGGGTTGGGATGGAACGGCATGAGACTGACGGGGAGCGGAGGAGCTCGGGTTCGCCATTGTACCTGAAAAATAAGCGGTTAGTAAAGAGGTAAAGGCAAAAGTGAGTGATGTGAGAATAAAACACACAGCATTGAGATATGCTATTGTTTACTAAGTCATGAGATTTGGTAAAGAATAGCACAACACATTGAGTGTGAAATTTTTCTCAAGTAGTGAAAATCCAAAAAAAACATCAACAATCTTACCAACCCGAGACAAGATAGTGAACACTTATGATATGCTTGATGAGGTGGTGCCATGGCATGGTGAGACAAGTAGACACAACAAGTATATACTTAAGTAATGTTGACACACAAGTACTCAAGTAATCAAGTAAGCGAGTAAACTCGAATCACACATACAACCTTTAATTGCACACACAAAATTCATTAAGGGAAACAAGAATTCATCAAGTAATCAAACAAGTCACGGCATCAACACATGCAGGAGATTTCGGATAATAATTGTTTTCAAAAAGTTGTACAAAAGAACCAATTCCGAAACATTTTATGAAGCCCACAATTATGAAACAAATCAAAAAAAAAACACAAAATTAAAACCAAGAAAAAAGTAAAGAAAAAATGAGAAAAGAAAAAAAACTAAGTCTATCAAAAAAAACACACACAAACAGTAAGTGAAAGAAAAAACAATTAACAAAGAAGAAGGAAAAAAAAATTTCGGTCAGCTCAATAGCATGCGGTCAGAGGAAAGGATGAGAGTCAGCGGCTCGGTCAGAGGGGTGGGGGGCGATCAGCGTCTCGGTCAGATGGGGAAGCTCAGTTAGAGTGTCGGTCAGCGCCACCCACCTCAGTCAGCAAGCGGTCAGAGGCTCGGTCAGCAGCTCTGACCGAGCTCTGACCGAATTTTTTAAGAGAGCAACCGCCATGTGGCGCCTAAGTGTTGGTCAACAAAACAAAGTGTGGAGGTGGGGGTTCCGGGTTTTTTTTTCTCGCTGCAGTCTTCCGGAAAACCAAACCAAAAAAACTTAGAAAAAAAACAAGTGGAGGTGGTGGCGGGATTGCTTGTTCCGGAAAACAAACTTAGCCAGTTTTTATTTGATTTATTTTGCTGCTGTCTTCCTGCTCCGGGAAATCAAGAAATAACTTAGCCAAAAAAATAAATAAAACTAAGTAAATAAAGTAGTTCTCCGAGAATTGGTTTTTTTACCTTTTTTTTCTTTGGGATTTAAAAACAAACACAAAAAAATAAGTGTGGGTTTCGGGATTCACTCTTGGTTCCGGGATTCCACACTTAGAAAAAACTTGAGAAAATGCCACACTTTTCAGAATTGCACACAAAAAAAATAAGAGACTCCGACACTAAATGAAGTTCTCGAGTTCTTAAAAACACACAAAAAAAACTAAGTAAGAGACTCCGGCACTAAATGAAGTTCCGGAGTTCTTAAAAACACAAAAAAAAACTAAGTATAAAAACCGGAAGGATAAGTTCTTTGGAACTCGGTTTTGGGGTTAAAAAAAACTAAGTATAACACTCCGAGACATAACCCCAAATTCCAACACTTGATTTCTTAAGAACCTGGAAATCATTTTTACTCAAAAAAAATTTGACGAAATGCCACTCAGTTAAAATCCCATTTCCGAGCTTCACGAAATTTTCACCAAGTAACCATCAAAAACACAAAACTTAGGATTTATCCAAGAGATAAGATTTTCCAATCAAAATCACATCCAACTTTCATAAACACCAAAAACCCAAAATATTTATCTTTTAAAGATCAAAAAGTGTTTTTGCTTGAATTTTTTTTAGGAACACATGATACCTTGAAGAACACAACAATGGTGGAAAAACACATAAGGACTCAAAACCTTCATCAAATCACACATAAGTCTCAAAAACAACTTTTGACAAAGATTTTCAAGATAATATGGATCAAAAAATGGGGTTTTTCAAGAATCTTAAAGAACCCACATTAGTTCTTCAAGAACTCCAACAATGGTGGAAATCATTCCAAAACTCAAAACCTCACCAAATCACAAGCAATTTACATGAAAAGAAAGCTCCAATCAAGATTTACACAATTAATAAACACACTTAGCACAAACATCCAACCCAAAAACTCAAAACCCAAGGATTAGTGACTTTGGGGTTTTTGAAAAACCCTTGAAAAATTCAAAAAAGGGTTTTCAACATCTAGTCTATATGAGAATAAGATATGCAATAAGATCAATAAACTAGATGGAGAATGATGAATCTAATCTTAACCAACAATGGTGATGAAGAAAATTGAAGATGATGAAAAAAATCTTGAGGTCGAAGATGATGAATAGTGTAGGTGGAAAAAATGGGTAAAGTGTAAAAATGTAAATGGTGAAAAATGGTTGAAAATAAAAGAGAAAAGAAATCTGATTTTTCTTTTTCTTTTTCTTTTTCTTTTTTTTTTTTGATGTTTTTTTTTTTTTTTTGATGTTTTTTTTTTTTTTGAATGTTTTTTTTTAACTATTAAAAACTTAAAGCATAACCTAAGGTAAAATAAAGTATATTAAAATAAAACAAAACAAGAAAACTATTAGATATATATATATATATATATATATAAGGATAGAAAACTTACCTGAGTTGCTTACCTGTTCTCCCTCAATTCAGGCAAAGGCTGGCAACGTTTCCCCTCGGAACAAGCATATGTAGGGAACGTTCCCCCTTGAAAGATGCACACTCATGACAAATTATTAGTAACACATATAAGTATGAGAAAAAGATAGATGCAAAGACACTAAGATCAATACCAAATCTATCAACAGCTGAGTCCAAGACAACGATGACACAGTGGTCTAGTGCTCTGATACCAATTGTAGGTTCCAAATCACCCACAATGAACACTTAGAATTTATATGATAAAAACACTAAGTACAATATCAAAGAGTGATGGAGCAATGATCATGATGAAAAATATACTAAGTGTAAAAATCACCACATGATTCACTAGCTCTCAAATGATTGTAAAGGAAGTGGAAAGTACAAATGAAGAATTAAGCTCCTATTTATACTAAACTAAAAGAGCCAAAAGGCTTTAGAAAGCATGGACCTAAACACTTGGGCCAAAATAACAAAATTACATTTAAGGAACATAGTTTGAATTAATTACAAATTGACACAACTAACAAATCAATCTAACAGCTAGGTACCTAGAACCGAAATCGACGGGTATCGACAGTGTTAAAAAATATATTTTATGTATTTTGTGGAGCATAATGCTCTCAAGGATTTAGTTGCTTGGTGACATCCTGTTAGAAATATTTGTTAGTTATGTCAATTTGTAATTTCTCTAAAGTTGGTTGTCATTTATGTAATTTGTGTTTAAGGCCCAATTGTTTAGGCCCATCTAATTTTAAAAAGCCTAGTCCATTAGAGTTAGTATAAATAGTGGATGTAATCTTCATTTGTACTTTCTCTTTTCTCTTACACCTTATGAATGAAATCTATCTTGCACCTACCATTGCATCATGAAGATCTAAGTGTGATTGATTGATTGATTTGGCACCCACGCCGTCTCCTACACGCTCAGCACGCGCGCCACGCGCCAAGACGCATCTCCCACGCGCCTCACACCCCCTCTTCGTGTCAGCTGTTTCCTCCCCACATCACACACGCACACACACGCTAGACTCACGCACGGCACACGTTTCTTACACACTCCACACACACGTCAGCGCCACATCACGCACACGTCAGTGACACGTGGCATCCACGCTGATGCAACCCCCCCCCCCCTTTTTCTTGCTGACCGTTTTTTAATTAATTAATTCTTTTTCTTCTTGTTTTATTTTTGTTTTATTTTGTTTATACAAAGAGTTAGTTTTATTTGTTTTTGTTCTCTCCTTTTCTACACTTTCTAGATTAAAATTTTTTCTTTCTTCTTAAAGATTTTTTTTGTTTTATTTTTTGGTTATTTTTATTCTTGTATTTTTTTTTCTAGGTTAATTTTTTTTGTGTTCTTAATTTTTTTTGGGTCTCAAATGTGGACTTAGTAGAATGTGTCTGGAATCCTTACATATCATGCCTTGATTTGTTTTCCTTCGTGAAGGTGTGCACTTCGTCATTAAATGTTGCATGTATGATTCGGGTTTACTTGCTTACGTGTTTACTTGAGTTTTTGTATGTCCACTTTGCTTAAGTGTATACATGTTATGTTTACTTGTTTTTACCATGCCCTGATACCACCTCATTCAGAATAGCCTAAGTGTTCATCATCATGTCTCGGGATGGTAAGATTGTTGATGGTCTTTGGATTCTCACTACTTGTGAAAAAAAATTCACACTCAATGTGTTGTGTTATTCTTTACCAAATCTTTTGATTTAGTACACAATAACCCATCACCTACGATACCCTTTCACCTCAACTGAAGAAAATCTCTGATAGCCTCTTTTCTTATGCCAAATACCTTCCTTCCACCCAAAATAACCACTACCTTGACCTTGATCACTTCCAAACCTCACACCCAATCATAATAGAAATCCTTCGAAACCATCCACTTACCCCACTTCTCACCCGTCATGTTGATATTCCGGAAGTTTACATACAACAATTCTATGACTCCATGGAATTTGTTATGGGTACCTCTTCCCAATCTGAGCACTTTCGATGCAAGGTCGAAGACCTTAAGTACAAACTCACCCCAGCTCGATTCTGTCGCATCCTCCATGTACCTATTAACAACCCTGAGACATATCACCTGTCTGATGCAGAAATGTTCGAGACCATCTATACTCTCGGATATGAGAAAGAACTTCCTACTCTTGGAGCGTTCAAACGCAAGCATATCGTCGGTGCCTGGTCCACTCTATTCGCCATCCTCAACAAGTGTCTTTCCTCTCGCACCAAAGGAACAGATCAATGCAGCAAAGACCTAAAGCAAATCTTTCTTGGTTGTGCCACCAACAACCCTGACACCGACTATCAGTACTTTCTTTGGGAGGAGTTTTCATCCGTGATCAAAGACAAGACAACATCAAAGGCCAGAAATTTCGTTCCGTATCCCCGATTCTTGGCACTTATCATCTCTCATGTCATAGACAAGAACTGTAGTGTTCCACGGAAGGGGCTTCCATTATTTCCTACCTGGCCTATGTCGAAACTGGTTGATAACACTGATCATCAACAGATTGTTCCTATGAAGATTCCCCAAGAATTACTTGATGCACTTGATCATCGTTCACTGATTCTGAGAGCATACTTAGACTCACTTCCTCTACCAGGACCTCTAGAGCCGGAGGCTGGCACCCCGGAGGAATCCCCTAGACAAGAAAGTGAGGGTTATGAGAGTGGTCATTCATCTGGGGGTGATGACCAAGGGCGTGAGGATGAGGAGTCGGGGGAGATGACGGGGGTAACTTAGGCGGTGACGATGATCAGACTGGAGCAGGCTATTCTCGCTTTTGTCCACCTGTAGTGGCTAACCGAACACCTTTTTCTTTGGTGGAATATTATTCTAAGTCTGAATACTCCGGTGAGGTTGAAATAAGGTTTGAGGGAGACAAAACAGTCGAAGATAGTTATGATAGTGAGCTGAGCGAGGGAAGTGAAAGAAATGATCAGTGGGAGTCTGGACCAAAAGTTTTAACCGGTCCTCGCCTATCCTTAGGTAGACGCTGGGCAGACTCTCCTCTTCTGGTACCACATCAGTCGCTTCCACATTAGTCGCTTCCGGGTATGGAGATGTATAGTTCTGACTCTTCTTCACCTCCTATGTCTCGACATTCTACATATGACACGCCTTCACCACGTCGGTCTCCTCTTCCTCTTACGCCGTCTCCTACATATAGAAGTCCTCAACTAAGGGTACTACCTCACCCTCCATCTCCAGTCCAGGATGATTCACCTTCTCGCACTCCCCGATCCCCACCTTCACTTCATGTGCACTAGAGTCTAGTGCCCGATACACATTTAGGTACACATACTGCCAGTCTGTGTGACGCAGTCTCAGCTCCACCAGTCACGATTCTTAGTGACGTGACCGGAACCCCGAGAGTGGTGTCCACGACGGGCATTTCACGAGGACCGGAGGGAAGACCTACCACGGCTATCGTCACGCCAACCGTGAAAGTAGGCCACACCGTTGATTCAGCGGTTGTGCAAACGGGTACTTTATGTAAGTCCGGTGTTACTTACCCGGCATTTATTGTCACGGAAATGATGGACAGCGCCCTAAAGGCTGTCGGTGAGGAGTTTGATGCAAAGTTTGCGGCACTTGAGGCCCGGTTAAACGGCAAAGGGAAGGTGACTGAGCCTGTACGAGATCCAACACCACCTCCCCAATCACCATCCCCACCTCCGAGATCCACCGCTCCCGTTTCCTCTACCGATGAGTTACGGGACCTTCTTATTGCATCTTTACTATCCAAGAGTGATCTTTCTGAACATGAGGTCAATCTTCTGGGATACTTGAAGCGGTTCACAGATGCATCACTTCCCGCGAGCCGTCCCGAGCCGGTTACCTCCTCTGTTCAAGAGGTAGTCTTATCTATCCAGAGGCTCGAAGGGAAGCTTGATGCCCTGAAGATGGAGGATTTAGCTGAGATCAAGGGCTCCATTTCAGACATGCAGACTCAGATCCGAGCCCTTGAGACTTCTTGCCGTGCATCAGCCGAGCCACCAAAGCGCAGACACGACGACCGAGATGACCCCGATCGCCGTGAGGGGGAAATCCATAAGAAGGCTCGGCTTGGCTCTTCAGTTCTGACAGGCACATCTTCCGGCGCCGCTCCTTCCGGTACTCATATGGGGACCGGTGCCGATGTATCTCATTCTCAGCCTGGTCAGAACCCGACGGCAGATTCAGTGGAGGGTCGAGAGATTGTATTTTGTGTCAACCCGGAAATCTCTCACCCTGTCCGCGTAGTCGCTTCAGATGATGTTCCTTCAGATGATTATGAGTCATGCATGGAGAGCTATAGTTCTGACTCTCCTCTTCTGGTACCACATCAGTCGCTTCCACATTAGTCGCTTCCGGGTATGGAGATGTATAGTTCTGACTCTTCTTCACCTCCTATGTCTCGACATTCTACATATGACACGCCTTCACCACGTCGGTCTCCTCTTCCCCTTACGCCGTCTCCTACATATAGAAGTCCTCAACTAAGGGTACTACCTCACCCTCCATCTCTAGTCCAGGATGATTCACCTTCTCGCACTCCCTCTTCACCAGTCAAAGCTCCCCGTCGTACTCCGAACAACCCCGTGACTCATGGCCCTCAGCGACCGATTCATGGTCAATGGAGGCAGCCATCGGTATCACCTCCCAAGGTGATCTATACCAGGGAGAAGGGTGCACTTTCAAATCGCAGAAAGTATGTGGAGCCGCTAAAATCAGTCAAGTGGGATAGAGAAAGAAGGCGTGGCAGTTACCTTAAGGATATTCATAGATCCATCTTCACTAACAAGGTGGAGAACCTGCCTCTGGAGAAGTACTACGACATCACCAATCTGCCGCCACAAAAGCAGACCAGGTATCTCTATTGAATGGATACTCAGGCCAAACCCAAAGCAGATGTGTTCTTCTATGATAACCCGATCATCCGAATCAGTGAGGTTTCATCCGTATGCTTCCAGAGCTTATGGTTCTCAGTCTTTTCTGTCATCCGAAAGAGAAACGGGGAGTTCACATTCACCGAAGATGATTTCGATAATGTGCATATTGATGACATAGACACATTATACACTGACTTGAAGACGCTTACAACCCGACCTCAGGAGACATTCAAAGGACTAGAAGCTGTTAAGCGCTTTATCGAGAGGAACCGGAAGAACTCAGAGACTCATGACTTTCAGATCGGGTTAGAGAGTCATCAGAGCACGATCAACCTCTCTCCGCCAAACCAAGACCTCCCAAACATCGATCGCTATTCTCTTTACCAAGTCCTCGAGAAACCAACTCTTTGGGTAGTGTACCAGAATCAGAAGGAAGAGAAGAAGTTTATGCGATGCGATGAGGTTCACAAGTACAGTGATGGGACGCTCCACAATATCAACAAAGGGTTGCCTACCGAAAAGAAGAGGCTTGAGCTTGAGGTGTTGAAGACCAAGCACTGGATAAATCCCTTCATCCTGATAGACGAGGTTTTCCAGATCATCGAGCATCGTCTAGAACATCGCATCATTCTACGACGCTTCGAATCGTATTGTGGTCTTCGGAAGATAGAGGGACCAGTCAAAAGAGTTGAGGAGAGACCGCCACCACCACCATCACAAAGAAGAGAAGGTTCATCAAAGAAGCCCAAAGAGACTGAAGGGTCAGAGAATCAAGTCATCAGAAGCGAAGAAATTGACACAAAGGGGAAATTGTTAGAAATATTTGTTAGCTGTGTCAATTTGTAATTTCTCTAAAGTTGGTTGTCATTTATGTATTTTGTGTTTAAGGCCCAATTGTTTAGGCCCATCTAATTTTAAAAAGCCTAGTCCAATAGAGTTAGTATAAATAGTGGATGTAATCTTCATTTGTACTTTCTTCTCTCTTACACCTTATGACCTTATGAATGAAATCTATCTTGTACCTACCATTGCATCATGCAGATCTAAGTGTGATTGATTGATTGATTTGGCACCCACACATCTGTTAGTGATTATGTGCATAAGTTGACAAACCAAGTAATTACACATCCAATGTTTCAAGACACTTGAGGGTCACACCTGTGAGGACCTATAAATCGAATAAGTTAAATGAAACCCAGAAATGGAGAGTTGGGATTTATAACAGTCAATTATAAATCAGTTGGGTAATTTCAGTCAGAAATCCCAAAGTTGGAGGGTTATTAATTAATTAAGTAGATTATATATTTATTAGACAAATAAATATATAATAGAATAATTTAATTAATTATAAGTGATTATCTAGAATAATTCTTTTCTTGGAAGAAAAGAAAAAGATAATTAAAAGGTGAAACTGAATCAGATGGAAACTCTGATTCCTTCATATATAAATAAACCTTATGGGTTTAAGATAATAAATTTAATTAATCTAATTCTGAGTTTCCAGTTTCCCTCTCTCTCTCTCTCTCTCCTACCGGCGCCGCCCCCCTCTCCTTGCGACAACCAGCTCGGTTTTCAGTTTTTCGGGTTTCTCGTTCTGCTAGAGGAACATTCGTTGGTCGTTCATTGGTGGATTAATACTCGAGCAATCCAGGTATTTTTAGACTGCTTTTATTGACTAAACTAATGAAACGATAGATTAGTGGTTTCCGGGTTTCAAACCATAAAACGCTTCCGCAAAACTCTTAGTGTTCTTCGGATCAGTTTTGGTTCGGGGATCACAGCGAAACCCAACAGTGGTATCAGAGCCACGATTTTCGTTTTATTTGTTTAAAGTTTATTATAGATCCGTTAAAAATTTGAAAACTTTTTGTATAAAAATCTGATTTCTTATAAGGTTTCTATCTTTATCATGTTTGTCAAAACCCTAACCGACGATCGGCGGTGGAACGGTGGCAGCTAGCCGACCGGACCGCCAGGCCGATCGCCGGCGAGACCTAGCGCGAGGGACCCAACGTCGGGCCGCACCACAGCTTGTGGTGGCGGCATCGGCCACTGTTCTTAAACCACCAAGGTCGCACCACCGTGAAGACGATCGGTGGTGGTCGTAGGTCACGCCACCAGTTGGGTTGTGGTGACCGAACTGCTTTCGCAGCGGTGGCCGAACCACGAGGAGGTGGTGGCCGTGGTTGTTCGACCGGTTACCACCCACCGGTGGTGGCCGTGGTTTCTGACGATCAAACAACCAGATTGGTGGCAGGCGGTGGTTTCACAAGCCACGAGCGGCGACGTGGCCCAGCGCCCCCCCCCCTCCACTGATCACCGACCGCACCACGATGGTGGTTGCGGCGCCGGCAGTTGCTAAAACCAATAGCCGCACCACCGTTTGTGGTGGCGGCGTTGGTTATGGTTATCAACGATCACCCCACGGCTTGTGGTGGTGGCGTTGGACGTTGATCGGAATCACCAAGAGGCGATCTCCGCTGCTTTGGAATGGCGGCGGAAGGGTTTTTCGCTCGATCACCGTCAAACCCTAATGGCCACGGCCGCACCACAGTGAGTGGTGGTGGCATAGGCTGTCGCTTTCAACCATCAGCCGTACCACGGTGTGCGGTGGCGGCATTCGAACATCAGCAGCCGCACCACCGATCGGCTAAGGCAGCCACGGTGGTGGCGGCGGTTCATGTTTTTCAATCACCGCGAAGGCGATGGCGGCAGCGGTCCTTTTGCTGCCGCTGTCGTTTGCCGCTAGTGGCGGTGGTGGTGCTTTGGCGCCGTTGCCATCGCCGGTGGCGGAGGGCGGTGGTGGTCTGTTCGTTTTCAACGGAGAGGGCGGCGGCGGTGGCGCTTTGGCGTTGTCGTCGTGCGCCGAGTTTTTCGAATAAACACCGATCGGCCACACCACGGTGGTGGCGGCCGATCGCTGCTGCTATCGTGGTGGTGGCGGTACTCGATGGCGGCGTTGATAGCTTTCGGAGATGGCGGTGTCGGTTGTGGAGACCGACGATCGTGGTGTTATTGTTCACGATTGCCGGACGGCGGCAACGGTGGTAGCAGATTGCTATTGCCGACGTCGAGGGCCGCTAGTGGGTGTGATTGATTGATCAAACCTACTCACGCCGCGAAGCTAGTGGTAACCAGGTCTGCTAGCGCCGTGAAACTGGCGTTGACCAGATCTGTTCACATCGCGAGAACCGTTGTAACCGAAGATTTTTCGCGCCGAAAAGTCAATCATCACCAGGTGGTGGTGGTCGACGGCGATTGCATGATCAGCGACGAGCTATTGATCGATCACAGGTCACGTTTTGGGTTTTTCGTTTTATTGGGCCTAATCGTTACCGGGCCCGAAACCCAAAAATCTTGGACCAAGTTTATGGCCCAGGAGGGTTAATAGGTTTTAGACTTTTTACTCACATTAATTTTGTTCAGTTATTTTTGTTTAAATAATTGTTTTAAAGTTTTATTAAACTTATATTTGTCAAACTAATCATTTGATCCGTTTGATCAAATAAAGCCAGGTGTCGTGTTTGACCAGTTGGTCAAACCGTGACACAGTTTACGGGTTAATACTTTTCCCGACCAGTTTGTTCGAAGGACCCGGTTTGATGTGGTTTTGGATAAAAACGAATATTTCAAAATAATCTTATAAGAAAATTCTTTTTCGAAATATTTATTGGTTTGTAAAACAGTTAGTTTATTAAAACCAGTTTTTACAATTAACGGCATGAAATAATTTTAAACGGATCTAAGTTTCTTTTGTCGCTTTATTATATATCGTTTTATATATATGAATGCGTGGTTGATTAAGTATATGCCTATTATAGGATTTGCCAACTTAGACCCTTTTTGGAATTTTATGGGGAGGCCTGCGTGCCGTTTACAACCCCTTTGTAATAATGACCATAGGATAATAGTCTTTTGTTTTACCAACAAAGAAGGCGAGGCCAGTCGAAGCTATGCAAGAAAAACATTTTTTCTTTTTCCCGGAGTTCTAACAAGGATGTCCGAGCCAGTGGGAGCTACGCAAGGTGTTAGAGTATTTCTAGGAAATAGGTTATTATTGGTCCTTAGGAACAAAAGTTGGCAAACCTATAATTAGTTACCTTTAAACTGTGTAGTTATAATTTTTAACTGCGTGGTTGCTTATTTGTGAGATATTGCATGATAAGTAGTTTTAAAATTGTAGTTTTAGAACTAGATTATATCACAAAAGAAAATAGGTTTTAAATTTTGAAAATCACCAGTTTTTTCTTAAATTTTTAAACGATAGATTTTATTTGAATCCACAGTAAAATTGTAAATAGATTGTTTACAGGCAAGTTGACAAAACAGTCAGTTTTATCAACTAGAATGCCATCAAAAACAGATAGTTTTGATTAAACAAAATGCTTTTAAAACAGTTAGTTTTAAACAGCAAGAACCTTTTAAAACAGTTAGTTTTAGAACAAGCGTATGTTTGAAACAGTTAGTTTAAAACATCAGTTTAAACAATCAATTTTCAAAATTACAATTTTTCCTTAAACTGGACTATAAAAGAAAACCCCGAAAAATCATAGATCAGTAGTGCAACCCATCTAGGGGCACCTCCGGCGTAAGGTACGTGGGCATTTTGAGTGAACACACCATGAATGTCCACGTTCAAACTGAAGCTGGAGGGGTTATATAACTCTGCGAATTATCTCCGGGTGGTACCGGCCAGAGTAAAGTGATCAGGTTCCCAAAATGGTGAGATCTATTTTGGTACAGTTAAGTTCATCGGGAGGTACCAGGCCAAAATGCACTAAGAGGGACCGAAACATGTACGGATAGTTACCGTCGTCCCGAAAAGATCTAGGAGTCATGTCAGTTAGATGTGATTGGTAAAAGTCCTTACCTACCGAAATAGTACGGTCCTGATGGAGTAAGAATACACCGCACATCAGGACGTATGAAATAAGGATCCTAGTCTAATAAATTGATCATTTAAGGGTTTATTGATATTTATTGGAAATTAATCTATTTACAGTTGCTAAAACCAAAAGTTTTAATGTGTAGATGGCAAGCACTGTTACCAGCACAAACAATCTTTCCCTCCGCTCTATCCTTGAAAAGGACAAGCTAACCGGTCCCAATTTCCTCGACTGGGAGCACAATTTGATGATTGTGCTCAGACACGAAAGGAAATGGTATGTCCTTGAAGAGCCTCTTGGGGAGGCTCCTCCAGCAAATGCTCCGGCTGCTGCTAGAAATGCTCACAAGAAGCATTCAGATGATCTGCTAGATGTCGCCTGTCTCATGCTTGCAACTATGAGCCCAGATCTACAAGCAGGGCTCATAAACACAAATGCTTATGACATGATCCGCCAGCTGAGGGACATGTTCCAGACACAGGGTCGTACAGAACGTTACGATGCCACAAAAGCATTTAATGAATGCAAGATGATAAAAGGGACATCAGTAAGTGACCACGTCATGAAAATGAAACGGCACTTGGATCATCTGGAGAGGCTCGGTCATCCAGTTCCGTTGCAGCTAGCAACGGATACTATACTCAATTCACTGTCAGATGACTACAAGCCCTTTGTAGTCAATTACAGCATGAATAACATGGAGAAGTCAATAGCAGAATTACACTCCATGCTTAAGACAGCTGAATTGAATATGGGGACCAAGAACAAAACCAAGGACGTCCTGATGGTAAGAGATGGAGGGGTGAAAAAGAAGAATGGGCATACTAGCACCAGCAAAGGGAAGGGACCAGTTCAGGCCGTCCAGAATGCACCCAAAGTTCATAACAAAGGCAAAGGCAAGGGCAAGGGCAAGAAGGTTAAGCCAAATAAAGCTAGGACCAAGAATCGCTGCTTCACGTGCAATGAGGTCGGTCACTAGAGGCAAAACTGCCCAAAGCGTCATGAAGCAGGTGTGTAAACCTTAGATATTTATGATTGCTTTAGTCACTTTTCACTTGTTAGTTTACAAGTATACTGATACCTAGAGCAAATGACTATTGCAGGTGGTCAGAAGTGAGATGCCCAGGAGTTGCAAGGATCAAGATAAAAGTTCATTTTAGATATTTTCGATCAAGACATTCTTTATTATTTTAAACAGTTATTTTTTTTTGGTTTATGGCTACATTTTAAATACTTATAATTTATTGAATGATTTTAAATTTTATAAGTTATTGTCTTGAATAAATATTTGTTATGCATGAAGTTCTAAATATAACAAAGTCAAGTTTTGACTTGGTTAGATCCTGGATATTGCCCATTGTAGTTACTTCAATAGTTTTAATTAAATTGAAGTAATTTATATGAAAACTGTCAAAAACACACGAAATTCTTTAGGAATGTGTTTTTGGGAATAAGACATTTATGAGTTAAAGATTATGTAATAAATTTGGTGATCAGGTTTAATTACTCAAATGTTTAAAAGAGGATTTAGGATATTAACTCAGACAGCGTTAATAACAGTATTTATAAGACTAGGAAAATTCCAAATTTTGGAAATAGGATTTGACAAAATCCAGTTAAGTTTTATAAATAGAATTCTCAAGTTCATTACTTAAAATAGAATTGACTAATCAAAGGCTTTGACTAAGTCAATAGTAAATTTTGAGTAATAGTTAGTTTTCATATAGGCTAGTGGGAGCCCAGTTTATTCTCTATCTAGTTTAAGATAAAGGATGAAAGATATCTTTATTGATTCAATATATCTCAGAATTCATAATCCAGGTAGGATAAGAGTTCATGAGATACCTTGCAGTCAAAAAGATAAAAGTTTCAAAGTATTTGAAACAAGTGTCTTAAATGACTGTAAAGCAATAATTAAAATATTGAAATAATCAATAAAGATAGAATTCCAGTAAATTTGCCAGCATAGTAAATGGAATCTGATTTCAGGTAGAAATCATTCATCTACACAGCAACTAAGGAAAGTTGCAGTTTAATTTTACATATTCAGGGAAAAACTAAGAGTTATTCCAGGTCTCCAAGTTCAGGGAATATGATAAAATAAAAGACTAATTTTGTTTAAATGCTTGCAAAACAATAATTAGATAATCAAGTAGATTGTATCAGTAAATACAAACTTATATTATTTGGTTATCACTTTGCTTAAAATGGTAAACTTTAATCAAATGATTTAAACTGAAGATAGGTGATACTTCATTTTAGATCAGTATTTAACAAACGTTAAATAGATACCATAAAAGTAATTATGAAATGTTATTAATTTTGTTATTATTACAGCGTGTAGTATGGACTATACAAAATTAATTTCTTTATCACTTTTATATTTTGCATGTTTTATAATCCAGGAATGAAACTAGTTTTCATTCGAAACTTGTCCGTGACAACTTATCATTGTGGGAACATGATAAGGTGTTAAAGTCATTGTGAACATTTGGATAATTATGATCAGTTGTTGAATAATAGCTACAAGTGTTGTAGACCAAAAGTTGCACAGATATTTGATAAAGTAGCAAATATCGGACGTGATCCGCGGTTGAGATTACTTCTTGGAATTAGTCATGAGTAAATCTCACAGTGGTTGTCCCTATCACCTGAGGTATCTGGTTTGATGTCATGAGGACTGCTGAATACTTAGTACACTCAACCGCTACGCCGTAACAAGGTGGCTACAAAGGGTGTAACTAGATTCAGCGGAAGCCGTGATATTAAATGCAGATATGCAAGAGGGGATTTGCACCTCTTCTCTAAAGAGAGATATTTCTGGGCCCTTCTTGACTGACTGAATATACTGATGAAGTGCATGGCCATGCCCAAACGAACTGATTTGTTCTTTGTCGTTTACCTATCAGTAAAAGTCGGATAGTCGAGAAAAACAGAATCTTGAGTATTTAGAGTTGACACTTTCCAAGCTCATACTCACAGATGAGATATCGAGATGCAAAGGGAAAAGCCAAGTTATACCCAATTTATGAACAGTAGTTTCATAGAAGTTATTTCCTTACGGAAAGTTTACATCACCTGTCTGGGTATAAGAGTTCTTGTAACCTGGTTAGCCTAAGTGCCTGTCTAGGGGCCTCCTTAGGTCCGTGTAATCAAAACGGTATTGCCAACTTGCACAAGTGGGAGTCTGTTAGTGATTATGTGCATAAGTTGACAAACCAAGTAATTACACATCCAATGTTACAAGACACTTGAGGGTCACACCTGTGAGGACCTATAAATCGAATAAGTTAAATGAAACCCAGAAATGGAGAGTTGGGATTTATAATAGTCAATTATAAATCAGTTGGGTAATTTCAGTCAGAAATCCCAAAGTTTGAGGGTTATTAATTAATTAAGTAGATTATATATTTATTAGACAAATAAATATATAATAGAATAATTTAATTAATTATAAGTGATTATCTAGAATAATTCTTTTCTTGGAAGAAAAGAAAAAGATAATTAAAAGGTGAAACTGAATCAGGTGGAAATTCTGATTCCTTCATATATAAATAAACCTTATGGGTTTAAGATAATAAATTTAATTAATCTAATTCTGAGTTTCCAGTTTTCCCTCTCTCTCTCTCCTACCGGCGCCGCCCCCCTCTCCTTGCGACAACCAGCTCGGTTTTCAGTTTTTCGGGTTTCTCATTCTGCTAGAGGAACATTCGTTGGTCGTTCATTGGTGGATTAATACTCGAGCAATCCAAGTATTTTTAGACTGCTTTTATTGGCTAAACTAATGAAACAATAGATTAGTGGTTTCCGGGTTTCAAACCATAAAACGCTTCCGCAAAACTCTTAGTGTTCTTCGGATCAGTTTTGGTTCGGGGATCACAGCGAAACCCAACAACATCCACATTTGTTGTCAAGGGTTTATACAAATAATGGCTTTTGTGATTTTAAAAGTTGTGAAGTGAACATAGGAAAAGAAATTAACTAAAATTATTTCTAATTACGTTTCTTAGATTTGAAAAAAAAAATCATCTCACATTCTCTTATCATCATCAACCACCATAGTGAAATTTTCGAACATTTGTCTTCTGCCATGTTAATGTCGGCATAAAATTAATTTTGACAACATGCACACGTACGCGACAAAATGCCCGAAAAAACCTACGATATGCTATCTTAATTTGACACCGGATACCCGGTGTCGAAACCGATTCCCAACGGTTTCAAAACCTACGATAAACGGTTAACCGACAACCGGTTAAACGATAAATTCGGTTTCATGATATAATTAACCTAAACCTAAACCGAAAACGTCGGTTAACTGGTAATCGGTTAATCGGTTTTGACGGTTCGGTTATACGGTTAACCAATTAACCTATTTTCAATAACATGCATTCTAATAATCTATGAATAATATGTAAATTATTTTTTCAACATCACATGTACATTAAGTTTTCATAATTGATGGGTTTTAGTTCAAATTCAAGTTAAACAACTCGTGATATAAACATATAATGTTTACACAACTTATTTTTATACATTACAATATAGTGTATTATATAGTATGAATTAGGTTCAAACAAGAACAAAACCAATTTGCAAGAATGAAGGAACCATGTAAATCACAGGTGATTTTGTACTACGCTCGCCCACTCGCACCGACCCACGCGCCTTGTCGGCAAGTGTACTACACTCGCTTTTTCTTGTTTAGTACAAAATCACATGTAATTTACATGGTTCCTTTGTTCTTGCATATTGGATTGTTCTTGTATGAACCTCCCTCACTATATATATATATATAGTTATTAGAACTTTCAGGTCCAATTGGACGTTGAAGAACGTGAGATATATTTCGAGCCGATCAAGAGAATGTTGATATATGTCGAAACTAAATACTTCATTATTTTATGTAAAATCCGTATATCGTTTCTTAACAATTTATACATGAAATCAAAAGTCCATTATTTACGCAAACATAAATGTGGTTTTGAACAATGTCCATTTTGAGACTTTTGGCACAAGTAATTATTGGATTGCCATTTTACATCAATAATGAAGGAAGAAAACTGAATATTAATTCACACAACTAATGGTATAACATTTTGCTACCATGAAGGCTTCAACATATTATCGATCGAAGAAAGAACTATAACTTCGAGAATCATTTCAGCTTGTCGCTTGCATGTCTTTTCTTTAGTATCGTAACTCCCATGTACCTGCGACGTATTGAAACCAAATTAATCATCATTATTTTATAGTTGTAAGACAATGCGTTGATGTTCAAAAACATGTCGGTCTTTTCGTAATCAATACCTTCCAAGCATTAAAACGCTAGCTTGAGGATTGGTTCCTGGAGAGTTCATTAAAGTTGATCCATCAATTACTCGAAGTGCATCCACACCATGAATCTTATACTCGTCGTCCACTACCTTGCCCATGTGACACCCTCCATGATAATGCCATATAGTCTTTATAGTGTCTCTACAGAATTGTTCGAGTGATGAGCTCGTATTGGCATGTACAGCCAAGCTGGTTGGCATTTTCACGTTAAGGTCGAGAATATCTTGGACTGTCATATTTGCATATTTGAATTTCGAGAACGCTTTTGATTTGATTGCTGTTAGCATAGTTTTAACTCCATCTATGCATTTTTGCAGGTCTTCGGGTTCTTCAAAGTAGTTGAATGTTACTGATGGGCTGTCCGTTGGGTCACTACTTTGAAGCTTCAGGTAGCCCATGGAGCGTGGCCCGTTCACCTTCTCAAATATAAATCCACCCATCTGCAAACATGTAGAGGTGATTTCTTTAGTTTGTGTTGTAAAGTGTAAGAATGACAGTTTACATGATGGAATAAATCATTAGTAAAAATTTGTCGGAAACACATCGCGACATATCGACAAATTTAAATAAATATGATCGAGTTAAAAGTACAACCTAATTTAAATAGAAAGTCATCGGTAATATGTATAAATTCTAAACTAGTTATCAAAGGAATTTAAAATGGCTAAATAAATAAAAAACGAATTACTCTAACTTTATTCTGATGGACTATCGACGAAAATCATCCTAGCTTGTCGCCAAGTGTTCATTGATCTCTTGATAATTGTGATAGGTTAGTGATGGATTAGCGGCAATCTCCCATTTGTCAATAATCCCTTGCTAGTTTTTTTTTTTTTTTTTTTTATTTTTTTTTTTTTTTTTACAATTCTCAAGGTTGTTCTTCCATCGGTATCTTTCTTTAATTGGTCTCAATCAATTAGTAATATTCATCATTGATAAAAGTAGTCCTTTATAATGCTTATAAATGTTTGTATGATTGTTAATAAATTAAATACCTGGAAGGAATAACCCTGATAGTCGGAAGGACTTCCACCAATCAAATTAATGCCCCCGGCTGCCTCAATATAGCTGCCAAACTGAGTAACACCGACAACTTCAACTAAAGATGGCTCCACAAGGATCGGAGATGGGACAAAGATTGCGTTTAACGGGTTATCGGCCATGCCTTGACCAATTTTAATGTTATGGAGCACAGGCTTGATGTTGTGGGCTTGAAGTTGGTCCTTTGGACCTACGCCACTCAACATTAGAAGTTGTGGGCTTCCAATAGCACCAGCAGATAATATAATTTCATCCTTTTGTCCTCCTTTTAAGTATGCCCTATGTGTTATCCCTGATGCATCTTTGTACACCACTCCATAAGCAATTGGTTTTGATATTCCTGTAAAACAAGATTTATTGAAAACGACTAAATGTAAGCTATCCCTTAGCATGCGTTTGATACAGTGGATAGAACAAAACAAAAATAACATGGAAGACTATTCCATGTTTGGCAGGATTTTTGTATGTAACAGGCATAAATATAGTGAAACAAAAGTTGCAACAAATTGGAACAAATTCATGTTTTACCAATATAACCTCAAACAAAAACATAATTCTAGTATAAGACATCAAATATGCATTCATACTTACATTTTATTCATTTCTTTAAATTTTTTATTGTATTTTATAATATTTAATAGGGGTGTTCACGGGGCCGGACGGGCGGGTAGTAAATGTTTTGAGAACCATTTGTCCGGGACGGGTGTCTAATTTTACTATCCAAAACCGAACCGTGCGGGGCGGTTGCCCGCACCGAAGTTAACCGAAAAGGAGCGGGTACCCACGGTTCGGTTCACGGGTTCCCACATTTTGTCGAGTGTTTTGATGTACAAAATATATACTAGAAAATGAAATTATTTTCTAACAAACTAAAACAATTAACACTTCAAATTAAGTATTAGAAAATAAAAATAAGAGTATGGAAGATTGTCATCGATACGGATGTGCAATAACGATCTATAGTGAATATGACTAACAAACCAAAGACAATGGTGGGTGAACGAAGAAAACACGGAATGTGATGGAGATTTTCTTAAGATTACTAAATTTCTATTATGAAGTATTAATAATTATATTTTTCTTAATAAACTATATACGGGGCGGGGTGACCCGCGGGTAGTGAATTGAAAGAACCGAACCCGACCCGCGACTTCGCAGGTATCCTTATTTTCGGGTTTTTCAGGTCACGGGTTGCTCGGGTATCAGTTTTCTCAATTTCGGATCGTGTGGTTCGATTCGATTCTTCGGTTTTTCGATTTTTTTAAACACCCTAGTATTTTTAATCTTTTATTTTACTGTCCTAAAAATATTACTTTTATACGATTACTGTATTCATTATGTCATGTTCAACTCTAACTTACTAACATAAAAATAAGTAATGTCACCAACCATGAACAATGTTAGCATTACTTCTAACTGGGCGTGAGTGAGTGGGCCTGAAGTTTGGATTGTGGAATCAGTTTCTCAGGTTGTAACTTTTTATTCTATACTCTTTTCCCTTATCCACCAAACTATCATTTGACTCTTTTTACACCAAGATCACCCTCTTGCTTACTCTTTTTACACCAAGATCACCCTCTTGCTTAGTATAAATAAAGTTATGTTTGACAAACTAGCTAATAAATTAGGTGGTGGCTGATAAGGTAGGTTATAAATAAATTATCTTTGGCAAAAAATAGCTTAAGGGTATATAAAATGACCAAAAAGGGTATCTTAGGCTATAATAATTAATATTAAAAAGGGTATAATTAGAAAAAAAAAATTACAAAAAACTCCTAAAACGCTACTCTAAGTAACGTTTCAACACGCTAGCTTATGGTACATCCAAACATGGACCAAAGATAAACTACCTTATAAGCTAGCTTATTTTTAAAATCTTGTTTAAAGGGACGTAACCAATTACGGATTTTTTTGAAGAGGTTCGTATGTTGTGAAAACCCTAGAAAGGATCGGCCTAGTTAAAGGTCCAGTTACCTCCCATTGACAATCAAACATTTACGTCGTAGCGATTGCTAATATAAATGTATCACTAAATTAAAAACGTACCTTTGGTTTTGAATAAGATTTTGTGAGCAGTTGCATGTAGATGAATAACCAGGCTCTTAGGATTTGCATATTGCAACAAATCAGCCGCTGTATGTCGGTGCCCGTTTTGATCAAAAATAGTACCACCCACTTTAGTCCCCATAACATGATCATATGAAAACCCATTTTCAGGCGTCACTCCCACTTCGACAAGCCCCTCTCCTAACGCTGACTGCCACTTCGTGACAACCGGCTCGAAAACCATCACTTTTTCTACCCATTGGTACGATTCATTGACCAACCTTTCATCAAATAATTTGGCCTCTTTTTTGAATCTTGCCTCACCACGAGAATAGAAGCCTGCATTAATTGAAGTACCGCCGCCCAGGACGCGTGGCCGTGCATTTACCACGCCTTCGGTGGAAATAAATTGTTCAGAAGGCGAGTCCAATGAGGTGTCAAAAAAGTAAGTGCCGAAGTTGGCTAAGTTGGAGATATTAGAATTGCCATAAGGTGAGCCACCACGTTCAAGAAGTAGAACTGAGTAGCTTTCAGAGAGGGTGGTAGCGACTGGGATTCCGGCAGCACCTCCTCCAATGACTATGTAGTTATAGAATGAGATTTTTGGAGCTATTGTTGCTTCGTGCATGAAGGTGTAATTTGGAGCTGTATAAAAAGGAATTGAAGATTTTGAACAAATTATAAGATTTAGAAAAAGGAAAATGTCATGTATATTTAAATAATTTATTTTGGCATTTTAGATGCGATATACATTTAAATTAAAAGTAATGGAACAATTTAAAGCTTAAAATCACCAAACTCAAATTTCATTTGTAAAACTGCTATTTATTATGTACCTTTATAAGTTAATTTTGACCGTTGATTAATTGTATAATACATAGAAAAACATATTTTCAAACAATATATTGATGACATTCAAACATAATATTTTACAAGATAATGTCAACACTGTGTTCATTCAGTTGGTAATTTGTAGAAGCAGGTTTACACAATATCAAATGTTTTTGATTTTGAACCCGGGTATTTCCATAACCAAAACTGTTGAGTAAGTCAGGAATTAATGCCCCTCATATTACGATATTGACAATCAATTATCGGTTTATATTGGAACCAACCTTTTGCGCAATATATTACAAGATAATGTATAAAAATGATTAGTTTTAAATGAAATAAAGTAAACCACAAAACCAAATACGAAAAAACTAAAGGTTCACAACTATATATAATGCCATAATGGTCAGAATGAAATATAACCGCTGGAAATAGCTTATATATACAGTGGTTATATATATATATATATATATATATATATATATATATATAGTCTCCTTATTTTGGACACCATGAAATCTGTGGAAAATCGTTATTGTCCGTTGATTAAATAATTGTATGGCTGAGATTGCGTTTGAAATTCAAATTTTGAAATCCTAGGTTAAGGAGAAGGTTATGGCTGAAATTCAAAATTTGAACCCCTATTTTTAAGCTTCTAATCTCAACCATACAATTATTTAATCAATGGATATTAACAAGTTTCCAAAGTTTCCACAGATTTCATGGTTTCCAAAATAAGGAGACTCTATATATATATATATATATAGGGGTGGGTTCAAATGTGAACCACTTTTTGGTTGTGAACGTGAGGACAACCGAGAGCGCGACACGTGGCGGATGACTAGGCGCCACGTCAAGTCCACGGCGGATGACTAGGCGCGATTCATGGGAGGGCATTGAATTAAAGAGGGGGACCACACTCAAAGCCGCCATGTGCCGCGCTCTCGGTTGTCCTCACATTCACAACCAAAAAGTGGTTCACATTTGAACTTTCCTCTATATATATATATATATATATATATATATCGTAAATCAACTCGAGCATCAATAAAGGAACATACGTGTTTCGCCACCACAAAGCTCACAAAAGAATAAAGTTGCCATGACCATTCCCCATAACGTATAAGTTAACATCTTCCCCGACAAGTTTTTAACGTATTAATGTATGTTCTCAAAAAATCAATGAATGATTTATTGATTCGTTGGTGTTTGGATATAAAATAGAGAAAAGAAGTAATGGTATATATATAAAGATATTTGAGAACCCAAAAGAATGTTATTTTATTGGTATAGAAAAACTAAACCTGACCAAGTAAACTTGAAGAAAATTGATGGATGTAAAGACTTCAAAGAGTTTACTTTGCAAAGATTTTACCAATGACTGATTCAATTCTATGTCAGGACTCAGGAGTTATCTATATAAAATTTGGGCGACAATTGACATAATAAAACATTGAGGATAGTTATCGTTGATACACATATACCAATTCATCTACGAGATGAAAGTATTTATGTTGTGATAGTTACCAAATAAAAGAAATTATAAAAAATTCAATGACACCGGATGTTGGTAAACCATTTAGTGGATTTAGATTCGATAGTTGTTGAATGGTTTCACTACTGGAAATGCGGCATTAGCGGTAGGGGTGTGTATCGGTTGACATCCAATGGATGTGAGGGATTCGATTCGATTCGATCCGATCAAATCATTCATTGGATGTTGGATTTTTCCAATCTGATGGATGATTGTATGGGTTCGGTTCCATCCACTGATTTTCTTATTGGATATATATCCAATGGACATCCATTGGATCAGATTGGATCCAACCAATATTAATCGGATTGGATTGGCCGGATCATATCCATCCGACATACGATGGATGATCTAATCAAATCCATCCAATGTTTTTAATCCATTTCAAAATAATTCATATAATAATCCAATATTCCAAACAATGGCATAATGTTTAATTCCATTCATTCAATAACTATTAAGTAATACTAAAAAGTTAAAACATACAATACAATAATGGTAGTTGGATGGGTGATTGGATTGGTCCGGTCGGTTGAGATTAGATGGTCAGTTGGATTGGATCGATCGGTTTTGGTCAGTTCTAGACTACCATCCAAGAACCGATCCAATCCAATTGGATGTCAAAATTTTCCATCTGATCCGGTCCAATTACAATTGATATCCAATCATTGTCGGTCGGTTTGTAATTGGATCAGTTGATTTCTGCACACCGCTAATTAGCGGCAAACATCAGCAGCAACAATATTCCGTCGCTAATTAGCTAAGGATTGGCGACGGACAGGCCACAAACCCCTTCCATCGCTAATCCATTGTTATAGAGACCGAATATTTTCATCGCTAATTAGCGACAAAACTTTTTATAAAAATATCCATGTGTTCGTGGCAAATCTGTCGCTTGATTATTAGTGGCGGACTAACATCAAAATTACTTGTTTTTTTCATGTTTACGGGTAATATGTAGATGTACATGTGTGTGTATGTGTGTGTGTTATATATGAGAATATATATATATATAGGTGAAAGTTCAAATACAAACCACTTTTTCATTGTGAACGTGAGGACAACCCAGAGCGTGACACGTGGCAACAAATTTTATGAGACGCGCGACTTTTCCCGCGACCTAGTGTTATTCAGTCTGAATAACACTGAATAATAGTGTTATTCAGACTGAATAACACTAGGTCGCGGGCTTTTTGGTTACAAGTCGCGCGTGTCACTCTGAATTTCGGTGACTTAGTGTTATTCAGACTGAATAACGCTATATTCAGTCTGAATATAGCGTTATTCAGTCTGAATAACCCTAAGTCGCCGAAATTCAGAGTGACACATGGCGCGCTCTCGTTTGTCCTCACGTTCACAATGAAAAAGTGGTTTGCAATTGAACCCACCCCTATATATATATATATATATATAGGGTTAGGTTCAAATGTGAACTCAATTTTGATTGTGATTGGGAGGAAAACTAAAATCGTGCCACGTGACAATATTCACTGTGAATAATGCATGATATTCAGAGTGAATATAGGCACGTGACGCGATTTTAGTGGTCCGTATGTTCACAATGAAAATTTAGTTTTCATTTGAACTTTCTTCATTTCAAAAATGAGTATATATATATATATATATATATATATATATATATATAGAGAGAGAGAGAGAGAGAGAGAGAGAGAGAGGAAAGTTCATATGTGAACTCAATTTTGATTGTGACCATAGGACCACTAAAATCACGCCACGTGGTGCGCTCTCGGCTGTTCTCATGTTCACAATGAATAATGAGTTTACATTTGAACCTGACCGTATGTATGTATTTGTATGTGTGTGTTGGTTGTTAACGGTGATGGATTTTTGTATATTGTTGGAACGCTGAATATGTCTGATGTATAAGAATATCTATGCATTGAAACCCGTCAAGTACGATCAAGTTCATAAAGAGTCACCAAAATTCCTTGCACGAAGGTCCTATTAGATACGTTAGTAGTCCTATACAATCCATAGGCTTAACATAGTTCATTAAAAGTTACTACAACCCATAAAGCTCTAATACAATTATTAAGTTATAATCAATTTTATTGGCATTAGGATGGTTTCATTGGGCTGTAACTAGCTATATTGGACTTTATTTGAGTTTATTAGGCTTTAGTCGATTATGTTAGGCCTTATTCGGACTTATTAGGCGTTAACAGTCTTTAATAAGTTTATTAAGATTTATTGGGCTAAAAACCTGTTATATTGACCTTTAGTTGGGTTTTAATCGAATATGTTGGGCTTTATTGGGTATTAATGGGAACAAATTTGTTTATTCTAGGGTGTATTTGGTTTCATTGAGTTGTAAGTGTTTTATTGGGCTTTAGTCCCTGGGCTTTAGTTGTGTTTATGGGCTTTAACCGAATATATTTGGTCTTGTTTGGTTTTATTAGGCTTTAATGTGTTTATTAAGGTTTATTGGGCTTCATTAGATTTTATTGGGCAGTAATCGGTTTTATTGGCTTTAATTGAATTTATTGGACTTTAATTTAATATATTCGGCCCTATTTGGTCTTGAGCTTTATTTGGGCCTTAATTTGTTATGTCTAATTGAATTAGAGGTATTTTAATCATTAAATAACTTTTTTAATAGTTAAATAATAAGTTAATAACTATAATTAATCAAATTATTATTAAGTTAGTAATTATTAAATAAAAAAATTGAATTCAAATAAATAATAATTTAAGTAGATTTTTTTTGCAAGGCATAACGGCAACAAACCAACGGACGACAACCACGAACACATGCACGCCCCCCGACGATATCGGGCATCCACGGGCAGTCCACTAATCCGTCGCTATCCCGGTCCAGATTACGCTACCTTTGGGATTGAATCCACGTAGACTGGGATTCTACCAATTGAGCTAAACATGATTTGCAATCTTCTAATTTTCAGCTAAAATTGATTCTTGTTACAATATTTGAGCCGGTTGGCCACACTTCTTTTGGCGTTTTTGTAAGTGATTAGAATATTTAATTCTAGGTTTATCAAACTTCCATGATTTTTTATTGCTTGGTATTGAAATCTGAATCTTACTGATTGGCCGTGCTTAATTTGGCTGAAGGTTAAACATTTACCATTGGGTTTGCGATTTTGTATTTTGAATGTACTTGGATTTATATCAAAAGATTAAGTTTTGGCATATAGAATTGAACCATCTTCTGACAGGGTTTTGCTGATACTTTTAGCTTCACTGATTACATATCATGGCTGTAACTAAACGTTAATATGAGTACTTGTAGTGTTCAATTTGGCATGTAGAAAGCAGTAGGTTACATCTAAGAAATCAAGTTTTTTAAAATAGGGATAATTCATGGCATGGTTTTAGGTGTACCATACATTTCAAAGTTCCTTAATAATAGAAAGTTGGACATACTATCCTTATTGTCAAGATAAAAGGATTTAAATCACTAAAATGCAAAGATCCAAAAAAGAAAAATACATGGACATGTTTTTTGTTTCATTGCACGCATAGAGGTTATCTCCAACATCATTGCTAAAATTAAATAAAATTGAGTTTTTTTTACCTAATGTGTTTCAACAACATTACTAAACCATTTTTTAAAATAAAAAAATTGAAGTTTTCTCTAAGAGCATCTCCAACGGACCTCTAAAAAACCCAAAATCACAAAATACCAACTCCAATCAACCTCCAAACACCAAAAAAATTGGTGTTGGAGGAGAGAGAAAGTGGTTTGGCCTCCAAATTTGGAGGGCCAAATTCACACACCATTTTATATGTCCCCACACAACAACTTTCATTTTATCATTTGATTTTTATTATAAATACAAAAATTTTTTGGAAGGCAGATAAACTAACACACACGTCCCGACCGAAGTCGAAGAGGTATCCGGGATCCATTCGGGTACCCGACTAATCCTTTCGACCATGGACACCGTTACCGACCCATAGTCTTGCTCATGCCCGGCCCGAAGCTCGACCCATGAACTGGGGTGTCGCCTCCTGTTCCCTCCCCGAATTGAACCTAAGTAGACAGGGATACCATCCACTGCCCCCTTCGGGATGTTACTGACTGTTGAGCTACAAAGAAATTGACAAATGTCTGTAGTTTGTGCATGAGGGGATTCGAACTTGGGTGGGCACTATGTATTCTCCACCAATTTGTTGTTTTTCTTGGAGTATGGTTGGAGTTGGGTTTATTTTTTTGTTGTTGATAGGTCCACCAATTTGGTGTTTTTGGTGATTTTGTTGGAATTTTTATGTAAAAATGAGTGTTGGGAAGTTTTGCTTTGTCCCACATAGGAAGGAGGAGAAAAGCTAGGTGGGTTTATAAGGGATTCCCATCCCTTATAATTCAAACCAAATGGAGGGGGTCAAGTAGGTCCTCCCCACACGCGCGCCTAGCCGTGACCGTGAGCGCGAGCCGCGTGCCCGCGAGTGGCGCGTGTAGGCGCACTTCGCAGCTGAGGAGCATTTGTTTTTGGGTAAACGGATCACAGATCCGGGTATGCGACCCAAACACGTTCGGATTACTTAGCTGATAAGCAGATAGAGTTGGAATAGGATTGCTTAGCCAAAGGGATAGAGATCAGATTATCCAACACGTGGGATAATTATCTCTATCACTTATCATCCAGATTAAGCTTCCTTATCAGATCCAATTTCTTCCAGATTAAGCTACTTATCAGATAGAGCTTATCTCCACGTTTTTGGGGATTGAGAGCTGCATGGTTGGCTTATAAATACAGCCCCATGCAGGTTATTTTTTCATCATCCGAAAACAGCAACAAAGCTCTCTCTCTCGTTCTCTTTCTTGCTCTCTCGTTTTCTGTCATCTGCTTCTTCCAACTTCGGTTTTTCATCGCTGTTGAAATACCGATCGTCGACTGCATTAATCCTGGGTCGTTACGTCTGGAGGCTGACAGCGATTACGCGACGTAAACACCTTTAAGGACAGGAGTCTATTCCGTGCGGTTCTCTCACTTCCTTAATTCGAGCAAACTTTCAGGTTGGTTTTAATTTGAGTATCGTTTTACATAGTCCGATAACGGGACACTCTCATTCTACCTTTCTTGAACTTTTATGATCGTGAAGGATTATACAGTTTCTTAGACAACTTGGTAATTTAAATAATTAATTCGAGTTATTTAAAGTCTTTATAAAGTTTAAATCTTGATTGTTTGATTCTGAATACAACAATCTTAAAGGTGTTTAGCTTTTAAAAGCTCATTGTTTTAAATCTGTGATTTGTAAAACAACTTTTTAAACTTTCAGAAAACAATCAATGGAGTCTGAACTACCTTCCGAAAACCTCCGCCTAATGAATCAGGATATCGTGAAACTCGATCGTTTCGACGGTCAGAATTATACCCGTTGGGTCGAGAAGGTCAAATTTCTGCTTATGTTCCTAAAACTTTACCATATTTTGGACCCCAATTTGCCCCCCATTCCTGAGAACCCAATTCCCGCGGAGGGGCAACAACCAGATCAGAGAGCAATCTATGATTTGGAAAAGCAGCGTCTACTCCGAAAGGAGGCTGAAGCTCTTTGTTTGGGGCACATAAAAAATACTTTGAGTGACCGCTTGTTTGATCTTTACTCTCCGATTTCTGACCCGAGGGAATTATGGAAAGCGCTTGAACAAAAATATAAAACACATGAAGAGGGTACTAACAAGTATCTTGTTTTTAAATATCTGGAATTTCAAATGGTTGACGACAAGCCTATCATGGAGCAAGTGCATGAGCTTCAGGTTTTAGTCAACAAATTAAATGCGCTTTCCATTCCCATAGTGGAGCTTTTCCAAGTTGGTGCAATCATTGCTAAACTGCCGCCATCTTGGAAAGACTTCTCTAAACGCATGATGCACAAATCTGAGGACTTTAGTCTGGATGATCTGATGAAACACCTTCGCATTGAGGAGGAAACCCGTATTCGAGACAAGCGCGGTAAGGCTAGCTCGAATGTGCATCATGTTACCGGGAGTTCTAATCAGAAAAACAAGCAGTCATGGGGACAAAATAAGGTTAAGAATTTTGGACCAAAGAAGTAGAGTTTTAAGAGACCAGGCAATCAGAAACCCAAGTTCAACAACAAACCTAAGAAGGCTGGACCGTGTCACGTCTGCGGAGAGACGGGGCACTATGCAAGGGAATGCAAAGATCGAAAGTCTGTACCTGTGGCTAATGCTGTTGATGAGGTGGCCAATCTGGTCGCAAATGTGGATCTTGGAGGAGTCTACATGATTTCCTCTCTAACCCGGGCGGTGGCGGCTCGAGGTTGGTTTGTGGACACTGGGGCCACTATCCACGTTTGCGGACAAAGACGCTATTTCGGCACCTACCGTCCTGCACCTGCGGGGACTGTTGTGGTCTGTGCCGATGGTCATCGTGCTGATGTGTTGGGTATTGGTGATGTGACGTTGCGGTTCAAAAGAGGGCGCACCGTTGTTCTAACTGACGCACTTCATGTTCCGACAATCTCCAAGGGGCTGGTTTCTGCTGACAAGTTCGACAAAGGTGGTTTCAAGATGGTGCTCGAGAATGGCCGGATAGATATCTCGAGAGGTGGAGCGTATGTTGGGAAAGCGGTCAATGTTAATGGCATGTATCGCTTAGTTTTAGAGAGTGATGATGAGGTTAATAATGTTGGTAGTGGTTCTTCTAGTGGTAGTAATGATGTAGCTTCCGGTGTTGGAAGTAATAACGTTTTGTTTCCGTTTGCTAATAAAGTTAATATTTCTGGTTATTTTGTGTGTTCTGTTACTTCTTCTAATACTTCTGTTACTTTATGGCATAAAAGACTAGCACACACAAACATCAAAAACATTGAAAAAATGCAAGCTAAAGGAATGTTAACTTTAGACAAAAAGGATTTTGAAAAATGTGAAACATGTGTTAGATCTAAATTTACAAAGAAACCGTTTCCATCTGTTAAAAGAAGAAATACATCATTACTAGAGTTGATTCATTCGGATATATGCGAACTAAATGGAATACTTACTCGAGGAGGAAGAAGATATTTCATTACTTTTTGCGATGACTCAACTCGATATCTCTATGTCTATTTGCTAAAATCAAAAGATGAAGCTTTTGATGCTTTTAAAGTTTATAAGGCAGAGGTAGAGAACCAACAAGAAAAACGAATTAAAATTCTTCGTTCGGATAGAGGCGGAGAATATTTCTCAAGAGAGTTTGACGCATTCTGCGAAGAGAATGGCATTAAACATGAACGAACCTCACCATTCACTCCCCAACAGAATGGATTGGCTGAGAGAAAGAATAGAACCCTTGTGGAAATGGTCAACTGTATGTTGAACCAATCGGGCTTGCCAACCAATCTGTGGGGTGAAGCTTTACTAACGACATGCCATATTCACAATAGGATCACTAGTCGTGTGATTCCTACGAGCCCTTACGAATTGTGGAAAGGTAGAAAACCTGAGATTGACTATATGAAAGTTTGGGGGTGTGTGGCTTACTATAGAACACCTGATCCTAAAAGATCCAAACTCGGAGACCGAGCTATGAAAAGCATATTTGTTGGTTATGCAATGAATAGCGTGGCCTATAGATTTTTGGATAATGAATCGGGAGTCATCGTGGAATCCAGAGATGCGAATTTCTTCGAAGATAAATTTCTAAAGGATAGTGAAACTACAAACCCCATTTCTATTCCAAGTACTTCTCGAGATGTTCCTGAACCTTCTCGATATATAGAAGAGCCAAGGAGAAGTACTAGGACTAGAAAAGAAAAGAATCTAGGAGATGATTTTGTCTCCTTCTTGGTTGAAGGGTCACAAAAGAAAGTGACAAGAGAGGTCATTTTCACCATCGATTTTGAAGATGACCCTAAGACTTTTTCCGAAGCCATGTCTTCGAGAGATGCTCATTTGTGGAAGGAAGCTATAAATGACGAGATGGATTCAATTCTAGGTAATGGAACCTGGGAGTTGGATAATCTTCCCAAGGGAAAGATACCTATTGGATCTAAGTGGATATTTAAGAAGAAATACCACCCAGATGGATCCATTTCTGCCTATAAAGCAAGATTAGTTGCTAAGGGATATAGGCAGAGAGAAGGCATCGATTATTTCGATACCTATGCTCCAGTTGCTAGGATTAGTTCTATTAGAACTCTCATAGCAATTTCCGCTTTGAAAGGACTTTACATTCATCAAATGGATGTAAAGACTGTCTTTCTTAACGGTTACTTAAATGAGGAGATTTATTTGGAGCAACCTGAAGGCTTTGTGGTGCCCGGACAGGAAAATAAAGTGTGTAGACTTATTAAGTCCTTGTACGGTCTTAAGCAAGCCCCCAAACAGTGGCATGAAAGATTTGATGTAACACCCCGCTAAAGCGGAAACACGAGGTGCTACAGTCAAGATTTCATAACGATAGGAGATACGTAACACCAACCATTCATAAATAAAATTTAAACGGTGTTTACAAAAGTACATCCCAACCATAAATTAAACGTTTACAATCGTTCACAAAACAAACAAAAAGATAACTAGCATGACATGATTGGTGACCACTAAATTCCATACAAGCCCTATCAAACCTTCGGATTTCCTGAAAAGCATGTTAAAGAGAGACGTCAACTACGAGAGTTGGTGAGTTCACAGGTTTTGATATGCACAAAAATTTTCACATGCAGACTTATTATCAAAAACAAATTTATTGAATCTTTTTAACCTTTCACAACCACGTGTATACTTGGACGTTCGCTCACGCCAAAATACACAATTATGCATAAGATATGTAAAACTTCGAGCCACTACCAAACCGTTAACCCCAACGAATACCTCAGAGGTGGTCGCTTACCACATGGGCGGAACGTTCGTGCGAACTACCTCAGCGGTGGAACTCACGTCCACATTTGTAGGTCGTCTTTCAACGAGTACCTCAGCGGTGGGGATCTTTTGCCCCACATGTGTAGTCGTTACTTCAGAAATAGTGCACCCTTCACTCGTCAGTCCTTCGGGTGGGTATTGGTACCAAATAGCGCTATCCACTAAGTCCATAGGCTCCTAAATGAGTTAATGGTAGTGTATATTCTAAGGGGCAAACTTTACTCGCACATATCGTCACAATGCATACTCACAAAATCATGCTAAAAAGCATACGTGTACACAATTCATTTAACCATGCTAAAAGCATACGTGTACATAATTCATTTAACCATGCTAAAGAGCATACATGTACACAATTCACCAAACGTTGCTAGAAAGCAAATTTTTCATAACTTTTATTAACAACATGCTTTTCACCCCAAATACGTAAAAACGTTAAAAACGGGGCTGTGAATACTCACCTCGGGTGATTTAAGCGTTCAACAAATGTTAGTGCGTGCGCGAATCCCGGCTCCGAAACTAAAGTTGCCCTAAATCATAAGTGATTAACGTAAGTTCCGAGTCCAACGGTCCATATCTTAATAAATCGTATCGATGTCCTATATAATGCCTTTACTATATTTGTTATGTTCAACTTAATATATAATAACTTTTTGTTGGTTAAAATTATGATCCAAACACATGGGAACTAAAGATATTTGTAAATTAACATTTTTGGATAATTTCAAATCTGGCAGATTTGGTCCATTGTAAAGGTGTCTTCAATAAACATATTTCCAAAGAGATTTAGGTCTCCAAAATTTTACCTACTGGAATTTGGGATGTTAGCAACATTCCCATAATTTTTCATAATTTTTGGAAGTGTTCTTCATATTTTAAGAATTTTTATAAAATCAGTAGGCATCTTTCATTTTCAGAAAAACATGTCAGGAAAGTTTGCTTCATAAATAATTCATTTCTCCACCAAATCACGAATTTCAAAAGGGATTTTCTAGAGGACACATATACCAAGCTAATGAGACAAGTTTCACATCATTTGGGTGATTTTTGAGGGAGATATGGCCTCTTAAAGTCGTGCATGTGCAATCTGCCACTAAGGGACAGCCTACACCACTAACTTATTATCATTGGTTGATCCCTCAAAAGTCCTTCAAATCACGTGGTTTTGGATTATTTAGAAAGCTAACTCAGTGTACTTGAGTTTAGAATTAAAAATAATGCATTTTGGATAAGATGTCAAAGAGATATGCATGCATGAAGATGAATGAACTTTCCAGACCAGTAGCTGATGAGTAACAAAATGTTTTTGAATGGTTGGATGGTCTATACTCCGAATTTTTGAGTGATTCAAATTGGGTTTTCTTCCTAACACATTAAACTTCAATCTATCAAATTTTTGTAGCAAAATAACTCAGTTGATACCCTTTTTAAGACGTCCAAACACACATGCAAAATCGGACAACAACATTTCAAGACCAAATCAACACTTTTCCATCAAAACATTAATGATCTTTGAGGTTTTTGGGGTTAGATGATTACGAACTTCAATCCCCCAACCAAATATTGTAAAAATAGATAAAATAACTTTTAAATATCAAACAAATGTATGCATGCATCATCAAAATCGTTTTCCATCCAAAACAAGTGTCAAAACACCATAAACTAGTGATTTCACTCATCATCCTTGTGTTTTTATGGAGAAATCATAGATTTTTGCCACATTCAAACGTTTTTAACACATTTTCATGGCTAAATCTCTTCCTCAAACATCAACGATGATGTTCATCCAACAAAGAGGATTAAAACCCCATAAAAAGATGAAGAAAAGGCCCCAAATGGGTTCAAAATCGAAGTTAAACCAATATTCAACACTACTTACCTTTGAACAACACTAAGAACACTCTTAAAACTTGCTTTTAAATCTTCAAATTTCCAGATTTTGTATGATAAAGAGGCTGGAAATTGAGAGAGTTTAGAGAGAATTTTAGAGAGAGAAAGAAGTTAGAGAGAGAGTAGTGTTGGAGAAATGAAAAAAGATGATGGAGAGTGATGATTATTTCTTGAAAATTAAACAAAGAGAGAGAGGTGTAGAGGGGGGGGGGGGGGGGGTGGCCGGCCAACTTGGCCTATCCCCATTTTTCTTCTTATTATTTTTTTTTAAAGTTTAAAAAGGTTTAAATTAAACAGCTCGATTTCACGCAGTGTTGGTTTTTAGCGCGTTTTTGGTAGAAACCGATTTTTCGAGGAAAATTTTTGGATCATTTAAATTAATTTACTTATTTTTAAATAAAATAACTTAATTTTTCTAAAATTTAACTTTAATTTGGCATTATAGGATTTTCGGACGATTTCGGACCGGTACGGGCTTTTCGGGCAATTTTCGGGACTTTTAGGTTTTAGGCTAAATTTTTCACGCAAACTAACCTAGTTTCATTTAGAAACTTAAATAACTAGCTTTTAACCTATGGAAACGCTACTGAGTGGATTAAACGAGTAGCTAACCGGAAGGTCAAAAACTGACAGTTGTCACATTTACCCCCGGTTGAAAGAAATTTCGTCCCGAAATTTAATTCTTGTTGCTACCGCAGGGTTCTTTGTGAAGAGATGCGGGTACTTGTCCTTCATGAACGCTTCCCGCTCCCAGGTAAACTCTGGTCCGTGCCTAGAGTTCCATCGCACTTTGACAATCGGTAATCTACTGCGCCGGAGTTGCTTGATTTCTCGGTCAAGAATCTCAATAGGTTCCTCCGCGGCGCGCAGTTGTTCATCAATTTGTATCTCTTCCAAAGGCAAGACTACTGTCTCTTCCGACAGACATTTCTTTAGATTGGACACGTGGAACGTGTCATGAATAGAGCTGAGCTCTATTGGTAAGTCCAATCTGTATGCGACGGGTCCGATTCTTTCTATGACCTCGAATGGTCCAACAAAACGAGGGCTCAATTTCCCTTTCTTTCCAAATCTTATCAATCCTTTCCAGGGTGATACCTTTAGTAGCACTTTATCGCCAACTTGGAATTCTAACGGCTTTCGCCGATTATCAGCATAGCTTTTCTGGTGATCTCTGGCTGCTTTAAACTTTTCTTGTACCAGCTTAATCTTATCAGTGGTCTCCTGTACGATGTCAGGCCTAATCAGTCGACTCTCTCCCACTTCCAACCAGTTGAGTGGGGATCGGCACTTGCGTCCATACAGTGCTTCGTACGGGACACACTGAATACTTGTATGGTAGCTGTTGTTGTAGGAGAATTCAACCAAAGGTAGGTGATCATCCCAGCTACCTCCGAATTCTAACACACATGCACGTAGCATATCCTCCAGTGTCTGTATAGTCCTTTCTGTCTGACCGTCAGTTTGTGGATGATAGGCGGTGCTCAAATCCACACTGGTACCCAATGCTGCCTGTAGTGACTGCCAAAATCGCGAGGTGAATCTGCTGTCTCTATCGGAGATGATCGATATCGGGACTCCATGTCGCATAACTATCTCGTCGACATACAATTGCGCGAGTCTATCAATGCTAAAACTTTCTTTTATTGGCAAGAAGTGCGCAGATTTTGTGAGTCGGTCGACGATTACCCAAATCGAATCATGGCCCTTTTTAGTCTTGGGTAACTTAGTCACGAAATCCATTGATATCCGCTCCCATTTCCATTCTGGGATTTCTGGTTGCTGTAATAGTCCTGACGGTTTCTGGTGTTCTGCCTTTATTATTGCACAGGTCAGGCATTTGCTCACATAGGTGGCAATATCTTTCTTCATCCCAGGCCACCAACAGTGTTCTTTCAGCCCATTGTACATTTTGTCAGCACCTGGGTGTATCGAGTACTTTGATTGATGAGCTTCATCCATGATCAATTTCCTTAACTGTTCGACTTTCGGAACCCAAATTCTATCCTTGAAATAACGTACTCCATCCGATTTCTCCTCAAACTCTTTTTCCAACTTGTGAAGAGTTTCTTTCTTTAAATTGTCAGTCTTCAGAGCTTCTCTCTGAGCTTCCAATATCTGACTTTTCAGACTGGTCTGCACTACCATTCCCAATGCTCACGTCCGCGTAGGCTTCACTCGTTCCTTTCCTGCTTAGCGCATCAGCTACGACGTTTGCTTTCCTTGGATGATACTTAATCTCGCAGTCGTAATCGCTGAGCAACTCAACCCATCTTCTCTGTCTCATATTCAGCATTTTCTGATCGAGAATATGCTGGAGACTCTTATGGTCCGTATAGATGGTGCATTTGGTGCCGTAGAGATAATGTCTCCAAATCTTAAGGGCAAACACCACTGCTCCAAGTTCTAAGTCATGAGTGGTGTAGCTCTTCTCGTGGACCTTCAGTTGTCTGGATGCATAGGCAATGACTTTCTCGTTCTGCATCAGAACACATCCCAAGCCTTGATGTGAAGCATCACAATACACCACAAAGTTATCCGTTCCTTCGGGTAACGCCAGAATGGGTGCATTGCACAACTTATGCTTGAGCAACTGGAATGCTTCCTCTTGTTTCTCTCCCCAGATGAACTTCTTGTCTTTTTGTGTTAAGGTTGTCAACGGCTGCGCAATCTTGGAGAAATTTGCAATGAATCGCCGGTAGTAACCTGCCAATCCGAGAAATTGTCGAATTTCCGTTGGTGTCTTCGGGGCTTCCCATTTCTTTATGGCCTCGATCTTGGCTGGGTCGACGTGTATTCCTTCTTTGTTCACCACATGACCTAAAAAGTGAACTTCTCGGATCCAAAATTCGCACTTTGAGAATTTGGCGTAAAGCTTTTCGGCTTTCAGTAGTTCCAGTATCAGCCTCAGATGATGCTCGTGGTCCTCCTTGCTTTGCGAGTAAATTAGAATGTCGTCTATAAAGACAATGACGAACTTATCTAAATATGGTCGGCACACTCGGTTCATCAGATCCATGAACACTGCTGGAGCGTTCGTCAAACCAAAAGGCATGACTAAGAACTCATAATGACCATAACGAGTTCTGAACGCTGTCTTTGCGATGTCTTCCTCACGAACTCGCATTTGATGGTATCCGGATCGAAGATCGATCTTGGAGAAGTACGTTGCTCCTTGTAGTTGATCGAACAGATCATCGATGCGTGGAAGAGGGTATCGGTTCTTGATGGTGATCTTGTTCAGCTCCCTATAGTCGATGCACATGCGAAAAGATCCATCCTTCTTCTTGACGAACAACACGGGGGCTCCCCAAGGCGAAGAGCTGGGTCAGATGAATCCTTTGTCTAGCAGCTCTTGAAGTTGGCTTGAAAGCTTCTGCATCTCGGACGGTGCTAGTCGATAAGGCGACTTTGCTATGGGGCCTGCTCCAGGAATTAAATCGATGTGGAATTCTACTTGCCGTGATGGAGGTAATCTGGGTAGCTCTTCCGGGAATACCTCAGGAAATTCCCGCACAACTGGAATATCCTGGAGTGACTTCTCTTCTGCTTTCTTATCTACCACGTGTGCCATGAATGCTACACACTCCTTTCGCAAATGGCTACGCATTCTCATAAACGATACTAACTTAATGTCTTTATTTGGCTTCTCTCCGTGCACCTCGAGTACACTTCCATCGGGCAATGCTAGTCTAACTATCTTTTCGGCACAGCATATTGTTGCTTGGTGGTTGGACATCCAATCCATACCAACTATTATGTCAAAACTCCCTATCTTGATCGGGATTAAGTCTATACTAAAGTCCTTTTCTGCTAAGCCTAGATTGCATTTCCTGACTACTTTGCTGGCCTTAACTAACTCCCCGTTAAAATACTCAATTAAACGCTCCTCTTTCAAGTTCTATGATTTCTTGGGTCTTTGCTCCAAAATTTCTGACTACTTTTTCAACTTTTGATTGATTTATCACGAGTCTTTTCCTCTGACTGGTGCTCAAATTTTCTTGCATTACCATCCTTCCATTCGATGGGTATTATGACTTCCTTATTTCTTCTATTTACAAGGTCGGTAGTGACTTTAGTGACTATGGTAGGTACGACTTCCTGGACTTGTTGGGCCATCAGTTGAGCAATGTTGATCGATTAATTCTCACGGTTCACTTTCTAGCTACGTGTGTTTCTTCTGGAAAATACAGTTCTAATTCATTTGTAAAATGTATGTTTAATTAAAAGTTGTCTCTAATAAATGTTCGAGAATATTTGTATTTTTATTTATGACAATTTCCTTAAAATAAATTCGGTAAGAACGTCTTGGTGATTTAATAAAAATTAATTTCGTAAAAGCTTAATACATATCTGAAGAGTTCAAAGTTTGATGCTAATGCATCCTTAAATTATTTCTCTTGTCCATACTGGGGTTTTAAATGGAACAATCCAAAAGTGCATTTTTTTTTTGAAATTCTTTCAAAATCATGAGAGTTACAATCGATAGGATCAATTTTGCCAACAGTATCACCACAACTTGCCAGCTCAAGTCAACTCTCCTAGTCGTCCTTCTTGCCGTCATAACCTTCTCTACAGCATTGGTGGTACCTTCCTCCAAGAGATGCACCAATTTCGTCAACTTAATTATATCCGGGTTCTAACTTGATACTCTGCTTCGATTATTTTGCAGTCCGTCGACGTGTGCTCGGATTGTTCAAGCCTCTCCTAGTGTCATACTGGTAGTACTACCGATCAGTATCCCCGAAAGGATATGAAATGACCTTGCATTAACTAGATGTGTTATCGCCAGTCCACTCCGAATGGTTGCCGCAGCTCTCTTCTGAGTTGTCTCATATGAGGTGTTGTGAGGTTCGGAGGTGGATCGATTGAAACGTCTTTGCTTGTTACTCCGATGTCGGAATCGTAATGCCTAGACGGGTCTTTCTCCGAAGTCTAAGTAATAGTGTTCGGCATAGTGATTGCAGTGTCCGCGTAATTAACTAACGCGCATTCAAATAATAGTGACATCCTAAGTGCTAACGCAGGAGTGTTCAACAGTGGCGTTACTTTACTTAAACGCGTAAGTGCTATAGTAGATATCAGGATCATGATGTGCTTATGTGAACTCACATGGTTTATGTTTTTCAGGAAATTTTTTTTTTCGAAGGTTCCAGCTTTTAAATTCTAACAGTATGACTAGTTCATAAGTCTTATCCTACTTATATCATGGCTATGCGTAGGTGATCAGACTCCGCATTTCTATGATATACCAGGATAGCACCTATTCTAATCACACGAGCATTTAAACTCTCCTACCTTGAAATCTTATAATTTAAAAGTTTAATCTTATTTTAGAAAGAAGGTTGGTTATAGTACTTGGTTTTTATGAAAAACCGGTGTTCTCTATAACCTATGGCTCTGATACCAAGTCTGTAACACCCCGCTAAAGCGGAAACACGAGGTGCTACAGTCAAGATTTCATAACGATAGGAGATACGTAACACCAACCATTCATAAATAAAATTTAAACGGTGTGTACAAAAGTACATCCCAACCATAAATTAAACGTTTACAATCGTTCACAAAACAAACAAAAAGATAACTAGCATGACATGATTGGTGACCACTAAATTCCATACAAGCCCTATCAAACCTTCGGATTTCCTGAAAAGCATGTTAAAGAGAGACGTCAACTACGAGAGTTGGTGAGTTCACAGGTTTTGATATGCACAAAAATTTTCACATGCAGACTTATTATCAAAAACAAATTTATTGAATCTTTTTAACCTTTCACAACCACGTGTATACTTGGACGTTCGCTCACGCCAAAATACACAATTATGCATAAGATATGTAAAACTTCGAGCCACTACCAAACCGTTAACCCCAACGAATACCTCAGAGGTGGTCGCTAACCACATGGGCGGAACGTTCGTGCGAACTACCTCAGCGGTGGAACTCACGTCCACATGTGTAGGTCGTCTTTCAACGAGTACCTCAGCGGTGGGGATCTTTTGCCCCACATGTGTAGTCGTTACTTCAGAAATAGTGCACCCTTCACTCGTCAGTCCTTCGGGTGGGTATTGGTACCAAATAGCGCTATCCACTAAGTCCATAGGCTCCTAAATGAGTTAATGGTAGTGTATATTCTAAGGGGCAAACTTTACTCGCACATATCGTTACAATGCATACTCACAAAATCATGCTAAAAAGCATACGTGTACACAATTCATTTAACCATGCTAAAAGCATACGTGTACATAATTCATTTAACCATGCTAAAGAGCATACATGTACACAATTCACCAAACGTTGCTAGAAAGCAAATTTTTCATAACTTTTATTAACAACATGCTTTTCACCCCAAATACGTAAAAACTTTAAAAACGGGGCTGTGAATACTCACCTCGGGTGATTTAAGCGTTCAACAAATGTTAGTGCGTGCGCGAATCCCGGCTCCGAAACTAAAGTTGCCCTAAATCATAAGTGATTAACGTAAGTTCCGAGTCCAACGGTCCATATCTTAATAAATCGTATCGATGTCCTATATAATGCCTTTACTATATTTGTTATGTTCAACTTAATATATAATAACTTTTTGTTGGTTAAAATTATGATCCAAACACATGGGAACTAAAGATATTTGTAAATTAACATTTTTGGATAATTTCAAATCTGGCAGATTTGGTCCATTGTAAAGGTGTCTTCAATAAACATATTTCCAAAGAGATTTAGGTCTCCAAAATTTTACCTACTGGAATTTGGGATGTTAGCAACATTCCCATAATTTTTCATAATTTTTGGAAGTGTTCTTCATATTTTAAGAATTTTTATAAAATCAGTAGGCATCTTTCATTTTCAGAAAAACATGTCAGGAAAGTTTGCTTCATAAATAATTCATTTCTCCACCAAATCACGAATTTCAAAAGGGATTTTCTAGAGGACACATATACCAAGCTAATGAGACAAGTTTCACATCATTTGGGTGATTTTTGAGGGAGATATGGCCTCTTAAAGTCGTGCATGTGCAATCTGCCACTAAGGGACAGCCTACACCACTAACTTATTATCATTGGTTGATCCCTCAAAAGTCCTCCAAATCACGTGGTTTTGGATTATTTAGAAAGCTAACTCAGTGTACTTGAGTTTAGAATTAAAAATAATGCATTTTGGATAAGATGTCAAAGAGATATGCATGCATGAAGATGAATGAACTTTCCAGACCAGTAGCTGATGAGTAACAAAATGTTTTTGAATGGTTGGATGGTCTATACTCCGAATTTTTGAGTGATTCAAATTGGGTTTTCTTCCTAACACATTAAACTTCAATCTATCAAATTTTTGTAGCAAAATAACTCAGTTGATACCCTTTTTAAGACGTCCAAACACACATGCAAAATCGGACAGCAACATTTCAAGACCAAATCAACACTTTTCTATCAAAACATTAATGATCTTTGAGGTTTTTGGGGTTAGATGATTACGAACTTCAATCCCCCAACCAAATATTGTAAAAATAGATAAAATAACTTTTAAATATCAAACAAATGTATGCATGCATCATCAAAATCGTTTTCCATCCAAAACAAGTGTCAAAACACCATAAACTAGTGATTTCACTCATCATCCTTGTGTTTTTATGGAGAAATCATAGATTTTTGCCACATTCAAACGTTTTAACACATTTTCATGGCTAAATCTCTTCCTCAAACATCAACGATGATGTTCATCCAACAAAGAGGATTAAAACCCCATAAAAAGATGAAGAAAAGGCCCCAAATGGGTTCAAAATCGAAGTTAAACCAATATTCAACACTACTTACCTTTGAACAACACTAAGAACACTCTTAAAACTTGCTTTTAAATCTTCAAATTTCCAGATTTTGTATGATAAAGAGGCTGGAAATTGAGAGAGTTTAGAGAGAATTTTAGAGAGAGAAAGAAGTTAGAGAGAGAGTAGTGTTGGAGAAATGAAAAAAGATGATGGAGAGTGATGATTATTTCTTGAAAATTAAACAAAGAGAGAGAGGTGTAGAGGGGGGGGGGGGGGGGTGGCCGGCCAACTTGGCCTATCCCCATTTTTCTTCTTATTATTTTTTTTTAAAGTTTAAAAAGGTTTAAATTAAACAGCTCGATTTCACGCAGTGTCGGTTTTTAGCGCGTTTTTGGTAGAAATCGATTTTTCGAGAAAATTTTTTGGATCATTTAAATTAATTTACTTATTTTTAAATAAAATAACTTAATTTTTCTAAAATTTAACTTTAATTTGGCATTATAGGATTTTCGGACGATTTCGGACCGGTACGGGCTTTTCGGACAATTTTCGGGACTTTTAGGTTTTAGCCTAAATTTTTCACGCAAACTAACCTAGTTTCGTTTAGAAACTTAAATAACTAGCTTTTAACCTACGGAAACGCTACTGAGTGGATTAAACGAGTAGCTAACCGGTAGGTCAAAAACTGACAGTTGTCACATTTGATACCACTGCAACGAATTTTGGATTTCGGCATAACGGTGCAGATAGGTGCATTTATTCTAAATGCACATCCGATTATACCGTTGTCATTTTCTTATATGTTGATGATATGTTGATCATCAGCACTGACTTAGAAGGTATTTCTGAGACGAAGAAATACCTATCCTCCAACTTTAAGATGAAAGATCTTGGAGAAGTGGATACCATTCTTGGTATCAAGGTGAAGCGAACAGGCAGTCAGATTTCTCTAAGTCAGTCTCACTACATAGAGAAAATTCTGACAAAGTTTCAGCATCTAAACATAAAGGAGTTTAACACTCCATTCGATTCATGCGTGAAACTTGGTGCTAACTCAGGACGAGCAGTGGCTCAACTAGAATATGCAAGTGCAATTGGTAGCATGATGTACGCTATGCACTGCACTAGACCTGACATAGCATTCGCTATGAGCAAACTAAGTCAGCATACGATCAATCCTGGTGTAGAGCACTGGAAAGCAGTAAGCAGAGTATTGGGGTATCTGAAAAGGACAAGCAAATTGGAAATGACTTACATGTCATCTTCCGGAATACTAGAGGGGTATTCTGATGCTAGCTGGATTGATCAAACCAGTGATTCAAAATCCACAAGTGGTTGGATTTTTACTCTAGCTGGAGGAGCTATCTCTTGGGCGAGCAAGAGACAGACATGTATAGCTCACTCGACTATGGAAGCCGAGTTCATTGCCTTAGCTGCGGCTGGCAAAGAGGCAGAGTGGATTAGAGATCTACTCTCGGACATTCGACTGTGGGATGTTCCAATGCCTTCTATTCCCATGTACTGTGATAGTGAGGCCACACTATCTAGAGTATACAATGCTGTGTATAATGGGAAGTCGAGACACATTGGTCTTCGACACAATTATGTGAGACAACTGTTTGAGAATGGTACCATCAAAGTTGTCTATGTCAAGTCTAGTAAGAACTTGGCAGACCCGCTTACCAAACCTCTGACGAGAGATTTGGTCGGAACTACCACAAGAGACATGGGTCTAAAACCACAATAGAATCGGTTAGTGATGGAAACCCAACTTGAATTTAGTGCTCCTATCTTTCAAGTTTAAAGGGTAAAGTCACTTAATTGATAGAAAGTACTATCGCAACTCGATAGATCCATGTGTGGTAAAGATAGTACATCGTTGCCGAGAACTAGGATGAGTTTATTCTCTTAACAAAGTTTTGGAGACATCTAAGCAACGAAGATGTTATAAACTTTGCCTATATGACCTAGAGGTGGTGCCGCCTTGAATGAAGATTAGTGGTTTATCTTCTAAAGGGTCAAGAAAAGGATTGAAAGCGCATGGCCATATTCGCGCTCAGTAAAATTGGAAGATTTATGTGATATGTGTAGATGGACCGGAGAGGTCGCAAGGTTCATGGTTTAAATCCATTAGGATACCACTGAATTGATTTCTCTTTGTTCACTTACATCAAACTAGGTTTAATCTTTGTGACACCTATGTGATATTACATAACTGAATGACAAGAAAACTTCCAATATGGTGGGGGATTGTTGGAATTTTTATGTAAAAATGAGTGTTGGGAAGTTTTCCTTTGTCCCACATAGGAAGGAGGAGAAAAGCTAGGTGGGTTTATAAGGGATTCCCATCCCTTATAATTCAAACCAAATGGTGGGGGTCAAGTAGGTCCTCCCCACAGGCGCGCCTAGCCGTGACCGTGAGCGCGAGCCACGTGCCCGCGAGTGGCGCGTGTAGGCGCACTTTGCACTTCGCACGCCGCCGCATCGTCGCTCGGAGCTGAGGAGCATTTGTTTTTGGGTAAACGGATCACAGATCCGGGTATGCGACCCAAACCCGTTCGGATTACTTAGCTGAGAAGCAGATAGAGTTGGAATAGGATTGCTTAGCCAAAGGGATAGAGATCAGATTATCCAACATGTGGGATAATTATCTCTATCACTTATCATCCAGATTAAGCTTCCTTATCAGATCCAATTTCTTCCAGATTAAGCTACTTATCAGATAGAGCTTATCTCCACGTTTTTGGGGATTGAGAGCTGCATGGTTGGCTTATAAATACAGCCCCATGCAGGTTATTTTTTCATCATCCGAAAACAGCAACAAAGCTCTCTCTCTCTCGTTCTCTTTCTTGCTCTCTCGTTTTCTGTCATCTGCTTATTCCAACTTCGGTTTTTCATCGCTGTTGAAATACCGATCGTCGACTGCATTAATCCTGGGTCGTTACGTCTGGAGGCTGACAGCGATTACGCGACGTAAACACCTTTAAGGACAGGAGTCTATTCCGTGCGGTTCTCTCACTTCCTTAATTCGAGCAAACTTTCAGGTTGGTTTTAATTTGAGTATCGTTTTACATAGTCCGATAACGGGACACTCTCATTCTACCTTTCTTGAACTGTTATGATCGTGAAGGATTATACAGTTTCTTAGACAACTTGGTAATTTAAATAATTAATTCGAGTTATTTAAAGTGTTTATAAAGTTTAAATCTTGATTGTTTGATTCTGAATACAACAGATTTTTGGTGTGAAGGTTGGAGATGCTCAATATAGAGATTTCTCTATACCTCTAAACCAGGAGAGAGAAATATTAGTTTAATCTGTTCCATCGATAGCATAAGGCCATGCACTGTGGTTGCTTCGGGAACTACCCGGGTAGGTGGTACCCATTGGGTAGTTTGGGGGAACACCATTGTGCCTCCATCGGGTAGTACCCCCTCGGGTTTGAGAAGCCGAAGCCATCCCACCCCCCACCCACCCCCACCCAACCCCCCCCTCTCTCTCTCTCTCTCTCTTCTTTCTCTCTCTTATTTAATTTTTTTTGTTTTACTTTTAATTAAATAATTTTGGGTTGATAGTAGATGGATTGGGTAGTTTTGGGTAAAATAGTGGAAAACTAATGTGGCAGTTGGGTAGTGTGGGTTGCAGTGGGTCGACAGTGGACGGCCTAAATAATTGTTTAAAAGTTTTTAATTAAAAAGTTTATTTCGATAATAAATGTAGTGTATATTTTAATAATATAAGGGATAACAGATTCTCTAAAATAATAAAGTTATTGAAGATGAAAAAAGAAGTTGTGGAGATTTGGATTTTTCATTCTCTATTTTAAAGAAATTATAACAAAACTGTTAGAGATGGTTTCACGTGTTAACTTAGAGATATGCTTCTTGTGGCTATCAACCAAGATGCCGTTTAATATGTTGCAGATCAGCAGATCCTTTTGTTTCTTTATATTTCGGGTTCAGGAGACCGATGTGACAATATCGCTCATCTGTTTCCTGCAGATCCTTGTACTCTTTTGTTACATGTCAAATATTTATTATTTTTACAATAGGATTTGGTCATCTTTGAAACATGTCTTATATTCTTCTAAGTGAAATTAAATAGTGCAGTCCTAACCACAGGATCATATAAGCTGTTGGTAATCTTTTGGATTAGTTGTTGGTACGGATTAATGGTTTTGAAGATCATATAATAGTGTTTTTGGTTTAGTGTTTGCACAGTCCATAACATGTTTTAGCCCCAATTGGACTTTTGGTCTTAGTTAACTTGTGTGTTTATCAAAGCATTAATTAGTAGCTAGTGGTCGGTAACATATATCCTTGGGAAGGACAGTGGATGGCATCCTACTGGGTTCGATTCAAAGGATGAGAATGTGGCGATACCCTGAATAAAATAAAAAAATCCAGTTTACCTGTTAACCTGTTACAATAGGTAAATTATATAGGATTGGAACAAAAATAAAAGTTGAGTGTTTTTTGTTGAGCAAAAAAAGTTTGAGTGACTTTAAGAGAACAAAAATGAAACTTGGTTACTATCCTATGAAATAAACCGAAATGCGAATTTAACACGAATTTCACAAATCTATAAACGATACAGTGATATCGGTACAATTAATTATGGGTATTGTTTAATGGACCCCCTTTAACTTTTATTCCTCTTACATAAATGGAAACCCTCTTTTACGGGGTCCCACCTATACACTGATATATTTCCTTCATGAGGTCCATTTATAATTCTCCTTGATTATTTGAGCATATTTGTTTTTTATTTTGTTTTAACCCCAAGCCTATGAATGCTTCTTTGTTCGTTTTTGATGATTTAATTGAATAAATGGGTCAAATTGGCACTCATTGGCCAGATATTTCTTCAGTAGACAAAATGAAGTTTTTTGTTGAAATATTGAATGGCTGGCTGACTGGAAAAAGATGGGTGGTGGACTACTGGTGGTTATGGTTAATTTCTGTCCGCCATATCTGACTGAATTGACCTTTCAAAGCTCTATAAACAAGCATTTAAGATCAGTTTACAAATAACACACAAAACACAAATATACCATAAGAAGCCTAAATCTAAGACTGTTAGGATGGATTTTGTGCCTTGGAGGATGGTTTTTTGTGCTATTGTAACCATTCTTTTCTTCCATGAGTATTTATGTCTCGCTGAAATACGTACGTGTATTCCGTCTTCTTAATTTATCAATTTATTTGACACCGTATTTTTTTTATTTTTCTTGTCAATTTATTCGATCTCTTTTTGTGTTACTACAGCTAAGAACTATACATTCCTACATGAAGCAACAAAAGCTCCGAAGGCTTCATTCTATGACTACATAGTCATTGGTGGAGGCACTGCTGGAATCCCGATAGCCACAACGCTTTCTGAAAACTACTCGGTTTTAATGCTGGAACGTGGTGGCTCACCGTACGGCAATCCGAACGTCACAGAACTTCGCAACTTCGGTGCAACATTTAGAGACTCCTCCCCTGATTCTCCCTCTCAGATGTTCGTTTCTGAGGACGGCGTTGTAAATGTACGTGGAAAAGTCTTGGGTGGTGGCACTGCAGTTAATGCTGGGATCTACTCCCGTGGAGAGGAAAGGTTTAAAGACGAAGCGGGATTAATGGACGAGGAACTGGTCATTGAGTCTTACCGGTGGGTGGAAGAGGTGATGGTATTTAAGCCGGTGGTGGGGAAGTGGCAATCAGCGTTAAGAGGTGCACTTATTGAAGCTGGGGTGGCACCAGATAATGGTGTTAGTTATGATCATATCATTGGAACTAAAGTTACTGGTTCCCTTTTTGATCAAAATGGGAATCGGCATACAGCAGCAGATTTGCTACGTTATGCCAATCCTAAAGGGTTGTCTGTTCTTCTACATGCAACTGTTCACAAAATCTTATTTAAGACCAACGGTAAGTATATAGTGTGGCTCCACCGACAACTAGAATTTAGAAGTATTAAAAAAAATACAGTGACAATTTATTTTTATAAATTTAATTCTAATTATATCCATGAAATATTTACTATATTTAATATTACAAAAAACTTATAAATAGTTTTTATATAAAATACGAATATCTTCGATATAATTTACCGAGAAAGTAACACCATTTATCTTTATTGGGCATTTTATTTTGAAGAGTTCAATAAATTCATAGATTTTTCCTATTTAAAGAAGAATGACTAATTTATCAATGCAAACATTGGTTAAAATTTTCAAACTATTTTGAAGAACGGAATAATTAATCTTCGAAGTTCGAATATCAAACTTTTTGTTTGATGATATTTGTGGTCTCTATAGTTTGGAGGTTACTCTTTTTGTCCCCATGCTTCCAGAAAACAGTTTTTCATTCAAATAGTTTATAACTCATTGCATTTTTGGTTCCAATAGTTTACATTTTGTTATTGTTATCATTTCTCCTACTGAAGAAGTAATTTCTGCTGTTTAGCATCATTCATGGATGAAAGTTGTAATTTTTGAAGCATTAATACAAAACTCGGAATTTTTAACAAACCATATAGATGATCGAAAAGGGTAGTTTAAATATTATGCCAACATTGTATCATTTTAGCTGTTGCTCACATGTGGTTCTCATACAGGAAAATCTAAGCCGATAGCTCATGGAGTAGTGTTTAAAGATTCATTAGGAAATAAGCATAGGGCATATCTAAAAGGTGGTCGGAAGGATGAAATTATACTATCAGCTGGTTCTCTTGGTAGCCCACAACTTCTGATGTTGAGTGGCATTGGTCCAAAAGAGCAACTTGAAGCCCATAAGATCAAAGTAGTGAGTCAACACCATTTCGTTGGGCAAGGCATGGCGGATAACCCGCTAACTACAATCTTCGTCCCTTCTCCCAATCCTGTCGACCCATCTGGCGTTCAAGTTGTTGGTATTACTCGGTTTGGAAGCTACATTGAAGCAGTTAGTGGCGCTAACTTTCTCTTTGCAAGTCCTTCAGACTATCAAGGTTTTTCCTATGAGGTATATTTTCATTTTGGCCATGTTTGACAACCTATGCTAACTTTTTTTTTTTTCCGGAAAAAAGACGTCTTTCAACCCTAAGTTAACTTTTTGAAAAACTATTTCAAATAACGTTGCAATAAGTTTAGGGAGCATGTAACCACTTCTTTTCATTACGCCCCTTATATTTTTGAAAATAATTTTTCTAACTTCTTTTTAGTCATTTTACATTGCAATGTAGGTTATCAACTAGTTTCTACGATACATAATAGTTTATCTTCCAACAACTAGTTTTTCAACCAACAACTTGGTTGCCTTGGTGTATCGAATTTCTAGTTCATAGATATATGATCATACCATAAAACGAAGAATTTAATGAGAAATGCTTGTTTGATTTTCTATACTCCAGATGGGTGGATTTATATTTGAGAAAATAAACGGCCCCTTCTCTCATGGAGACTTGAAGCTTCAAAACCTTGATCCGTCTGCCAACCCATCGGTAACATTCAACTACTATAAAGAACCTGAAGACCTACAGAAATGCATTGGTGGGGTTAAAATCATCCTAGCAGCAATTGAATCAAAGGCATTCTCGAAGTTCAAATATGGAAATATGACATCAAAAGATATTATTGATCTAAATGCAAAACTACCAACAAACTTGCCGACAAACGCAAATACGAGCTCATCATTGGAAGAATTCTGCAAGGACACTGTAAAGACGTTATGGCATTATCATGGTGGGTGTCAAATTGGCAAGGTGGTTGACCATGAGTATAAGGTTCTTGGAGTGGACGCCCTTCGAGTTATTGATGGATCAACTATACTTAACTCTCCAGGAACTAATCCACAAGCTAGCATTTTAATGCTTGGAAGGTACATGGGAGTTAAGATACTAGGCCAACGACTTGAAATTGAAAAAGCTCGATAAGGATTTATGATCACAACTTCATTTTGCGTAAATACATTGTTCGTTTATGCTATGTGGAAGTTGTCTCATTATCACCTAATTTTGTATGGAACATTGTTGTTTGAAACGTATTAAATTTCTCATTTATGTTACATTTAGAAAAGTAAGAAGGCCCAACATATAATAAAATAAATAATCAATTCTGCGACAAATAAACTTTGAGGAACTATGTTTTGGATAAAACTATAAAATTATGTCTAGCTCAGTTGGTCTTCCTAAGGGACGTAACATCCTGGGGAAGGTGGATAGGACAGTTTACCCGGGTTCGATCCTAAGAGAAGTCAATTTGAGGGCATGAGGATTACCGAGTCCTTAGGCTAGTCTAGTTATAGACACCCCCTCCCAGTCAAAGACTGTGGTTGGGCTCTAGGTTCAGTGTAAACTAGCCCGGGACAGCGGCGGATTAGTGGGCTGCCCGTATATGCCCGATAGCCCCGGGGAGGCGTGCGTGTGTGTTTGATTGTGGTAGTTGTTCGTTGGTTCGATACCGCTATGCCTTCCTAAAATTATATTTGGATAAAACTATATCATGAATATAAGGCCATCCACTATGGGAGGTGGACCATACCGGTGCCCATCCAATACCCATTGGAACACCATAGTGGGTACCCGGTATGAATGGGTACGGCAAGGGAATCGGCACCCCACTGCCCGATTTCAACGAGGAAAAGTCTCTCTGTTAGAAATATTTGTTAAGTTGTGTCAATTTGTAATTTGCTTAAACTTTGCTCCTTTAATGTAATTTGTATTAAAGGCCCAAGCCCATTTATTTTAAAAGCCTAGTCCATTAGAACCTTAGTATAAATAGTAGTCATTAGGTTCATTTGTACTTTCCTTACTCTTGATTCTCTCATCATATCAATGAATGCAATCTATCCTAACTTTTGGTACTTATCATATACATCATACATCTAAGTGTTCTTGATTGATTGATTGATTTGGCACCCACAATTGGTATCAGAGCCTTCCACGCGGTCTCCCACGCGCCTGACGCGTTTTTTCTCTCACCACTCATTCGTCGCCAGCTGTCGTCTCGTCCCGCGTGCATTGTGTTGACTTTGCACCTGCCCTTCTAGACTCACACACACGTAAACACACACTCACTACACACTCACACCACACAAACACACACACTCTCCACATGCAAGCACACGCATCCCACACGTTTTGCACACATGGCGTGCCTCGTCAGCCACCACGTCACCATCAGCCTCCAAGTCAGCCCTCCCCCCTTTTCAAGACTTTTAAACCGTTTTTTATTTTTTTTCTTTCAGTTTTTTTTATTTTTTTTTTTCTTTTCTTTTACATTTATTTTCTTTCACCAATTTTTTTTCTCTTAATTTTTTTTTCTCTTTCATGATTGTTTATTAAAAGACTTAGATTTTTTTTATCTCTTAGATTTTTTTGTGATTTTTTTTTTCTTAGTATTTTTTTTTGTGTTCTTATTTGTTTTGATTTTTTATTAATAGAATTTTTTTGATTAAAGGTGAACTCAAATTGCTCGCTTCTAAATTTCGTGGATATGAATATTTGTAAAATTGATCCGGGTTCTTGTATGCATGCCTGATTATTATTGACATATTTTTCATGTATGCTTGGATTAATTATTTGATCATGTCTCACCTGTACTCGAATATCTATGATGCATGTTCCATTGGTCTTAATTGCTATACATGATTACTTGCATATGTGAGTTAAGTTGCTTAAAAGAATACATGTCATGTACTTGTCTCACCTTGCCTTGATATCACCTCATTCCGAATTATCCTAAGTGTTCACCATCATGTCTCGGGTTGGTAAGATCTTTTGAATTGTGCATCCTCCAGACTTGAGAAAAATTCACACTCAATGTGTTGTGTTATTCTGTACCAAATCTTTTGATTTAGTACACAATAACACATCTCAAAGATGTGTGCCCTATATCTCAAACCTTGCCTTTACCTCATTACTAACCTCTTCGTTTTCAGGTACAATGGTGAATCCGAGCTCTTCAGCTCACCGACAGACTCGTGTCTCCCAACCCCAACCCATTACCTACGATAACCTATCACCTCAAATGCAGCAAATCTCTGATAGCATATTCCCTCATGCCAAATTCCTTCCTATCAACCAAAATAACCACTACCTAGACCTTGATCACTTTCAAACCTCACACCCAATCATCATAGAAATCCTTCGAAACCACCCACTTACCCCACTTCTCACCCGTCGTGTTGAGATTCCGGAAGTCTATATACAACAATTTTATGCCTCGATGCAATTTATTCCGCGTACCTCTTCCCAACCTGAGCACTTCAGATGCAAGGTTGACGGCTTAAAGTACAAACTCACTCGAGACCGATTCTGTCGCATCCTCCAAGTACCTGTTAGAACCCCTGAGGCAGCGCACTTGTCTGACGACGAAATGATCCAGACCATCTATGCCCTCGGATATGACGAAGACCTTCCCACTCTTGGTGCATTCAAACGCAAATCTATCGCCGGTGCCTGGTCCACTCTATTTGCCATTCTCAACAAGTGTCTTTCCTCACGCACCAAAGGAACCGATCAATGCGGCAAAGAGTTAAAGCAAGTCTTTCTTGGTTGTGCCACCAACAACCCCGACACCGATTATCAGTATTTTCTTTGGGAGGAGTTTTCATCCGTGATCAAAGACAAGACAGGAACCAAGGCCAGAAAGTTCCTTCCGTATCCACGGTTCTTGGCACTTATCATCTCTCACATCATCGACAAGAACTGTAGTATTGCACGGAAGGGGCTTCCATTATTTCCTACATGGCCGATGTCGAAACTGGTTGATAACACAGATCATCAAACGATTATTCCTATGCAGATTCCCCAAGAATTACTTGATACACTTGATCATCGTTCACCGATTCTGAGAGCTTACTTAGACTCACTTCCTCTACCAGAACCTCCAGAGCCGGAGGCTGGCACCCCGGAGAAATCCCTTAGTCAAGAAAGTGAGGGTTCTGAGAGTGGTCATTCATCTGGGGGTGATGGCCAAGGGCGTGAGGATGAGGAGTCGGGGGAGATGACGGGGGTAACTTAGGCGGTAACGATGATCAGACCGGAGCAGGCCCTTCTCGCTTCTCTCTACCTGTACTGGCCAACAGAACACCTTTCTCTTTGGTGGAATATTATTCTGAGTCTGAATACTCCGGTGATGTTGAAATAAGGTTTGAGGGAGACAAAACAGTAGAAGATAGTTATGACAGTGAGCTGAGCGAGGGAAGTGAAAGAAATGATGAGTGGGAGTCTGGACCAAAGGTTTTAACCGGTCCTCGCCTATCCATAGGTAGACGCCGGGCAGCCACATCTGCTACCCGTACACATGTGTTGAGTACGGGTATTGAAGAAGACACCTCCCACCCAGAGGTGCAATTGCACGCCCCACCTATCCACTCATCCATCTCTCAAAAGGTGGGTGTTTCATTCCACGGGGACAAAGCACAACGGCTATCAAGCCCTCACTTGGAGGGTGATGATATTGAAACAGGAGGATCCCTGCCCCGATCCCCACCTTCACTTCTTGCGCACAAGAGTCTAGTGCCCGATACACCTCTAGGTACACAAACTGCCAGTCTGTGTGACGCAGTCTCAGCTCCACCTGTCGCAATTCTAAGTGACGTGACCGGAACCCCGAGAGTGGTGTCCACAAAGGGCATTTCACGAGGACCGGAGGGAAGTCCTACCACGGCTATCATCACGCCAACTGTGAAAGTAGGCCACACCGTTGATTCAGCGGTTGTGCAAACGGGTACTCTATGTGAGCCCGGTGTTACTTACCCGGCATTTGTTGTCAGGGATATGATGGACAGCGCCCTAAAGGCTGTCCGTGAGGAGTTTGATGCGAAATTTGCGGCACTTGAAGCCCGGATAAAGGGCAAAGGGAAGGTGACTGAGCCTGTACGAGATCCCACACCACCTCCCCGATCACCAACACCACCTCCGAGATCCACCGCTCCCGTTTCCTCTTCTGATGAGCTACGGGATCTTCTTATGGCATCCTTACTATCCAGAAGTGATCTTTCTGACCATGAGGTCAATCTTCTGGGATACTTGAAGCGGTTCTCTGATCCATCACTTCCCGCGAGCCGTCCCGAGCCGGCTACCTCCTCTTCTCAAGAGGTAGTCTTATCTATCCAGAGGCTCGAAGGGAAGCTTGATGCCCTGAAGAAGGAGGAATTAGCTGAGATCAAGGGCTCCATTTCAGACATGCAGACTCAGATCCGAGCCCTTGAGACTTCTTGCCGTGCATCAGCCGAGCCACCTAAGCGCAGACACGACGACCGAGATGACCCCGATCGCCGTGAGGGGGAAATACCTAAGAAGGCTCGGCTTGGCTCTTCAGTTCTGACAGGCACTTCTTCCGGCGCCGCCGCTCCTTCTGGTACTCATATGGGGACCGGTGCCGATGCATCTCAGTCTCAGCCTGATCAGAACCCAACGGCAGATTCAGCGGAGGGTCGAGAGATTGTTTTTTGTGTCAACCCGGAAATCTCTCACCCTGTCCGCGTACTCGCTTCAGATGATGTTCCTTCTGATGATTATGAGTCATGCATGGAAAGCTACAGTTCTGACTCTCCTCTTCTGGTACCATATCAGTCGCCTCCACATCAGTCGCTTCCTGGCATGGAGATGTATAGTTCAGACTCTTCTTCACCACCTATGTCTCCACATCATTCGCCTTCATATGATACGACTTCACCACGTCGGTCTCCTCTTCCTCTGACGCCGTCTCCGACATACAGAGGTCCTCAACTAAGGGTACTGCCTCACCCTCCATCTCCAGTTCAGGATGATTCACCCTCTCGCACTCCATCTCCACCAGTCAAAGCTTCTCGTCGTGGTCCGAACAACCCCGTGACACATGGCCCTCAGCGACCGATTCATGGTCAATGGAGGCAGCCATCAGTATCACCTCCCAAAGTGATCTATACTAGGGAGAAGGGTGTACTCTCAAATCGCAGAAAGTACGTGGAGCCGCTCAAGACAGTCAAGTGGGATAGAGAAAAAAGGCGTGGCAGTTATCTTGAAGACACTCATAGATCCATCTTCACTGACAAGGTGGAGATCGTGCCTTTGGAGAAGTACTACGATATCACCGATCTGCCACCTCAAAAGCAGAACAAGTATATCTACTGGATGGATACTCAAGCCAAACCCAAAGCAAGCGTGTTCTTCTATGACAACCCGATCATCCGAGTCAGTGATGTTTCATCCGTATGCTTTCAGAACTTATGGTTCTCAGTCTTCTCTGTCATTCGAAAGAAGAACGGGGAGTTCACGTTCACCGAAGCTGATTTTGACAATGTGCATCTTGATGACATTGACACATTGTACACTGACTTGAAGACACTTACAACCCGACCTAAGGAGACATTCAAGGGACTGGAAGCTGTTAAGCATTTTATGGAGAGGAACCGGAAGAACTCAGAGACTCATGACTTCCAGATCGGGTTAGAGAGTCATCAGAGCATGATCAACCTCTCCCCGCCAAACCAAGACCTCCCGAACATCGATCGCTATTCCCTTTACCAAGTCCTCGAGAAACCAACTCTTGGGGTAGTGTACCTGAACCAGAAGGAAGAGAAGAAGTTCATGCGATGCGATGAGATTCACAAATACAGTGACGGGACGCTCCACTTAATCAACAAGGGGTTGGCTACTGAGAAAAAGAGGCTTGAGCTTGAGGTGTTGAAGACCAAGCACTGGATAAATCCCTCTATTCTGATCGACGAGGTTTTCCAGATCATCGAGCATCGGCTAGAACATCGCATCATTCTACGACGCTTCGAATCATATTGCGGTCTTCGGAAGATAGAGGGACCAGTCAAAAGAGTTGAGGAGAGACCGCCGCCATCATCATCACGAAGAAGAGACGGATCATCAAAGAACCACAAAAAGACTGAAGGATCAAAGAAGAAATCATCAAGTCATCAGAAGCGAAGAAATTGACACAAAGGGGGAAATTGTTAGAAATATTTGTTAAGTTGTGTCAATTTGTAATTTGCTTAAACTTTGCTCCTTTAATGTAATTTGTATTAAAGGCCCAAGCCCATTTATTTTAAAAGCCTAGTCCATTAGAACCTTAGTATAAATAGTAGTCATTAGGTTCATTTGTACTTTCCTTACTCTTGATTCTCTCATCATATCAATGAATGCAATCTATCCTAACTTTTGGTACTTATCATATACATCATACATCTAAGTGTTCTTGATTGATTGATTGATTTGGCACCCACTCTCTCTCTCTCTCTCTCTCTCTCTCTCTCTCTCTCTCTTCCTTCTCTCTATCTCTCTTCCTTCTTATTTTTTTTATTTTTTAATTAATTGTTTAGATTGGTATGGAATTGGTATGGTAGTGGATGAATGGGTATGAAATGGGTAAGGTATTGAAAAGCTGACGTGGCGCTGAGTGGCAGCTGGTGCCAATGGGTATGAATGGCACCATAGCGGATGGCCATGAAGACCAATCTTTGATATGTTTGGTACGCTAATTAAACAGTTGAAAATACTATCACGTCATAGGGAGCGAGGATGAACGACTTTTCTTCTATTGTTGGAATGCTCCTAACATAAATCTTAGTTGGTAATCAAGAATAAGAATTAAAAAGATAAAAACAATTTAAAATATATAGAATATTATCTCATATTAATAACACTTTATATTTTATTGTATATTTAAAATTATTTATTATTTGTTTAACAAATATTTGTGTAAGTTTAATAAGTTTTGAAAGATATATATTATGTTATAAATTAGCTATGACGTGTATTACTTTACATAAGGGGGTTTTTCTACACATAATCTCTTATTTATGTGGTTTAGATCAGGGACGGAGCCAGGATTCCGGTCTAGGAGGAGCATCAATTATAAATAAATATAAACTAAAAAATAAATAAATATTTGTTGTAAACAGCAAAAATAACAATATTATATTTATGAAATACTAACCTATACGGTTTCAAAATTTACCTTTGATGAACTTTCAATTTCTGAAACCTATATACAATTAAGAAATCAAGCAATTAATATTTAAGAAAATCTATGTAATTTGGTAATTAATAAGGACTATTTACCAAAAAAATTGTTGTATACGATACCATATTAATAGACTAAACTAAGTGTTTGATAGAAATCCCCTAAACCCTAACAATAATAGAAAAAAAAACAATTAACAAACAAATAAGTAAACAACTCATAGGTAAAACAAATAAAATATTAAAACACAAAAACAGAAAAGTAAAAGGAAAGAAAAAATACCCAGAAGTTTGAGGAAATGAGTATGACAAGACTACTTGAGGCAAAAGTTAAATTTGGCAGAGAGTTGCAGTGGTTAGATTAATAATCTACTAATTAAATATGATAGGTAGTCATCTTCTATCCCATCTTAGAATAAAGAAGCTATACTATATTAAATTAAAAAATTCAGAAAGTTGAGGGTTAGCAGCTGCTAACCCTTGTGATCACATAGCTCTGCCCATGGTTTAGATAGGTAATTATTAATTAACTTGGTTATGGTTTGGACATGAGATTGAAGTTTTCATCCACAAGTTAAACCTCATTGTTTATAATAATTTATATCTACAATACTTCACTTTAGATGACAATTTCAAATCCGAGTTCGACCTTGAAGTACCCACCTTGTTAAAGCTCTTGCCATAGAGAACCAAATGGCAAAAAACTTTAGTTAATGGAAAAAGAGTGAAATGTCTAGTCAACTCCTAATTTTGTGTAACAAACATATCCCATATCATGGTGGACAGGAGAGATGATGGGTTCATAGGTAAACCTTGGCCTTCCTAAACACAACACGTTTTAAAGCCACACGCACTGCAGGTTCTTGGAACGATGCAGTTAAGCATGCTTGGGTAGGAGTAGTACGAGGATGGGTGACCCCTGGGAAGTCCTCACTACGTCAGGATAAACAAAGCCATGAACTACACGTTGGTTAAATTTAGGGGCAAAACGAACAAAATTTTGTCGAAGAAGGTGGGATGTTACATGTTGACATCTACAAAGCATCACATGTTATGTGTGTGTCGCATACCGATATTGTGAACATGTTTTAGGAAAGTTGCAATTGGTACGATTTTTATACAAGGATCGGTTGCATTGTTGCTTGATAGAATATATTTCATTTCAATCCAATTATCTTCCATAAGATTTGGATTGCGTGAGGCAAACCTTGGAGGTATGAGTTCAAATTTAATGAGTTTAAAGACACACTATCGAGCGAATCTATTTCAATTTTTTTTTGTCTAATTAACCTTGATAGAATAGAACACGCTCGTCCCATGTTTGGGGTGATCAGATGTGGAACTAAGTGGAACTAACTTGGATTCGGGTGGAACATGTTTGTCCTCCTCTTACCCCATGAAACTAAGTGGAACAAGCCCTTGTAGACCATTATACCCTCGTCGCTCTTTCAACCTCGTGACACCCTTCCTGGAATCAAAAACTTCCCATGTACCTTCTGGAATCGATCATAGGTGCTTAAGTCAGAATCAAGAATTATGGATGCTCTCATCAAAATCGTCTCATCAGGCTTTAAACTAGAATCTTGAAACCCTAGATCAACGTTGCTTTGACTAGTCTCTCCTACATAAATCAAAATCAATTTCGACCCTCTCCAACTGTAATCGAAACTAATTTGACCCTTTCCTACATAAATTGAAATCAATTTGAACATCTCCTACGGAAATAGAAATCGGTTTCAACCGTCTTTTACAAAAATCAAATCGATTTTACCTTCTCCTACATAAATTGATATTGACTTTGATTAGATACACCTCTCATTAGATATATCTCCCTCCTTAATTAGGTGACTCTGATTTTGTGTATCTGGTTGAAATTGATTTGGTTTGTATCTGGTTTAATGAAAATCATGTTCTTATTGGCATGATTTGCGAGTTTATATTATGATTCCAACAACCCATCATACAATGGAATGAAATGGAATCGAAGAAATGCCTGAAACTTGTAACATTATATATTCAATATCAAACCTTCAATCTCCAATTCTTCATCTTCCTATACACAGACAAAAAGGAAACTAAAACTTGTTTTTGATACATGTTTTCATATAGTATTTTGATACACGATTGTTTATTGATGCAATACCATTTTTTTTTGTTTTATGTTTTTTATTGGATTGATAATTATTTGGTGTGAAAAACACTTAAAATCTTATTGGAGGTAAATTGATCACTTAACTTGTCCTATCTTGTTCTGTTCCAATTTTCGGGTCTTACCATATTTGTGTACCAAAGCACCCTTAACTATGGGTTGGCACCAAGGTTTTCAATAGTATTGGGTGTAGCTGGTTTGATTGGGTGTTTCTAGTTAGAGGTGGTAAATAGGTTAGGTTAGATTGGGTTCGGTTCAACCCATTCATTCATTGGGTTGAAAATTTTAACCCAACACAACCTGTTTAATTGAATAGTTTGAAATTTTTAACCCAGGCCTGTTATGTTGATGGGTTGGTAGCGTGTTGAGCTATTCATGGTTATCTCAATCCAACTTATTAAATAAATGTGTTGAAACTAGGTTGACCCATTTAATTTTAATTAACTTTGATCTACATAATTTAATGACAAACTAAAATAAACTGTTTGAAATGTTAATAAAACGTAAACTAAATACAAATAATTGATTAAAATTTCAATGAAAGACAACCCGTGAAATCGTGAATTCTAGTTGTGGATGTGACACTATTTTCCCATTTCAAACATTGTTTTATAGTTTTTGTTTGCAATAAATTTTGTTTTGCCATTAATAAAAATAAGTTAACCTGAGTTTTAAAATATTTTAGGAAAATGAATTATTTTGCAATCCAACCCAAAAAAGACGGAAACAATAGCCACCAAAGTCGAGCTTTTTGACAATTCTAGCGAATCATATTTGACTAAATCTTGTTTAAATTAAACTTTATTTTGGTACATGACCTGAATTATTATAAGTTTGAGATTTATCCATCAAGTTTGGATTTTGTTTGCAAATCGGTTGTGTTTGTTAAAGATAAGGATAAGATGTTCACTTATGTTTAGTTTCTCTATTTCTACTTTTTTTTTCTCTTTAATTGGACCTCAAAAAATATCCAATTAAATTGTGAAAAATATATTAAGACTTTTAAATAAAAAATAAAAAAGTGATATTGTTAAAATATTTTATAGTAACTAAACTTATTATTATGTTTGATGTGATAGTAAAGAAATAAAAAATAAAAAGGTTGATACTATGACAATCCCTTTCTAATTAATACCCCTTCTATCTCATAGCTTCTGTAAAATAAAGAAAATAGAGATTTTGCATAAATTTATTTTTCAACATATTCTTCAAAAATATTTCCAAAATAAAGAAAGTAGGAGAGAGAGAGACCAATCACTTATTGGTCTAGTGGTAAGATTATCGCTTCGTTTCCTTGAGGTCAAACGTTTGATCCTTGCATTACTCAATATTTGATTGGTACCTCCACCACACAAATGCCTATGGTGTTCACAGTTTGAGGACTTATTTGGAAGATACGGTCCTATGTTTAATTCCAACCGACTGCGGGAGACCGGGACAGAGGGTTGATAGGGACGCGCTAATTGAGGTAGAGTGGCGTTGGTCCAATGGGACCCGGGGTTAGAGTGTCTCCGCCAGAACACACTTTTTGGAAGGGGAGAGAGAGAGAGTAAAAATCTCCAAATTTGGAGAATCTCCAAAATCCCAAAAAATGATTACTATGAGAGAGAAATGGTTTTTTTTATTGTGTTCCACCAATAGGAATTCTTGAAATAAAATGTTTGGGAAAGATAAATAATATTTTATTAAATATATATGTATATATATTTATATAATATTTTAATAATATGAGGAAAAATCAAATACACACCAAGTAATTCGTAAACACTTACACACCAATTTAAACCATTGATTTACCATTGAATTTTTGATCTGACGATGCATAAATATTGGGGGTGTTTTGATAATATAGCTATGGCAACTAACAATTTGAAATTTAAATTATTAATAGCCTTTAGTTAATAAAATTCATAATTTTAGGAAGTAAATCTCATATGCAAATTGGTGTGTAAGTGTTTACGAATTACTTGGTGTGTATTTGATTGTTCCTCTTAATAATATAAGTAATGATGTTATCTTCAAAATAGAGAATCTCTTGAATTTGTAAACATTTTATTATAGAGATTTTGTAGTTTCGTTCTCCATTTTTAAAAATAAAATAGAAAAGTTACTAAAGATGCTCTTAGACCATCTCCAATGGGGTCACCAAATCTTACACTAAACACTACATTTGGTGTAAATGTTACGTACTATTCACATCTCCAATGGGGTCACTATTTTTCACACTAAATTTAGTATGATGAATAGTATCACACTATATATGGTGTAACACTATTTTTTAGACTATTTTTGACACTACTTTTCAATGTAAAAAGGATTTGGTGTAGAAAATAGTGTTACCCATTGGAGAAGATTTACTTGTAACACTAATTCTTACACTATTTCTCACACTACTTTTGACATTTGGTGTAAAAAATAATGTTACCCATTGGAGATGCTCTTACACCAGAAAAGATTTTCCCTACTCCTGTTATAACTGGACTATTGAATTTTATATATTTACATTTTATATTCTTATAAGTTATAATAATTAAGTTAGTCTACTTTATAAATTCTAGTTTTCTATTTTTATCACTTTTTCATATTAATATACATAACTGTATATTAAAATCTCATTATATTAACATATATAATCGTATATTAATTAAAATATGTTAAAAAATATGTTTTAATTTTATTGAGTTACACCATTATAATCGTTTTATCGATACATTCGAATTAAACGTAATATTTAATATTTTTTGATTTTATTATCTTATTATATACAATTAAATTGTTTAATATGATAAAATTATATTATATAAATCTTTTTTTGATGATTTTTTTGAACGACAGATAACTTACGCACACGTCCCAACACGAAGTCGACGAGGTATCCATCATCCATACAGGGACCCGACTAATCCTCGTAAAAAATGGACCGACCCAAAAGCCGACTCATGGTTAGGGTATCACCACATGCTCACCCAATGAATCGAACCCAGGTATACAGAGATGTCGTCCACTGTCCCTACCAATAATGTTACCGACCACTAGACTACATGTTAGGACCAAATTGTCCTAATTAGTGAAAGTTTTATAAAGAAAGCTTTGAGAATGGTTATTTTGTAATTAGCTAGTTAGTTTAGCTATTGGGCTTGGGCTTGGGCTTTTGTAATTAGGCCCTATATATAAAGGGTTTATGCTTCGGAAGAAAGTCTTAGAGAAAACATTTCCAATGAGAGTCAATTAGGTGTTTGTGTGTGTTTTTTTCTTGTAGCTTTGAGAGCTCTCACAATAATACAAGAACTTTTCATTTCATCTTGTTGATTTCTCTATCAAATCCTCTATTGTTTGATTGTTTGGGACCAACAAATGGTATCAGAGCCAAACAAATCATCAGATTTGTTTATTCCTATGGAATCATTCAAAGATGATTTTTTTTTTGGGTTTTGAAGCTTTGTTCTTGAAGAAAGTTTGAATATGGATTTTTGAGGTTTGGATCTTGATGAAGATGATGAAGATTGGTGTTTGGGTTGTGACTATATCCCGACTCGGGAAACATGAATAACCTGATTCGAGTATTCGAGTTTCCCGACTCGTTCTTAAGTGGAACCTTTGATCTTTCAAATATCCCGACTCGGGAAACATGAATAACCCGATACGGGTATTCGAGTTTCCCGACTCGTTCTTAAGTGGAACTTTTGATTTTTCAAGTTTCCCGACTCTAGATTTGTGTTTCCCGACATTCATTATCAATAGGGACTCACATTTGGAAAGTAATTGATTTTGATTTGGAAGTTAATATGAAAATTATTTATAGCAGAATGTTGGAATCGCAAAATGGGACAGACTTCAACTTCAATTTGGAGTCGGATTATTGGAAATTAATTGTTCGAGATATATTTTCCGAGTCACGTGGTGGAGTCGGAAAAGTCAAAGTTGGAAAACATGACTTTGATTTCATCTCACGTGACCACACATTCATGAAATGGATTCAAAGTTTGGGACATTTACATGTTTGGTCCCTGAGGTTTGAAGCTCTTAATAATGTAATGGATCAAGTTTTGAACTTTGGCATTATTAGTCCCTATACTTCCAATTTCAAGTTCCGTCGAATTTGGTCCCTGCACTTCAGTTTCAAATATATTCAGATTTGGTCCTTCAAGTTTAAGTTCTGAATATTTACAAGATTAACCCCTTGAGTTCAAAGTTCTGAATTTTTACAAATTCAGCCCCTGGAGTTTTAGTTTTTCACATCTTTTTCGGAAAATTTAATTTTTCTGATTTGGGACTTCCACGTTTCGGGGTTTGGGACTATTTGATGGAATTTCTTCCCGATGATGTTAATTTGCTCAAATTCAGTTCGGGAATTATCTACAGATATGCTTTCAAGATTATACGGTCAATCACGCTTATGATTATCACTTTCCGCTGCACTCTAGATCCACCCAGATTCAAATATATGTGACGCATCAAAATCCCTGCGCTTAAATAGTCACCTTTCTTTCCCAATTGATTCGTAAAGATCTCATCAGCCCGATTTTAGCCAAATTCAGTTTTCAATCATGAAAATTGAATTTCTCTTGTTTCCCCAACTGCTCCTGATTTTTTGAAGATATGTCAGATTTGTAACGATTTCAGAATGACGGTGATCAAATTCTACATTTGGTTATATTACTCAGAAGCCTGACGCTCTGCAACCATTATTCTAGAGTTTTATTAGATGGAATTATTCCTCTTGTCAGGTGGAGTTGAGTTTTTCCTTTGGATGCCAGCTTCGTTGAATGGTACTATTGTTATGTGCTCAATTCCTAACCATTTCACTATCGTGGAGGTTCAGTTGCGATCTAGAATTTTGAGTGACGGTCGTCATCCATCTGACTAAGAAGACTAGATCTGGATCTGATTGTTTGACATTTTGAAAGATTTCCGGAAATCGACTATTTTCTGAGCAATAGAGAGATCAAACCTGAGTATCTCGTTTAGTATCTACTCCCAGTTTTTCATTCCATACGGTGTTTCGGTGATTGAACATCCGATCTGGTCTTTCAATTGAAACTGAAGACAAAGAGATACAATCGAGGGGAGCTTGGAGATCAAAATGTAGCCGAACGCCACTAAAGTTTTCTGACGAAACCAAGGGGGAGAAGATCAGAGATGATTCCTTTATAAAACTTTAGGGGGAGATTGTTAGGACCAAATTGTCCTAATTAGTGAAAGTTTAATAAAGAAAGCTTTGAGAATGGTTATTTTGTAATTAGCTAGTTAGTTTAGCTATTGGGCTTGGGCTTTTGTAATTAGGCCCTATATATAAAGGGTTTATGCTTGGGAAGAAAGTGTGAGAGAAAGCATTTCCAATGAGAGTCAATTAGGTGTTTGTGTGTGTTTTTTTCTTGTAGCTTTGAGAGCTCTCACAATAATACAAGAACTTTTCATATCATCTTATTGATTTCTCTATCAAATCCTCTATTGTTTGATTGTTTGGGACCAACACTACCAATGCTTTCATTTTTATTTTTTTTCTTGATGAAATTGTTTTATATTTTGGTGTTTTCACATAAAAATGTAATGTTTTCATGTATATTTTTATTTTGATGAAATCGTTTATTTATTTTCTTATTTTGATAAATTGTTTTCAATTTTACATGAAATACACAAACATATGAAATAATTTTATTAAAAAGAATTATATGAAACGTTGTCATCAAAATAAATAATGTGATGATTTTTTTTTATTAATTTAACTAACAAGATTGACATTTTGAACGATTAGTGTTTTAAGAGTGGTTTCCAAATAAATCATCCCCTATGTTTATCGACATTAATCGATTAACTAATTACTTGATAAAAAAAATATTCAATAATGGGGCTCATTTCGAAGGTATCGACGAGACAACTAACATTTCTTGTTAAAACTATTATCTTTATGTTAAAATACTCACGAGAACTTTTCTCTTTTAAAATAAAATCAATTAACCAATATGCTATAACACCTATGTATAGTTAAATCAAAAAATATCCAATATTAGGCTTATATTGAAAGTATCGAGAAGACGATTGGTATAATAATTATTATCGGCTAGGAAAGATATTGAACGTGCATTCGTGGTGCGTCTCACTGTTTTTGACTTGGTTGACGTTTTGTGCTTGTTCTTGTTCGGATATATTTAGTTCGCTATCATCCGTTAACACCTCGCTTTTATCAAAATTATAATGTGAAAAGCCTTCGTCTTCACGAATCATGTTGTGTAAAATTATGTAAGTGTACATATTATACCTTAATTTCTTTTTTGTCCACGCCCGTGTCGGATTATCAATAATGTGCCATTTTTCTTGAAGCACCACGAATGCACATTCAATATCTTTCCTAGCCGATTCTTGACGTTCCGTAAACGCTACCCGTTTGGGGTCCGTTGGCCACCTATATGCTTTGACTAAAGTGACTCACTTCGGATAAATCCCGCGGCGAGATGGGATCCGTATTTGTAGTGTGTGCCATCCACATTAAACGAACTATCGGGTGCTTTACCTTCGAACAAATCGTTAAATACCGGTAATTGATTTACAACGACTATGTCGTTTGTCTCACTAGGAACTCCGAAAAATACGTGCCCAATCCATAAATCGTAAGATGCAACCACCTCTATAATTATTGACGGCCCAAGATGATTACCTCTTTGGTATTGACCCCTTCATGCTACGAGACAATTTTTCCAATCCCAATGCATACAATCCATGCTACCAAGCATACCGGGGAAGCCATGTTGTTGTTCATGCAATGCGTACAATGCCTGAACATCATTGATAGTAGGCTTCCGTAAATATATTCGCCTATAAAGATGAATAATACCTTCACAAAAATTTACAAAGCATTCCCTTAATGTTTTTTCGGACATCTTCAAGTACTCGTCCATGGCATTGGCAACAGTCCTATACTCCAATTGTTGGATAGCGGACGTACACTTTTGTAGCGGAGAAAACCCCTTAATGCCTCTTGCATCCCATGCTTGCTTGAAGAAATCAAATTCCTTCTCAAGATCGTCAACTATCCTAAGCTATAGTTGTCGGGTCATACCAAATCGCCGTTCAGGGGCGGATGCCCTTAGGGCTAACGGGGGCCTAGGCCCCTGTGTTTTTTTCCTGGAGTAAATAAGCCATACATATCTATGGAGTCTTTGAAGGGTAAAAGTTAATTAATTCTGTTAGGAATATTTGTTAGTTGTGTCAATTTTGTAATTTCCTAAACTTAGTTATCTTTTATGTAATATGTGTTTAAAGGCCCAAGTGTTTAGGCCCATTTGAATTTAAAAAGCCTAGCCCATAGAGTTAGTATAAATAGGAGTAGATTACTTCATTTGTACTTTCCTTACATTTGCTTATCTCATCAATATACATACAATCTACTTTGAATCCTATAGTGTTCTTGATTGTTAGATTGATTTGGCACCCACAATTGGTATCAGACCCTACCACTTGCTCTTGATCCGTTGTGTTCTGGTTCTGGTGAAATCGATTCTTCAGACCTCAAGCATCGGGTACCGGGTCTACTCTTCAGACTTGGGTTTTTTTTTGGGCGTCAAGTACTTTCTTCAGACTAGAGTTTCCAGAATTTCTCTAAGTCTTCCTTCAATACCCGACACCCAATACTCATCACTACATCCAACCTTCAGATCTGAACCTGACCTCCAGATCAGACCCCGACCTCCAGAACTGAATCTTTTTCAAGATTTCACAAGTCTTGAGACCTTTCACCAACCAATTCACCTGATCATACTAAGTGGTTTAAGATCCACAATCAATCTTTAATCATGAACACACGTGATGCATTAGCAATCCGGTCCGATACCCGTCCTCCGGTATTGTTCCGTGGAGACTTTTGGCAATGGAAGTCACGATTCCTAGACTTTGTGGCAAAGCAACCTCTTCACAAGCAAATCATGGAGTCCCTTAAGAATGGACCCGTGAAGTACTACACTGAAATTCCAGCAGTCCCTGATGGTAATCCACCTATTGTAGGAGGTATAGTGAAAAAGGATGAAACAAACTTCACCCCTGAAGAAGCCAACCGAGTCAGAGGTGACATTCTTGCCAAATTCTATCTCATTTAGAGCCTGCCCAATGAGATATATGCTAACATTGACTGCAATGACACCGGAAAGGCTATGTGGGATGAGATCACTAGCCTAATGCATGGGACTGAGAAAGGCATACAGATGAAAAGAACTAATCTTCTGACTAAGTTTGCTACCTTCAAAGGTCGAGAGGGAGAATTGCTAGAAGATACCTATCACAGGTTCTGTACCATGATCAATGAGCTCCGGAAGAACAACCTCAAGAAGTCTCAGTTGGATATCAATATCCAGTTCATCAACTCACTCAGGTCTGAATGGAGGAGATTTGCTTCCAATCTTCAACAGAATCGCAACTTGGAAGATCTTGATATTCATGAGTCGTTTGAATTGCTGAATCATAACCAAGATGAGGTACTTGAAATACTTGGTACCGAGAAGAAACCAGAAAAGTATACCGATCCACTTGCCTTAGTCGTTGACAGAAGACAATACTCATCTGGGAGATCATCAAGATATGAAGAAGACTATGATATTCCTTCCGACATCGGTGAAAGAGGAAGTGAATCTGATGAAGAGATGAGTGATATGAAGAAAGCATTGGCATTGATCACCAGAACAATGGCCAAAAGAACTTCAAGGAAACCTTTGTCTTCCAACAATCATAGGTATTCCAGTGGCAGAAGGTATGAAGCTCGGGATAGGTATGAACCAAGGAATGATGCTCGAAGGTATGAGAGGGCAACTGAGACAGATAACAGGAGGTATGAAGATTCTAGAGAGCGGAGGTATGAAGAGCCGAGGGAAAGAAGATATGAAGAAGGGAGGTATGAGGATCCCAGAGATAGAAGATTTGATGAACCAAAGAGGTATGAAAGAAAACCTGAGCCAAGGAGGTATGAACAAGGTGGTAGAACTGACTACCAGAAGCCTGAGGAAGCTGCTAAACCAGAAGACAAGGGCAAAGAGGTGAAGAAAGCTGATGGAGGACCAACCTGCTTCAAGTGTGGAAAGCCTGGTCATTTTGCTAAGAATTGTATCAATCATGTTTCAAAGTATGACTACCACAAAAACAAGATGAACCTGGCCAAAAGACAAGACGAGGGACATGCCTTGTTAGCTGAAGATGAAGCCTGGTTGCAGATGTCCAGTGATGATGAGGAAAGAGGACTTGTTTGCATGCTTGCTCAAGATGACGCGTGGAATGTGGATAGTGATGAAGGAAAGGAAGATCAACTGTGCTTGATGGCTGATGTAGAGGAACAGTATTCAGAAGACAGTGATAGGGATTACAATGATGTTGACTCAGATCATTCCGATTCATCTTCTGAGGTACTTCCTGATCCTTATATTGAACTTGAAAATCAAGTAAAAAGTCTCGCACAAAAGGTATCTGAGTACGAAAATAAGATCAAACAAGCTAACAAACGAACCACAATTTTTTAATCCAAATTAGCTAGTGAGCATGCCTTAGTTGTAAAATTCTCTACTGAACTAGCTCATTCCAAAGAAAAGGTAACCACTCTTACTCTTGCAAACAAAACCTTAGAAGATAAAGTTGCCAGTCTGAGTGATAACATCTCAGACTTGCAAAAGAAGCTTCATGAGGCTGAAGTTTTGAGTAGAGAAAGTTTACAAAAATATGAAGTGATTTTTGCTCAAAGAACAAACCTTTTTGCTAAAATAAATGACATGGAGGACAAATTTTTAAAGAGAGGCCAGACTGATCAAACCATTCACATGAATCAACCTAAAGAGTTCAATTATTACAATCCAAAGGAAGGCATTGGATATAAAAGTCCATGCTATCTGAAGCGTGCCATTTCCAAGACTCCTACCTTGTATGATCTGAGGTACATGAGTCTTGGATACAAAATTATTTCATGAAAGAGTTTGATGACCCTGAACAGTTGAAGGAAATTGAGAAGAAAGAAAAAGCTAGAAAAACCAAACAATCATTTCCCTTCAACTATTCATCTCTCAATGCCAGTTATGCAACGCGCGAGATTCCTTTGTCTAAGGACTACACGCCTAGCTATACTGAGGATGAGATGAATCAGGGAGTTCCAATCCTTGAAAAAGTTTACAAAGATTACCAAACCTTTTATGAAAAAAGGATTGCTAAACTGGAGGCTGAGCTAGAGGATGAGAGGCGCATGAGCCTTAGGGAAAAGGACCTATTCTTGAGTAAAATCAATGAATTGGAGAAAGCCCTCAAATCCAAAAGCACACCAACAGCAAGTCAATCCACCTTTGGAACTCTTGATAACTCACGTCATCATCACCATAGATGGAATGTGAATGCATTAGATTTTAGACCTTCAAGTACATCTTCTACAAACTCTAAATCCATGGTACTAAGGTCTCCAATCTGCACCACCATTTCATACATGGAAGACTTAGCGTATATGGCACCTAAATCAACGGTACAAATTTCTGAAACTGTATCGGATGATAGTACCAATAGGGTTGGTGAGAATGGTAGACATCAGGCCAATCTTCTAAACCAGGAAACAAGGCTCCTCCTAAACTATCCCGGAAAGACAAAGGGAAGGACAAATTGGTCACCCCTGAGTCTGAAGTTGCCAGTTCATCTCGTACCAATGTGAATGTTCCTAAGAAAAACAGACGTTTTCGAAAACGAACGAATACTACCAAACCAAAGGAACACTCACACAACTTCACTCCGAAGAAAACCCCCTCACATACTCATTCTCCAAATGTCAAAGGTACTAACCATGGTTCTCAAAATGTGACAGATCAAAATATGAGAAATGGTAGGCGTAAGAACAAGGAGAGTGGATCAAAAGAAGGCAGTCGTCCGAAGCCATTTGCACATAAGCCTAGTTATATGAAAAACATTTTTTCCAATTTTGTATATCATAGAACTAATAGGCATGTACCACGAACTCCATTTCAATGTTATGAATGTGAACATATAGTTTATGGATGTCATAGCAATTTTCGTTGTCAAAATCAATTTAGATTTGGGTACTGTGCAAATGCTTTCGTGAATGATTACTTTGTTCCTAACTATCATGGATTCTACAATCATGGTTATCATCATACTCATAACAAGAGACCTAATTCAAAACCCAAACAAAAATCTCCACCTAAGGGCAAACAGGAACATGTATCCAAACCTGCTAATCCTAATCAGAAAGGACCCATTCCCAAATGGGTACCTAAAAATGTTTCTTCGTGATTTTGCAGGACGGTCATGTGTGGTACATGGATTCAGGGTGTTCCAAGCACATGACCGGAAGGAAGGAACTTCTCCCTAACTTCAAACAAAAATATGGCGGGAACGTTCGGTTTGGGAATAAGCTTTCAGCACCAATAATGGGATATGGTGATATCCTTCATCATAAAATCACCATCAATAAAGTAGCCTATGTGGAAGGCCTGAGTCACAACCTGCTCAGCATTGGAAAGTTCTGTGACAAGAAACTTGAGGTTAACTTTCGGGAAACAAGATGTTGTGTCAGGACATATGATGGACAGGAACTCATTGAGGGTACTCGCAGGTCGAATCTCTACACCGTCAATTTCCGGAAACAACGACCATTCACAGAAGTATGTCTTCTTTCTAAAGCAACCTTCAATCAGAACGTGTTGTGGCACTGGAGACTATCCCACCTGAATTATGCTACAATTAATCAACTAGCTAAGACAGGATTGGTGACTGGTCTCCCCTCTTTGAGGTTCACCAAGGAACAATTGTGCTCAGCATGTGAGATGGGGAAGATCAAGAAATCTTCGCACAAGCTGAAAGTGGAACACAACACCTCTAAACCACTTCAGCTCCTCCATATGGTCTTGTGCGGACCAATGCGTGTACAAAGCATCAACGGGAGGAAGTATGTACTGGTAATTGTGGATGACTTTTCAAGGTATACGTGGGTGAACTTTCTCAGAAGTAAGGATGGTGCTTCAGACATCATCATTTCTTTCATCAGAAATGTGCAGGTCAGACTACAACTTCCTGTTCAAGTGATTCGCACCGACAACGGCACTGAATTCAAGAATCGCAAGCTTGACTCGTTTCTTGATTATGTCGGTATCACTCACACCTTTTCGGCTGCCAGAACACCTCAACAAAAATGGTGTTGTTGAGAGAAAGAACCGTACCCTAGTGGAAGCTGCACGCACCATGTTGACATTCTCTAAGCTTCCGCTACACTTCTGGGCTGAAGCCATTGCATCTGCCTGTTTCACCCAAAACCGATCTCTTATTACCAAAAGGTTCATGAAGACTCCGTATGAATTGGTGTACAATCGACCTCCCAGCATCAAATTCTTCAGAGTTTTTGGTTGTGAATGCTACGTGAAGAATGATAAAGACAATCTCGACAAGTTCAGTCCAAAGGGTGATGAAGGTGTTTTCATTGGATATGCCAAGGACTCTTCGTCCTACCGTGTGTACAACAAGAAAACAAGATGTGTGGTTGAGAGCACAAATGTGGATTTTGAAGAAGGCATTGAAGAAGACTCTACACCAGCTCCAGTCACACCAGGAATCTCTGGTGTCCTGGCGTCTGATCAACTTCATGGCAATCCCATGACTTCTTCTTCACCGGCGAACAAACCTTCTTCTTCTAACTATAATACTTGTGATTTGGATGAATTGTTTGAATTCTTTTATAAAGATTCACCTGCACCTGCTAATGTTGCTCTTCCTGTTCCTGCAGTTGTACAACCAACACCTCATGTCATGGTCTCTACCACTGACATTTCATCTTCCAACCTCCAAGGCACTTCATCATCATCGTCTGCCTCAGCATCACCAAGTTCTAGAGTATCTCCTGCACCTGCTGAGGGGGAACCTTCCCACACCTTCCAGCAGGCCCCGGTGGTGAATGTTCCAAGTCCTCAAAGTGGTACTTCCTCCACAATGCCTACTACAAGTCAACATCAAGGCATTCCTTCACCTGCTCCACAAGTGGCAGGTCCCAGTACCACTACTCAACCTGCTCCACAAGTGGCAGGTCCCAGTACAACCACTTCACCTGCTCCATAAGTGGCAGGTCCCAGTACAACCACTTCACCTGCTCTACAAGTGGCAGGTCCCAGTACCACCACTCAACCTGCTCCACAAGTGGCAGGTCCCAGTACAACCACTCAACCTGCTCCACAAGCTGCTGGCCCTTCACTTGTCTCTTCAGACACACCAACAGCTCCTGGTCCCATTGTGGTACAATCTCAAGTACCACCTACTGTTACCACTCTCGTAACGACCAGACGTGAACCTGAGTTCTATATCGATCTGAGGATAGAACCTTTACCCCCTCCAACCTTACCCCATACAACAAAGTGGACGCGAGCTCATCCACTCCAACAAGTGATTGGCAGCAAGTCTGCACCAGTCAAGACAAGGTCTGCAACTCAAAATGAGTGCCTATTTGCAGCTTTCTTATCCAGACATGAACCCTCGAACGTGACGGAAGCCCTTGATATCTCTGACTGGGTGACCGCCATGCAAGAGGAGTTAAATCAGTTTGAACGCCTGGGTGTCTGGAGACTTGTACCGAGACCAAAAAACAAAACAATCATCGATCTGAAGTGGATCTTCAAGAACAAGAAGGATGAAGATGGGATTGTAACCAGAAACAAAGCTCGTCTTGTAGCCAAGGGATTCAAGCAACAAGCGGGAATTGATTATGATGAGACATTCGCACCAGTGGCCAGAATTGAAGCCATTCGGATCTTCTTAGCCTATGCCGCTCACAAGAACTTCACTGTCTACCAGATGGACGTGAAAACTGCCTTTCTCAACGGCGAACTGAAAGAAGAAGTTTATGTCTCTCAACCTGAAGGCTTTGTTGATCGTACCAAACCCAATCATGTCTAAATCCTAGACAAGGCTCTTTACGGGTTGAAGCAAGCTCCCCGTGCCTGGTATGATCATCTCTCCAATGCGCTACTAGATAATGGTTTCTATAAAGGTAAAATCGATCCTCCTATTTTCATCAAGACCGAAGGTGATGATATCTTGTTAGTTCAAATTTATGTCGATGATATCATATTTGGTTCTACTAACTCAGATATGTGCACTTGGTTCAGTGATCTCATGACCACCAGGTTTGAGATGAGTATGCTTCGGGAGTTGTCCTTCTTTTTGGGACTTCAAGTTCTACAAAAACCTGATGGCATTTTGATCAATCAATCGAAATACATCGGTGATCTTTTAAAACGTTTTCACATGGACACTTCTTCGGTTGCTAAAACTCCTATGGCCTCGGGCACTTTGATCGGTGCTGACCCAAAAGGGAAGCCCTTAGATCAAAAGGCTTATAGAGCCATCATCGGTTCTCTGTTATATCTGACTGCTAGTAGACCGGATATTATGTTCGCTACTTGTTTCTGTGCTCGTTTTCAGGCAAACCCAAAGGAATCACACATGATGGCAGTCAAACGTATCCTCCGGTACCTGAAAGGCACACCCAACCGTGGGTTGTGGTACCCAAAAGAGTCTGGATTTGAGCTTGTCGCATTTTCGGATGCGGACCATGGAGGTTGTCAACTGGACCGGAAAAGCACTTCAGGCCATGTCTAGTTCTTGGGTGATAAGCTAGTCAGTTGGGGTTCAAAGAAACAACATTGTGTTTCTACATCTACGGCTGAGGCGGAGTATGTCGCTGCTGCCAGCTGCTGCTCCCAAGTATTGTGGATGCGGACCCAGCTCCGAGACTATGGCTACAATTTCAATCACATACCCATCTACTGCGACTCCAAAAGTGCCATAGCCATCACATGCAATCCAGTCCAACACACTCGCACTAAGCATATTGATATAAGGTATCACTTCATTAAAGACCATGTGGAGAGAGGTACGATTGAACTTTACTTTGTCAACACCGAGTATCAACTTACGGATCTCTTCACCAAGCCTTTGGATGAGAAACGGTTCAATTTACTAATCTCCAAGCTTGGGATGTTTGATCCTCAAGAGTGATCATCTATCCACTACTCAGTCCTTCAGAACCATGACTCAGTGTTCAGACCCATATTTTTGACCACTGTGTCATTGTTGTCTTGGACTAAGTCGCTGATATATTAGGTTTTGTCATTTTTAGTTTCTGTATCTATCTCTTTCAGTTACTTATTACTAATATTGTGTCATGAGTGTGCATGTGTCAAGGGGGAACGTTCCCTCCCCATGCCTGTTCCGAGGGGAACGCTGTTTGCCTCCGCCTGATCAGAAGGGGAATAGGTAAGCACCCAGGTAAGTTTTCTATTCCCTATATATATATAATAGTATTTTTTTTATCTTTATAGGCTCTATTTTTTCTTTTTCTAGCTTCATTTTTAGTTAAAAAAAAAACCTGATTTTATATATCATTTTTTTGTCTTTTTCCTCACTCATCTTCTCCATTCTTTCATCTTCTCCAAAACCCTCTCCAAAACCCTTATTTTCTCTTTCAAGATTTTTTTCCAAAGTTTTTTTTACTTTAAGGTAAAAATACATCTCTCAATCTCTCCTCCATTGGTATGTGCATTGCTCTCATTATCTCATTCATTCAAGCTTGATTTTGAAAAACCCAAGTGAAAATTTTCAAGGGTTTATCAAAAAATCCCAACCTCAAAATTCTTGGATTTTGAGTGATTTGGGTTAGTTTTTGTACTAAATGTGTTCATTAAATGTGTAAATCGCAACTAGAGCTTTCTGTTCATATAAAATACTTGTGATTTGGTGAGGTTTTGAGTGTTGAGATGTTTTCCACCATTGTTGTGTTCTTCAAGGTTCATAATGTTCTTCATGAATTTTTAAGCAAACCACCTTTTTGATCCTAAAAATATATTTTGTTTGTGTGGAATGGTGTTTGTGAGCTGATCAGTTTTTTTACCTAAAGTAATTTTTTTTACCCTTTATTTTTACCTTTTTATCTGATTTTACCTTTATTTTAATTTTCTTTTTATCTTATTTTTTATTTTTAATTTTTCATTTCTTGTGTTGGTTTTTTCACTTATCATCAAGTATCCCAAGTCCTGACCGGAGAAAATTCCGGCGACCGGATCTCGCCGGAACCGGACCTCGCCGGAACCGGACCTCGCCGGAACCGGACCGGAGATGTCGCCGGAACCGGATCTTTCAAAAATCCACCAAGTCTTGATCCTCCCGGGCCCAACTTATCTTTCCGGAACCGGACCGGAGACCTCGCCGGAACCGGATCTCGCCGGAACCGGATGTCGCCGGAACCGGACCGGAGTTCGAACCGCAACTAAGTCTTTTTCTTCCCGGAACCGGACCGGAGACCTCGCCGGAACCGGACATCGCCGGAACCGGACGTCACCGGAACCGGACCGGAAAATGTCTTGACCAAATCTTAAAACAAAAAAAAATGAGAAGAAGAGTTATCGCCGGAACCGGATGTCGCCGGAACCGGGCGTCACCGGAACCGGGCGTCACCGGAACCGGGCGTCACCGGAACCGGATGTCACCGGACTCGAAACCACTCCTTGACCGATTTAAAACCTTCCTTGGACCAGATCTGTTGTTGACCTGACCGGACGGACCGAAACTCTCACCGGAACCGGACCGGACGTGGCCGGACTTTTGCTTATCTCTCTCGTCAACCGGAACTCTCTCTTGTCTAGTTCATCGACCAGAATGACGCCGGGAACCGGACCAGATTCATCTTCCCGAATCCTCGCCGGACCGGACGTCGCCGGAACCGGAACAATTTCCGGCGGACCAACCTTGAACCAAACCTATCCTCTTTCTCGTTTTTTTTATCAGATCTGTGAAGAAGAAAATAAATAAAGGGAGAAGATAGTTGTGTGTGTGTTTGTTTTTTAAATCTCTGATCTGAACATCAAAGAGAAAAAGAAGAGAAAACCCTTGAAAAACGCGTTGTGAAGCTGTCAACTCGTCCTCAAACACGTTTCCAGCTGTTAGACACGCTTCCCCACACACGCCACGCTTCTCGACGCCTCTCACGCGCCCCCAGACGCGTCGCACGCGCCTCCACGCGCCTGGCACGCGCTTGGCACACGTCACCCACGCGCTTCACGTGCCTTCTCCTCAGTTTGCATCGGTCAGATGCTCGGTCAGACGTGCTGACCGAGCTCTGACCCGGCCTCTGACCCGCCTTCTTCTCGCTGACGGGCCGCTGACCTACATCTGACCCATCTATCACGCTCTGACCGAGCCCTCCTTCTGACCCTGATTAATTTTTTTTTTTAATTTTTTTCTTTTTTCTTTTATTATACATAAAAGATTTATTTTTTTCCTTTTCTTTCTTTTCTTCTTTCTTTCTATTTTTTATAAGACTTATATTTTTTTTTGTGTGTGATTTTTTTTACTTAGTCATTTTGTTTCTTTTATTTTGTGTTCTTAATTTTTTTTGGGTTGTTTTTTATTATTAAAATTTTTTTTTTGGTTGGTTAAGTAAGAACTCGAATTGCTTATTTCTGAATTTTGTTGTGAGATTGCTTCGGGGTCTGGTATCAAGAAAGTCTTGTATGCATGCCTGATTATTATTGATATATTGTTCATGTATGCTTGGATTACTTGATTCATCATGTCTCACCCTTGCATGTTCCATTGGTCTTAATTGTTATAATTGGTTACTTGGTTCACCATGTCATGATACCACCTCATCCAAATTATCCTAAGTGTTCATCATCATGTCTCGGGTTGGTAAGATCTTTTGAATTGTGCATCCACCAGACTTGAGAAAAATTCACACTCAATGTGTTGTGTTATTCTGTACCAAATCATTTGATTTAGTACACAATAACACATCACAATGATGTGTGCCTTATATCTCACTTATGCATTTATCTCAATACTAACATCTTATTCTTCAGGTACAATGGTGAATCCGAACTCTTCAGCTCACCGACAGACTCGTGTCGCTCAACCCCAACCCATTACCTACGATACCCTTTCACCTCAACTTCAGACAATCTCTGATAGCCTCTTTCCTTATGCCAAATTTCTTCCTATCAACCAAAATAACCACTACCTTGACCTTGATCACTTCCAAACCTCACACCCAATCATAATAGAAATCCTTCGAAACCACCCACTTACCCCACTTCTCACTCGTTGTGTTGAGATCCCGGAAGTCTACATACAACAATTCTATGACTCTATGCAATTTATTCCGCGTACCTCTTCCCAACCTGAACACTTCAGATGCAAGGTTGACGGCCTTAAGTACAAACTCACTCGAGACCGATTCTGTCGCACCCTCCAAGTACCTGTTAAAACCCCTGAGGCAGCGCACTTGTCTGACGATGAAATGTTCCAACCATCTATGCTCTCGGATATGAGGAAGACCTTCCTACTCTTGGAGCGTTCAAACACAAACATATCGCCGGTGCCTGGTCCACCCTCTTTGCCATCCTCAACAAGTGTCTTTCCTCTCGCACCAGAGGAATAGATCAATGCGGCAAAGAGTTAAAGCAAGTCTTTCTTGGTTGTGCCACCAACAACCCCGACACCGACTATCAGTATTTTCTTTGGGAGGAGTTTTCATCCGTGATCAAAGACAAGACAGGAACCAAGGCCAGAAATTTCGTTCCGTATCCCCGGTTCTTGGCACTTATCATCTCTCACATCATCGACAAGAACTGTAGTATTCCACGGAAGGGGCTTCCATTATTTCCTACATGGCGTATGTCGAAACTGGTTGATAACACTGATCATCAACAGATTGTTCCTATGAAGATTCCCCAAGATTTACTTGATACACTTGATCATCGTTCACCGATTCTGAGAGCATACTTAGACTCACTTCCTCTACCAGAACCTTCAGAGCCGGAGGCTGGCACCCCGAAGGAATCCCTTAGACAAGAAAGTGAGGGTTATGAGAGTGGTGATTCATCTGGGGGTGATGACCAAGGGCATGAGGATGAGGAGTCGGGGGGAGATGACGGGGGTAACTTAGGCGGTGACGATGATCAGACCGGAGCAGGCCCTTCTCGCTTCTCTCTACCTGTACTGGCCAACAGAACACCTTTCTCTTTGGTGGTATATTATTCTGAGTCTGAATACTCCGGTGAGGTTGAAATAAGGTTTGAGGGAGACAAAAAACAGTCGAAGATAGCTATGATAGTGAGCTGAGCGAGGGAAGTGAAAGAAATGATGAGTGGGAGTCTGGACCAAAGGTTTTAACCGGTCCTCGCCTATCCTTAGGTAGACGCTGGGCAGCCACATCTGCTACCCGTACACATGTGTTGAGTACGGGTATTGAAGAAGACACCTCCCACCCAGAGGTGCAATTGCACGCCCCACCTATCCACTCATCCATCTCTCAAAAGGTGGGTGTTTCATTCCACGGGGACAAAGCACAACGGCTATCAAGCCCTCACTTGGAGGGTAATGATATTGAAACAGGAGGATCCCTGCCCCGATCCCCACCTTCACTTCATATGCACCAGAGTCTAGTGCCCGATACACATCTAGGTACACATACTGCCAGTCTGTGTGACGCAGTCTCAGCTCCACCTGTTGCGAGTCTTAGTGACGTGACCGGAACCCCGAGAGTGGTGTCCACGAAGGGCATTTCACGAGGACTGGAGGGAAGACCTACCACGGCTATCATCACGCCAACTGTGAAAGTAGGCCACATCGTTGATTCAGCGGTTGTGCAAACGGGTACTCTATGTGAGCCCGGTGTTACTTACCCAACATTTGTTGTCAGGGACATGATGGACAGCGCCCTAAAGGCTGTCCGTGAGGAGTTTGATGCGAAATTTGCGGCACTTGAAGCCCGGTTAAAGGGCAAAGGGAGGGTGACTGAGCCTGTACGCGATCCAACACCACCTCTCCGATCACCATCCCCACCTCTGAGATCCACTGCTCCCGTTTCCTCTTCTGATGAGTTACGGGACCTTCTCATGGCATCGTTACTATCCAGAAGTGATCTTTCTGACCATGAGGTCAATCTTCTGGGATACTTGAAGCGGTTCTCTGATCCATCACTTCCCGCGAGCCGTCCCGAGCCGGCTACCTCCTCTTCTCAAGAGGTAGTCTTATCTATCCAGAGGCTCGAAGGGAAGCTTGATGCCCTGAAGACAGAGGAATTAGCTGAGATCAAGGGCTCCATTTCAGACATGCAGACTCAGATCCAAGCCCTTGAGACTTCTTTCCATGCATCAGCCGAGCCACCTAAGCGCAGACACGACGACCGAGATGACCCCGATCGCCGTGAGGGGGCAATCCATAAGAAGGCTCGACTTGGCTCTTTAGTTCTGACAGGCACATCTTCCGGCTCTGCTCCTTCCGGTACTCATATGGGGACCGGTGCCGATGTATCTCAGTCTCAGCCTGGTCAGAACCCGACGGCAGATTCAACGGAGGGTCGAGAGATTGTTTTTTGTGTCAACCCGGAAATCTCTCACCCTGTCCGCGTACCCGCTTCAGATGATGTTCCTTCTAATGATTATGAGTCATGCATGGAGAGCTACAGTTCTGACTCTCCTTTTCTGGTACCATGTCAGTCGCCTCCACATCAGTTGCTTCCTGGCATGGAGATGTATAGTTCTGACTCTTCTTCACCACCTATGTCTCCACATCATTCGCCTTCATATGACACGCCTTCTCCACGTCGGTCTCCTCTTCCTCTGACGCCGTCTCCTACTTACAGAGGTCCTCAACTAAGGGTACTGCCTCACCCTCCATCTCCAGTTCAAGATGATTCACCTTCTCGCACTCCCTCTCCACCAGTCAAAGCTTCTCGTCGTGGTCCGAACAACCCTGTGACACATGGCCCTCAGTGACCGATTCATGGTCAATGGAGGCAGCCATCGGTATCACCTCCCAAATTGATCTATCCCAGGGAGAAGGGTGCACTTTCGAATCGCATAAAATATGTGGAGCCGCTCAAATCAGTCAAGTGGGATAGAGAAAGAAGGCGTGGCAATTATCTTGAGGATATTCATAGATCTATCTTCACTGACAAGGTGGAGAACGTGCCTCTGGAGAAGTACTACAACATCACCGATCTGCCACCACAAAAGCAGACCAAGTACCTCTACTGGATGGATACTCAAGCCAAACCCAAAGCAAACGTGTTCTTCTATGATAACCCGATCATCCGAGTCAGTGATGTTTCATCCGTATGCTTTCCAGAGCTTATGGTTCTCAGTCTTCTCTGTCATCCGAAAGAGAAACGGGGAGTTCACGTTCTCCGAAGTTGATTTCGACAATGTGCATCTTGATGACATTGACACATTGTACACTGACTTGAAGACGCTTACCACCCGACCTCAGGAGACATTCAAGGGACTGGAAGCTGTTAAGCATTTTATCGAGATGAACTGGAAGAACTCAGAGGTTCATGACTTTCAGATCGGGTTAGAGTCATCAGAGCACGATCAACCTCTCCCCGCCAAACCAAGACCTCCCGAACATCGATCGCTATTCTCTTTACCAAGTCCTCGAGAAACCAACTCTTGGGGTAGTGTACCAGAACCAGAAGGAAGAGAAGAAGTTTATGCGATGCGATGAGGTTCACAAGTACAGTGACGGGACGCTTCACATCATCAACAAGGGGTTGGCTACTGAGAAGAAGAGGCTTGAGCTTGAGGTGTTGAAGACCAAGCACTGGATAAATCCCTCTATTCTGATCGACGAAGTTTTCCAGATCATCGAGCATCGGCTAGAACATCGCATCATTCTACGACGCTTCGAATCGTACTGTGGTCTTCAGAAGATAGAGGGACCAGTCAAAAGAGTTGAGGAGAGACCGCCACCACCATCTTCACGAAGAAGAGACGGATCATCAAAGAGTCACAAGGAGACTGAAGGATCGAAGAAGAAATCATCAAGTCATCAGAAGCGACGAAATTGAGACAAAGGGGGAAATTGTTAGGAATATTTGTTAGTTGTGTCAATTTTGTAATTTCCTAAACTTAGTTGTCTTTAATGTAATATGTGTTTAACGGCCCAAGTGTTTAGGCCCATTTGAATTTAAAAAGCCTAACCCATAGAGTTAGTATAAATAGGAGTAGATTACTTCATTTGTACTTTCCTTACATTTGCTTATCTCATCAATATACATACAATCTACTTTGAATCCTATAGTGTTCTTGATTGTTAGATTGATTTGGCACCCACAAATTCAAGTGTAAAGCAAATTGATTATAGATTTGGCCCTTCCACTTTTAAACTTTCAAGGTCTAAGACTTTACCCTAGGGGTGTTCATCGAGTCGAATTTCGGGTTTCTTGAATTCTTCGAATCGGGTTGTTCGGGTTTGAAAGTTTTTTAGGTAAATTCGAAACTCGATTCGAATTCGAAATGGAACGTGTAAAACCGACTCGAATTCGCATTGTTGAATTCGAATCGAATTCGAGTCGAATTCGGGTTTATCCAAATTCAGCTGAAAAAATACTATACTACAAAATAAGGGGATAGAAACTAATAATTTGATCCAAAAAGGGGATGAACATATGCATTACGTTTAACCATTCGCTCAAATTGAGTATCAACCATTATATATCCATATTACAAAATATCAAATAACAATTAACATCGACAAACATTCAAAATTCCATATAACAACAACAAATAACAAACTCTATATAACCCAATAAAACCTCTTGCAATGTATAGATATCCAACAAAAACCCAAAGAAAACTTCTCACAATGTAGATAACCAGAAATCAGAAAGCTTGAAATTTATGTATATAATTATATATATATAATCGTATGTGTGTGTATATATACGAATTTCAAATCGGGTTCCGAATATTTTTATAAATTCGTAATTCGATTCGAAAACCAATGTAAACTTTCGAATCGAGTCCAAAATCGATTTGAAAACCAAACAAACTGATTTGTATTAGATTATTCGAGTTCGAGTCGGTTCGAATTTCGGTTTTTACGAATAACATTCAAATATTGAACACCCCTACTTTACCCCACTAAGTTTCTTAGTTTTCAATTTATCTAATAGCCCTAGTTTTACAATTTTTTTAGTGCTAAACGTGCGTATATATACACATATTTTTAGTTTTTAGTAAAAAGTGTATATGTATATCAAGTTATTAGTTTTCAAATTTTACATTTTTAAGTTATATTTGCAATCTATCCTTTTAATAAAGAAAAAAGTTAACCGCTTCTAAGTCATCACTTAACTAATCAGAGGATATTAAGGGTTAAAAACTGTGAAAAGGTAAAGAAAAGAATAAACGGTCTAAATTATCTTATATTTGACTGAATTAGATATGGATGGATGACAATTAAGAGCTTATTTAAAAAAAAAAACAAATACCACCTAAAAGAACATTTTTTTGATATGTTTCATCAATTGTGGAAGTCTTAAAGGCCGCGAAAGATCAACGGTTTTCGCTTTGATAAGCGATGTTTAACATTTTCATGTTTAACGTCTACTATTAGAGTTTACCATGTTATGACTTTGGATAGTGTATTTTTGAATTTCTAAAGTTAAATAACATATTAGCTCCGGCCCCTACGGTTGGTAAGCTTGTGTTCCGCCCCTGTCGCCGTTTGAAGTCGATGTCGTTATACACCGGATTATCAGAAAAGTAGTCATTAAAAAGTTTCTTGTGTGCCGCTAGACGATCTCTGTTATTCGTCGGCCTTCTCATTTGTCGAGACGACGTTCCTTCGTTATTAACAAGCCGCTTCCTTCATAACGGCAACGCCGCCAAATGGTTGATTTCCAAAAGGTCTTCACTTTCGTCTTCATCATATTCCGGGAATTGAATTGGTGATACTGGCAGTAAAGATGATGTTGATGATGAAGACATTTTTTGTTTAATGTAGGTTGAATGAGATGAGAGGAGAAAGAGGTTGAATGAGAAGAGAAGAGAAAGAGTTTGAATGAGATAAGATTGAATAGATTATATATATATATATATATATATATATATATATATACACTAGTACAAAAAGTCACATTTGCCACGGTTAAAAACCGTGGCCATAGGCCTTTTGCCATGGTTTTATTTTCCAATCAAAACGTAGCCTATTCTTGCGTGACCATTGGTACCTTTTTCGCCACGTTTAAAAAAGTGTCACCATATCAAATAAAAAACCATAGCAATAGTGTAAAAACCGTGGCTATAAATGTATCTATTATTTATGATATTGGAGCATTTTTACTATACCCGTGACAATAAACTATTTATGGTCACACAAGTTCACATCAAATGTGGCCACTAGCTACATTTTAGCAAGGTTCCAAATAACGTGAGGCGTGGCGTGGCGGCAAGGCCAAGCCTCAAGCCTTGGAAGCCACGGCGAGGATATGGCGTTTTCCAATGCGTGACTTATGGCGGCAAATCTCTATATCCTATATAATATTATACACATAAACATACGTTTTACTACCATTACTCAATGAATCAAATATAATAAACCATTTAAATTAAGTTATATAATAAAACCTATCAAATAAGACATTAATAAAACAAGTTAAATCAAATATTAGGTTTCAAAAACCCGCGCATTACCCTATGGCGTACCTTAGGCATAACGTGGCGCAAGACACAAGCCTTAAGCCACGGCGCGCCATGGCGGCTGTTGCAGCGAGCTTTTTCGAACATTGCATTTTAGTCACATAATATAAAAAAAACTATGACAATAAACTGTTTATGGTCACACAATTTGTTTTTAAGGTGTCCAAAGATTACTTTATAAGCACGTATATTTGTTTTAACGTGTCCATAAACTGCTTATTGTGACACAAAATTTATATTAACCATGACAAATTTGTGACATACGGTTACTACAAATATTAGAACCATGGCTATTGGTTACCTTCTGGTCATACAAAATAAATTAAAATGTAGCCATAAGTAACTTATGACCATGCATTCATAACATATGGTTACACTTAAACTTCTAAAACGTGACTATTTGTTAGCTTTGGTCACATAAACTAACTAAAATCGTAGCGTTAAACCAGTTTTTGCCACACAAATTTCATATTAACCATTGCCAATAAATAACATTTGACCATGCCAAATTGTTAAAAATGTAGCTATTGATTAACTTTTGGTCACATAAATCAATTAAAACCGTGATTATAAACTCGATATATTGTCATGCAAATTGTTAAAAACCATGACTACTAGTTACTTATTGGCTACATGAAATAACAAAAATCATGATCATATACTATTTATAGTCATGCAAATTTTATATTAACCATGACCATTATACTTTATTGTTACACAAAATAAAGTATAATGGTCATGGTTAATATAAACCATGACCATTATACTTTATTGATAGCCTTTTGGTTACACAAAATAACTAAAACTGTGGCAATAAGCAATCAACAGCCACATGATTTATATAAACCATGGCAATTCTTGATGTATGGTTGCACCAGATTTTAGCAGTGGCCATTGGTTGCCTTTCGGTCTTACTAAGTAACTAAATTGTGACCCTAAATTTTTTTAGTAACAGTTTAAATTGAATATCATATAGTCACTATAAAGTTCATCAAAATAATTATTAAAATAAATCAAACAATAATATCAATAGTCATACAAATAATCTAAAATGTAAAAGAACATGATGACAAACTTATCACTACTAATTGTCTAATATATTAAACCTTTGCTTATGCTTCAACTTTTGTAACTCTTCACGGTTATATAATTTTTGTTTCTCTTCTTAGGATTTTGTTTCTCCACATGTTTACTAAAAGCTGGTTCCTCTACCTGCAACATACAAGACCATACAAGATATTAAGAGTGACACCAAAATAGTTTAGCAGGAACCATTAACTAGAGGACTAAAAACAATTAATACCCATCAATATAAAAGCTAACTAGACCATATCATTAACAAAATTAACAAGAATAGATGGTATATGAGAAGAAAAGCTAATGACTTGAATAAAATAAGATAATCGACTAACCTTGTCAGAGACAACAAGGCTTTTTGGCCAAGCCACACAACTATGAATTGTGCCCGCCACTGTTTTATGCTCACTGGCTTGTATCGGCAAAAAACAAGTCAACTTTACTAATTCATCAATCTAGACTCTTAGAAATGCAACAAGCTAAAATGGTAAGGTGCTACAGATGGAATTCAAGATACTTACTTGAGGTAGATCATAATGTAATACATCAACTCCGGTATCACCAAATCTCAATTCCTTGTAAGGATCATTTTCCAGTTCTTGTTTCAAACAAAAAACAACATTGGTGGATTCAAACGCTGCTCAAAAATGATAATATGATTATAAGTGACAAAACTTTAGTCAAATCTTGTTAAGAATCAAAGCTCATGTGGTTTTATATATGCAATTTGATCAATTATGCTCCAACAGATGCAGCAAAACAACTTTGACCACGCTGCATCATCAATCAAATTAGTAATAATGATTAAACTAGCTCTCACCCAACATCATTGTTCATGAACAATAGATAACCAAATACATAGTTTTCCAAGTTAATGCCTTTCCCTTTTTAAACTCAAATGTGAATTTGTAACTCAAAGCAAGGGTTAAACTATGATATCATTTACTTATATAAATGGAGGCGATTGCTACAATTTTTATAGAAGTGGATTGCTTACTAATTAACTAAAGACATTGACAAGTTTCTACATAAATGACACAAATAAATAGATATCAAATCTCCATTCTTCAAAGATCTTGGGTTACCTTCATGGCCCTTATAGTTTGTATAAAATCCAAGCTGTCTTAAATGGTTTATGAGATATGAGAAACATAGTGTAGCAAATAGGTGTGTATGACACAAGGTAAGACCAACTTACTTGACTATGATCTCTAGATAGGAAAGATGTATTGTGTATTTCATGAATATTCACAAACAAACCACATCATTAAAACAAATGATCGATGACAGCGTTGCTTGTGCTTTCTAGGTAGGAATGAAACCACCTCTGTAAATGAGTGTATACATTATTGAGCTTTACTAGGTCGAAATTATATTCTCGTTGTGATAATGCAAGGCACCAATATGGGTACTTCCATAGATTTCTATTTAAGACTACCTTATATTTGGTCAAGCATTTGACATTAACTAACATAAGTATCCTTTGTTTATTATCAAAACACCTAAACCTATCATTTAGTGTTGTCTTAAGTACTAAAAAAGAACCCAAACACTAGGGATACCTTCAGTATAATTTCATTCCAAGTCTTCAATAAAATAGCAATAAACTCTACAATCTGCAAGTAGATAATATAACCCATGACAAGCAAAATGAGAAGAAAAAAACATAGAAAGTGCCTCAGATGAGAAGATTTAGTTTTTTGCTTCATCGTATTTGCATTATATTTATATTTGCTCCACAAAAGACCTATGTGTCAATGAATATTAACTAGTCAACAACCATACCAGAATCAGTTTTTTATCTGCATAGTTGGATCAAAATCAAGGTAATTAAGTTCTTACCAATTCATAACCCAAGCCATTGCTTCTATCTTTATTGCTAACAGGTGTTGAACCTTCATTCTTAGCTATAGTGTCCTCTTCGATCTCTTTTTATGAGTCGCTATTTTGTTCATATCCTGCAAGTTCCCACACTTGTAAACGCAAACAAAGAAACAAAAATACTTGCAGAAATTAGTAGGCAAACAAATTCTTTTACCTTGGACAATGGATAACACCACCTCCCCGTTCACCATCCCCACCTCCGAGATCCACCGCTCCCGTTTCCTCTACCGATGACTTACGGGACCTTCTTATGGCATCCTTACTGTCCCGGAGTGATCTCAATGAACATGAGGTCAATCTTCTGGGGTACTTGAAGCGTTTCACCGATCCATCACTTCCCGCGAGCCGTCCCGAGCCGGCTACCTCCTCTTCTCAAGAGGTAGTCTTATCTATCCAGAGGCTCGAAGGGAAGCTTGATGCCCTGAAGACGGAGGATTTAGCTGAGATCAAGGGCTCTATTTCAGACATGCAGACTCAGATCCGAGCCCTTGAGACTTCTTGCCGTGCGTCAGCCGAGCCACCAAAGCGCAGACACGACGACCGAGATGACCCCGATCGCTGTGAGGGGGAAATCCATAAGAAGGCTCGGCTTGGCTCCTCAGTTTTGACAGGCACATCTTCCGGCGCCGCTCCTTCCGATACTCATATGGGGACCGGTGCCGAGGTATCTCATTCTCAGCCTGGTCAGAACCCGACGGCAGAATCAGCGGAGGGTCGAGAGATTTGTCATTCTTGTCAACCCGGAAATCTCTCACCCTGACCGCGTAGCCGCTTCAGATGATGTTCCTTCGGATGATTATGAGTCATGCATGGAGAGCTATAGTTCTGACTCTCCTCTTCTGATACCACATCAGTCGCTTCCGGGCATGGAGATGTACAGTTCTGACTCTTCTTCACCCCCTATGTCTCCACATCATTCGCCTACATATGACACGCCTTCACCACATCGGTCTCCTCTTCCTCTTACGCCGTCTCCTACTTATAGAGGTCCTCAACTAAGGGTACTGCCTCGCTCTCCTTCTCCAGTTCAGGATGATTCACCTTCTCGCACTCCCTCTCCACCAGTCAAAGCTCCTCGTACCAACATATGCCGTGCTCCAAACAACCCTGTGACTCATAGCCCTCAGCGACCGATTCATGGTCAATGGAGACAGCCATCGGTATCATCTCCCAAGGTGATGTATACAAGGGAGAAGGGTGCGCCTTCAAATCGCAGAAAGTATGTGGAGCCGCTAAAATCAGTCGAGTGGGATAGAGAGAGAAGGCGTGACAGTTACCTTGAGGATATTCATAGATCCATCTTCACCAACAAGGTGGACAACTTGTCTCTGGACAAGTACTATGACATCACTAATCTGCCACCACAAAAGCAGACCAAGTATCTCTATGGGATGGATACCCAAGCCAAACCCAAGGCAGATGGGTTCTTCTATGATAACCCGATCATTCGACTCAGTGAGGTTTCATCCGTATGCTTCCAGGGACTATGGTTCTCAGTCTTTTCTGTCATCCGAAAGAAAAACGGGGAGTTCACATTCACCGAAGCTGATTTCGATAGTGTGCATATTGATGACATAGACACATTATACACTGACTTCAAGACGGTTACAACCCGACCTCAAGAGACATACAAAGGACTAGAAGCTGTTAAGCGCTTTATCGAGAGGAACCGGAGGAACTCAGAGATTCATGACTTTCAGATCGGGTTAGAGAGTCATCACAACATGATCAACCTTTCTCCACCAAATCAAGACCTCCCAAACATCGATCGCTATCCTTTCTACCAAGTCCTGGAGAAACCGGCTCTTGGGGTAGTTTACAGAATCAGAAGGAAGAGAAGAAGTTTATGCGATGCGATGAGGTCCACAAGTACAGTGATGGGACGCTCCACATCATCAACAAAGGGTTGGCTACCGAAAAGAAGAGGCTTGAGCTTGAGGTGTTGAAGACTAAGCACTGGATAAATCCCTCTGTCTTGATAGATGAAGTCTTCCAGATTATCGAGCATCGTCTAGAACATCGCATCATTCTACGACGCCTCGAATCCTATTGTGGTCTACGAAAGATAGAGGGACCAGTCAAAAGAGTTGAGGAGAGACCGCCGCCACCATCATCACGAACAAGAGAAGGATCATCAAAGAAGCCCAAATAGACTGAAGCGTCAAAGAAGAAATCATCAAGTCATCATCAGAAGCGAAGAAATTGACACAAAGGGGGAAATTGTTAGAAATATTTGTTTGTTGTGTCAATTTGTAATTTCTCTAAAGTTAGTTCCATTTATGTAATTTGTATTAAAGGCCCATTATTCAAGGCCCAATTGTTTAAGCCTTTTTAGCCCTTTTATTAGTTAGTATAAATAGGTGGTACTTTCATCATTTGTACTTCTTGCTTCTCTCACAATCCTAATGGAATGCAATCTATCTTGGATCTTTGTACCTAGCATATACATTATCTAGATTTAAGTGTTCTTGACTTGATTGATTTGGCACCCACAATATTTGACTTTAAAATGATGTTAATATACTTTCACATATAAAGAGAAAGGTATACATACCAAAGTGTACTTGGATTGAAATGTAATAATGGATACGTTTAACAGTAATTTGTTAATAAAAAATATTAATAACTATTATATTAAAACTCAATGATTATCTTGATTATATTTAAAATGAAATATTTATTTTCTATTTGATGACGTTTATCAATTAGTTACATGAATAGAAATATAAATTATTAACCCATATCATTTATTAGTAAAAATAATTTTATCAAAATAATTTTATTTTCAAAATAAATCAAGCCATATATGCTTCTACTGACGTAGACCAGAAAACAAAAAAAAAAGTAATCAAGCAAAAAGCCATAAATCAGGAGAAAATCAAACCATATGATTTACTTCATCATAAGAAAATGATCACACAAGCTTTCTTACCAATCTACAAATAATTGCAAAAACAAATAATAAAATAAATTTTATGCACGAATGTTTTTCGAAAAAGGGGTTGACGAACTTTGATAGATCTGAATATCAATCCACCATGATTAAGAAGCTTCAATTTCAATCACAAATCTCACTTTTATTAATATGAAGAATATGAACACAATACACACTCTCAACTTTCTCTCTCCTCTATCAATCACTAGATCTGACAATTACGTATCTCTCTCTTCTAATTGTTACATTCACACTGAAATCTAACTAACACAAAAGCTTTTATACCCCTAGGGTATTTACACTTAGCTCCCCTCAACTTTACAACAAATACAAATATAAACCCAAACTTGAATACAACTATATTTTTAACCCTAACAATCTCCCCCTTTGTATTCAAGTTGGAAATAACCAACTATCACAAAACTTGTAAACATATACAATCTTCTCGATCTTCACTTTATCAGAATCATCAACGAACAAAACTTTTCAGCATCAGAAATCTTCACGAAATACAAGTAACCAACTTCAAAACTTCTCAAACGACTTTAACTTGATATTCTTTTAACATTAAAGACCATCAACATTCTTCAGAAAAATTTCTCAACCTTTTCAAAGTAAACGATCTCCTTTTTATCTGCAAAATTGAGTTATCTCCTTTGAAGTATACACCTTCAATAAACTCAGCTTGAATCAGAACTCATCAACCGATAACCACCTAAGTATCAATCTCCAGATATTTTCATCCAATCAACCTTCAGAAAATAAACCCATCTCTTTTTCTTTATAAAACTTCAAATTAAATCAAACTACTTTCTCAACTTCAGCAAATCAAACCATTCTTTCATCAACCTTCACAACTCGAACTCAATCTTTAAATCTAAAAGCTTTTCAACCATAGATTCAAAAGATTTAAACTTCGATCTCTCTTTATCTCCTCCTTAATACTTTCTTTCTTTCCTTAACTGTTACTTCACAAGACATTTCTTCACAAACCAAATCATCATTTACTTTCAACTGATTACATCTTCAACTCTTGATACTTTCGTCTTTTCTTCAAGCAACATCAACACTTGTATCACGATCAACATTATCACTTCACAAATCATTTCTTCACATATAACCTCAAAACTTGATTGAACCAACATCTTAAAATCTTTAATCAACCATATTTGATGTCTTGAATTCTTCAACTAAATCTTGACTTCTTCAAACGAATATTGGGCTCTTCAGCATAACTCTCATATCTTCATCATGTCTTTGACAAATGTCTTTGATACAATTTCTCCCCCTCATGATGGTTAGGAGAATCCGAAACATCATGAACAATCAAAGACATCATCATCAAATTCTCAAAACTTGTTGCACACAAAATTCTCCCCTCAAAAAAATATCGCATCCATATCAGATTACTCCCCCTCAAATCCGGCTCAAATTCCTCTCCCTCAAATGATGGGTAATCGGCTAACATAGAAGCACAATGAGCAACTATTGACACAACAACTCATAGAATTGTGTGGCCTATTTTCAGTGTTGGCAATGGGGTAGCACTGATAGGACTTCCAGTCATCACTGAATCAAAGTTATAAAACTAAGTTCTCAGACTGTTCCGGCAATATCACAAAGATATGCAATTGGAATCACAAAGACTCGTGCAAGTGTCAAAGAAATATCATCATAATCATTAGGCTCAAATATTGATTCAACCTGGGACGCAGATTGAAAATCAATGACGCTTGTGCATAGAATATGAAGTTTGGAGACCGGAGAGGATGTCTTCCTTGTTTCAATATCTAAGTCTTCCGAGTGAAGATTAGATAGATGATATGCTAATTCTCCGTGAGAAATGAAACAAACATCTTTTAAGAGATATTTGAGTAGCTTGGTGGGGTGACACGAGTTATCGACATTGGGTCCATGTCTTGTTTCAATATTCATCTCCAAAGAATCGAGAATGAATAGATGATGTGGTTACCCGGATAACTGTATAGGTTTGGGATGGATCTTCATTTATTCTTTTTGATCCTGTCTCACTCTCACCATTTTCTTTTAACTCCCCCTACACTCAAGCTCTCGGCATTTTACCTCATGCACACCCTCACAAACTAGGTCTAACCTAGGGATGTGTTTCTTGGGTAGATCCTCCGGCTCTGGATTGATCATAGAAACTTCTATATCCTATCACACATAAGTTGATATCATGAAATGATATTCTTTGAAACGTTGAGTATATTCATACCAGAACGTGATATGATGGTGATTCATATGTGATACAATATGTATATGGGGAACATATGTTGAACAGAAATGGAAAACATTTGTTGATGAGATCATATGTTGAAGAAATTCATTCAAATGCTCTAACAAGTAATGATTGATTGTAGAAATCAAAAATCTTGATCGTGAATTCCAAAGAACAAAATTCAAACGCGAAACAGATAGACTCAGTAAGCACAGTGTATTCAAGAAATAAATCAATGATTAGAAAATTTAATTGTGAAGAACAATTCACAATTAATAATCTGAATAAGAATTGAATCATTGATATGAAATAACGTGCATTGAAATCAAATAGGAATTCAAGCGAGTGTATTTCCACCGAATAAGTTCAACGAATATATGAGATGTGGAAATAACTATGTGGAAAAATTATAACGCGTGGTAATTCGTGAAACGATGTAAAATCGGAAAGAAACTAACACAAGTAAGTTCCTTATGATGAATACCACGGTTGGTCAAGTTACCTGAGTCAAAATCAGTTATTGATACAAAGTGGTTATTCAAAAATAAGAGAGATGCGAATAACATAATTGTTCGTAACAAAGCACAACTTGTGGCCAAAGGTTATCGTCAACAGGAGGGCATTGATTACGATCGCTCATATAACACATTGATGCTCGGGTCTTGAACTGACTCATTCAAGAGCCATGCACCTGCAAAATCAAGAGAAACAAGATTTTGGTATCCACGTAGATGTGGATCCTCTGTTGTTAGGTGCAATAGGTTTATAAGAATAAATCTTGTAAATCCCAAATCGTTCATCGATATAATCTTCACACACAAAATCATTTCTGTGAAAGTAAGAACCATATGAAGTTCTATTGGAAAGACTAAGAAGTTTATTTCTAGAATAAACTAACCGAGACTTACCAAAAGAAGTATCGTGAAGAGATTTGTTCTTTAGAACGTTAGATTCTGAAGCAAAAGATTTGTTCTTTAGAACGTTAGATTCTGAAGCAAAAGATTTTGTATGATCTACATTTGCATTCGATCCCTTAACTTGCCAAACAAACTTGCATTTAGAACAAAGATGAATACCTGAATAATCAACACGACTATCGTAGAAGAGATTTGTAGGACGAATCTGACCACTTGATTTGATGTTACCGTGAGTAGGAACATATGTATGAATGGAACCATGAGGTTTAGAGATTATCTCTACAAGTGCCTTCACTTTAGAAGAAAGTTTGTTCCTCTCTTCAAGAAGATCATTAAACTTCTTCTGTTGATCAGATCGCAGCCGTTGCTCATTCATGAGATCAGTTGATAATCCGGATAACTTTCTTGTAAGTTTGTTTATTTCAGCCTTAAATGCTTCCTTTTGGTTCTCAAAATCTTTCTCCACAAGACTATGCTTCTTAGGTTCAGCTAGTATCTGTTCTAAAACAGTCTTTTCATGATGAAGAACCTTTTCTTTTCTCTTGAAATTACTCCTTTCATCAGATAACTGATTTTGCAAGTCTACAATCTGCTTTTGAAGCTCAATAGATTTCTTGTCATCAAATTTTCTATCTGAGTGAACAACATGACCCTCTTCTTCAATATCATGCATCAAATTCTGATATTTCCCAACACGAAGACTTGGTTTCTTCAAAGATGTCTTCTTACTATCAATCACTTTCAACTGCCTCTCAGACTCCTTCCTCTCTAGGACAATCTTCCTCTCTAACTCAGATATTTTCTGTGAAAGTTTAACACTGTTTAATTCAAAAGATTTTCTCTCATTCTCAAAAACCTTTCTCTCTTCTTCAAAAAACTTTTTCTCTTTCTCAAAATTGCATCTCTCAATGATCACAATTTGTTCAAATTCAGTTAGTTGCTTTGAAAGTGCCGTCACTTTTGATTGAGAAGAGATAAACTTGTTTTCGAAAACCATCTTATCTTCATCAAGTTCAAGAAATATCTTTTGCAAACATTCATTTTCTTTTCTCAAAGAAGTTACAAGTTTTAAGTTTTGAGCATTTCCAAAAGAATGCTTCAACATTTGATCATGCTCATTTTGCAAATCCTTTTTCAAACTTGTAATTAGACTTCGTTCGTTTGCAAGAGAATCTTCAAGATCAGTAACTTTAATAAGAAGTTCAGCTTTTTCTCCTTGTGAAACAGATAAAGTATTGTTTAACTCATCTATCTTCAGTGACAATTTAGCAATCTGTTCTTCAAATAATTTTCTTTGATTCTTAAAACTCTTTGTCTCCTTTTTTAATTTCTTGTTAAGAACAACTTGTTGATTATATGAATCATTTAACTTCGAGAATGTAGAAGCCATTTTTATCATTGTCTGATGCAGTTCCTCTAAATCCGAATCTGAAGCTGGATTATGAAGTTGTAAAGCTTCTCTCGTCGTCATGATGAACTGAATGGATCTTTTGATCAGTAGATGTTTAAATCTGAAATTGTTGAAAAATTTACCAAATGGTTTTCCTTGAAAAACCTGAAGCAAAGTCAAATACTCTGAAACACTAAAACAACTGAAAGTTAGTAACACAGAGTATATTCAGAAAAATTTAAAACTTGTAAATTCGGAACAACTCTAATGAAGACTCGAGACAAAAACAAATTTGCTCTCTAAAAATCACAGGAACTCGAGACTTAGCAAAAATAAAATGAAAACAATAAAACCAAAATAAACCTCACACAAAAACAATTGAATGACTCGAGATACTCAAAGACTAAAAAAAATATGGCTCGAAATATAAAAGTCAAAATTCACGCAAAAAATAACATGGCTCGAGACATATTGAAAAACACTCAAAAATATTAAGATATCTTGAAAAATACTCAAAAATAAAGCACAAGACTCGAAATACTGAAAAATGGCTCGAAATACGGTATCGACGCGCCAAAATACGCTCAAAATACACTCTCACGCGAAATACACTCGAGATATGTACTATATACTAGAAAAACGCGCTGACAATGACTTAAAATGAATTTCACGCGCTCGAGATACTCAACCACGCGCTCCCACGCGCCCAAGACACACACTCGAGATGACACTATACGCGCTGACACGTGCTAGAAGTACTGCTGACGCGCCTCCTTTGTTGACTCGAGTTGACAGCTATCTGACGCGCTTGCCGCTTGTTGACGCCTGCACGCGCCTTGTTGACGCGTCCTTGATGAGTGATGACGTCTGAAACACTCACACTCGAGATAGTCTACACGATTCTGACACACTCGAGACAAGGACCTCTGACGCGCTGATATGACTGACCTTACACGCTTTTCTGAGGCTGTCTCCCACACGCCAACACACACTCTCGAGATCACGCCTGACGCACTCGAATTAACTTGTCCCCTCATGTACTTTAATTGACGCGCTCGAGATGACTTTTTCTTGTCCTTATCCGCTGACCAGACTTGCACACGTCACTCGAGATACTTTCTGACGCACTCGAGATGTTGACCACACTCTCTCTCTTATTTAAAAGCTGAAAAAGAAGTACACTCGAGATAATAAAGCAAATACTCGAGACATGACTCGAAATATTAAAAGAACACGCGTCAGACTCGAGATAGACTCGAAAAATTCAAAAATTTGAAAAATATGCTCGAGATGGCAAACTAAGACCCGAAAATTTCAAAAATACACTCGAGACATAACAACATCTTCTTCAAACCTCCATTGAAGGACCTCCATTGATGAACTTCGAACAAAACCTCGAAAATCCTTCATTTTAGGCTCAAAATTCATCAAATCTTCACAATTAAGCAACAAAAACTCAAATCTAACAACAAAATAACATCAAACTAAATCCAAATCTTCAAATCTTCAAGATCTTCAAGCTCCAAATCCAAATTTCATCATTTTTGCTCCAAACTTCAAAAATCCATCACTTACCTTCAAATCTTCAACAATTTCACTGATCTCCTGCTCTGATACCACTCTCGTAACATGTAATACCAGCTTGGCCTTTCTTTTCCTCTGTTCTTTCTGAAGTATCTTTGACAACCTCCTCTTTCTTGGCTGCATATCTATCAACATACTGATTTTCAACTCGAGGAGGATATCCTTGAGAACTTTGCATGTAGTTTCTGTTAAAACCTCGACCACCTCTAGTAGAAAATCTTCTGTTGTGTTGGGTGCAAAATCGGATTGTATCCGAGATCACAAGATTGTGCTCAAAGTGAAGACAAAGGCAAAGTCAAAGTGGTCTTCAAAGTCAAACCTTGCTTTATAGTTTTAGTCCTTTTATATGTACTTTGTAATAGATTTGTAATAATAGGGTAGTTTGTGTAATTCTTGTAAACCTTGAGGGTTTAGATGTTTGGGTATAAATACCCAAAGTGAGTTAGTTTGGTAGGTAGAACATGCATACGTATCATTGTGTAAAGTGAGATTGATTGAGAGAGTCATTGTGCTTAAGTGTGTGTGTTCTTGGTGTTTTAGTGTGTGTAAACTTTTCTCCAAGAATCAATGACATATGGCTTTCAAATCATTCTCTACTTGATTGCATGTTGATTAGAACTTGAATCTGGAACAACAAGTGGTATCAGAGCTGGAAATTCACTTGAATTTGGTATGATTTCTTGACTTTTTTATGTTTTTTCGAAAATGGAGGTTTGAGTTTTGATGTTCTTCATTTGATCATGATTTGGATCTGAATTTGATTGTTTGTGGTTAAAATGATGTTTTTACTGTGTTAGGAAGTGATTTTGAGTCAAAATTTGGTGATTTGAGCAGTAATTTTTGAGTTTTTTTTTACCTTCTGCTCGGTTTTTGTTCGGTTTTCCGAACTGGTATTCATATTTTCCGAATTGGAATATTCATAAATTCCGAATCGGAAAATACAAGTTTTCCGAATCGGAATTTTGAAGTTTTCCGAATCGGAAAATTTTTTGGACTCGTTTTGTTGTTTAGATCTGATCTTACTCATTTTCCGACTTGGTATTAGTCAAATTCCGATTCGGAAAACATCATTTTCCGATTCGGAAATTGCCCAAATACCAACTCGAAAATTTTCTCGGAACTCTATCAGGTTTATTTTTCCGATTCGGAAAACCATATTTTCCGATTCGGAAAATTGAAAAATCCGAATCGGAATAAGTTGTTTTCCGAATCGGATTAGTTTAAGCAAAAAAAAAAAAAAAAAAAAAAAAAAGTTCAGTCATTTTTAAGGTCATTTTTTCCCGAAAAATGCCGGTTTTTCCGAGTTTTTGGTGATTTCCGAGAGGTTGTATTTTTGGACTAAGATTTCAATTTCGCGGTCAAAATCAACTTTCAAATTTTTGAAAAATATTTTTTTCTCGGGATTTCACTATTCACCGGTTGACTTTACGGTTGACTTTTTGATTTTTGTCACTAACCTTATCTTTGATCAAAAGAAGTGTTCCGATTTGCATACCTCCAGCAGTTCAGAAGAAATCTATCAATTTCAGTGAATTATCGATCATTTTCAAGTTCTATTGTTGATTAGTCGAGATGACAGAGCTAGTTGACCATCATACATTATGGAAGAATTATATGACATACAGTCATCGTGTCTTTGAGCTAAACCAGGAAAATCTAAAGTTGAGTTCTGACAAATCTTTGTTAGAAATGAAGATTGTGGATTTAGAGAAGTTATTACAGAGTGAAAAAGGGCAAGAATCGGAGAATTCAGAATTGTCAAAACAGATAACTGAGCTTCAGAAAACCTTACCTATATCAAATACTGAAAAAGCTGATCTTCTTATTAAAGTTACTGATCTTGAAGAGTCACTTTCTAATGAAAGAAGTTTAACTACAAGTTTGAAAATTGATTTGCAAAATGAGCATGATGAATTGTTAAAACATTCTTTTGGAAATGCTCAAAACCTAAAACTTGTAACTTCTTTGAGGAAAGAAAATGACTGTTTGCAAAAGAAAGTTCATAAATTAGATGAAGATAAGAAAGTCTTTGAAAACAAACTTATATCTTCTCATTCGAGAGTGATAGAACTTTCAAACCAAGTTAATGATTTTGAGAAAATCGTGATCATCGAGAGAAGTAACTTTGAGAAAGAAAGACGAGCTTTTGAAGCAAAGATTAACGAACTTTCTTTGAAGATATCAGTTTTTGATGAGCAAAAAGAAAACAAGATTTTCAAAGAGTTTTCTGAATCAACATGTTATGTTAATTGTTGTTATGATGATGATGATTCCAACTCTTATGATGGAATGAATGTGTTTGATTCTCTTGAGTCTTGTACTGATTCTTGTACCAACAAGAAAAATGTTGTGGATAGTGAGTTGATTAATTTTGATAAGATTTTACAAGATGAAAGAAAGATTTTTGAAGAAGAAAGAAAGGTTTTTGAGAAAGAGAGAAAATCTTTTGAGTTGAAAAGTGATAAGCTTTCGAAGAAGATTTCTGATTTAGAGAGACAGATTGTGAATGAAAGAAAAGATTTTGAGAAAAAGAAGAATGTTTTTGAAAGTAAGAAGAAAGGTTTGAAGAAAAAGAATGTTCGTGTTGAAAGAGATAGATGTGTTGAGTTTGATTTTGAGGAAGAGAGTAAAGGTTTTGAAAAAGAAAGAAAAGCTTTTGAAGAAAAGAGTGTTCTGTTTAGGAAGAAAATTGCTAACTTAGAAGTGCAACTTTCGGATGAAAGAAGTGCTTTTAAAAGAAAAGAACACCTTTTAAAATGTGAGATAAAAGGTTTTGAACAACTGGTTGTTGAACTAAAGAATCCAACTTTTGAGAAAAATGATTTTGAAGAGGAAAAGAGGGTTTTTGAAACAGAAGTAAGGAAACTTACATTAAGATTATCTGAATTGTCTTCTGATATCATGAAAGAACAGATTATGAGTTCTAATCTGAAAAAGAAACTTGATGAAACAGTTGAAGAAAAGAATCTTTTATCTGCAATGGTGAAAGATCTTGAAGATATTGTTTTTAAAGTTAATTTGAATGAACCAAAGAGTCCCGATGTTATAGTACAATCACCATATGTTGATTATGCTGATTCTGTTTGTTCATTCAAAACTGCTCCAAGTTCTCTTCATGCAGATGTTTCTTCAACAAAAAGTTTTACACCAACTAATCAGATTCGTACTTCTAATCTTTTCTATGATCATCAGATTGATGGTTTAGGTAAAAATCATTCGAAGAAAGGTAAGTTTGTTTGGAGAGTTAAAGGGTCAACACCAAATGTAGATAAACCAAAGTTATTTGTTCCCAAACAAAGTGTTAAAAAGAACAATGTTTTTAAAGCTAAATCTTTTGTTAAATCTGATCCAATTTACTCTGTAAATCATATGATCAGATTATCTCAAAAGAAAATATGTTGTTCTTACTATGGAACAAATAAGTTTGTTCGAAAAGAAAAGTCGGAAAGTTGGTATGGTACTTACAGTATTCCGAATTATAACCCAACTTCTTTTAACAAAAGAGGATCCACTTTCAAGTGGATACCAAAATCTGTATGATTTTGTTTTTGCAGGTCCCCATATCTTTAATGCAGTATTCAAGGGGGAGTTTCTGCAATAACAGGTGGCTTCTGAATACAACAGTTCAGAACCCGTTCTTCAATGAACAAGAGGCTCCTAAATATATCAGTTTAGGACCCGTTTCTCAATGACATGTGGTTCCTAAATATATCAGTTTAGGACCCGGATTTCAATGTGCAAGTGGCTCTTGAATAAATTAGTTCAAGACCCGATCTTCAATGGTTTTCCAGGTATTATTCTTACTTTGTGAAAGAAATTTAAATAAATATTTGGTTATCCATTTGAGGGGGAGTACTTAAATGCGATATCATTTTTTAAGGGGAATGAACAGTTAAAAACATTTTTCATACCTTGTTTTCACTTGAAAGAGATATTCGTTTTAGGGGGAGAGTTCAAATAAGCTTTCATGATTACATATTTGAAAGACGAACAACTTTCAAATATGAAATTTTTTTTAAATGTTCAAACTCACTTCTCGATTCTCAAATGATTTTTCGAATTAGAAGTGTGATTTTACATGTTTTCATATCATGATGAGTTGACGGATATTTTCTAACCGTGTGTTTCCAAAGATTAATACTTGCGTATTATCTTTTCATATACTTTTCAAGTATTCATACACACCGGTTTAGCTTCTTTTGACTTAGTTATTACCACGTCTCTATATGACCATATTTTTCGGTGGTAATACACTCGCTTGATATTTCCTCATTGTACTTCATCGTTTATTTGATCAGATACGTTCTTCAATGTTATATCTATATCTCGTTCGTATAGATAACATTCATTCATTTTGAGTACACCATAGCTTTTCAAGAACATATCTCACATTATATGATGAATCAGTTTTCTCAAACAAGATTCTATCATTCATGTTCTTCATTTCATATACTTGTTTGAAGAATTTTTATGCTCCTATATAAATCATATATATTTGTTCGAGCCTGTTTCATATTGGCTCCTTGATTCGCCCGATGAATCATTGTACTATCATGTTTAGGAAACTTATTTCATGGGATGTGTGAGCTTAACAGAACTTCTATGGATTTCCAGAACCGGCAATCCTACCCAAGAAGTTATCCTTGAGAAATGAGTGAGGGGTCTACATCAAAGAGTGGGGGAGATAACTCAGGTGGTCGAGTTATTCTCGTTGTGATTGAGTAAAAAAAACAGAATGAGATTTTGGTTAGATGTGAGGATGCTTAAAAGAATTGGAGGGTGTGAGAACAGAGTTAAAAGAAACATAAAACTCTGCACCAACCTTTTCTATGCCGGGCAACCACATAATCTATTGGTTCACGCTCTTTGGTGACCGATATTGAAACAAGGCAAAGCCCAATGCCGACTCTCGTTTTTACCCCACTAGCTACTCATTTCCTTCTTAACAAGGAGATGTTTCATTTCATCACGGGGACGCAGCACATAATCTATCAGGTTTTCATTTGGAAAATCGATATTGAAACAGAAGGAAGCTGCCCTGCCTTCGAACTTCATTTCTACACATCGAGTCGTGAAATGTTTTCACATTTTGAGCCTTATAAAAGCACTTGATGCTATTTTCTTTCATCACAAATACACACAAGGAATTTGTTTCTTTGTCGGAACGTTCATAGGAATACTTTTAGTGTTTGCGATGATTGAACGGAAGCCCTGTGGAGTGATCATCACTAAAGCTCTTTATATAGTGCATTTGTTGTACTGAGTTTCTTTGTGCTTCTCACAGGCATTCCAACTGATTCATGTGTTGTTTCAGGATTTTCCCACTTAAATCTAAATTTGAAAAGATTCGGATTACTTTATGGAATTGACGGTATTTCTTTGGAGTAATAAGGGGAATTCTGGAGTAACAAGGAGGAGCTGGTTTTGTGAGATGGTTTTTGATATTCTTGATGGTTTGTTCACATGTTTGTATCTTTACGTTATGATTTATCTGATCTTACATTTCTATAGATTTTGATGATTATTTCATATTTCATCAAAAAGGGGGAGATGGTTTAGAAATGTTTTTGAAGATACTTTGGGGAGATGGTTCCGAAATGTCAAATCAAAGAGAAGATTACGAGATATGACAAGAGATGTTCGCGAGAGATGTTTGAAGTCTGGTGATTATTTGAAGATATCTCGATTCGCTAAAGCTTCGTGTTCAAAGTTTGTTAAAGCTTCATGAAGATTGGATGATTCGTGAAGATTATTACGGAAGCTTATTGTTCAAGAAAGCTTATCATTGATGCTTAAAGTGTTGATGCTTTCTTGAAGATGTTTGCCTAATTCTTTTTGTGATCTCGAATCCAAAGGGGGAGATTGTTGGGTGCAAAATCGGATTGTATCCGAGATCACAAGATTGTGCTCAAAGTGAAGACAAAGGCAAAGTCAAAGTGGTCTTCAAAGTCAAACCTTGCTTTATAGTTTTAGTCCTTTTATATGTACTTTGTAATAGATTTGTAATAATAGGGTAGTTTGTGTAATTCTTGTAAACCTTGAGGGTTTAGATGTTTGGGTATAAATACCCAAAGTGAGTTAGTTTGGTAGGTAGAACATGCATACGTATCATTGTGTAAAGTGAGATTGATTGAGAGAGTCATTGTGCTTAAGTGTGTGTGTTCTTGGTGTTTTAGTGTGTGTAAACTTTTCTCCAAGAATCAATGACATATGGCTTTCAAATCATTCTCTACTTGATTGCATGTTGATTAGAACTTGAATCTGGAACAACAAGTTGTTGGATCCGGACTTATTATAATACTTCTTCTTATAAGCCTCAGTTAGACTCAATAAGCTTTGCAACATTTGATCCCTTTCATCTTCATCATATTCTTCCTCATCCTCTTCCTCCTCATCTTCAAATACTTCCAAGACTTTAGCTTTCCCTTTTCTTACTTTCTTCTTAGCTTTCTCTTTTTCAGCAAGTAGTGCTATAGTATCAGCTTTAGTCTTTTCTTTCTTCTTTCTTTCAACAGCAATTTCATTCACCTCTTCCTCGAACAATAACAGATTCTCGTACACTTCATAAACTTTCAACTCATTTAGAACCTTGTGTTGCTTCACAAACCTTGAAAATTGCTTCCAGTCTGAAGACAGATTGTTAATGAACTTCACAATATAATCCATTTCTGATCGAATGATATTATTTTTCTTCATATCATTCATCAGTTCTACAAACCTGTCATAAGTCTCTTCTAGTGATTCATCCTCCTTCATTCTAAAATTTTCATACCTATCCATCAGATTAGTTACCCTCATTTGATTTCCTACCTTGGAACCCATCATTATCTTTTGTAGCTGATCCCAAATAGATTTTGCTGACTCATCATAACTATCTAACTTGCGAAAGATCTCATTCGGAATAGCTTGAATTAGATAGTTTTGAGCTTCAACATCAATCATAAACCTTTCTCTTTCAGCCACATCCATTTCTGGAAAATCTTTTGGCACTTGTCTTCCATCAAGTGTGGTAACTGGGATAGGATGAGGTCCATGTAAAATTGAATGAAGAATTTTATCTCCATCTTTCTTTCTCCTAATGTATAGCTTGAATCGCGAGACCCACAATTCATACTTATCTTTGAATAGCACCGGTGCTTTGGTCTCTGATCCCATTGACATATCATCTCTTCGATTTGCAAGACTCATCTTTAAAACGGATCTTTATTACTGATTTTATGAGAAATATCAGTTTTGTGAATTTGAAGAATTCCAACTTTATAACTCGAGATACAATGCTCGAGACACACAAAAGACTTGGCTCGAGACAAATCAATACCTAGCTCGAGTCACATCACTAATTAACTCGAGTCACTTGTAGTTATCCGGCTCGAGACACAACTCGAGATATGTAATTCTACTTAACTCGAGACACAGATTTTCGGCTCGAGATGCTTTGCTTTGCTCGAGACACCCACCTCGAGTCAAACACTAATACTACTCGAGAACCTCAACTCGAGCCAACTCCACTTCACTCGAGATACTCAACTCGAGCCAAACACTAATACTGCTCGAGAACTTCAACTCGAGCCAACTCCACTTCACTCGAGATACTTAACTCGAGCCAACTTTAATGTTGCTCGAGTTACACATCTTTCTGCTCGAATTCTACCTACCACCTAACTACCACTCGAGACATATGAAGATTGACTCGAGACATAAGAACATTTACGAACAAATCACGATTTTCAGCTAATTTCAACTAAAAATTCAAATCTGAACACTTTCAAATGATTCCAAATCACTCCTAATGCATAAAACTTGATAGATTCATGAAATTACACACAATTTCATGAATAATCAAGTAATATGTCTTCAAATTTGCTCCAAAAATAGAATTCTTCAAGTTTTCTCCATTTTCTTCAAATCTTCAACAAAATCACATGATACATCTTCATACAATCAGCAAATCGAGCTCTGATACCACTTGTTAGATCTGAATATCAATCCACCATGATTAAGAAGCTTCAATTTCAATCACAAATCTCACTTTTATTAATATGAAGAATATGAACACAATACACACTCTCAACTTTCTCTCTCCTCTATCAATCACTAGATCTGACAATTACGTATCTCTCTCTTCTAATTGTTACATTCACACTGAAATCTAACTAACACAAAAGCTTTTATACCCCTAGGGTATTTACACTTAGCTCCTCTCAACTTTACAACAAATACAAATATAAACCCAAACTTGAATACAACTATATTTTTAACCCTAACAAACTTATCTAAGACATTTGCAAAAAGAGCAATGGAGAAACTTAAAAAATTAAAAAAGAAAATGTGTTTATACGGGGTTTGTAAAATTTGCTTAGTATTTAAATCAACAACTTAAATCAGTAACAAAAATCATCATCACAAAAGTAAACCCCTAAATTCATCCATTTTTTTTCCATCATCCGTAATAATGATGCTCAAATCCACACAAAACATATATATACATAATAAATCAAAATACACAAATACGATCCAACGATTCACTACAATAGAAGATCAGCTTTGAAGAATTTGATGAAAAATAACTTGCTATAAACATGAATATGATGATCATAAGTTTTTGAAAAACCTCTCAAAAAACTTTTAAAAACCTCTAAAAAACCACATTGTGGATGCTCTTAACCTCTCAAAAAGCTTTTAAAAACCTCTAAAAACCACATTGTGGATGCTCTTATTACAAAATATTTTTTTTAAAATCTCATAACAATTTGTCATGATATCTAAAAACAATAAAAACTTCCAAAGTAAACATTAAAACATGTTTACATACGGCGTATAATGTTGATCCAAGTCCACGGCGTATTTCTAACTCCAACTTGGACTATAAACATGAATAGAATCATCATAATCATATCATCATGTGTAGGAAAAAATAAAAATTAAAGAGCATTTGATTAATTACTTTTGTATGTGTATGTGTAATTGGTAGTGACTTAATTAAGAGAGTTGCAGCAATTGATTGACATTGAGAGACTGAAAGTGGTATTTATCTTTTAGATGAATTCTAATAACTACTATGATAAAAAATAGAGATTGAAAGTGGTATTTATCTTTTAGATGGATTCTAATATCTACTATAATAAAAAATACTTATTTGATAATTTTATTTATTTTAATTATTTGTTTAAATACAAATATAATTGTTTTCATATTTATCTATAACTTTTATCAGAAACCGACTCACCATTGAAAGTGGTATTTATCTTTTAGATGGATTCAAATAACTACTATCATAAAAAATAGATATTGAAAGTGGTATTTTTCTTTTAGATGAATTCTAATAACTATTATAATAAAAAATACTTATTTGATAATTTTATTTATTTTAATTATTTGTTTAAATACAAATATAATTGTTTTCATATTTATCTATAACTTTTATCAGAAACCGGCTCACCAGAGCGCGACACCGTGGCAGACCAATTAACCAGAGCGCGACACGTGGCAGGCCAGTTACTCTTATTGAAAGTGGTATTTATCTTTTAGATGGATTCTAATAACTACTATAATAAAAAATACTTATTTGATAATTTTATTTATTTTAATTATTTGTTTAAATACAAATATAACTGTTTTCATATTTATCTATAAGTTTTATCAGAAACCGGCTTACCAGAGCACGACACGTGGCATGCCAGTTAACCAGAGCGCGACACGTGGCAGGCCAGTTACTCTTTTATTATATATAGATATGATTATTTTAAAAAAATATAATTTTGTATTTAACAAACAATGACAAGTATCTAATTAATTATTAAAAATATTTATGTTAAGTTGGTGATTTAGAATAAGAAATTAGGGTGTATTTACTTCTTGAAAATTTCACTTTTTAAGAAAATTTTTTCCAAAACGAAATGTAACACCCCGTTCCCATTCAGTTAAGTTTTTAACTCTATACGTTAAGTAAGTGAATTTCGGTGTCATTTATGTAACTTCAAGTAGGGGGACTTGGATGTTATTGTTGATAGTGGAGGATGTGGTAGGTGTGTGTATATAAGAAGGCTTTGAAGCCTAAACCCTCCTCTTGTGTCAGTTATCGATTCTAGAGAGAAAGGAAGAGGGTTTGAGGGCTTCTATGGAGATTGGTGCAATTGAGAGTGAAATCAAGTGGTTTTGGTGCAATTGATCATCGAGTGATCATTAGAACTGATTTCCTAACGCAAGGTGAGCATCAATTTCACCTTTGTTCTTGTTAATTTGCATGTTTGATTCAAGGGTTAGGGTTTTGTTGAATGTTGTGAGAATTGGTGATCTTTGGATCACCAATTGAGTTTTATGATGTTAGATGATATTAGAATTATTGTGATATTCTTGTAGAGCATGGAAATACAAAAACATGGCTTTTTGAATCGGTCGAATCGGACTTCGGATGTGAAAGTTATGCCGAAAAGAAGTTTTTACGATTTTGGCTTCGTACTGAATTTTCAGCACCTAGCGATCGCTAGGTGTGAAGCTAGCGATCGCTAGCTATGGAGAATTGAAGGCTCGCGAACGTTAGATGATAGTGAGCTCGGACAGAAAGATGGGGATGGGCAGCTAACGATCGCTAGCTATCAGCCTCGCGATCGCTAGCCCCTGTTTTGTGAAGGATATTGTTTTGTGCATAACTTTTTCATCTTAGCTCCGATTTTGCTTCCGAAAGAACCGTTGGATTCGTAATTGAATTACCTACCCTTTTAGACCTTTAAATCTAGGATTGTAATTACAAATCTTAGAGTGGATAGTCCCAACCTTTGAGTTGGTAGTTTTTGGGAGCCATTGGTGTAGCTATGCTATGCTCACGTCTTAAGGGTTCGGGTACGGCTTAAGGTTCAAGTGTTATGTGCTTATTTGAATGTTATGTGATTTTTTAGGTGCTTAAACACCTACATGTGCTTTTTGTCAAGTGTGTGATGTCAGACTCTATGATAAGGTGAGTAGATTAACCTGCGTTCAATATTGTTATGCTTGTGATCATGATGTATATGTAGTTAATGTATGAACTGACATGTAATTTTCACGATAGTACCTATGGTGGTATTACTACCCCTAGGGAAGTTGGGTTCAGAGGCCTGGTACCAGTGTCAGTATGATGCTCCTGGTGGATACACCTGGAGTAAGGTTCATGATACATGTCCAGTTATTCAGTTATATGTTTATGATTATGTACATGCACACATAGAACCTAGCTTTGTGCTCACTAAGCTTTATGCTTAACCCATTGTGGTTCATGTGGTTTAGTGTCAGGTACCAAGTCGAAAGACAAGGAAAGGCTCACGTTTGATGGCTCGGATCCGTAATCAGTTCAGCAAAGTTTGGGACACGATACATGAACAACCTGTTTTGTTATTACAAATTTGTTTTTATAGAAAGGGATTTGAGTTGTAAAGTAATTATGATTTGGGATGTTTTGAAAGTTAGTACGTTTTGGACCCAAGTTTGGGAATTTTGTCATTGTTTAAAATTATAAAAGCTTCCGCGAATCTTTGGTTACTATTTTCCGTTAATTGTCGCTAAATTTATATCTTTTAGAAATGAGGTGTTACAATTGGTATCAGAGCCTTGGTTTGAGGGATTCGAGTGTTCACGGGTAGTGAATACTTGAACTCAAACTCAAGAGTTCGTGTTTTCAAAACAAGTAACCAAAAAAAAATGTTTTAAGAAAAGGATTTAGAGCTGACCTGAGATCCGGAGCATCAAGACGGGGGTGAGCACCCTAAACTCTATTGAGCAAGTGTTAAGTATGACATGTTGATTATGTATGAACACCGTTAGGTGTTAAGTATGATTAATATGAATGTGTTGATTATGTAATTTAGCTTATGATGCCCTGATGGGTAACATGATAATATGAGTCGATATGATGTTTATGTAAATTTTGGTTACGCATGTAAGATGGGCTTATGAATGATATGTTGATACTTGAAGTTTTATGAAATGAGTATGTTGATGACATGTGTATGCAATCTAGTAGAGAGTTTTATGAATGCTTATGACACTCTAATATAGAGTTAGCTGCTATCAAGGGTACAAGTAGTAGGTCATGTTTTATGTGTCACATGTATGAACCAAGTTTGGGAAATGACTCTATCATGATGACGAAAAGGCTAAATGTGTAGGATGTAATTATAATGGTATAAGGGCCCATATCATTACAATTACATTGTACCTTTCGGGCTTGACCAAGTCGTGAGAACAGTTTATGAACCAAAACGAGGTTGGGTTTGGAGGGATCATGAGCATATTGATTTTATAGCTAAGTAAGAGGAGTTAGCTTTGTTATGGACCAAAGGTGTCCTCGTTATGTTGAGAAATGATATGACTGTATAAGTAGATTATATATGTTTAGTCAGTAGACTTAGTTGGTTAAGCAGTAAATCAGGATGCCTAGTGGTGAAATGAAGGTCAATTTTCTATCATTGTTGGGAATCTTGTGGAGAACTCTTTGGCATGATCTTGTTTGACTGTTGCCTAGAGGTTTAAAGAACGATTCTTACATTGCCGATGTAAGTTTGGTTTTGACAGAACCATAAGGAACCTTGAGATACTGATAAGGATTCTAGGAGGGAGTTATCCCCAAATGTGTACGAGGTATTATCTGGTGTCTAAAAAGTCAAGGTAGCAGACTACGTAGTTGACAGAATGCAGAAGCTTCCGATTTAAAGAAAGTGGTTGCAGCAGAGATAAGAGAAGTTTTTCGTAAGTTACTTCCCAGTCTTTTAGAGCAAGTAGAGAGTATGGCATGGAACTCATTCTATGCTTAGTTCGATGAGTTGATTAATGACGTTTGTGGCGATGATGTGAATTACAAAAGTAATGAATGAGACTACCAGCTAGCTTTCAGAGTAATCGCTCACTTGTTCGGAATTATTGTCCGAAATGTGATGTGAGTGAAGGAATATAGACGATCGGACTTTGGAATACTAGAGTCAGAGTTAAGAATATGTGTGGTGTTATTACGGTGAATTGAATTCTATCACATGCACGAGAATTTTGGGCTAGATAGCCTGCTTTAGAGAAGCAAGATAGTAGAAAGAAAGCAAGCCTTTAATTGGTGAATGATTGGACTATAAGTGGTTGACCATGACTGAGTGAATAGCCTTCATGATGAAAGTTCAATCCATGTATTGTATTTTATTTAAACGATGTGCTACATCTTTTCTCATTGGATTTATTAAATATTTTGGAGAAAGTTGGTAAAAAAAATAAAAAAAAAATATGGTTTTGGAAAACCTTTGTTATCGCTTGAAGAGGTTTTTACATGCTGATTGTTGAAGTTGTTTTCACTTTTATTGTGACTAAATATTTTTCCTTGTGCAAGGGTGTAATGCTGAGAAGCGTTTATAAGTTGATAAATTTTGAAATTTGTGAATTGTGAAATGTTTCACCTTTTTTTTTCAATGTCGAATGATTTTTATATTAACTGTGGAATTATGGCAATACTCATATACCCAAGTTTATGACTAAAACTAATTGGACATGTTGCTACCCTACCCATGAGTAGGAGAGTTATTTTACTAAAGTGGTATAAGGGATTTTATTGAGTATTTTGCAAATGATAAAAGGTTTATTAAACACACATTATTTGCATTAGCGTATATTGACCATGCTTAATGATGTCATGTCACGTAGTGTATACGGATGATTCCTGAAATCATCGTATGTGTGCCATTCATTTTTGGTGGTACTAAGTCATCCTTATCTAAGTTGTTTTTCATGCTATGGTGCATATCGAAATTTTCAAAATTTCAAATATACAAAAATCATTTAAATCATTGTGTCTTTGTACGTGAAGGCTATGAACTCACTAGGTTATGATAAGGATCGAGTGAAGCGTAGGATGAAGTTCTAAGAGTTAAGTGTAGTGGTATAACCGTAGTTGTCGGTTTAGACCCTGGTGTTTATGTTAGAGAAAAGTGTTTGATAATTGAAGTCTTAAATTATGGGTTTTAGTAATGTTGTAATAGAGAATTTGGTGCTCTTATGGGGTGGTTTACAAAACTCAGGAAGAAGGAGATTTCTTTGGGAAGCTGATGCGGTAATTATCGTATATAAAAAGCGTAACAAGTTTTAACCTCTAATGCCTAGCCACCGTCTTACCACATATACAGGCAAGCGTACCTGATCGTGAGTAATATAGTGTAGGAAAGTCCAGGTATCGTATCTACCACTGGGAACGGTCAAGTTATCGTAGACTAAAGTCTGAATCGGTTTAATTAATCTAAAAGGGGGGTTTTGTATGAAAAAGGTTTAAATACTTTAAAAAGGTAATTAACTAAGAAAAACTAAGAAAGCGGTTAAAATAATAATTGAAGTTTATAATAATGGAAAAACAGCAGTACTTATCATGTTAACGTGAATCCCCAATATGGATGACATGAATAGGTCGAAGGTTTGGTTGTTTTGACTATTGTAGGAATTTAAGTCTGGGACACCCTAACATGTGCAATTTATGGCTATGAACTAGGATATGGTCCTCCTAATTCCAATCCTAAATTGTTTGGTCCACAATCTAGAATCGGTAAACCCTTCCCAATCAGTATTGCAATGGCTCTTTTACTATCGGTCACTTATTGGTCAAAGTAACCCCTTAACACAACTCTATGGTCCAAGTCAGGCTAAGGTAGGTTGATTATCCTTTCGGAGTCTATCTGTTTTTGGTCTAACAAATACACCCAACCAAGTGAATTCAAATCGCCACAACAACAATAATCAGAAAAGAACCATAAACGACATTCAATTAATCAAAAACAAACCAATAAACATTAATTGCAAAGTATCATCCACAAAGGTTCATCTATCGTGACAAGCACTACTAATAGACTACTCACTCATAATGAAAACAAAAACACAAACAAAAGTGGACATCGACATGATACCGACAGTACAACGATAGATGATCAGAGATCGACTTTCGTAGCGTATCGGCACCTTTCGTATTCTCACTCTCGTTCCTCTGTATTCCCCTCGTGTATCGCACTTCAAAACTCATGTCCAGAACTGAAGGAGGAGGCTGATATTTAAAGAAAAAACGACCAGGCTCCATCTGGCGATCGCCAGGCTGCCAACTTGGCGACGCCAAACACTTAAATCAACCCTAATCTTCAACTCAGTCGCACTTGGCGGTGTAAAATAGAGGACTTCGCGATCGCCAAGTGTCTTCTGTGTTGACTTTGTGCATTTTTCGCGTTTTCTCGCCTTTTTCCGTACTTTTCCGTTCCACGGCCTCCAAATCCTTCACAATCAATAAAAAGCTCATTTAGTGCATGAAATGATCATAAACGGGTAAGAAATGGGGTAAAGTCGTACGATTACGCGCAACCAAAACATGTATAATTTTGGTGTTATCAGAAGCCTTGTTTTACTTTGAAAGATGTCGTTAACGCATCTTCATGGTTAAACGAAGGATAGTGAAACTAACGACTGATTTTATAGATCCTTTTATGGAGACGAAAATTTGAGGAACATTTTGGATTGACTAATTGGTCAAATATATGTAAAATGGTAAGAGTTTGCATGGGGAGAAGTTTGTATCAAACCCGGTGACCCATGTAGGAACGAGGTGATTGAGAATAGTTGAAAGAAATTTTGGTATGGAGAACTATGGAGGCCGAGCCAGTTATCCACATTGATCTTTGCTTGATTCTTGTGTTTCCTACACTGGTGGTTACACCCGTAGGCTTCGAGGGTCAAGGAGGGACTGTCGGATTTAGTTGCTTGGGGCCAAATGAGGTAATGTATGCAGTTTGTAATCAGATAGTTGTTGAAAAGAGTTGTCAATTTAAATGTGACATAGACAAAAGAAGTGAGATTTGTATCAACCTCATACCATATTGCGATGAAAGAAGTTTGTGTAATAACTGTATTGGATGACATAGTTGTTGACACGTCCATTTCGAGTGTGAAGTTGTGAGAATAGTGGTTCGAACTCTAAGTGGGGGAGAACTTATTCAATGGAGTGAAAATCTTGAGTTTCACTATTCACATCCTGTTGGGAAGACGATGAATAGTGAATACTGAATGGTGATTGGTAACTCCAGATGGATAGTAGATTTCCGGATTAATAGTGTGGTGAAATGTCAAAGAAAGTTTAGAGACGTGCTGAGAATAATTGTATGAAACGTTCTCTAAAGGAGATGGTTGTATGTAAGACTACTACTTTGTTAACTAGAGTGATCAAAGAGTTAAGACATGACAATCTAATGTGACGTAACCTATCACGGTTAGGTTGTGTTCTGATGTAACGTGAGAAAATGAATGGTTATGTGTTCCATCAGATAAAGACATACGAAGTAAAATGATCGACTCATGATTTAGAGCTCTCAGTGATAGTTATGGTGTTTAAGATATGGCGACACTTCCTATATGAGGATAAGTGAACCCTTTTACACTAGTCATATGAGCCCTTGTTATTTCATGAGTTAATGGAAATTGAATTTGTAAAAGATTATGTTGTGGAATCTTCTCTTAGTTGGGTATGAGAACCTGTGGTGTTCCTCTTAGTATACCACATGGAGGTTGACAGTGACGACATCACTTGTTGATATGTTAAGACAGTCTTTAAGTGAAACAGTATAGTATTAGTGCAAGAGATGACTGAGAGTATTCAGATAATCAGAGATAGACTGGAAACTACTCAGAGATGTTGGAAATGTTATGACAATAAGGGGAGATCAAACTTATAGTCTGATATGGGGTTGATGTATTAATTAAAGTGTCACTATGGAAAGTAGTTATTCAACTTTGAGCGAGGAGAAGTTGAGTCCAAAGTTATGGATCAATTCAGCATAGTTACACGGATCGGATGGGTAACTCATCTCCTTGAGTTGCCGTCAGAATTCAGGCGAATGCGTAACACTCTTAATGTTTTTTGGTTGGAAAAGCGTTCGATTGATGGGTCGTCTCATGATCTTTTGCAATCTTAGAAAGGTAGACCAATCCTTAAGAACAAAGGACATTGGGTTAGTGAAGGTTCAATGGGAGCATCTTAGCGGATCAGTGTGGACATGGGAACCAGAAGCTGAGAGGAGGTCGACTATACGAGGATATTCCATGTTCAAGCGATTTCGGGGACGAAATCTTGATAAGTGGGGGTGAGTTGTAACACCCCGTTACCATTCTGTTAAGTTTTTAACTCTATACGTTAAGTAAGTGAATTTTGGTTTCATTTATGTAACTTCAGGTAGGGGGACTTGGATGTTATTGTTGATAGTGTAGGGTGTGGTAGGTATGTGTATATATGAAGGCTTTGAAGCCTAAACCCTCCTCTTGTGTCAGTTATCGATTCTAGAGAGAAAGGAAGAGGGTTTGAGGGCTTCTATGGAGATTTGTGCAATTGAGAGTGAAATCAAGTGGTTTTGGTGCAATTGATCATCGAGTGATCATTAGAACTGATTTCCTAACGCAAGGTGAGCATCAATTTCACCTTTGTTCATGTTAATTTGCAAGTTTGATTCAAGGGTTAGGGTTTTGTTGAATGTTGTGAGAATTGGTGATCTTTGGATCACCAATTGAGTTTTATGATGTTAGATGGTATTAGAATGATTGTGGTATTCTTGTAGAGCATGGAAATACGAAAACATGGCTTTTTGAATCGGTCGAATCGGACTTCTGATGTGAAAGTTATGCCGAAAAGAAGTTTTTACGATTTTGGCTTCGTGCTGAATTTTCAGCACCTAGCGATCGCTAGGTGTGAAGCTAGCGATTGCTAGCTATGGAGAATTAAAGGCTCGCGACCGTTTGGTGATAGTGAGCTTGGACAGAAAGATGGGGAAGGGCAGCTAACGATCGCTAGCTATCAGCCTCGCCTTGCTAGCCCTTGTTTTGTGAAGGATATTGTTTTGTGCATAACTTTTTCATCTTAGCTCCGATTTTGCTTCCGAAAGAACCGTTGGATTCGTAATTGAATTACCTACCCTTTTAGACCTTTAAATCTAGGATTGTAGTTACAAATCTTAGAGTGGATAGTCCCAACCTTTGAGTTGGTAGTTTTTGGGAGCCATTGGTGTAGCTATGCTATGCTCACGACTTAAGGGTTCGGGTACGGCTTAAGGTTCAAGTGTTATGTGCTTATTTGAATGTTATGTGATTTTTTAGGTGCTTAAACACCTACATGTGCTTTTTGTCAAGTGTGTGATGTCGGACTCTACGATAAGGTGAGTACATTAACCTGCGTTCAATATTGTTATGCTTGTGATCATGATGTATATGTGGTTAATGTATGAACTGGCATGTAATTTTCACGATAGTACCTATGGTGGTATTACTACCCCTAGGGAAGTTGGGTTCAGAGGCCTGGTACCAGTGTCAGTATGATGGTCCTGGTGGATACACCTGGAGTAAGGTTCATGATACATGTCCAGTTATTCAGTTATATGTCTATGATTATGTACATGCACGCATAGAACCTAGGTTTGTGCTCACTAAGCTTTATGCTTAACCCGTTGTGGTTCATGTGGTTCAGTGTCAGGTACCAAGTCGAAAGACAAGGAAAGGCTCACGTTTGATGGCTCAGATCCGTAATCAGTTCAGCAAAGTTTGGGACACGATATATGAACAACCTGTTTTGTTATTACAAATTTGTTTTTATAGAAAGGGATTTGAGTTGTAAAGTAATTATGATTTGGGATGTTTGAAAGTTAGTACATTTTGGACCCAAGTTTGGGAATTTTGTCATTGTTTTAAATTATAAAAGCTTCCGCGAATCTTTGGCTACTATTTTCCGTTAATTGTCGCTAAATTTATATCTTTTGGAAATGAGGTGTTACACGAAAAATCAAAAAACTTGTTTACTTATTTCAATTTAGATAAATATTTTCAAAAAAACAAAATTTTCATTTTTAAAATTTACATATGAATTAGTGTTGGTCCCAAGTAGGTGACCTTCAAGTAAGGATAGTGTTTGGGATTATAGAAGGGGGGGTTGAATATAATCACACAATTTTCTCACTTTTAAATTCTTGTTTTATAAACAATATGAATTTACAGATTGTTGCGGAAATAGAAAAGACAATTAGTTTAAACTAAACAATCTAAGTTCTTTCACTATGCACTAAGTGAGAAGAGAATAAAGAAAGAAGATAGAGGGAAAAAGAGAGAAAGGACTTGAGTATTTTAGGATGAAGAAGAAGTATGGAGAACATCTCTTCACGTCCTATTTATACTCCATGCATTAAATGCATGCAGACCTACTATTGTGACGTGTCACAATGTGAGTGGTCTGTTGTACTATTTACTATAAACAAATACTCTTTGCATGGTGTGCAAAAGAGGATGTTTGTAAACAGTTGCCTTATGGTCTGATAAGTACGGAGGGAACAGTAAAGTAACTGCCCTTATGTACTATTGTGTCAGAAAAGGCGAGTTATCCTTTTGTGCATTAGACTAAGACATTGTTCTAATCCTTCAGGATCAGGATACTGATCAGTGACTAGAGTCCTGAAACTGGGGACGTTCAGGGTCACGTGTATCCTGATGAATCTTCAGGATGTCATACGATAGTGAACAGATTGCTATCACTGAGTTCCGTCTTCAGATCACGAGCATCCTGTTCCTGTCATCAGCTATTTCTTCGACGTCGCTGATGGTTCTTTTTGTATGATCTTAATGTCTTCAGGAGGAGGTCTTCACTTCAGTGGACAGGATCAGTAGACTGCAGAACAGGCTCGTTAGTCTCCTGATCCTGATCCTGAAATTTATAATCTTAAGTTACAGCATAAGTAACATGGAATAACACTGAACAGACTCAGTGATAATTCCTCAAGCTATAACAGAAGTAAAAACCTATTCACTAAGTAAAGATTCAGGATCATTATCATTTCATCAGGTCTTAGGAGAGCTGGATCAACAATCTCCCCCTAAATGATAATGATAAGACAACAGAGTAATTGTCTTAATCTAGAAAAGTTAGAAATAAATCTAAGTCTAGAACTAAACAGTAGGAAATAGAACTCATAAAGGTACATGTCCCATTTACTGTTTTGAGGGATCTTTTTCAGTACTATGATGGAATGAAGTACAATGCACTGAATTGCATTCTCATTAATCTCATTTAAATATTACAAGAGTAAGGAAAATACAAAAGTACATGATAGAAGTACTGAAAGAAAAAAAAATTACAAGACAACTAACTATCAGATTCTTCGCTAATGTATTCAGTCTTGACGCAAACAGGAACAGGAGTGTCGCTGAAGGCAAGTCTGTGATCAAGTATAGCTCTGACAGTGCGGATGATCTCTTTGTTGTCTGGATTTTTCTTATCTTGTTGTGCAGTGAAGAGAACTGTCAAAAGATGTTCATATGGCGCTATGTGTAGCTCACTGAAGCGCTGAAAGCGTAGGATTGAGTTATTGCTAACACAAATGCCATGAACAGGTTCTCTGATTACTTGTCCTTCAGATAGAGAGATTCCAGGAGGGAATGAAAGATCAAGCATCGAGAGGTCCAGAGGTTTAACAACCATTCTAGGAAGACAGGGAGTTGGTCTTCTTGTAGAGGTGCCTGCAGATCTTCGAACAGGCTGCTGAGATAGGACTGAGGAGTGTTGGAGCAGGTCATCAGGTATTTCAGTTGTCCTTCTGATGCGAGCAATAAGTCCTTCAATGACTTCTTCTACTTCAGCCCGATAGTTCTTGTTTGCTTTGGGAAGTAGGGATCTGATTTCGTTCCACTCTGACAAGTTGTAGCGATCTAACTTGTCCAGAGTGTGCTCTACGTCCTTCACTCCAGAGCGTTTGACTGTGATCAAGGTTTTACCAGGATTACCCTTCTTGCCTCTTGATCGGCGAAGATGGATTCCTGAGATGGCAGCACCATGCTTTCGGAGGTGTAACCGATCTCTGCACCAGTCAAGCTCAGCATTCACTTCTCCAGTCTGTATCTCTGCATTTTTGTTGAAGACCTTCAGAACAGCCTTCTGTGCAAGGATAGGATTTGCACTTATTTCAGCATCTTCATCTACAAAATCCGATGCAAGCCTTCGAGCGGCTTGAGTAGAGAGGAACGCTTCCTTCTGCTTTTTATTGTGCTCTAGTTGAGCCTGTACAGCCTCGTTGTACTCCTCCTGCAAGAGATAGGCGAACTCGGAGTCACAAGAGGTACGAAGAGGGATTTTTACTCTTGTACTCTCGAGTCGCTCTATCACGGCGTCTAAGCGCCCATCCCTGTCAATGGCAAAGGAAGTGTCAGGGTAATTTTCACCTTCAGATCTAGGAGAGTTTGAGGGAGGTGATCTGGGTGAAGAAGCAGGGGTAGAGAAGTCATCAGAGATGAAGTCATCATCTGATGAAAGGCATATGGTTTCAGGGGTGGCTCGGATTTCAGGGGTTCTGGATGAAGAGGCTTCTTGGTTGAAACGGGTGGTAGGACGGGTAGAAATGGTTTCTTGATTGAGGGGTGTGATCCTGAAGTCATTTTAGCTAAATCAGCTCTGGTCTGTTCATTGGGACTATTCTCCATTAGGCGAATAATGTCACCAGTGACAGAGCCAAAGTTGACATCTTGAGTTTCAGGATCGGCTTGGTTAAAGGGTTCAGGTTCAGGGTCAGAGGTGAGTTCAGGAGTTGGTTCAGGAGAAGGTAGTTTGGGAGGTTGGTAGATAACCATTTGAAGGTTATTAGGAGGGGAGACTTCAGGTGAGGAGTCTAGGGTGATGGTTTCAGGGGTAGGTTTGGTTTTAAGAAGAGTAGATATAGGTTGATTATCAGAGGTAGAGGGAGAGGATGGTAGTGGAGACATACCAGAGGCATCAGGGTTCTCCCCTGAGGTTGTGCGAGCCCTGGAATGGGCGCAGAGGCAGCAGGGACCTTCTCGACGAAGATGTCGTCTATATCATCATCATCATCTTCATCATCATCATCGTCGTCTTCATTATTCCCCCCGTCTTCAGTGGTTCTCCAGTTTGTGGAGGGGGAATAGGCTGAATGGTCTCGGGGCTGTCTCTCCCCCTCAGCAGGTGCCTGTACTAAGGCAGCTGTTGACACACTCCTTTGGAGGAGAGAGGCCATGTCACTGAGGACTTTGCGCTGGATGAAGGATGATGAGATCAGGGACTGCAAAACCTCCCTGTCCGCCGTAGTGAAGGATGGAGGCGGCGCATGAGCAGAGGTGAGGGCGTTGACAGCAGAGGAGAGCCCTGTCACCTGCTCCTGGATGGCGCGGAGAGCGGCTTCCTGAGCATCCAATCTCTGAACCACCGTTGATTGGAAGGTGGTGAGAGAGTTGGTGCTGTTGATGATCTCTGTGGAGAGCGCAGGGAGAGCCGTGGCCTTCAGGTCATCAATAGATGCCTGAAGGTTGGTGGAGGAGGAGGCAACTTGTGACACCTTGTCATGGATATTATCCAGACAAGGGATGGAGAGGGTGACGGCCGTGGGCGGCGGAGTCGCGGCGATGGCGGCGGCAGTGGCACTGGCGGCGGCGGCTTCAGCAGCGGCTGCAGCAGCTTTGGCAGCAACAAGCTCCTGTTGTAAAGACTGGAGTCGTGCTGAATGCTCTTCCTCCTTCTGCTGGAGGGCAGTGCGGGCCTCATGCAGGTTCCTCTCAGCGGACTGCCTGCGGAGTTCAGCTGTGTTCAGCTGAATCTCGGCATCCGTGAGAACGAAGTCGTTGAAGGGGTCATCCTGATGAAGATGCCCTTCAGAACCTGCTCCTAAAGAACCAGCGGTTGGAGAGGTTGATGGTTCAGCATCCTCCTGATCCTGAGCCTGAGCAGGTTCAGGAACGACCAGGACGTCGGAGAGAGGGACGTCATCAGGATGATGAGCAACTTGTTCCAGGAATCTGGGTCCTAGAGAGTAGTTGTTTGAGTTCCCAATCTTGGGGTAGTTTTCCCCCATGTGAAGTTCCAGAACGGCCGAGAAGAATCTGGGGAAGGCCATGTTGACGACCCGGGTCTTGGACCGGACCTTCCTCACCATGTCGTCCCAGATTGAGCGAGCATAGTCGAACTCGCGATTCTTGATCGCAGAGAAGACCATCTGCTGAATGACCATAGGGAACTGCTCCGTGCTCCCTGTTTTGCCCGATAAGCACAGGCCAAACGTGTTCCATATATAATAGAACGTAGCGTTTAGTCCTGACTTATGGACAGTGGCACCTGTCTTGGGTAGCAGGACGCCTTCCTTGTTCACAGGCCATCGGTAGCCTATGGTGTCCAGGAGCTCGATGATCTCGTCAGCGGTGGGGACAGGAGGGAAGCGCTTCTTCTTGGGGAAGTTGAGCACGTTCCTGAGAGTTCCAAAACCAAAGGAAATGATGTTTTCCTTGATTTGGAACTTGATGACCTCACGCAGGACACCTTTGGCGTTCTTCTCCTTGGCAACAGTGGCTGTTGACCACAGTTGTTGCAGCATTGGCTTGTTCAGCTTCGGGTTAAGGGTGAAAGCCGTCTTCAGAGGGCTGTTCAATAGGAATTCCTTGGCAGGCAGCAGATAGTCTTTGTCTGCTGGGATGTCGAAAAGTCCTATGACGTTGTTCTGTTTGAACTGAACGTCATGTTGTGGAATGACGATTGGCAAGCTCTCAGTAGCTTGCAGAGGTGTGGCCTCAGAGGAGAGCTGGGCGTCCAAAGATGTAGATGTAGTAGCAGCCATCCTGTTAAAAACATAAAAGTAACATATATGGATGATTAAGAGTCCAAAATATGCATTTTTCTTCATTTTTCAATGAACACAAAATATGTTCATAAAAATGGTGAAATCCTTTATACTTAGAATAGATTAGATACCAAAATACACAAAAGGAATGTGTTTTGGTATTAAAAAGAACTTCTATTTTGATGAATAGATATCAAAATAGGAGTTTATGACTGTTCTTAAAAGAAATAAGAAAAATCATTCTAAACAGTTTTAACAAAAATCTTAGAAGATTTTGGGAAAACTAAGATCAAACGAAGTGATCTTAGGGTTTTTGGAAAAACGTTTATCAAAATAAGTTGTTTTGATAGAAGAATACCAACTTAGATTGTGGAAAGAACAAAGAACATAAGGAAACTTACGTTGATCTTGTTAAAGAAGTGGTAAGTGAGTGTTCTTGGTGTTCTTGAGAGAAAAAGTTCTTGCTTGTTCTTGCTTTAGTTCTTTGAGAGAGTATTGTAAGCGTAAAGAGAAAAATGGATTACGAATGAGGTTTTTATACCTCGTGGTAGGAGAGAGAAAAAGGATGAGAGAGAAAAGAACGGCTAAATTCAAACGTAATGATGAAAAAGAAGCTCGACGCGCGTTCACGCGCCTGACACACGTAGTGGGGAACAGGAAACGTCCCATTACGTGTCAGTGCAGATGAAAAGTTTGTTTTATTTGAAAGACTAAAAACCACCTTTTCAGGGGATGATTCCATTTTGGTGAAAGATATGATTTATTGGAATCAGAGTACTTATCAGATAAGTACTGTTTTGGGAAAATCCTCTTATCACATTTAATGCGATAAGGTTTCAGTAGCAGAGGGAAGAAATACTTACCTGAGAATCATCAGTATTCGGATATTGAACAAAGATTTTGTAAGTACTGAACAGAGTTATCCTCTGAAGAAGAGTTATTCAGGAGTTGTTAAGAAAAGAGGTCCTGAGAGAATATTTTCATAAGGACTTTAACAACTGTTTGTCCTGAGAACTTCTATTCTTCAGGATTTAACATCCCAAGTTCACTGAGGAGCATATTAAAACGCGTCACATCCAGTGGTTTGGTAAAGAGGTCAGCAAGCTGATATTCAGTAGGGACAAAATGGAGTTCAATATCACCATTCATCACATGATCCCTGATGAAGTGATATCTCACTTTAATGTGCTTTGTCTTAGAGTGTAAGACAGGATTGTTAGCAATGGCTATTGCTGAAGTGTTGTCACAGTAGATAGGAATTTTGGAGAGTTGTATGTCATAGTCCTGAAGTTGATTTCTCAGCCACAGGACCTGAGCACAACATATTCCTGCTGCAACATATTCAGCTTCAGCGGTTGATGTGGACACAGAGTTCTGCTTCTTGCTAGTCCAACTCACCAACTTGCCACCTAATAGGTGACAGCCACCAGTAGTGCTTTTCCTGTCGATCTTACATCCTGCAAAGTCACTATCAGAATAAGCTGTTAGATCGAACCCTGAGTCCTTGGAGTACCAAAGACCCATGTTAGGAGTTCCCTTTAGGTATCTGAAGATCCGCTTTACAGCGGTCAGATGGGATTCTTTGGGTTCAGCCTGATAACGAGCACAGAGACATGTAGAATACATGATATCAGGACGACTCGCTGTAAGATACAGCAGTGAGCCAATCATTCCTCTATAGAGAGTCACATCAACAGGTTTCCCTTGGAATCCTTGTCAAGAGACAGAAGAGGAGCCATTGGAGTCTTCATCGGTGTACAGGATGTGAGATCAAATTTCTTCAGCATCTCATGTACATATTTACCTTGATTGATGAAAATTCCCTTTTCAGATTGCTTGATCTGAAGTCCTAAAAAGAATGTTAGTTCGCCCATCATAGACATTTTATATTCAGATTTCATGAGCAACTCAAACTTTTCGCAGAGTTTGGGATTGGTGGATCCAAAGATAATGTCATCGACATATATCTGGACAAGAAGGATATGCTTAGGATATTTCTTCAGAAATAAAGTGCTATCAATCTTTCCACGAACAAAACCTTTAGAGAGAAGAAAGGTTGAGAGGGTATCATACCAGGCACGAGGAGCCTGTTTTAACCCATAGAGAGCCTTGTTTAACTTGTAGACGTGATCAGGGAACTTAGGATCTACAAAGCCAGGAGGCTGAGCCACATATACCTCTTCATTAAGTTTTCCATTCAGAAAGGCATTTTTAATGTCCATCTGATAAACTTTGAAGTTCATATGTGCTGCAAAAGCTAGGAAGAGTCGAATTGCTTCGAGCCTAGCAACAGGAGCAAAAGTTTCATCGTAATCAATGCCCTCTTCCTGCCTGTATCCCTGAGCCACAAGGCGAGCCTTGTTTCGAATGATTGTACCAATCTCATCAAGTTTATTTCGAAAAATCCACTTGGAACCAATGATTGTACGTTTTCGAGGCCTAGGGACGAGAAGCCAGACATTGTTTCTGATGAATTCTGCTAGCTCTTCCTGCATGGCTGAGACCCAGGCAGGATCACGCAAAGCATCATCTATTTCTTTAGGTTCATTTTCAGAGATAAAATTTACATAAAGACAGACGTTACCAGCCTGACGTCTAGTTTTCACACCAGAAGAAGGGTTTCCAAGAACTTGATCAATAGGATGATCTTTGGTCCATCGGAGAGCAGGTGGTTGATACACCTGTCCTGAAGTAGATGCTTCATTGGATGATGGATCAGGAAGAAGATTGGTAGGAGAGGGTTCACTAACAGTGGTTTGAGAGAAGTCTTCACTGTTAGTGGGTTGATCAGGTTCAGGGGGTGTGATTTGAGAGATAGGGGTGGCATTTATGAGAGGTGGAGTGGTTATATCAGTGGGTGGTATAGGATTATCTTCAAAACCATCAGGAAGGTCTTGAGGAGATGGATCAGCAATAGGAGGTTCAGGGACTTGAAAGAAAGAGTCAGCCCACTGATTGATTTCAGTATTATCATTTGGGTGAGGAAAGGTAGGACCCGATTCATCAAACTTGACATGAATCGTTTCCTCAATGGTTTGTCTTCGTTTGTTGAACACACGGTAAGTTTTAGAAATGGATGAGTATCCGAGGAAAATTCCATCATCAGATTTGGAATCAAACTTTCCAAGATTATCTTTGTTGTTCAGGATGTAGCAGACACAACCAAAGATATGGAGATGTTCGATTGATGGTTTCCTGTTACGAAAGAGTTCGTAAGCTGTTCTTCTGAAACGCTTGACAATCAGAGATCTGTTCTGAGTGTAACAAGCAGTATTTACAGCTTCAGCCCAGAACTGAGTGGCAAGGTTGGCTTCACTCAGCATAGATCTCGCAGCTTCAATCAGCGTCCTGTTCCGTCTTTCAGCAACACCATTTTGCTGAGGAGTTCTCACAGAGGAGAAGTTTTGAGAGATACCTTTCTGTTCAAAGAAAGATTCCAGGATACTGTTTTTGAACTCAGTCCCATGGTCACTTCTTATTGAACGAACAATAAGGTTGTTGAGTTTTTCCATCTTCCTGACGAACAGGATGATTTCTTCAGGAGCATCACTCTTGGCACGTAAGAAGAAAACCCAAGTATATCTGGAATATTCATCTACGATTACCAGAGTATATTTCTTTCCACCAATGGATTGGACATTAACGGGTCCAAAGAGATCCATGTGGAGAAGTTGTAGAGGAGAGCTGATGGAGGAAATCTGCTTAGACTTGAAGCTAGCCCTGGTCTGTTTTCCTTTCTCACATGCTGAACAAAGAGATTCCTTTGTATAGCGAAAGTCAGGAAGACCAATAACCAGGTTGTTGATGCAGAGTTGATTCAGCGTCTTGAAGTTGAGATGAGAGAGACGCTTGTGCCAGAGCCAATTCATATCAGTGGAAGCACGTGATACGAAACAGAAGTTATCAGTGGAAGTATTCATATTTATGATGTAGATATCTGCATGTCTAACACCATTGAGAATGACTTCCTTTCTCCTGTTCTTGACTTTGCACTTTTTCTTAGAGAAAGAAACTTTGTGATTCTTATCACACAGTTGACTGATGCTCAGAAGATTATGCATCAGACCTTCAACATAAGCAACTCTTTTGAAAGTAGTTACTCCGTTGGTCAGAGTGCCATACCCTCGGGTTTGGCCTCTACCGTTTCCGCCAAAGGTCACAGCAGGACCTCTTTCTTCACGGTAGTTAGTGAGGACAGATTTAGAACCAGTCATGTGTCGAGAGCATCCACTGTCCAAGTACCAGATGCCCTTATCCTGAAAAATACAGAGTTTAAGTTTTCTTTGGTACCCATAGAACTATGGATCCAGAAGTATCAGTAGGACTGGTTGAATCAGTGTCAGCCTTTACTGAAGTATCAGTACAGGAGGCTGGAGTCTTGACTGAAGGAACAGTCTTGACAACCTTCTTTCCTTTGACTGATTTCTCAGTCTTGGGAATCTTCTTTACCTTAGCTGATTTTTCAGCTTTGATAGCATCAGGACACTTACTCGCAATATGGTCATTTAATCCACAGTGATAGCATTTGCGATATTGAAAGCGTTTAGTGTGGTCCAGAAAGTTTTTGAACTTTAGGTGAGCAGGACCTGCACCAAGTATGCCTTTAGCATTGGACATTGGAGGAATTGGTTTCTTCTCCTGAGTCTTTTGCTTCAGGTCAATCTTCAGTCTGGGAGCAGGACTCTGAGAAAGAGACTTAGTTCCAGAGACTGAAGGACCACCACCCAGAACTTTGTTCTTGGGTTTAGGACCCTTGGTCTTTGAAGGTGTTTCAGTTTTGGATTTATCCTTAACTGTATTCTTTTTGCTCTTAGGAGCACCTTCAGGGTGAGTGTTAGAAGAAGAAGAAGGGGTGTTTTCAGAGGCATTAGGAAGAGGAATAAAAGAAACAAATTTTCCAAATTTGAGCATGGAACTATCAGACTTAGTTTCTTCTTTCTTGTATCCACGAAAGAATCCAAGACCTCTCTTGCTTTTATCAGACCTCCCTGAAGCTAATATCTCATCAACTTTTTCAGAGGCGTCACTCCATCCTTTGATGGTGACTTTTTCAGCATTTAATTGGGCAAGGGCCTTCTCTTTGGCAGCAAGAGCCAATTCTCTTTCAATACAAAGAGTTTTGTTTACAGTGACCTGGTCCTTATAATTTTCTTCCAAAATGGTAAGCTGTTTTAATTTTTCTTGACATTCTTTGAGTTGTCCTCTAAGATCAATATTCATTTTTTCAGCAGATGTTTTACCATTAAGGGCTTTGTAAAGGTCGAGAGTGACCAGGTCCAACTGAGTTAAGCTTTCAAGAGGGATGAGAGGAATAGGTACCTGACTGGAAGAATCAGTCGCAGAGGTGGAAGCTTTAGGAGTTGTGGAAGAAGAAGCTTCAGGATCCTGAGGAGGAATTTCTTCAGGAACCTCTTCTATCTTAGCCATGAGAGCTAAGGTAGGTTCCTCAATAATGGCCATCAGTGCCACTTGAGTATCTTCCTCATCAGACGAGTCATCAGAGGAGACATCATCCCAATCGCAGTCTTCTGCGATTAAACCTTTGCCTTTACGCTGAGTTTTCATCTTCTTGTACTTTTCTTTCAGGCGCTGGTATTTGGGGTTCTTGGAAGAAGATTTAGCAGAGGAGGGAGCAAACTGACTTTTTCTGTACCTGCAATCATTAGCAAAGTGTCCTTTGCCCTGACAATTGTAGCAGATAGCAGTAGCCTTGTCAACAGGATCTGACTTAGGCTTGTCAGTAATAGAAAGATGTTTCTTTTTATGGAAGTTTCCCTTTTTGGCAAACTTTTTGAAAGATTTGGTTAGAAGAGCAAGAGATTCATTGAACTCAGGATCTTCTGACATGTCAGAGTCAGAAGATTCTAATTCAGTAATAGTTACTGAAGAAGAAGTGGCAGCAACAGGAGGAACTGAATCAGAAACCAATGCAACAGATGTGCTTTTGGATTCTTTAGAATCTCTTATGAGATTCTTTTTCAGTTTCTTCTGTTGTTCACGGTTCAGAAGAATACCGTACAGCTCACTTAGAGTGAGTGTCTTTATGTCCTTTGACATAGTTAAGCAGGAGGTGTAGATTTCCCAATGTTCAGGAAGAGCTTCCATGAACTTGGTAACCACCTCAGAGTTAGAGTAGGTAGTACCGATGGTCTTCAGATCAATCAGAAGACAGTTGAATCTCTGATGTAGCTGGGAGAGAGTTTCATCCTTCTGATGAATAAAGCTTTCGTACTGACGAACCAAGAAAATCTTTCTTGATTCCATGAGTACGGCAGTACCTTCATATTGAACACAGAGAGTGTCCCATATCTCCTTAGCAGAGCGAAGGTGACATACAGAGTGGAATACATCGTCAGGGAGTGACATGGCGATGAGAGACCTAGCCTTGGTGTCAATGTTGACCAGGCGTCTATCTTCATCATTCCAGTCAGTTACGGGCTTTACCAGCTCTCTTTCAGGAACAGCAGGTTGGCCACCAGCAGCTGGAATGGGGTGGACGGTTTGTGTAGGCACATGTGGTCCGTTTTCCAGAAAATAAGGAATCTGGGGATCAGAACCAGAGAGGAAAAGCTCCATCCTGGTTTTCCAAAGAGAGAAGTTGTCTTTGTTAAACCGAGGAGGCTTTCCAGCAGAGCCGGTATCAAAGTAGTTATCCTTAGCTTGAAGAGCCATAGAATAAGAAGAGAGAGGATCACAAGATTTTTCTTAAGAAGAAAATGAGAGCTTGTATCTGCTCTGATACCACTTGTTGGTCCCAAGTAGGTGACCTTCAAGTAAGGATAGTGTTTGGGATTATAGAAGGGGGGGTTGAATATAATCACACAATTTTCTCACTTTTAAATTCTTGTTTTATAAACAATATGAATTTACAGATTGTTGCGGAAATAGAAAAGACAATTAGTCTAAACTAAACAATCTAAGTTCTTTCACTATGCACTAAGTGAGAAGAGAATAAAGAAAGAAGATAGAGGGAAAAAGAGAGAAAGGACTTGAGTATTTTAGGATGAAGAAGAAGTATGGAGAACATCTCTTCACGTCCTATTTATACTCCATGCATTAAATGCATGCAGACCTACTATTGTGACGTGTCACAATGTGAGTGGTCTGTTGTACTATTTACTATAAACAAATACTCTTTGCATGGTGTGCAAAAGAGGATGTTTGTAAACAGTTGCCTTATGGTCTGATAAGTACGGAGGGAACAGTAAAGTAACTGCCCTTATGTACTATTGTGTCAGAAAAGGCGAGTTATCCTTTTGTGCATTAGACTAAGACATTGTTCTAATCCTTCAGGATCAGGATACTGATCAGTGACTAGAGTCCTGAAACTGGGGACGTTCAGGGTCACGTGTATCCTGATGAATCTTCAGGATGTCATACGATAGTGAACAGATTGCTATCACTGAGTTCCGTCTTCAGATCACGAGCATCCTGTTCCTGTCATCAGCTATTTCTTCGACGTCGCTGATGGTTCTTTTTGTATGATCTTAATGTCTTCAGGAGGAGGTCTTCACTTCAGTGGACAGGATCAGTAGACTGCAGAACAGGCTCGTTAGTCTCCTGATCCTGATCCTGAAATTTATAATGTTAAGTTACAGCATAAGTAACATGGAATAACACTGAACAGACTCAGTGATAATTCCTCAAGCTATAACAGAAGTAAAAACCTATTCACTAAGTAAAGATTCAGGATCATTATCATTTCATCAGGTCTTAGGAGAGCTGGATCAACAATCTCCCCCTAAATGATAATGATAAGACAACAGAGTAATTGTCTTAATCTAGAAAAGTTAGAAATAAATCTAAGTCTAGAACTAAACAGTAGGAAATAGAACTCATAAAGGTACATGTCCCATTTACTGTTTTGAGGGATCTTTTTCAGTACTATGATGGAATGAAGTACAATGCACTGAATTGCATTCTCATTAATCTCATTTAAATATTACAAGAGTAAGGAAAATACAAAAGTACATGATAGAAGTACTGAAAGAAAAAAAAATTACAAGACAACTAACTATCAGATTCTTCGCTAATGTATTCAGTCTTGACGCAAACAGGAACAGGAGTGTCGCTGAAGGCAAGTCTGTGATCAAGTATAGCTCTGACAGTGCGGATGATCTCTTTGTTGTCTGGATTTTTCTTATCTTGTTGTGCAGTGAAGAGAACTGTCAAAAGATGTTCATATGGCGCTATGTGTAGCTCACTGAAGCGCTGAAAGCGTAGGCTTGAGTTATTGCTAACACAAATGCCATGAACAGGTTCTCTGATTACTTGTCCTTCAGATAGAGAGATTCCAGGAGGGAATGAAAGATCAAGCATCGAGAGGTCCAGAGGTTTAACAACCATTCTGGGAAGACAGGGAGTTGGTCTTCTTGTAGAGGTGCCTGCAGATCTTCGAACAGGCTGCTGAGATAGGACTGAGGAGTGTTGGAGCAGGTCATCAGGTATTTCAGTTGTCCTTCTGATGCGAGCAATAAGTCCTTCAATGACTTCTTCTACTTCAGCCCGATAGTTCTTGTTGGCTTTGGGAAGTAGGGATCTGATTTCGTTCCACTCTGACAAGTTGTAGCGATCTAACTTGTCCAGAGTGTGCTCTACGTCCTTCACTCCAGAGCGTTTGACTGTGATCCAGGTTTTACCAGGATTACCCTTCTTGCCTCTTGATCGGCGAAGATGGATTCCTGAGATGGCAGCACCATGCTTTCGGAGGTGTAACCGATCTCTGCACCAGTCAAGCTCAGCATTCACTTCTCCAGTCTGTATCTCTGCATTTTTGTTGAAGACCTTCAGAACAGCCTTCTGTGCAAGGATAGGATTTGCACTTATTTCAGCATCTTCATCTACAAAATCCGATGCAAGCCTTCGAGCGGCTTGAGTAGAGAGGAACGCTTCCTTCTGCTTTTTATTGTGCTCTAGTTGAGCCTGTACAGCCTCGTTGTACTCCTCCTGCGAGAGATAGGCGAGTGCCAAGGCCAAGGCCAGTGCCATCGCCAACTCGACCGCCACCACCGCCGCAGCCGCCGCCGTCGCGACCATCTCTACGACTTCCCGCGACCACCGCAACCACCACAGGAATCACCGCACCGCCACCGCCACCACCGCCGCTGCCTCCGTCGCGACCGCCGGCACAATCACCGCGGCCACCGCAACCTCTACGGCCACCGTCGCCGAGTCACCACCGCCACCGCCGAGGCCATCAACACCGCCGCCACCGTTGATGTGACCACTGCTGCCGGTGGAATATTAGAAAAAATGGAAAATGGAAAATGAAAAGGGATGGTTGAGACAACGAGTGTGACAACTAGTATTCTTCGTGAACCAAGATAGTTTTTAGGAATTTGTTTCCAGGGAATATCTTAGTGGCACCCTAAAGGCCGAAGAAAAATCTATCAAGGAGTTGGGCATCCTATATAACCTACTTAAGGGTAAATCAGCTGCTATTACACTGGTACCAACACCGATTCCTTTACCTTTCATTGGCTCGAGGGAAAAATCTACCAGATAGAGAGGAGATACAAAATCAAATGAAGCCCTAAATCGAGAGTAGTGAGAGGAGTGAGAAGTGAAAATAGAACCAAGAAATCCTGCACATCCTTCAGAGAACATATTTGTAAGCCCTGAATAAAGATATGCAACCGAATCCTCGTTTTGACGTGGGGTGTCGTCGGAGGCATTGGGGAATTGGAGCAACGATAACGTAGAGGATGGGGAATAGAGGAGCGCTTTGATTTTACGGAGGGTAAGGATAAGTAGCGATAGATACAGAGACGAGGAAGGTGGTTAGTTCGTAGGAGATGCATGGAAAGTGCTAGTTTTGATAACTGTAAATAGGATAATTTACAGGGTTGAGATTAAATCTAGGTTTGAACCAAGGACTCATATTCAACCCTTGATTTTTTGACTTGCTATGGTGCATAATATATATAATTTACACCACCACCTAAACCTAAGCAATTGGGTTCTAATGAAAATCGTTAGATGATACAAAATCACAAAAAAATGAAGAAATATATTATGAAAAGAAAGTCTAGTTCTTTTCTTCTAGAGTTGCAATCTCTTAATCCAAAAACATTACACCTTGTAACTTGTACGCCATTCATTAAAATTTGTACGTTGCTGGATATTTTAAGTTTTCAACTCTAGAAACGAACTATTCTTCAAAAACAAGAAGCAAAAGCAAAATGTTGCTTCGTCTCGAGATCGGGACCAAAAGCGATTGGAAAATTGAGAGTGCATTTAATTGTGGAAAATTTTCATAAAAATGAAAATTTTAAAAATGCATTTTGTTTATTTAGTTTTCTAATAATGTTTTTCAAGAAAATAAATGAAATTTTATTGTTTTCCAATTAGAAAAAACTGATTTTAGTAGTTTGCAAAACTTTCTAAACGCATTCTCTAACTTACTAAAATAGAAAATGAGAACTACATCATTTCAACAAAAACTTTTTGCAAAAATTTTCTTAGAAAACGGAAAATGAAAACTCAATTCCATTTTCTAAAAATGTTTTTTAGGAAAATAACAACAGTTTTCAATTCCACAACAAAATGCACCCTATGTTTCTTTCTTTTAGTTGTGATGTTAGTGGAGCACGGTTGTGAGTGATTGGAAACCAACTTCTTCACATGGAATAGTGAAGACTCGTTTCTTGATTAAAAATTGACAAAAATGGTTATTTAGGTAAATTTGATATTTTGTAGGTTATGACTTACGAAGTATATATATATATATATATATATATATATTTGTGGATTAGACTTACAAGGTATAATAGTCATTTAACTGTTTTTGATTATTAAATCTGTTTCCAAATGATTAAAAATTGACAAAAATTGTAATTTGAGTAAATATAATATTTTGTTATTTAGTTAGGTTAGGAATGATTGACAGACTTAGGTTCATGTGAGACCAAGTTGTTTCTGTGAGACCACGTGAGACCAATACCTAACGTATGAAACATCACAAAAAAAACACCGTGAAGGTAAACAAAACTCGAATACTCAGACCTAAAAAACACTTTTGAGCTGAAAAAATATCAAAAAAAACAAGGTAAAAAACGAAACCTTCATAGCTCAAATGCTGTGAAGGTTACAAATAAATAATGCTAACCTTCACAGCGGAAATGCTGTGAAGGTATAAAAAAAATTGAACTTTGACATCAAAAAACACCGTGAACGTAACATTTATATTATATTTACTATGAATTTTCAACTTTTTTTACCTTTATAAACGTTATAATGTGAAATTTCATATAAAATATGTTGGTCTCACCGGTCTCATGTGATCCACATATATAATATTTGTAGAATAATGGGGTAAATATAATATTTTCAATTTTAATAAATGTATATGAAGTTAATGCTTGTTTATTTATGCAAATAACTTTCGTTTTCAAATCAAGTTGCAGTCAAGTTAGTGGAAAGCTCAAACCTCTGAATGCTTCTTTGTTCATTTTCGATGATTAATTGAACAAATCAATCAAATTGACTGCCGTTGGGCAGTGGTTTCTTCGCTAGACAATGAAGTTTTGGCTGACATATTGAAAAAATTAGTGGTGGTTATGGTTTCTTATCCGACTGATTTGAGCTTTCAAAGCTCTATAACAAGCATTTACGATCAATTTGCAAATAACACAGTACAAAACAAATATTCACATCCAGAAACGTGAAACTTTTACAATCCGTAGATTTCGAGTTTTCGATATATATTCTTGAAGAGGTTTGGAGTAATCCCATGAAATAGAAACCATAAGAAACTCTTGATAGAAGCAAGATATATAGATAAATTAGATCTGAAGTTAAGACTTTGTATATAGGATGGATTTTGTATCATGGAGAACGGTCTTATATGCTAAAGTAACCATTCTTTTCTTCCAAGCGTTATGTCTCGCTGAAATACGTACGTATGTATTGCTTCTTATGTTTAATTTAATTTGACACCATATTTTTGTGATTCTTGTTATTTCATTTGGTCTATGTCGGTGTTACTACAGCTCAGAACTATACGTTCATACATGAAGCAACAAAAGCACCAAAGGTTTCTTTCTACGACTACATAGTCGTTGGTGGAGGCGCCGCTGGAATCCCAATAGCCACCACCCTCTCTTCAAACTACTCGGTTTTATTGCTAGAACGTGGTGGCTCACCCTATGGCAATCCGAACATCACACAACTTCGCAATTTCGGTTTAACTTTTAGAGATTCCTCACCTGATTCTCCCTCTCAGCCGTTTGTTTCATAGGATGGCGTTGTAAACGTACGTGCAAAAGTCTTGGGTGGTGGTACCACAATTAACGCCGGGGTTTACTCCCGTGGTGAGAAAAAGTTTAAACATGAAGCGAGATTAATGGATGAGGAACTGATCAATGAGTCTTACCGGTGGGTGGAAAAGGTAATGGTATTTAAGCCGGTGGTGGGGAAGTGGCAATCCGCGTTGAGAGGTGCACTTCTTGAAGCTGGGGTGGCACCAGATAATGGCTTTAGTTATGATCATAGTATTGGAACTAAAGTTACTGGTACCATTTTCGATCAAAATGGAACTCGACACACTGTAGCAGATTTGCTATGTTACGCAAATTCTAAAAGGTTGTCTGTTCTTCTACATGCAACTGTTCACAAAATCTTGTTTAAGACCAAAGGTAAGTATTTAGTGTTATACCTCCATTCTCCACCAACAACTAGAGTTTAGAAATCTTTAAAAAATTACATTAAAAGTTTATCTTGTATGTTATAATATTAGTTAGATTAAAATATGTATAGAAAGTTTTTTTTTGTATTATTAATTATTAAAATATTCATTATATTTTTCGTCAGAAAAAAAGATTAAAAATAATTAAAAGTTTTATTTTTGAGATGTTCTTTGAATATTGAACTTCATTTCGATGAATTTGGTCTCTGTAGTTTGAAAGTTACTATATTCGCGGTCCTATGTTATTGAAAAACAGTTTTACAATTTATTGCAAAATAATTTTTATAAAAAATTTTTATCACAATGATTTACAATTAACTAATGTTTTGATTTATGTTATTGAATCATAAACCATGTACGATGTTAGCCTCATTCATGGACGAAAGGGGTAATCTAAATATCATGCAAACATAGTCATTTTAGCTTGTTGATCGCATGCGTTTCTCGTACAGGGAAATTGCAGCCTGTAGCTTATGGAGTAGTGTTTGAAGATTCATTAGGAAATAAGCATAGGGCATATCTAAAAGGTGGACAAAAGGATGAAATCATACTTTCTGCTGGTTCTCTTGGGAGCCCACAACTTTTGATGTTGAGTGGTATTGGTACAAAAGAGCAACTTAATGCCCATAGGATCAAAGTAGTGCGTCAACACCCATTTGTTGGGCAGGGTATGGCGGATAACCCGCTAAGTACAATCTACGTCCCTTCTCCCATGCCTGTCGAGCCATCCATCGTTCAAGTTGTTGGTATTACTCCGTTTGGTAGTTACATTGAAGCTGTTTGTGGCGTTAACTTTATGTTTGCAAGTCCTTCACACGATATAGGGTTTTCGTATGAGGTATATTTACATTTAAGCCATGTTTAACTAGCTAAACTAACTTATTTTTGGAGTTTTATGGAATAAAATACCATTGGATCCTAAAGTAGCTTTTCGAAAAGCTACTTCAAATAATATTGCAATAGACCTAGGGCATTTTTCCATATTTTTCAAATTAATGTTTCAAGAATTTCTATTAAGTCAATTTACATCATCATTTAGGTTATGAACTAGTTTTTAGCAAACATGATAGTTTATCTGTTAACAATTACTATTTTATCCACCAAATTGTTTGACTTGTTGTAACAAAATTTGAATTTGAAGATGTACCAAGTTTATCAAAATGAACAATTTATTGACATTATTGTTTGTTGTACTCTACATGGGTGGATTTATATTTGAGAAAATAAATAGCCCCGTCTCGCATGGAGACTTGAAGCTTCGGAACCTTGATCCATCCGCCAACCCATCAGTAACATTCAACTACTATAAAGAATCCAAAGACCTGCAAAAATGTGTTGGTGGGGTTAAAACCATCCTAACAGTAGTTGAATCAAACGCGTTCTCGAAGTTCAAATATAGAAATATGATGGCTAAAGACATTCTTGATCTAAATGCAAAACTACCAACGAACTTGCCGACAAACGCAAACACGAGTTCATCCTTGGAACAATTTTGCAAGGACACTGTAAAGACGCTATGGCGTTATCATGGCGGGTGTCAAATTGGCAAGGTGGTTGACCATGAGTATAAGGTTCTTGGTGTGGATGCCCTTCGAGTTATTGATGGATCGACTATACTTAACTCTCCAGGAACTAATCCACAAGCTAGCATTTTGATGCTTGGAAGGTACATGGGACTTACAATAGTTGGCCAACGACTTGCAAGTGACTAATCACCATAAGGATTTACAATCGCGACTTTATTTTGCATAAATAAAGTGTTCGTTTAAGTTATGTTGGAAGTTTGTCACTTTATTACAACAACTTTTGTAAAGAATATGTAGTTTGAAGCCATTAAATTACTTTCTAAAAGAGACCTTGTTAGACCCTACTTTTGGGTTGTGAAGAAGTCAGAGGGCCTATCTGTAATTTTCTTTTTCTTAGTTTAATGTTTAGTTGGTTTAGTCCTCTTTTTGTAAGAAGTCGTAGACTTCAAGGACTTGTTATGTAGTTTTGTCTACCTAGATGCTATTTAAACATCCTTAGCATCTAAGGTTTGCTTTATGTTTGTATTCCCACTTTGTTGGAGAACTCTTTAGTAGCCACCTTTCTTATCATCAGTAAACTTCATCTCCATATTGTGGTATTCATATTTCTCTACAAACAACAACATTGTAAGAGCTTTACATGTTTAGTTTTCTTACAATGTTTCTCCATCTTGTTTCACATTAGTTTTTGGTCTCACATTTGGTATCAGAGCAGATTATTTGGTAGATTACTTGGGTTTCTTAAGCTTTTTGAAGATTTTTCTTCACCATCTTTTTGCTCACTTTGAGCTCAAAAAATGCTCTAAATGGCTTATTTTAAGTGTTAAGTGATTTGTAAAAGAGTTTCTACAAATTTTAGATAAGTTGAAACACTTTTCGTTGATTCTTTAAGAGGTTTTTGGTCATTTTGGAGCTGTTTTCGGAGTTTCTGCTCTTGTTTCCCGAGTTGGTTTATTTGAGCTGTTCATCAGCTTGAATTTCCCGAATTGGGACTCAGATCATGTTTCCCGAGTCGGAAATCTTGTTCCCTGAGTCGGAAATTATCAATTTCCGAGTCGGAGAGCAGTTTCCAAGTCGGGTACGTTTCTCGCTTGAACTCCATGTTGCGATCTTTTGAATCGGGACTTGCTATCTTCCGAATCGGGACTTGTCAAATCCTGAATCGGGATTTGCTATTTCCGAGTCGGAACTCTGCAAAATCCGAGTCGGATCTTTGAGCCAATTCCGATTCGGGAAGTATCATTTCCTGAGTCGGGATTTGCACTCTTTGGGTCGGGAATTGTCAATTTCTAACTGAAATTCGACACTTAGCCATTTTTTCAAAATTCAAATTTTTTAAAGGTTGATTGTGTCGCGAGTTGCTCGAAGATACAAGGTTTTCGAAAATCACTTTTAGAATCCAAGTTTATCTACTCGAAGAAGATCCTTTCTTTATTTGTGAACAAGATGTCTAAGGAACTGATTGGCATTGGTTCCGAAACCCGACCCCTTGTCCTGATTGTCGGTGAATACCAGCAATGGAAACGCCGGATGATCAATTTTCTAGATCTCCTACATGAGAATCTCTTGACTTCCATCAGATAAGGACTTCTCAAGCCCACTATTACTGTAGCAGCAGTCGAGCGAACCGAAACCACTCCTTACTTGCCGGCGTATGAGGTCGAAAAACCTTACGACATGTACTCTGCTGAGCAACGTGCTCAAGCAGCCATCAACAAACGCGCCCTCACTTTGCTCACCATGGCACTGCCAAATGACATGTACGCAAGAGTTGAGAGCTGCAAGGATGCCCGATCCATGTGGTTAGGTATTGAGCAACAGCTGCAAGGAGGAGAGAAGGCAGTCGAGAGACAAAGAGAAAATGCAATGAATGCATACGATGGCTTTTGTGCACGTGACGGTGAAACACTGACTGACTCCTACAATCGTTTGAACTCTTATGTAAACGATTTGCGAAGACTTGCCTTGGAGAAGAACAAATATGAGGTGAATGTGAAGTTCCTCAAGAGACTAAGCAGCCAACGGCAGGCTGTTACTATTAGCATTCAAGTGAGCCAGAACCTTGGCAAACTCGAACTTCACGATCTCTACAACATGATGCTTCCTCATGAGGAAACCCTGTTCGGTAAAAAGGAAAAGAAGATTCACCCTCTGGCACTAGCTGTAGTACCCCTTGGAGGATCAAACTTCTGTCAATCCTCATCCTTTCAAGAAAACTACATTGTGGAAGAACCTATAGTCCTTGATGATGGACTAACTGAAGAGGAGATGTATCAGCTGGAGAACTCACTCTCCTTGATGACTAAGTTCCGTGGAAATCCCCAACGCTTCAACAAGTACAGACATGGCCCTCACTCTAGAGGAGGTCAATCAAGCCAAAGTGGATACCAGCAGAGAGATAAGTTTAAGAGAAATGATCAGGGGAGATCAAGAGACAACTATCACCAGAGAGATAGTTTTGGGTTCACCAACCGCAACCAATACAATAAGGGATCTTATCAGAATCATGATCATGGATACAACAACAACTATCAGCAAAGGGACTATGGATACAACAACGGCTACCAACAGGTCTGGTCCTAACAACAACAACAATAACTGGAACAACAACGACAACAACAACTACAACCAAAACCAACAGTTTGGAGAAGGAGGCAACCAGAACCACAACAACACCGGTGGAAATCAACAACCCCAACAGAACAAAGTCCTAGCTATTGAAGCTCCTCCGGCAGTAAACCAGAACAAAAACCCCTCACTGAATCCCATATGCTACAATTGTGGGACCCCGGGACACTATGCCTCTGAGGGTAAGACAAAAATCAAGGACTCGGCATACTTTCAGTCCGGACTTCGCATACATGTACGCAAGAGTTGACAGCTGCAAGGATGCCCGAAAACACTTCGCATCGACCTCACACCTGCCTCTAGTTCTGGATCAGATTCTGCACCACCGGCCACCACAACTCCTCAAGCAGGTCCGACCACCGACAACGCGGAATCTCCGGACTCAGATGACGATCAACCACTTGATGTTGGGGAGTTTGTGTATCAGACCATATTGCTGGATGAGGTGATCCAATTTCCTCATGAGAAGACTACTGCGGAAGTTGAGATGATTGACCCGGACACGGCACCGACAGATCCTACTGAGATGCATCTCACAGAGGAAGCCAAGAAGATACTGCATTAGCTTGCCCAAAGCCTCCGAATCTTCAAACGCGGGGATGACATCATCACCAACACCGAGTACGATACCTTCCTCCCAATGGTACAGTTCTCGAAACCGACACGACCCCCACTTCCACAACAACCGTCCCAAGTTCTTCGAATCCTCAGATCATTCAGCTCGGATGGAACCACACGGTGATCTTCAGACCATTCCTGGAGGAAACATTCATGCGAATGGTCTGATAAATCCCGGTACGGCATATCCCACATGAAGAAGCTTCGCCGCCTAACTCCCTACGTCTACCAGAGAAAGCAGAACTGGGAAAAGCACGACAAGACGCGAATCAGCCGCAGATTTGTCAAGGTGACTGCCGTCAAACCTTACGGATTCGGCTACCAGTATTTCTTGGAATTTGACGTCCTCATGTATGGCAGAGGCAAACTTGATGGTGAGCTCAAAAAGTTCTTCTTCTAACGAGGCCGATCTGGATCGTTTAGATTTGGAAGACCTCCTCACACTGATCAAGTACCTTCAGGGTCCCATCCTTCATGGTAAAGAGATATGTTCGTCACACCATCTCCTTCGCTCGAGTATCAGACTACCAGATGGCCATCGAACGCTGTTAGTCGAAAGTCAACCTCCTCAGACCGAATCTGGAAGCTCCAACCATTGACTCTTATCTGCTCTACTTTCCGATGAAGATCCCGAAATACGGTGTTGTTTACCGTATGCTCAAGAAGAAAGAACGAAGGTTCATGCGCTTCAGTGAACTTTTGAACTTCTGTGACGGCACCCTCCTCTTAGTATACAACGGTCTTAAGAGCAGACTGCTAGCAGACTGCTTGCAGACCAAATTCCAAAACTGAAGCATGGCGACGGAAAGGCGCGGATCATCGAGGGTATGGATCTGATTGAAAAAAACTCAAAGAAAGGTTGATGCTCAGGAGAGTCGAAGTGGCTCTGAAGATGAGGACGAGGACGATCAAGGAATGGGATGAGTTCCAGCAACTCTCAAAGTGGGAGCCGGCGTTGAAGTTACCACCACCCTTCTGACTTCTTCCTAAAGGGGGAGATTTTTAGACCCTACTTTTGGGTTGTGAAGAAGTCAGAGGGCCTATCTGTAATTTTCCTTTTCTTAGTTTAATGTTTAGTTGGTTTAGTTCTCTTTTTGTAAGAAGTCATAGACTTCAAGGACTTGCTATGTAATTTTGTTTACCTAGATGCTATTTAAACATCCTTAGCTTCTAGGGTTTGCTTTATGTTTGTATTCCCACCTTGTTGGAGAACTCTTTAGTAGCCACATTTCTTATCATTACTAAACTTCTTCTCCATATTGTAGTATTCATATTTTTCTACAAACATCAACATTGTTAGACCTTTACATGTTTAGTTTGCTTACAATGTTTCTCCATCTTGTTTCACATTAGTTTTTGGAGTCACAGACCTGTAGAGAAGAAAAGTAAGAGGCCCCAACATATATTGAAAAAAATAATCAATATCGAAACAAAACCAATTTTAGGAACAATATCTAGGATAAAACCATATCATAAAAAAAATGAAGATCAATTTGTTATTCGTTCAGTACACTAATTAAACATTGGATTAATTGTTGAATTAGTAGGGCTAGTACTATCACATCATAGCGAGCGAGGATGAATTAGTTTTTACTTCTCTTACAATGCATCTCGGCATAATAATCAAGAATAAAAAAGAATCAAATTTAAAACAATATTTAATTAAAGCAATTCAAAATATATAGAATATTATTTCATAAGGGGGGGGGGGGGGGGGGGGGGGGAGGGATGTCGGTATTAACCATTAAAACAAATATAGTATTATAGTTATATTAAATGAGGGTAGATTAATACTATTTAGTTTCTATGTCATCCTCATTATGCGTTTTGTTTCGTCAAATCTGACAGAACAAAAAAAATACACCTTTTTGTTCCACCAGCTGCAATCCCTTTTCATATCCCACTAGTGGCCCGCACCGCGCGTTGCGCGGTGTTTAAAAAATAATATAAGTATTTGTGTATTAATTATACTTAATATGTTTTATTCACTTGTCCTACATAAGTAATATAAGTATATGTGTATTAATTATATTTAATAAGTTTTATTCATCCGTCCTATGTAAATACCGTTTAACTTATATGATACACGTTTTAGAATATTGACATTCTACCATCAATCATCCTATCATTTATGTTGTTTTGCATAATTGTAATCACATTATCTAAATAACTCAAAATCGTTTATATTATCGTTCAACATCTTTGTCCATAAAAACGAATTGGTGATAAACATCTTAATTTCAACAAATGCTTATCAAGTAAGAGTCATTTTCACACTTACCTGGTGTGAGACCCTCACTTCCTTATATAGCTTGTTGGTTAAAGCCCTAAATACATTGATAATATACTTTAGTTTTTGGGTTAATGACTTATAAGGGTAATGAACTATTCTGTTTGAGCATATTTTATCATTGGACTTTTTTTTATACTTAATGTACCATTGAACGGCATCGCACGTTGCGCGATGGTGATAGATTATTTAGACAATTTTGAAGTTAAATCGGGTGGAGAATCACATATCATATAATAAGATAATAAGAATTGATGTACATTTGAGACGAAGTTGCCTCATTATTCTTAGTTGTTTCTTTTGATATGTATAATTAAATAACAACCTATAAGTTCAACACTATCAAACTTTGTAATAGACTCGAATGATAAAAGAAATGTGTGAGGCTACTTATTATAATAATGATGTGCATGATGGGTATTTTTTTCATAACTCGTAATATATAGATTTATCCGCGACATAATATTCCTATAAAATATTTATATTCGATCATATGCGAATCTGATTTAATTGTTAATGTATCCACGTTCAAGTTTTTTTTCGATCTACTTAAGGCTATTTATTTATAGCTTAGTTTCTCGTTAAAGAATATTGAAAAGAGGTTTTAATAATATTATGCAAAATAAAAAATATTACATCAATTTTATTTACATATTTTGATTTCAATTTAAATTTAACATAAAAATGAAATTGAAATAATTACTATAGTAAGTTATTTTCGAATTTTATATACTTATTTATTCTATTTAATCTATATATATTTTTACAAATGTTAATTACTATTAAATTGATTTAACAAATCCAATAAATATTTATTCTTAATATATTTTAAATATATATTATTTTATTTAGTAGTAAGTATGTCATTTGTTCAAGAATTGACTAATATAAAATTTAATTATATTATCATTCCATATATATGTATATATATTGTCTCTATATTTATATATTAATTTTATTATTTAACTAAATGTTCATTCTTATTTTACTTATATATTGACTCTAATGTTATTTATATTTATATATTGGTGCCAATAAGATTTTAAATAATAATGGTGATTTTAATTTTATACGTTCATTCAAACTTTATATATTGATAGAAATTTTAGATACTTAGTTTTCTTTGTGAATAATACATATTAATATATATGTAGTACTAAAGAAAATGACTACAACTTGCGTGGTTGGTCATTTAAAAATATATTGTTTTCTAAATAATATATATATATATATAAAGAGTTATGTAAATAGTATAACTAACAATAATTATAAATGTATTATATTGACGTGATCCATCGTCATCTTCAATTAGTTATTTATATTAATTATAATATTTTTATTTTATTTAAATTACACATATTATTATATTTAAGTGTCATGTAAATGAAAGTATACATGTTGATTGTTGTAATTTTCATCCCTAATGAGTTCTTAAATATGTTGATTATATATATGTATATATATAGAGAGAGAGAGGAGGGAAAATCTTTTGTGAACCAAAAAAATAATATACAAACAATTTGAACCAATGCACTCCCTTGATCCTTAAATGTTATATGTATAAAAATATTATAATAATATGAAATAAAAAAAATTTAGATGCAAACAAAGAGTATGAATAATTTTATTTAATAAAAATTTTGTTATTAACTACATTAAAAAGGAAAATATTTTAGAGAAAAGTTAAAGAATAAATTTAGGATTGAATTGCTTAGAAAAATGGTATCTCATTGTTGGATTTTTTTAAATTGCAAATTAAGAAATTATAAGTACATTAAAAAATCAAAAGTGAATCCACAACAAAACAAAAAAAAATAAAAATAAAAAATACATAGATCGTACTTTGTAGTTTGGTTGTTGTCAACAAAAATAACTTTTATAAGAAAATACAAAATATAAGCAAAACGAATTAAGAAGAATGACATCACTTAAAACACCAATACAACATAAATATCAAATGCAAAGTAATAGTAATAGTAAGAAAAAAGAACATTATTCTATCGTTGCATACAAAACTAAGAAAATCTTTTTATATATAAAAAACTAATGATACTCATCCCAAAAACAACATATAAATCTTATAATCATAAAATTTATAATAAAAAGTGAAACGTTACCGGAAACTTTTACGAAGGTTGAGCAATAGTAACGAAGAAAAAAAAATTCTATAAAAGAGAAACAACAAAAATACATACAAACGTAATAGAATATAACATAGAACATAAAGGTTGTAGGTTAAGGGAGCATTAGGTTGTATTTATATATGGTTTTGTTGTAGGTTTTTTTATTAATTAATAAATGGGAATTTGAGGAGACCAAATTGAATGTCTATAAGAAGTTAAAAAATTGGAAATTAAAGGCTAATTAAATTGTAAGCAAAATTACCAAAGAAACTTTTTTGTAGTAAATTACAAAATTTTAATTAAGGGGTAGAATAGTATTTAACTTATTTAATATATAAAAAACTCAAAACAATGAAAAAAATCCTATAAGCTAATACTCGATAGATAGGATATCCACATCATTCTTCCAACATCTTACTTATATATATATATATCAAAATAAAAAAACAAAAAACTTTTATAATAACAATAAGGAATATACACAAAAACATATAAAAATAATATGGTGTTTTTTTATTGAAAAAAAATATAATATTGATTGGCACACATAAACAATATATAATTACGAAAATCATAAAAGGTGTTAGCTTACCTAGAAATTTTACGAATAATGAACAACAATCTTACAAACAAAGAAACCCAATAGCAAAACAAAGAACTAAAAGTTGTTGAAGTACATTTTTGGTGGAATATTTGGTTTAATTTATAGATGATTATGTTGTAGGTTTTCTTTTAATTAATGAATGAGAAGGTGAAAAGGGTGGAATAAATGTTTTTTGGTGGAATATTTGGTTTAATTTATTGATGATTATGTTGTAGGTTTTCTTTTAATTAATGAATGAGAAGGTGAAAAGGGTAGAATAAATATTTTATAAGTTAAATAATATGAAAGTTAAAGCTAATTAAATTGTTAAGTCAAATTACCAAAGAGTCCTTATTATATTAAAACATGCAATTTTCATTTAGGGGTAAAATAGTCTTTAGCTTATTTTATATTTAAAAAATTCAAAAAAAGGAGAAAATTCCTCTAAGCCAATACTCAATATATAGGATGCCACATCATTTTTCCAACATCCTACTTTTATATATATATAGATTCCTTGTTAGTATCTCATGTCCTGCCAAATATGAAACAGTAAGTTTATGTCTTATCAAATATCATGCCAAACATGGGCCATTGAGTTTTTATCCTATCTCTTGTCGTAACAAACATGGGAGGATGCTGCTTTGTCCTATTTATTCTGTCCTATCTCATATACCAAATGCAGTCTAAAGGGTGAAATGACAAAGATTATAATGAACCCATGTGATGCGTGTATTATGTGTGTGGAATGACAAAGAATGTTTGTATGCTAAACCTAAACGCAACCTCTATTTTTTCTATCAAACTCCATCTCATTTCACCTTAATGTGTCGACTCTTTCCATTTCATTTCACCCCTGTCACTTCTTTACATCTCATTTCATCGTAGTGTGTCGACCACCTCATGATCCCATCCATCTTACAGTCTCTCTACATCATGACCTATATCATCGAAAACCATTCTCAATCTGAATTAGACCCACCCCGGTTATCCATCTACAAATAAGATGAAAGCTATAGAGAATTATTGAGTGTGTAGAGAGATACATAGAGAACGTCCATAGTTGGGGTTCAAGACTCATTTGTAAGGTGAAAGGGAAGGGGTGCACCGCCTATGTGAAGGGTAGGTAGAACAGTGTGTCTACATGTGTGTGTGTGTGTGTGTGTGTGTGTGTTTGTGTTTGTGTTTGTGTCTACAAAGACTTAGGATCATATGAGACCAAGGATTTTTTGTGAGATTCATGAGACCAATCCCTAACCATTAGATCAAATTCCAAAAGTAATCTACGATGATAATGTGCAAGATGGCATTTTTGTGGTTATCTTGAAAACCAGGGGCAATATTGAACCATGTCTTACTTTTTTTTTTTTTTTCGAATTAATATCTACAAGTCTCACTAAATGTTTAGCAATTGGGTTTTCCGAATGATTCCAACGACCACCGTCTATTCCTTCCATCCACTTTGCCGAAAGCATCTTGAGCTAGTCAATATCTTCTCTATTACAATGAAATCGGTGAAAATCGTCTTCAACACCGAAGAGTAATCATATATTTGTAAGGAACTAAACTTAGGGTTTTGCTAATGCGGTTTGGTATACGTCTAACAACCAATATATTTTGGCTTATGTACCATACTGATCAACTTTATATTCTTTTATAAATGTAAAAAACATCATATGTTTCTCCTAACATTGACAACTTCTAGTTTTGCGTCTCAATCACCTCTCCTCGCTCATCAGTCATCATTAGCTATGTTCGTCATCAATTTCTCCCAATTTGTCTTTACTAGGCTATTTTTTACTACTATTAAAGAGTTAAAAACCAATTTTAGTATGTGTTTCTATAAAACAAGTCTATATGATTGAGGTATATCCATGTTTATTTTATCATCTTTCTAAGTTGCTTATGCATCTTTTCTTTCTCTTGTGAATTATTAAAAAATCAGAGGTATTAATGAACTAGTCTAGATACTACTCATGAATTATGAATCGAAGTTCTTGCTCTATTAGAGCATCCACAGTGGTGGAACTTTCAAGAACCTCACTTAACATATTTTTTCCTACCACGTCATTGTCATCTCAACAAATTAAGAACCTTCTTAAAACTCTACAATGGAGGTTCTTACAAAAACCTCACTTACTCTATTTATTTATAATATAATTTTTATTTATGTAAACTATTAGGTTCTTGTTCAAGCACCTGGGTTCCAATAAAAACTTGTGACTGGGCAAGAAACTCTGTCTCACAATGAAGGTTTTTGTAAAAACCCCATGAAGAACCTTAAGAAGAACCTCCATTGTGGATACTCTTAGAGTTAGGTTCTAGCTTATGTTTTTTATTAGGATTGAAACTGGAGTTCGGCAACTATTGAAAAATTTATTATGTTTGAGATTAACAAAGTATTTATTTTACTTCTTTTTGTTTATTTTATCTTAACGGCTGTTATAAGTTGTCTCCTTTTTGTTTTCTATTGGAATTTCGGTAGGTAATTATAGTAAAGACTCTAGCTTTATTAGGAAGTTTATATGTTAAAGCCACTATAGCATATAATTAATCAGGAGGCTTTTAGGTTTTTGAGATCATGTTTTGGTTAACTATTTGAATTCCACTTGCATCGTTTTTCTCCTTTTATCACTATGTAAATATACCCCCAATTTACAGTTTTATTCAAGGCTAGCTGCCAATTTCAAAATTTTGAAAATCAAATAATACTATTTGGTTCGAAGGAAGCTTGTTGACCTTTAGCTTCCAAATAAAACAACCCAATCTTTACGGTAAGTTTTTTTTGGAAGGGTATCCGAGGCTTTGCCCCGACTAATCCTGGCAAAGTTCACCGACAGCTAAAGCATGCTACCTTGAGTTAATCCCCAGTGGCCACAATCTGGAAGCGCCTGGATTCAAACCTGGGGTAGAAGGGTTAACTAGCCACTTCTCCCACAGGCCTTAACCAGTACGCCACAGCCTTGTGGTTATCTTTACAGTAAGTTCGTTGTGAAGGTACATTTGAACCATCCCTTCCTTGAAGAGTTGTATTCTGAGTTAAGAGAGCCAGTTATAGTAGACATTAAATTAAAGAAATCATTTTAATCATAAAAATGAAGAAGGAAAAAAAGATATAAAGCAACAACATTTGATGTTTCCATGAAGACAACATCGTGTAACATATCAACTTACTCTATAGCGTTCCATAACCATTAGTTAAGAGAGAATGTTTGTCAATATAGTGTTGGAAATCTATTAGGACTAAATCATCCTAATTAATGAAAATTGATAAAGTTATTTAGTCTGTAATGTAATAGTTAGTTTTACATTATTTGGGTTTTTATGGATTTGGACCTCATTGTATTTGGACGCCTATTCAAAAGGGTCTTGGACTAGGGTTTAGGGTATGAGAGTCGACTAAGTTTATTGTGTGTGTCTGAATGAGAGTATTCATGTGTATGGTAAAGAAGCAGGGGCGGAGGGCCATAGGGGTTGGGCTCCCCCCCCCCCCCCCCCCCCCAAAAAAAAATAAATAAAAAATAAATAATAAATAAATAATAATAATGATAATAATAATAATAATAAAAATAGCATAGATATCATATATAGGATAACACACATATCTTTAGGTTATTGTGGTTGGGCTCCACGCAAAAGGTTAGAGCTTCGATTCATGGCTGCCGCATTTTTCATTTATGAGATTTTTTTTTCCTCAACATAATTTTTCAAAGTCTAAAATATCTCAAATGAAGTTTTTATTATAAAAATCATATTATTATTTGTTCATTTATTTTTTTCTTCCTATAAAAAGCTCTTAAAATAAAAAATTCCAAATATCTATAAAAGATTGTATTCAATTTTAATAGACCTTTTATTATAAAAACTACATATTGTTTATTTATTTATTTATTATAATATGATATATATTTATAATAATATTATTTATGTAAATATATCATTTTAAAAAATCTATTTAGGAATACAAATGATATATATTTACTTTTCAAACAACTATTTTCCAGAAAGTCTTTGGGACCTATTAAATAGTTACCCCAGATAACTACTTACCAAATCATATTACCCACCCGGGTACGAGCGAAAGCAAGGATGAGTGTCTTACCGCAGTAAATGAGGGTTGTTGTCTCTTACCATGGTAAGCACTTACCGGGTAAATTGTTGCATATGGTAAAGTTTTTATGAACTAAAATCATACCCGGTAAGTTAGTGATAGTGTTGAGCTTTGTTGGTAAACATTTACCCGGGTAAGCGTTAGGTAAACGGAACCTTTATAAAAGACTTATGTACGATATAAGACACTATCATTTCTGTTAGGACCAAATTGTCCTAATTAGTGAAAGTTCTATAAAGAAACCTTTAAGATTGATTATTTTGTAATTAGCTAGTTAGTGTAGCTAATGGGCTTGGGCTTTTGTAATTAGGCCCTATATATAAAGGGTTTATGCTTGGGAAGAAAGGGTGAGAAAGTGAGAAGCCATTCAATGAGAGTCGATTAAGGTGTATGTGTGTGTTTTTCTTGTAGTTTGAGAGCTCTCTAATAAATGCAAGAACTCATCTTTTCATCTTGTTGATTTCTCTATCAAATCCTTTATTGTTTGATTATTTGAGACCAACAAATGGTATCAGAGCCAAACAAATCATTAGATTTGTTTGTACCTATTGAATCATTCAATTAGAGGTGTTTTTATTTTTTTTGGGTTTTGAACCTTTGTTCTTGAAGAAAGTTTGAATTTGGATTTTTGGAGTTTGGATCTTGATCGAGATGATGAAGATTGGTGTTTGGGTTGTGATTATATCCCGACTCGGGAAACATGAATAACTCAAATCGGGTATTCGAGTTTCCCGACTCGTTCTTAAGTGGAACCTTTGATCTTTCAAATATCCCGACTCGGGAAACATGAATAACCCGACTCGGGTATTCGAGTTTCCCGACTCGTTCTTAAGTGGAACCTTTGATTTTTCAAGTTTCCCGACTCCAGATCTGTGTTTCCCAATGTTCACATGGCATCATCAAGATAGGGACTCACATTTGGAAAGTAATGGATTTTGATTTGGAAAGTGAAGTTGGAAATATTTTTATGGTTGAAAAATTCGAATCGGAAAAAAAATTGTTCTCCCGACATGACTACGTCAATATTGGACTCGGGAAATTCAATTTGGAAAATTTCGATTTGGTTTCCCGACTCATCACGTGTTGCTCTCAAGAAAATCATTTATATATATTAAAGGAAGAACCACCAATAATGAGGTGGCATCCTCTAAAGGCTAGAAATACATTTATCTTTTTTCTCATTTATTCTTTTTTTTTACATTTTTTTCTAATTGCAACACTAATTACCCCATGAATATTAATTGGTACTTATGTTTGTATTTAAATACCATCTCTTCATTTTCCTTTCCCACTCTTCATCTTCCAACCATTTTATACTATAAATTATGATTTGTCATCAATTCACCATGTCCATTTTTGATGGTTATCATTTTTTCACATAAACTTTGAGAAACTAATAGAGGTATGCATCTCTTTTACTTTTTTATTAGGACTTTAAAGTTTTTTTTGTATAATTTTGTTTGTAATATTTTTTCTTTGGTTTTTTCCAATGATGGAACCTTGGTATTGTTTTTGTAAAGGGTTCTAACTTTGGTATTGTTCAATATATTGATTCAGTTAGTGATTATCCCCCATTGTAATTTGATAATATTCTTCTAACCCATGAATTATAGAGCTCCATCATGAATCCATATTTTTCTACACGACTAGAATTGGAGAACCGACGGAGGAGGTACTCATGGCGAGGGAGAGCCGCACGAGGGACATCTTTTTCATTTGATATCTCATTTTTTGGTACTTATGTCTTCTTTGTTTATTTTTCTATGTTCCTTTTTCTTTCTCATATATGTATATAACCATTTCTTCTTTCTGCAAAATAATATTGAAATGGTGGTTAATGGAATTTCATTTGATACTTCGTTTTTTTGTACTTACGCCTTCTTTATTTTTTTTCCTTCTATGTTCCCTTTTCTTTCTCATATATGTATGTAAGACATTTTCTTTCTGTAAACTAATATTGAAATGGTGATTAATGAAATTTCTTTCATAGTCAATCTAAAGATAGAGAAATCTTTTTGCAAGCAATTGTCATGTTCCATTTTCTTTCTCATATATGTATATAACTACTTTTTCTTTTTGTAAGCTAATATTGAAATGGTGATTAATGAAATTTCTTTCGTAGTCACTTCGAAGACAGAGATTTGCAAGCAATTATTGGACATAATCACACATCGCAGTTGTTTGTCCCTAAATTAGAATAGAGGAGAAATGGATTGAAATCTATGATAAAGTGATGAACACAAAGCTTGACAAAAGCATCAATGGTGATAAAATAAATGTTGCAATAAAGAGTAATTTCCAAGGATTATGCATTCATCATCAAAAACCCTAACCATCTCATTCCTTAAATAGGAATGAGGTAAAATACAAGATTGTCATAAACGGCCCCCGAGGTTCCAAACCTCTAAACAAGGGCATACAAAAGATAATTGTTCACAAACCAAAGGAATTAAACTAATAAAACAGTAAATGATAGAACTTCTGACTCTTCCCAACAAAGAGGTCTAACAATCTTCCCCTTTGGGAAGAAGTCAGAAGGGTGGCGGTAGCTCCAGCGCAGGTTCCCACTTTGACATCTGAAGGAACTCGTCCCAATCTCCAATAATCCTCGCTCGCATCTTCATAGCGGCTTCGACTCGGCGATACATCAGCCTCTCCTTCAGTTTCCACTCGATCAGGTTCATTGCTTCCAAAATCTTTCCCTTCCCATCAATGATCTTCGACCCAGGAACTTGATCCGCCAGAAGTCTGCTCTGCATTCCGTTGTAGACGTAGAGCAGGGTGCCGTCGCAAAATTTGGCAAGCTCGCTAAAACGCATAAACTTGCGTTCTTTCTTCTTCCTGGTGACGTAGACGACCCCATGTTTTGGTATCCTGAACGGCATGTAGGGAAGGTAAGCACCAATTGCAGACACTTGCAAATTTGGACGGAGAAGGTTGACTTTGGGGTGGTGGCTCTCGATGGCAAGTTGGTAGTCCGTCACACGTGCAAGAGTGATCGCATGACGAACATACCTCTTCAGAATCTCGGTGCCGTCTCGGTAGTATTCCGGTCGGAGGATTGGGCCTTCTAGATATTTGATGAGCGCGAGGATGTCTTCAAGATGTACCCGCTCCAGATCTGCTTCGGTGAACGTCCAGTTTTGTAGCTCTCCAGCGGGAATACCGGTCCCATACATGCGAACATCGAACTCGAGGAATAACTGGTGTCCGTGTTTGTAAGGACGAACAACAGTTACCTTCGCGAATCGACGTCGTATCCTTTGACGTTCGTGGGTTGCCCAGTTACACATCCTCTGGTGGACGTATGCAGTTCTTCTTCGCAGCTTCTTGATGTGAGAGATCCCGAAGTAGACTTTTCGGGACCATGTGTGCAGCTTTTCTTGCTGGAAGATCCGGGTGAAAGACTCCTCGAGGAACGGCCTGAAGATGGCCGTGTGATTCCAGTTTAACTGGATGATGGTAGGAGTGGAGGATTCTGGAGTTGTTGTGGAGATCGTTCGTGGAGCTTCAGGAGTGGGGAACTCTATTGTGGAGAAGAGGTTGTCGTAGTCTGTGCTCCGGAGGATGTCATCCCCCTTCTGATAAATCCGGAGGCTTTGAGCGAGCGACCGAAGTATTCTCCGGGCTTCTTCCGGAATCTTAATCTCTGAGAGGTCTGTCGGTGCTGCTTCCGGGGGAACAACATCAATGTCAGCAGTCTCGGCTAGATGAGGGAATTGTATCACCTCGCCTGGTGGGATTGACTCGTAGTGCCAATCCGACACATCAAGAGCCTCCGTATTTGAATCTTCGTACGGAATGTCGGCGGCAGACTCTGATGGAGCGCTTGACGGAGCTGCAGTAGAAGCTGGAGCCGAGGAGGAACCGGAACCAGAGGCTAACTGGAGCTCGATGCGAAGCCTTTTAGAAGCTTGGACCTCCCCCTCATGAGGACCCGGTGCCGAGTCATCAAGGTCATCATGCCTCCGTTTGGAAGGCCGAGCTTGAGACCGACACATGGCCTCCAATTCCCGGAAGCGCTGCTGAAGGAGCTCGATCTGGGCGTCTCTCTCTCGAAGCTGGGCGGAGAGGCGATCATTCTGAGTGGTGTAGGAGGAAATCATGATCGCGTGCTCCGTCTCCGTGACATATCCAGGGATGTCTGGTAGGTTGCCCGAGGTAGGAGGTGGAAGGCGGAGAACATCTTCGGACTGTCGAGGGATAGGAACTTCGGTTGATGGGGCTTCCTCCGTATGCTTGCCCTTGATCCGCCGTTTGAGCTCATAAAGCTCCTGATCCCGGTCTTCTTGAGTCTTCCTCGATGCCTCAAGATCTGCTAATCGCTTTCGCTCTGTCTCGGCCAAGGCACGCTCCAACGCCTCGACTCGTGCATCCCTAGCCTTGTTGGCTTCCTCCATTGCTTGCATTCGTGAGTGGACGACTTTTAGGATGTCGTCCAAATCCGTCGGACCTTCAAGTCCCATTGGTACAGGGGTGGTTTTAGGGATTCCACCCGAATCCATCAGGCCTAAAAGCCCCGGTGTTGCGTGAGCGTCTTTAGAGACTTCGCTCGAGTCTGTCGGACCCGGTCCCAGTGGTACTAAACCCGGTGCTGCTTGAGCTCCAGTTGTCGAGAAGAGACCTATAGAGGTGCTCTCTCGGCCCGATGTCACCGCTGGAGTAATATTGACGGTGTCAGGGCTTTCGGTGGATCCTCGAAGGGCGTCTTCTGACGCACCAACTCTCCCCGTTCCGGTAGAGTCCCGCGGGATCTCTACTTGAGTAGCCGACGAGCGTGTCCTAAAAATCGAAGGGATCGTGTAAGTCCCGGGAATTGGCTCTACGACTCTACGTGCATTGAAGCAAGTCGAGAGGTGGGGCAGATCCTCTCTTATCTCAACACCGGCAGACTCTGAGTGAGTGGCTGGTGGAAGTTGTGCTATATTCCCGTGAGAGACTGAAACGACCATCTATTGAGAGATGGTCGAGTGGCTGGTTGAGGTGTGCAAATGCGCTAGTTGGCTGCTAGCGTCTTGACCAGACACCATAGGGTGCCCGGTCTCGATGTGGGTTGCCTCTCTGTTGGTTGGACTCTGGGATGGGGGGACTTCCGGTTCTAACCTATGCGGCTCTTCTTCTCCGACCGCTTCCTGAATCTGAGCCCACGGCTCATCCAACTGGACCTCTGCCTCTTCGGTCTCTTTTTCTAATCTCACTCTCTCTTCCTCCTGTTCACTATCTAACCTTCCCCAGCCGGTAGCAACTTTGGCTTCTCCTTCCTTCTCACGACCGACAGTTCGGTCATCCGACATCTGATCTCCGCCAAGGTTGAGATCATCAGAAACACCATCATCATTGAACAAGGAAGTTACCTCGTCGTCATCTCTCTTGAGGGCTTTCCCGCCCTTAGCTGGTTCCGTCTCTTGGAACTCCTCATTAGATCCGTAGTCAAGCTTCTCGGATTCTGTTGCCTCGTCATCTTCCTCACGACGGTCAGAATGAGCGTGATCAGAATACTCATGACCGTCGAAGTCGTCGCCGGAAGGATCTCTAGATGGTTCTCCTTGTGGTTGTGGGGCCGTGCTCGCATGAGGTGGGGTGGGGAAGTGTGCTTGTTCTTGTAGGGAAGCTTCCACTTCCACCTCCATAGGCTCGGTTTGTTGCGGTGGCGACGGCGTGCGGCGATCCTCGGATGACGAGTGAACGGGGGATTGCTGGAGTATTCCGGTGTATTGCTTGACACGGTAGCCAAGCATGAGATCACGTTCAACGGTAACTTGCGGCGTCTCATCAACGTATGTGCGTGTGCGGGCACGGGGAGCCCGAGTCTCGGTGGCTCTCAGAATGGCCTCGGCTCCCTCAATGTGAGGACTAGCGGACATTGGTACAATTCTACCCGCTTCTCCCCTCACGTCTACGCTCATAACTCCCGAGCCAGAAGCTCCCCCACTGGAGCTTTGGCCCGCCATGCCGGTGGCACGACTTCTACGAGGGACGAGTTGCGCGTCCGGGGTAGGGCTCCTCGGTTCTGAGGAGTCCGTGGACGCGGCTTCTAAGCCTATAGACACACGGTAAAGCCTAACACTCTCTGCCCTATGGTCCGCCATACTCAACACATTCTCAGGGATGGGCATTTTTACCTGGCCGCGCTTCAGAGTCCTCTTGTTCATTCTTCCAATCTGCTGGCTCTGGAAGCGCTGGTGGCCTGATCTGCGTCGGACCGTCGGGTGGCGATCCATATGATCGCGGATGATGATGCTGAAGAACCGCATCCATGGGATGGATGTGTGACGGTTCCTTGCAGGGCCTGCCCTGACGTCGTTGACAATGTCCAACCAGAGTTGTTGAGCAAAGTCAATTCGCCTTCCGTAGGCGACAGCATGAATAACGTGCCAAAGATGGGTGGATGCTCGGTCCACGCCGTGAGTCTTCGAAGATAGAGTACGGTTCAGGATGTTGAAGACTGAGAACCAGATCGGGGGTAGCATCCCCTGAGTGACGTGGGAGATCCCGTTCAGCCTTTGAGATGGTGTGGCATGGACTCCGAGTGCGAGAATCTCGCTAAAGAGCTCGGCGCCGGTAACTAATGGCTCTAACGGGGCCTCAGGAGTGGCGGTAGGCAAGTGAAGGATTCGCTTGAGATCCTCCAGGGTGATTATCAGCTCGGTGTGATCGACGCGCCCCACGATGGTTTGCACGCCGTCTCTGGTTTCAACTCGGGACGTTCTCCAGAATTGCTGAAGGTACAACACTGGGATGTTGGCAGTGGTCTGCATCGCGTACGCCAACGGATGCACCTTTAGGATCCCGAGTACCACTTCGTCTTGAACAACGAAGTTTGCTAGGTCGACATATTCGTTGTTCTGGTTGATCGGACGAATGTTGCTCGGGGAGATGAGAGCGCGATCAGCGGCGTTGTTGATTGGCGAAGGAGGGGCGTTCGGTTGTTGAGCCATTTCTGTCAAGTCAAGACGAGAAAAGGCATTAGTAAGTGCTCTGAAAGATGCTAAGTGAAAAAGACTATACCCTCGACTAGGCACGAGTCGGAAAACCTCGAAAACCCAAAAATGAGTGTTTCGTATTTTCCGAGTCGAAAACGAGCAAACACACGAGGGGAGCATTTTCCGATTCGGAAAAGAGGGTTTTCCGAATCGAAATGCTCAGCACTAGAAAAATTTAAGGCATACATAGAGATAAGTTTCCCGATTCGGAAAACAATGTTTTCCGAATCGGGAAACACAATACTTACAAAAATTAAAGGCACGTAAACAAGAGGGGTTTTCCGATTCGGAAAACATTGTTTTCCGAATCGGGAAACAAGGTACTTAGGAAATAAAGGCATGCTCAACAGATGGGTTTTCCGATTCGGAAAACAATAACACTTAGAAAATAAACGAGCAAAACTTGTCCTCACACTCGATTCAGAAAACCTCGGAAACCCATAAGGGTAATTCCATGTTTTCCGAATCGGAAAAGATAACACTTGAAAAAAAACGAGGCTCAAGTTTGGATTCGGAAAACTTGATAATCCGAATCGGATTTATCTGGTTTTCCGAATCGGAAAACATACATGAATACTCAACGGCTTTGGGTTCGGAAAACATGAACACTCATGTTTTCCGATTCGGAAAACATGAACACTCATGTTTTCCGATTCGGAAAACCGAGTCTGTTCGTTTTCCAAGTCCAAAAACCGTCCACAAAACATCGATTTGAAGCTCTAAACTAGTAACATGCATCCTAAATCAGTAATAAACAAGTTCTGAAGCATTTTTGGATCGATTTAACGTCCCGAAATCCCATTCCAAGAAGTTTGGGTTTCGGGCAAGTTTTAAAACTTTAGGCTTCGATTCAGACCTTAAAACGATTAGATTCAACGTTATAACTACGTAAGGATTGTTCGTGAACTTACCAGGATAGCAGAAACATATTCGCATCGATGAACGGATAAAAAACGAGCAGATTCGGGATCGGTTGCGAGAGCGGTTATCGGGTGAGAATTTAGAGAGAAAAGTGAAATTTTTGAAAATTGTTAATAGTAAACCTTGAAAACCGGTATTTATATTTTTACCGTTTTACACTGCGTTTGGGTTGAAAAACACTGTGTTTGGCTGTCCTTTTGGCTCTCTTAACCCGACTTTCACCAATTGGCAAAAATAACCCCTGGACTTGAAGTTTCAAGAAACTTACAAACAAGTCCCTGAACTTGTAGTTTAAAGAAATTTTCAAAACAGACCCTGGACTACAAGTTTCGCAAAAGTTCAAAACGAGTCCCTGAACATAAAATTCAGAAAGTGGCAAAGTTAGTCCCCGAACATGTAAGTTCAGATCATGTACTCTACCGCCCCTGAACTTTCAAGTTCGCAAAAATTTACAATTTCAGCTCCCGATCCACGAATAAAGAGACTTACCTGGTACGTCTCAACTCGGTTTTGTGCAAGTTCTGATCTGAAGTAACCAGAAGTCGTCGTGAGGTTCCACACCTACAAAATAAATTCTTGAAAGGTATCCATTGTAGTGTGGATCCGAGAACGTTAGAAAAACAAGCAGATAAAGATATGACACTCCCCCTCGATTCATGCAGACATTCAAAGACTCTCAAAGACTCTCCCTACACACATGCATACCTAAAATGAATTCCGGACTCCCCCTAGACCTCAGGCAGGGAGGTCTAGCATTCCCAATTTGCTCAGTAGAAAGAAGTGACGCTTCTCATCAAACGGCTTGGTGAACAGATCAGCAAGCTGATAGTCACTTTCAACAAAGTACAGTTCAACATTACCTTTCTCGACGTGGTCCTTGATGAAATGATATCGGATGTCGATATGCTTCGTTCGAGAATGCTGAACCGGATTCGCCGTGATTTGAATCGCTCTTTTGGAGTCGCAGTAAATGGGAATCCTCTGCATTGTGTATCCAAAGTCGGCAAGTTGAGTTTTCATCCAAAGAACGTGCGAGCAGCAGCAGGCGGCGGCCACATATTCAGCCTCCGCAGTGGATAGAGATACACAATTCTGCTTCCGGGATGACCAACTCACCAACTTGTCCCCGAGGAATTGGCAAGCACCAGATGTGCTTTTCCTGTTTAGCTTACAACCTGCATGGTCTGAGTCTGTATATGCGATTAGTTCAAAACCAGAATCCTTTGGGTACCAAAGGCCAAAATCCGGCGTGCCTTTGAGATACCTAAGGATTCTTTTGACTGCAGACAAGTGTGAATCACGAGGATCACACTGGAAACGAGCGCAGACACCCGTGGAGAAGACAATGTCGGGTCTACTAGCCGTGAGATATAAGAGGGAACCAATGATTGCCCGATAAGTCTTCTGGTCAACCGGTTTACCAGAAGAATCAGCGTTTAGTTGAAAATTCCTGGGCATTGGTGTTGCCGCAGAGTTTGAACCACCGAAATCAAAGCGTTTTAAAAGATCTTGAACATATTTAGCTTGATTTATAAAAATGCCATCAGGGCGTTGTCGAACTTGAAGTCCTAAAAAGAACGTCAACTCGCCCATCATGCTCATTTTAAATTGGGATTTCATGGTGTTTTCAAACTCTTGGCACATCTCAGGCTTTGTAGATGCAAAGATAATATCATCCACGTATGTCTGAACTATGATTAAGTCACTACCTGATCTCTTAAGAAACAAAGTGGGATCGATTGTACCTTTCTTGTAGCCAACTCCTAGCAAGTAATCAGTGAGAGTTTCGTACCATGCCCTAGGAGCTTGCTTGAGACCGTAAAGAGCCTTATCCAACACGTACACGTGATTAGGATATCTGGGATCGACGAATCCTTCTGGTTGCTCAACGTACACCTCTTCTTGAAGAACACCGTTCAAGAAGGCACACTTGACGTCCATTTGATAGACCGTCATGTTCTTGTGTGCGGCGTATGCAAGGAAGATCCGAATAGCCTCGATCCGAGCCACGGGCGCAAACGTCTCATCGTAATCAATACCCTCTTGTTGGCGATAACCTTTGGCAACCAATCGATCCTTGTTCTGGATGATGAGATCGTTCTCATCTTTCTTGTTCCGGAATATCCACTTCAGCCCGATTATGGACTTTCCCCACGGTCTGGTTACCAAACGCCATACTTTGTTTCTCTCGAATTCCGCAAGCTCTTCTTGCATTGCTAAATCCCAATCAGGATCGGCAAGAGCCTGTGAAACATCCGAAGGTTCAAAGTCACTTAAGAACCCTCCGAATAGAATCAGGTCTTCTACGTTCTTTGAAGATCGCGTCTTGACAGGTTGTGATGGACTCCCGATGATCTAGGAGGGGGGATGATCTCGTGTCCACTTTCGAGTGTGTGGAAGAGTGACATAAGCTTGTTGGTTGTTGGATGCGTCGTTCTCATCTTGCATGGCAAAGACCTCTCGTTGGTTTCTACTCGATGAACCTGCTTCCGGATTAGTCTGCGGTGCTGCCTCTAACCGGGGCTCACGCACCACCTGAGCATAGGTTCTTTGAGCTGAACTAGGTGACGGTAGCGGAGCTTCTTCCGGGATTGGTGAAAGAACAGGGTGTGGGGTCTGTTCTCGAATGGGTTCCGGTGAGGCAGCAGATGAAGTTTCAGGGGGAGAGATCGCCGACTCTGGTGTCACTAAGTTTGTAGAAGTGCTTGAAGAAGGCTCAGTGACGAAAGCATCAGATGTCACGGAAGTAGTGGTTGAACCAGCATGAGCAGGAACTACAATCGGACCCGTGAGAGTAGGTAGATCGTAATCTGCGAGGTCTATGATGTCTAAAGCAAAAGAGTTAGTGGAAGAATCTGTGCAAGGTGGTGCGGTGAACAGTTCAGGGAATGAGGCATCTACATTACTCGGACTTGCAACATAATAGGTTTCAGTTTCAGAAAAATCAACATTTGAGCTTTCCAAGATGGTTCGGGTCCGTTTGTTGAAAACCCTATAAGCCTTTGAGTTAGGTGAGTATCCGATGAAGATAGACTCATCAGACTTGGGTTCAAACTTTCCCAAATCATCCCGGTCATTTAAAACATAACATTTACATCCAAAAACTCTAAAGTAATCGATGTTTGGCTTACGCTGTTCGACCATCTCGTAGGCGGTTTTACCGGTCCGCTTAACGATCAAAGTCCGATTCTGCGTGTAGCATGCTGTTGAGACTGCTTCAGCCCAAAATGATTGAGGAACTCCTAAATGAGCCATCATGGATCTCGCTGCTTCGACTAACGTCCAGTTCTTCCTTTCTACAACTCCATTCTGTTGAGGAGTGCGCACATCAGAGAAGTTGTGAGAGATTCCTACATCTTCAAGAAAGGATTGCAGTTTGGCATTGCGAAACTCGGTACCGTTGTCACTTCTTAACTTCTTCACCCGGCGACCCAAGAGAACTTGAATCCGCTTGATGAAGGCTATGATTCGATCGGCAGCATCAGATTTGGCTCTAAGAAATTCAAGCCAGGTGAACCTTGAGAACTCATCGACGAGAACCAACATGTACTTCTTTCTGGCTAGGCTCTCAGTTCTTGTAGGTCAACACAGATCCATGTGTATCATGTCAAGGGGATTTTTGCTATTTGAATCCATCTTCGGTGGATGGGAGCTTCTCTTCATCTTTCCTTGCTCACAAGCAGGACAAAGTGTATCCTTGGAAAGACGAGTCTCCGGTAATCCCTTGACGAGGCGTTTTGAAACCAGCTTGTTCATGTCTTTAAAGTTCTGATGGCAAAGTCTTCGATGCCACAACCAACTATCCTCTTTTGATGCCTTAGCGAGCAAACAGATTGCATTCCTCGGATTAGAAAGTGCTTTCAAACTGAGGGTGTGTCTGAGGGATTGAACGGAAGACGGTGGAGTAAAGATTGCCGTTCCTTTGTGCACTAAGGACGACGTTGTTGTCTTCATCATTCACATCGCTTCCGTATTGAAATTGCTTCACCCAGTATCCGTTGTCACAGAACTGACTGGAGCTGAACATGTTGTATCCTAACCCCTCAACATACCTTACATCTTTGATGATGTATCTCCCGTCCGTGATTTTTCCATAACCCACCATTGGCTTAGGTGTCTTGTCGGCAGTTTTAACATATCCCTCAAACCTTTCAACATAGTCGAAAAGGAAGGATCTCTGACCAGTCATGTGTCTATATGCACCGGAGTCGAAGTACCACACATGACTGACCTGCAAGACAGATTAAGCTTGTTTAGGGACCCATTGCCAAATGGATTCCTTTGGGTTAGAGACAGATAAATCAGTCGGTGTAGTCCCCTTTTCGGATTTCTCCTTAGGCGGAGGAGACTCCACTGACGAAGAGGATTTAGCTTTTCCTCTTTTTCTTCCCCTTCTCTTTCGGGATTTGACATTAGATTGAGAAGCATTGAAAGAGTTAGACACACCATAGCGTAGGAAATTATCAAACATAAAACACATGTCATTGCGAAACGTATCAAAAGCATCGTTTAAGTTGCGATTACGGTTTACAGACATATTCGAATGAAATCCTACACTAGGTGGAGCATAGCCTAAACCCGCACGGCCAGGACTATGCTTCTTAGGGAAAGCAGTAAAGGTGTTGTTTCTCTCCTGATGATCCTTTCTTGGTGGCTTCACATTCTTTCCACCATCTTTCCTCCTCGCATCTGCATTCAAAGCACGGTTTATCAGAAATGGATTTGCCACCTTTTCTAGATGACGGTTTTGAAAATTTAGGTTTAGTGGAACTGAAAGGTTGATTAGGCTTTACCCGAGATGTCTCACCCACGGCAAAAGTACTTGAATTAAAGTCAAGACCTTTGATGGGTTTTACTGAGGCACAAGCATCGTTAGAGTTGGATTTCTTGTTCTGGAGTCCCTTGGGTGTGTGAGGCTTAACTGACTTTTCCCTGTCAGTGCCAACACGATTTGCACCCTTGGGGTTGCTTATCTCAGAACCAGAAGCTTGTGGCTCAGCAGGCTTCTCAGGTTTTAAAACAACAGACTGTTCTTTCTTTGGAATCAAACCAAAAGGATCATCAACCTCGTCTAAAAATATTTTCACATCATATTCAACATTGGGATCCAGGTCTGGTTTGGGCTTTGGGTTAGCTAAACTATGGTTGAGAACCGGATAAGTCGTATCGTCATCAGAATCCAAAGAGTAAAAGTTTTCAAAATCCATAATTTTCCGTCTCAAAAGGGAATTAGACACACTTTATCCTTTCATCATGAAAAAGCTCTTTTGATATTTCTAAGTGAACATCTTGGAGAATGTATCGCGTTTGAAGATCCGCAACCTTGATTTTAAAATTAGCAAAGGCTGAGGTTGCGGTCTCACACTCTGAAGAAAGCCTAATTCTCTCGGCGTTAGCCTCAAGTAAGTCCTTTTCAAGGGTGTGAACCAAGGTGTCCTTTTCCGAAACAATCGCTATTAGATTCAGAATCTGATGTTGACAGGCATCTAAGTCCGTGGATTTCAATATAAGTTCAAACACCTCCTTCTCTAGTTTGACTAGGTCGGGACTCTTAGTTGCGGAAATATCCTCGGGTGGGATAACTAAGGTCTCTTCTGAAAGTTCCATTTCCCTAGTGTTATAACTAGTGTTCAGGTCGGTGTAGTTGATGGGAGGCATAGCTACACGAGGGGTTCTAGCCTTAATGCCTTCCCATGAAGGCTGGGTGTTGGTCGGATCACTAGCAGGAACGAAGATAGGTTTGTTCGGAGCAGGACTTGTGGGTGGACTGCCTGAGGTACTGTTTGACGGACTGGTGGTTCTAGTGATGGTCTCACCATTGATTACTTCAGTGTACGTGACAGTCTGTCTAACATATTCCTCAGTTACGTGTCCTCCTACAAAAACAGGTTTGGGCTTGGAGGCGGCCATGTCCTCAAAGTTGTATAGATGTGAAGATGCCTTTTCTAAAACATGATTTTCGGAAAGTCCAAGGCCGGGTTTAGCTTTATAAAAAGGATTCTTGTTGGCGTGCTGAGTGAGAATACTCAGAGTCTGTTCAGATTGTCCTCTTTTGAAATTGTTATCTTCAAGCTCTTGAATTTTAGAAAACAATCTAGTTCTTTCTTCAGAAAGCAACTGGAATTTGATTGTGAGCTCTCCATGGTCACTGTTAAGTTCCTCATGGGATTTTTTAAGACATAAAAGTTTGTTTGAAAGGTTGGACTCTCTAATACCAGACTCAAGTATCTCTCGGTTATAATCTATGGTCAAATCCTCGAGAGAGCTTTTGTAAATGGCACTGTCAGTTCTAAATTTCGTGACGAGGTTCCTTTCCGATTGGAGACTACTCTCTAAGTCACAAATTTTAGCTTCTAACATTGCCATAGAATCAGTAATATCGGGAATAGTGGATACCTCAGATGGATCGATGTCTTGGTAAGTGCTAGGACCAACAGCTTCTGGTCCCTCGAAATCGGCCATCAAGCACAAACCCTTCACCATATGGTCATCCTCATCCGAGCTCTCTTCCTCGCACACCCAATTCTCCTCATCCACAAGCAAAGCAACCCCTTTCTCCTTCTTCCTCATCAAAGCAGCCTTTTTCTCAAAGTAGGCAGCATCCTTGTACTTTACTGAGCAGTCTCTGGCATAGTGTCCCAACTTACCACACTTGTAACAAGTGGTAGTGGGATTGGCAGCTTGTTGAGGAGCGGGGTTCTGGTTCATGGGAATCGGGGGTTGATTTGACCTTTGACCACCTTGGTCGGCAGGAGCTTGTTGATCTTCTCTAGGAGCTTGTCTGGAACTGCTTCCCCGTTGATCACCACCATTGTAGCTTCCTTTGCCGCGATCCATTCTCTCATCTGACCAGCGATCATTCCTTTCTTGCTCAAATCCATAACCCGGTCCTTGATCAAGTCTTCCTCCATCATATCTTCCTCCGTATCCGCCTTCATACCCTTGACGGTCGATATACCCAGACTCAGGAGTGTATTGCCTCAAGCTTCTTCGGTAGTTGAGGTCGGAGACCTGACCTCTCCAGTCTCCTTGATACCCTGGACCTCCTTGATAGTCTAGGTAAGTGTTATCTCTTTTGGGTTGATCTCTGAATCTCCCTTGGTCTTCTCTGTACCTTCCCTGCTCGTTGCGAAACCTTCCCTGATCATATGCTTGAAATCTTTCCCCTTGATGATAGTTTCCTCTGCCTTGGTTACCGAACTGAGATCTATCCATCTGATAATGTCCTCCCCTGCCTTGCCCCATTCTGCCTCCACTTGGAAATCCAGATCCCGGTGATCTGTTAAATCCACGGTTTGCGTTCAACTTTTGCAGTGTCACCACCCTGCATCTGTTGCTCAATCTCCAGCCAGACGTCTCGTGCGTTGGTTAGACAGTTAACTCTTGCGTACATGTCGTTTGGGAGAGCCATGATTAGGAGGGTAAGTGCTCGCTTGTCGACGAGGTGACGTGCTCTCTGTTCCGGGTTGTACATCTCTACAGGCTTTTCAACAACGTAAGATGGTAATTCTGGACATGTGTCAGTTCTCGGGACTGCGGCTACGGTAACCGTTGGTTTGACTGGGCCTTCTCGGATGGATTTCATCAGGTTCTCATCCAACAGATCAAGGAAATGAATCATCCGACGCTTCCATTGCTGATACTCGCCCATCACCAAGACGGGAGGGCGAGATTCGGATCCGATTCCGATGATTTCTTTTGACATCTCTCACTCTCAAAGCAGATCTCCTAGTATGACTCACTTGGCTAAGGAAAAAGATTTTTGTAAAAAGAAGATACTTTGAGCGCCTCGGGACACAATTAGCTTCAAGTTTTGAAAGATTTGAAAAATAGCTAAGTGTCGAATTCGAGGAACAATTTTGCAAGAGTTCAGGCTCGAAGAGGCGAAATCCGATCTGGAAACTGACGTTTTCCGAATCGGATTTGGCTCACAAGTAAGGGTTCGGGAAATGAACTTTTCCGATTCGGAAAATGCAGAGTTCGGAAAATGGAAATTCAGTTCGGAAAACGAGGATTAAAGGAGCAAAACCCCAATTCAGAAGGACCAAATTCCGATTCGGAAAACAATGTTTTCTGATTCGGAAAAGGTACAAATTCCGATTCGGAGAATAGTAGAATTTCCGATTCGGAAATTTTGAACTGAAAGATCAGCTCTTGTTTTCCGATTAGGAAAACCTGTACAGGAACTCCGAAAATCAACTCAAAAACCCTCAAAAACACTTAAAAATTAAGTGTTAAGACCCCCAATTGGTGAGAAAACAATAGGAAAACAAGGGGGTATCACTTAACACTTATAAACTCTTCTTTTAAAACCCTTTTTGGATTGAAAAACCCAAAAAGTTTTGAACAAAAACTTTGAAAAAAAAAACCTTTTTAAAATCAAAACAAGCCAAGGAATCAAACAAGGATTGGCTCTGATACCAAATGTTTGTCCCTAAATCAGAATAGAGGAGAAATGGATTGAAATCTATGATAAATTGATGAACACAAAGCTTGACAAAAGCATCAATGGTGATAAAATAAATGTTGCAATAAAGAGTAATTTCCAAGGATTATGCATTCATCATCAAAAACCCTAACCATCTCATTCCTTAAATAGGAATGAGGTAAAATACAAGATTGTCATAAACGGCACCCGAGGTTCCAAACCTCTAAACAAGGGCATACAAAAGATAATTGTTCACAAATCAAAAGAATTAAACTAATAAAGCAGTAAATGATAGAACTTCTGACTTTTCCCAACAAAGAGGTCTAACAGCAGTTCACTAATTTTTGGTGTGGTCACACATTCTTTTTCATTTTAAAGTAGTTACATATATACTTTTTTTTAAATGTTCATTAATACATATTTATTATATATATATATAAGTAAGAATTAAGATATGGTTTAATAAGGAACTGTCAAATTCGTATCCTTTTCTGTTTATTTTTAATACAAAAATCAATAATATATAAAAAAAAATTCATTTGTTAATAAATAAAATTAGTATCATTAACTATATAGGTTATTTACAACCAATATAATTAAAAACATTTTCATTTATTTTAATTTACATAACAATCTTTATGTTTATGTTGATATGAACATGTTATTATAAAAAGTTTAAATAAACACATGTAGCTTTTTAAAAATCATTGATGATAATTTTTATTATTCTTATACATCTTTGATTTTATAATGTTCATTCTAATTTGATACATTTTTTATTAAGTAGTTATGTATATAACTAAAGATTTCATTTTTGTTTATCTAAACTAAATTTATATGAAATAATCAAAAATCAATCAATATAAATATATAAATGAAGTACCATAAAATCAATGAGAATCCTCCATTGATGTTATTTTTATTTTCTTAGATTTTTTTAAATATTGGTTTTTATGAATTGGTGGAGTATTAATGTTGTGTAAGTTCTTCTACATTGATAAAAAAAAGAGTAAATTAGAAATGAAAATATGTATATAAAAGGTTATGATAAAATTTAATGTTTGCCAAATGCAACAAACGATGGTGACAATCTGCATATTTCTAATGAGTTACTCACGCTACCGCGCAACGCGCGGTTTTGCCACTGGTGGGATTTAAATTTGTTTCCTAATCACGTGCTCCAAACTCGAATTGTATGGAATTAGTTTCCCAAACTCACGTGCTTTCCATTGAATTAATTTAAAGTTTGACGGATTTGTCACATTTCGTCCCTAAACTTTGAAGTTCATTGCATTTTCAATTATAAAGTTTGAAGCTTTGTCGCTGCCAACCCATGGAGATTCTAAACTTATTTATTTGTCAACTTTGGATGAATTGTTCGAATCCAGTCCTTGTACTTCTTGTTTCAAGTTCTGTCAGTCTTGGTCCCTACGTTTCAAGTTTCAAATATATTCAAGTTTCGGGGTTTGGGACTAATGACAGAATTTCTTCCTGAGGATGCTAAATTGCTCAAATTCACTACGGGAATTATCTTCAGAAGCGCTTTCGAGTTTTTCAAGATTATATGATCAATCGCGCTTTCAAGTTTTACCTGTTTTGGGCCTCACTTTCTAATTAGGCTTTGAAGATTAATTTGGCCCGAATGATTGATCACTTTTAGTTGCGCTCTAGAACCACCCAGATTCAGATACATGTGACGCTTCAAAATCCCTGTGCCAAATTAGCCTCCTTTCTTTCCCAATTGGTCCGTAAAGATCTCATCATCCCAGTTTTTAGCCCAATTCAGTTTTCAACCATGAAAATTGAATTTCTCTTGTTTCCCCGACTGCTCCAGATTCATTGAAGCATGTCTGATTTGTAACGATTTCAGAACGACCGGTGATCGGATTCTGTATTTGGTTAGATTACTCAGAAGCCTGACGCTCTGCAACCATTATTCTAGAGTTTTTCTTAGATGGAATTATTCCTCTTAGGCGTGAGAGTTGAGTTTTTCCTTTGGATGCCACCTTCGATGAATGGTACTATTGTTATGTACTCAATTCCTAACCATTTCACTATCGTGGGGGTTCAGTTGCGATCTAGAATTTTGAGTGACGGTCGTCGTCCATCTGACTAAGAAGACCAGATCTTGATCTGATTACTTGACATTTTGGAAGATTTCAGGAAATCGACTATTTTCTGAGCAGTAGATAGATCAAAGCAGAGTATCTCATTCAACATCTACTCCTAGTTTTTCATTCCATACGGTGTTTCGGTGATCCAAACTTCAGTGTTTCCCAATTATGAGATTATCAGATTTAGAGCTCTTATGCTGAATTCCTATTCAACACGCGGTCAAAGACAGATTCGTTATTTTTCTTGCTGATCTGCACAGTAACTCACACATGCATCTATCCTTTTGTATTTCTTGGCGGGACATCAATATAGCTGGATGAATCAACATGCTCTGGTGCAAGCCGTTGTATTCTGCGGTTATCAGACGTGTCGAGTTATTTATAGGTTGAGCTGTAGTTTGTGCAATCAGTCGCGGTTATTGCAAATCGGATCTGGTCTTTCAGTTGAAACTGAAGATAAAGAGCTACAGTCGAGGGGGGGGCTTGGAGATCAAAATGTAGCCGAACGCCACTAAAGTTTTCTGACGAAAGCAAGGGGGAGAAGATCAGAGATGCTTCCTTTACAAAGAAAGCTTTGAGATTGATTATTTTGTAATTAGCTAGTTAGTGTAGCTAATGGGCTTGGGCTTGGGCTTTTGTAATTAGGCCCTATATATAAAGGGTTTATGCTTGGGAAGAAAGGGTGAGAAAGTGAGAAGCCATTCAATGAGAGTCGATTAAGGTGTATGTGTGTTTTTCTTGTAGTTTGAGAGCTCTCTAATAAATGCAAGAACTCATCTTTTACATCTTGTTGATTTCTCTATCAAATCCTTTATTGTTTGATTATTTGGGACCAACAATTTCCTATCACTCTTAATGACCCTTAATCTTACATTAACAAGTTTTCTTTAAAATTTGGTCATAGAAAAAGAGAATACTAGACAATTTACATGTGCATGTATCTCTAACCTTTTTCATACCATATTTCGGCCTACCAATTTTTAACTGTCGTGTTACCAATTTATAACTGTCGTGTTCTACCGCTGTAAGAAGTATGGTAGCTCATTATTTTCATTGTGCATGCGTGAATCTAAATCTGATGAAATCTATTAACCATTAAGTGACTATTCATTTTTTATTACACATGAAGATTTCACACTACCTAACTATATATACCATGTACATTGAAATTGGTTGATTATTATCATTAGTATTATTATATCCAAAATTCATATTTCCTTAATTGTTACATGTTTAAACAATTTTTCGTTGGTGTAATTTGGGCATTGGCCTTATCGTTTTCTTCTGTTTGTTTGTAAACTTTGGGTTGGTTTTGGTAATAAAGTTGTGCCGCTGTTAAAAAAAATAAGACTGTTTATCAACTCTAAATAGAGTTACAAACATGTGTAATCCTTTTCTAGACATAGCTCATAATTAATATCATTCAAAATATGATGACAAGACGTCGACACCCGCATTACTCTATTAGCAACCCTTTCTTATTCCATAAGAGCAACTCCAACCTTGACAGCAAAAACATCAAATTTGGTGGGCCCGTCAACACTAAAAAAAACTCGACTCCAACCATCCTCTAAAAAAACACCAAATTTATGGACCCCACATTAAAATAACATATTTTATTTACTACAAATTATATTTTATAACAATAATTATGAATTATAGGTATATAATATAATAATATATAATTTATTTTTAATAAATATTTATTAAAATAAAAACAATAATCTTTTATTTAATATTACATTTAAATCAAATTACATTAACTAAAAACCTAAATAAAAAAATTGTTTCCCTTATATCATAATATCATATATAGTAATTAAGTTAAATTAGAATTAGAATTAAATATTAATAAATAATAGGGTAGTGGTGGGCCCATGTGAAATTGGTGTGTGAAATTTGAACGCCAAATATGGCGTGTGAAGAAGAACGGCAAAAAAAAATTGGTGTTTACCGGTTGATTGGAGCTCCATCCACGCCAAATCTAAATCTAAAGATTTGGCGTACGGTTGGAGATGCTCTAAGGCTATGCGTAGCGCATAGCGGGCTCAAGCAGGGGTTTCAGCTTTTGAGCCTGGCGGGCTTCCAGGTTGGGGTACGCGACGGAACCCGACGGGCTCCAGGTTGATCGGGTTGGGGGAACCCGATTCTTTTATGTGTGTTGTGTGTGTTTTTTTGTTTTTTTAGTGAGAGGGTTGGGAGGGTTGGGCTACGGGTTGTAGAGGGTTGCAGGGGGCTTTTGTGGGGCTCAAATGGGGTTGGATAAAAGCTGATATGTCAGCTGATGTGGCAGTGGGGTTTGGGGGGTTTTTTCATGGAGTACTCATAGCCTAAGTAGTAATTCAATAATCAAGCAAGCTAAAGAATATGGTTAAAAAGTTTACGTCTAATTGGCCTTGAGACTAGACTTGATTTAGTTGATGTCTTAGACACCTTAGCCCGGATGTTGTTTAACAACAATAAGCCCTCGAAATCACTTTTGCTCAATCTCTTATATGCTGGCCTTCTCAAAAATAACCTACGCATAGATGCAATATATGGATTCTTATAAACTAATTCTAGGATTCCTAACAAGTTAGATAAATATTGCCACTAAATTTCCCACTTGAAGGACAAATGTGATATATAAGGTCCAACAGATTTTGTTGGTCACTTAAGTTCAATATATTATGTCATGTTTGTACTATGGTCTCCTATTTAGAAGAGCATGTTTACTTGATGTTGAAGATAACTATCTTAATACCTATATAATGTTTACCAATGAGATCTACAAGGTATGACTTTAACAAATAGTGATAGTGCAAAAAAAATAATACATAGTACTCAAATGAACATCCTGAGAATTTCATCATTTACATACACTAGTCCACCACCAAATATTACATGACCTATTTGCCCTCTTGCCTTACTCTAACTGGTAAATTCTCAAAATAGTTTTCATACATATGACATAAGATATCCAACCACCCCATTCCCAAGGATCCCTTCCATTCCTTCTTATAAAAGCTCGTTTTATCAAAGGCCATTTAACATAACATAAATATCTCACAAAGTTCTTAAGTACTTGTTTGTCCACTCAATCTCAAAATCCACTTCATAAGAACCCAATTTTAACCCCTCCCCTAAATATTGAAACCAAAACCCAAATGTGAATTTTATACATTCTCATGAGATGGTGTTCAAGATGGAAGGATCTAACAACTTTCTATAATATAAACTTTCTATTTACCACGCATTATGAAATACTACTTTGTTCACTTAATGTTTGTTTATTAGTTTAAATTTCAACATAATCATAAAAATTGAATAGAAGAAGTTAAAGGTTAACAAGAAAAAGAATTGTGGCTAATTAAGTTAAAAAATACTCCATAAGAAGCAATATTATTGGCATGTGAAATGAGTCTTTGACGGGTTCTACATCTTCCAAATGAAAAGCAAATGAACGATGAAGGTAACAATATCTTACCCTGGTTTTAATGTTTCAATTGAGTAAACCTTCATAGCAAACTCACTATCAAGGTTAACTTATTTATTTTGTTAGTCTCTTTATCTGATTCTATATTAATTAGAAAAAGAAGAAAACATAACAGAATATGATTTCATCGAATCAAATGAAAAATGTATTAAAACAATTAAACAAACATTCACAACAAACTTACTATGAAGATTCTCTTGATGTCAATTGGGACCATCTTACCCTTTTTACTTATCATTTATCTTTTTTTTTTTTAAAAAGCAAAGCAAGGCTTTATTGAAACCAAAACACAAACCCAGGCTCCAAGATGGAGCCAAAGAAGATTACTTATCATTTATCTTTTACTTGATTCTATTTTTAATACAAGTTAGTATCTTCAACATCATTTCCCAGTTCAAAATCTATGATCACTTATTTTTTTTTTTTATTTTTTTTTTGGAAGAGGTATCCCAGACCACATTGAATCTATGATCATTATACAAAGGTAAAGCAAATATTACTAGAAGAAGATCACTTTTAAATTAAAACTTCACATAAGTTTGTCGTGAATGTAATTTTATTGTCTTGGTACTTTTTGTTTCGTAACTAAAGTTGTTTTTATACAATGTAGTGAGTTTCAAAGACGATATAACCTTATATTTTGTCCCAAAAAGTCATCAAACTATCTAACGAAGAATATTGCAACTGCAAAGTGTTAGAAATTCACAGGCATGTGGTTCTCAGGCATGTGCCTCCAAACCATCACAATGGTTCGGCCTAGGGTGGTTATGGTGGTGTTGGTTCGTGAATCATCACACCCCTTCCATTACATCAATAACCGCCCATTTAACCGACTTCTAACTGACTTCCTAATTTTGTTATTAAGTTCCAAAATTCCTCCATAATAACAAAATTAGTGATGTAACCTTCGTTTCTTGATCCTCCTAGTTCATGCTTTTTCAAAAAAGTTGTTCCTTGGTGTTGATTTCATCATGGCTTTTCGGTTGCTATATGAGCCAAATATGAGTAGGGTTAGTACTACCATCTTGGATTCAATTTTCTCCTTGACTTCTCCTGATTTCTCAATTGATCAAGATTTAAGCGGGTTAGCGTCATGGTAGGGTTAGCACAATGAAAAATGAAACTGTTTATGAAAAAAAATGTTTATGAAAAAAAAATGTTTTTTGTCTTGTGTTGCTATTCTAAACTTCCTTTAATTTCAAAAAGTGGTTGCTTCTACCGTCGCCCCTCCAGTCTTGACCTAGTTGATTTTGAACAATGATTATCCTAATCGTTATTCTTTGTGACACGATGTTTACTGCCCTCGTGCTTTCAATTTCTAGTCTCTCTAACCGTTCGTCTTTCTTCGATTGTCTTCTTTTATATATGATTTTCTTTAGCCTAAAACCGGTTTCTTTAATGATAATTGAAACATGATTGATCTTTGATTCTCATTTGAACCCTCGGCTCTGATACTATGTAGAGATCTGCAGGCCTTGCTACCCAGAATCTTTGATACAATAGAAAAGAACATGAAGTGTGGGTTGAACCCTTTAATTAATCTTTTGGAAATATATTGGAACTCCACCACTTAAAATCATACATATCGATACATATATATATATACAATGAAGAGGTGCCTTCGAACCATTACAATGGTTCGTGATCCATCACACCCCTTCAATTACATCAATAATCGCCCATTTATCCGACTTCTAACTAACTGCTAAGTAACTAATATAACTTGTTAGACCCTGACTGGGAGTTGTCAAGAAGTCAAAGTGCTAACTATGTTATTTGCTTTATTTACTTTTGCTTTGTAATAGTTTAGGGTTGTTTGTGTAACTTTATGTAAACTCCAAGGGGGTGTTTTGTAACTCCAACCCTAGGTCCTATAAAAGGAATGTTTAAGGATTACATAGGGTTGTGTGTGAGTGAAGAGTAGAATATTCAGTGTGTGTCCCATCAATACAACCACAATTAATATTATCAGTATCTTCATTGTCTTTGTTGTATGTTTATCATTTTCTATAACAAATCTCTATTCTTTAAGCTTATCATTTTGTTTTGTTCATCTTTCTCAGTAGAAAGGGACTCACATAGCTAGATAATATTAATTGACTTTTTGATTTTGTTAGGCTTACAAGTACACCTTCATAAAAAGCAAAAAGGAAATCAATAGTTTTAACTGGAAATGAAAAGAGAGTGAAGAAATCAAGGGTTTTAAGTCAAGACAGATATGAGATAGTAGAAGTGTTAAGTAGGGGTGCAAACGAGTTGAGACAACTTGCGAACTACCCGAGATCGACTCAGAAAAAACTCGAAATCGGCTCAAAGTTAATCGTGTTGAGCTTGAGCTCGAGCTACTGGAGTACCTTAACGAGCCGAGCTCGAGTATTAAATTACTCGGATTGACAGGCTCGGGAGCCTAATCGAGCTTAACTTTATAAGTTTGTAGTTTTTACCCTCGTCTTTATAACTTTTACATTTTAAGTATACTACAAAAATAAATCAATAAACCATTAAACCATTGCACGTTGTCTTGTAAACCGACTTAATCGTACACATTTTCTGTTTTGTATCGTTCAAATTGTTGAAATTGCATTGTTAGATCGTTAAAAAAACCAACACTTAACCGAGTCGAGCTCGAAAGTGTCGAGTACTTTATCGAGCCGAGCTCGAGTTTGAAATTCTAAGTTCGATCGATCTCATGTGGAATTTCGAGCTCGAGTAGTAATGTCGAGTTCGAGTTCGAGCGAGCTTGGTGATACTCGGCTCGACTCGGCTCGATTACACCCCTAGTGTTAAGACCAAGCAAGGAGCTCCCTACTTCCATTGATATTAAGTAGAGAAAACACGTGAGTATGAACTACCCGACCAATTTGAACCTGAACAACCAACCAACATGAACTTTGAACCGAGCAGTTTGAGTATCAACACATTTTCACCCATAATTTTTCAGAAGTTTTATTTTTGATAATTTTTTTCAAATAAATGCTCCTATTGCACTCAAAACTCAATTTCGACTAATAATTAAGCATTTTTATGGACAAAAACATAACCAAATCAATGATAAAATAGTAAACTCATTGAAAAAAACTTCAAAAACACAAAAATCACCCATTCAATTTAATTTCGATGAGGAATTGAACTATATTTGATCTAGAACTATCCAATTTGATTGCAGGAATCAAAATATATCAACGATCAAAGGAGAAACATTAAATCTCACCAAAATTCGTTCATCATGTACGGTTCGACAAAATTGTGAAAAACTCGTTGAATTCAAATGGTCAAATCGTTGATAAAACATTGATGTTGTATTTTCGATATATGAATTTACCTCATAGTCTTAACCCTTTTTAACCTCAACTAATTACCACAATACAGGCAAGTTGACCTGATTTTGAATAGTATAGCATTCAGTAAATCTATGTATCATTCTTACTACTAGGAATAATTAAGCTACTTTTATCAATTCTATAACTAATCCAATTAATCTAATAAAAATTGCCTTTTGATTTTTAAAAAGAGATAATAAAATAATAAGTAAACTAGGAAAACAAATAAACTAACTAGCATGCAATTAAATATTAAGACTTTACTTTGATGAGACAAATGTACTCATTATGGTTTAGAATCCCATTATGGTAGTTTGATTCTACGGATTTCTCCTAATTCTTCAATCTACGGAATTTCTCTTCAAAGGCTGGTTTAAACCTAGCCAGACTTCTCCTTTACTCCTTACAGCAGCGTCGGAAGTCCCCTTTGATACTCTTACCACTAAAGACATGCAGATAGATCTTATGAACCGTTTTCTACAGAAAACAGCGATTGACTTCGTCAACGGCATGCACTTAGACCTCACCGGATTTCTATGTTAGTTTACTCCAGCGACTGCTAACTCTAACCTTCATCGTGTCATAGTTGACTAGGCCAACCTGATCAGAGATAGTGATGAGTGGCTTCGTGAGAGAGACTCGCATATCAGACAACACGATGACCAGATTGCTATTAGGTGATGTCAGATCGTCGATCTTGAGGAGAATTGTCGAGCCCAAGCTCAAGGCATAAAGAGAAGGCATGACGATCAGGATGATCCTGATAGTCATGAGGGGCAGAAGAGACAAGGTATATTGAGTTTTCTATCGTCGTTACCGATACTGCTTCTGCTCCTGCTACTGATTTAGAGTCAGCTCCAGCCTCCACCACAATGCCAAAAGCTTAGCCTGAGGCCGGATCCCGGGTCCGCTCCTCATAATATGGACCCTGAAGCTGACATAGAGGAGCACATGTTCAATATAGATAAGTATTCAGATCTGATTCAGCCATTTAGTTCTGTTTTTGAGGATCTGATGCTTGAGGCATCTTTGGATGTTGGCCTAAGGGTTGAAAAGCCTAATTGTGGCAATACAGATGGTCGAGTACCCGATGTAGAGGAACTCATTGCCGACTAGGAAATGGTTGATTTGAGAGCTCCAGCAGGTGAGGATACTAACCTAGAGATAAACGAAGCGGCTCGCAGACTACTGCATCAACTAGCCAGTAGTTATATTTTCTCCGAGACAGGTGATCAGGGGATGAGCCTTGACGACTATGATTAGTCGTCCAGCTCCTGTTATAGGATCACACCTTTATCTTTTGACCATTTCTTGAAGAATCTTTTAAGAAGATCTTCCAACAAAAGCTGCACAGGTTTTTAGATGTCGTCAGATATGCGGTTTCTCATCTGAAGCCCACCAGACGATAGATGGAGTATGTTCATAGTCGGAGAAACAACATATTGTTAGTAATTATGTGCAAAAGTTGACAAGCCAGTTATTGCACATCCAATGTTATAAGACAATTGAGAGTCACACTTGTGAGGACCTGTAAAACGAACAAGTAAAATAACCCCAGTTTGAAGAGGTTAGATTTATAATAGTTAATTATAAATCTGTTGGGTGTTTTCTGTAAGAAACTCCAAAGTTAGAGGTTTCTGGAATTAATTAAAAGGATTATATATTTATTAGTTAAATAAATATATAACAGATTTAATTAATACGTTTATATATTTATTAGCTAAAATAAATATATAACAGATCAATATTTATCTTGGAATTAATATATATATATATATATATATATTAGGTAAATATATATAGGATATTCTTTTTCTTAAAGAAATATTATTTCTTGGTGGAAAAGAAAAATATATTCCATAAAGATAAGTATTCAGGTTAAAAGAAAACTGAATGGAAACCTTTTTCCATATAAATAAACAGTTAAGGTTAACCTGTTTCATAAGTTAATTTTGAAACAAAAAGGAAGACCTGAAATTCTCCCAATCCTCTCTCTCTCTCTCTCTCCCTCCCAGTCGATCTCAACCGTAAACCCAAAAACCAGTTCTGGTTTTTGCGTTTATTCGTGTGACAGTTTGTACGTGATCGTGGGGTTTAATCTGGCTAGAAGGTTCGTTCGTGTGGTTTCATCACTGATGGATTAATCTCAAGCAATTCAGGTAATAATTCTAACTAATGTTATATGCTTAAGTTGATAGATAAACAATAGATCTGTGCTTTTTCGGGTTTTTCACATACCCGCTTCCGCTAATCAAACCAGATACGTTTGATGATACAAACTTAGGGAACAATTTGTTTTCACAGTTTACTCATATCAGTTTGATACGAGGGTCTCACAAAACCCAATAAAGGTATCAGAGCCACATGTTTTAATTGTTTATCTATTAATTGTTTAAAATCCGTTAAAATTGTTTTAATTGTATATAGTTTTATTTTTAACAGTTTTGTTTAAAAATTAAAACTTTATCAGTTTACGTAAAAATTTAATTGTTTTAATTGTATACAATTAAAACTTTAATTGTTGAAGGTTTTACCTTTATGTGTTTACGTAAAAATTTATTCTTTATCAGTTTTATAAAGATTTTAGATTTTTATCAGTTTTTGTTTAAAAATCAAAATCTTTATCAGTTGGGTGTTCCAATCATCGGATTAATTTATCACCACCGAAACCGCACGCGAACCACCAGTTGGCTGGTGGGCGAATGGTGGCCAAACCGTAGCTTGATCGCCATAGGGTCGTGGCACGATCGCCATAGGGCCGCGGCACAATCGCCACAGGGTCGTGGCTCCATCGCCACAAGGCGTGGCTCCATCGCAACCGGGCCATGCCTCGATCGCCATGGCCGAACCACCATATCAGTGGTTGGCCGAGTGGCGCGAGACCACCAGCAGCCGCGACAGTGGTGGTGGATGATGGTGGTCATTCCCGGCAATCGCCGGCGACCTTGGGAAAACCTAGGTGGTGGCGGCGGCAGTTTGTTTGTTTTATCACCGGAGCGATCGTGATGGCGGTTTGCTGTTGTTTTTGCCGACGCGTAACTGCGTTGGTCGATGGTGGTGGCGGCGGTGAGGGCGCGGTTGTTTGTTGATTCACTGACTGCGACGACATGGTGGCGTGGTCAGCTCGTCCGCCATCGGTTGTCCTTGGACAGCGGTGGCTATGGTGGTAATTCGCCGATCGACGGTAATAGCGTGGTATTGTTGCTCGATCGCCGGCCGCACGCATGACGACAATGGTGGTGCTTGCTTGTTTTAATCGCCGAGAGCGGCAGCGGTGGTTTGTTGTTTGTTCAACGACCGCCGACAGCCAATCACCACCAGTCGGTGGTGATCAACGGCAGCAGCGTGATGGTCGTTGTGACCATATCCGGCAACCGCGGCTGCTTTGGGAAAATCCTAGCCGGTAGCGGATGATAACAATAGAGAACCGATTATCTTGAGGATAAGATTGTAACAGATGAAGATATAGAGAGATTGTTCAAACTAAAATGAAGAAAAATAAGAAACACATGAACTTTCAAAAGTCGACTCTCATAAACCTTCAAAATGCTTACAAAAACGGAAGTGTGTACGGCTAGATGCTTACCCTAAACAATACATGACATTTCCTATTTATAATATGAATTTCATTACTTTAAACCCAAGCCCATTACATTTAACTTTTTCCATGCCTAAAAACGATATAATAAACATTAAGTCCAATAAGGCTTACACTTATAAAACTTCTAACAATTTAGCTAATAAAATTGCTAACAATTTCCCCCTAAGTTTTATAAATGAAGAAGGTCTTGATCTTCTATTCTTTACTTTCTCCAGAAGGCACTTAGCAATGATCTGTGGCTTCATCCGCAGAGGCTTGTGTCACAGATCCTCTAAGAAGTGTTACAGAGGCTCTGTGATTTTTGACTTGTATGAATCTTCAACTTCTGTTGATCCTTTAAGAATGAAACAAACTCCCCCTTGATTGAAGCTCTGTGATATTCAACTTGTCAAAGAATATCAGAGCCAGTAAATGATAACCCCAACTGGCTTGCACATGAAACAGCCCAATCTGTAGATAACTTGACACATCTTGATAACCGCATAATGCAACATCCAGCCTCGACTCTGTTGATTCATCCATCTTCTGTAGATCACAAAGAAAGATAGAAAGATTGATTCATGTGTAGGTTACTGTGCAGACCAGCAAGAAAGATGAAGGCTCTGTTGCTTAATGAGTTGAACTTCAACAAAGAAGCAAGTCTTGGATCGTTGAGACATTTTATCGACCGAAAAGTTGAAGAGAAAATTCCTCTGCCCAGTCCCATAAATGTTGTAGTCCGTCCAGTGAACTCTTCAGATTCTCTCACCATATCTCATCAGAGGGCAGAGAAATAGGAGTGTTGTTCATGCTGGCTTAATTAGGGAACTTTTGATATCCTTCAGGAAATCAACTGGGCATAAGCCACACAGGATTATATTCTATAGAGATGGGTTTAGAGAGGGTGGATATTGTTCTTCGTTTAAAGGGCGAGAATCTAGTCTGGTTGGCTTATGTACCATATTGATCAACTTTATATTCTTTTATAAATGTAAAAAACATCATATGTTTCTCCTAACATTGACAACTTCTAGTTTTGCGTCTCAATCACCTCTCCTCGCTCATCAGTCATCATTAGCTATGTTCGTCATCAATTTCTCCCAATTTGTCTTTACTAGGCTATTTTTTACTACTATTAAAGAGTTAAAAACCAATTTTAGTATGTGTTTCTATAAAACAAGTCTATATGATTGAGGTATATCCATGTTTATTTTATCATCTTTCTAAGTTGCTTATGCATCTTTTCTTTCTCTTGTGAATTATTAAAAAATCAGAGGTATTAATGAACTAGTCTAGATACTACTCATGAATTATGAATCGAAGTTCTTGCTCTATTAGAGCATCCACAGTGGTGGAACTTTCAAGAACCTCACTTAACATATTTTTTCCTACCACGTCATTGTCATCTCAACAAATTAAGAACCTTCTTAAAACTCTACAATGGAGGTTCTTACAAAAACCTCACTTACTCTACTTATTTATAATATAATTTTTATTTATGTAAACTATTAGGTTCTTGTTCAAGCACCTGAGTTCCAATAAAAACTTGTGGCTGGGCAAGAAACTCTGTCTCACAATGAAAGTTTTTGTAAAAACCCCATGAAGAACCTTAAGAAGAACCTCCATTGTGGATACTCTTAGAGTTAGGTTCTAGCTTATGTTTTTTATTAGGATTGAAACTGGAGTTCGGCAACTATTGAAAAATTTATTATGTTTGAGATTAACAAAGTATTTATTTTACTTCTCTTTGTTTATTTTATCTTAACGGCTGTTATAAGTTGTCTCCTTTTTGTTTTCTATTGGAATTTAGGTAGGTAATCTATATATATATATATATATATATATAAAAGAAAGATGTTGGAAGATGACGTGGACACCCTATCTATTGAGTATTTGCTTAAACAAATTTTCTTCTTTTTTTGATTTTTTTAAATATTAAATAAATTAAAGACTATTGTATCCCTAAATGAAAATTACATGTTTTATCATAGGAAGGACTATTTGGTAATTTGACTTAACAATTTAATTAGCTTTAAGATTCATATTATTTAACTTTTAAGAACATTTATACTACCCTCTTCATCTTCTCATTTATTAATTAAAAAAAACCTACAACATATTCATCTATAAATAACAACCTAATGTCCCACAAAAATATAGTCAACAACTTTTAGTTCTATGTTTTGCTATTGAGTTCTATGTTTTGCTATTGGTTCCTATGTTTGTTTGATTGTTGCTCATTCTTCGTAAGATTTCTAGGTAAGCTAATACTTTTTATGATTTCTGTAAGCTACATATTGTTTATGTGTGTATCAATTAATATTATTGTTTTTTATTTCTATAATAAATCCATATTATTTTTATACATTTTATGTATATTCCCTGTTGTTATAAAAGTTTTTTGTTTTTTTTTTTTAATTTTCAAAATTGTTACCTTTGTTTTTTAAATTTTCATTTTCATATTGTTTATATTGTAAGCTATATACTTTTTTTATTTTCATATTTATTCTAATTTTCATATTTCCTAATTGATTTCTCCGTAAGCTATATATTATTTATGTGTGTCAATCAATATTATTGTTTTTTATTTCTATAAAAAAATCCATAATATTTTTATACGTTTTTGCATATATTCCCTGTTGTTGTTATAAAAGTTTTTGGTTTTTTCTTTAATTTTCAAAACTTATTCTAATTGTTACCTTTGTTTTTTCATTTCCATATTTCCTGATTGATATTTATGTTAATACTATAACTTTTATCTTTCATTAAAATTCGTATAATGTTTTTAATTTGTGTATATTACACATGATTGTTAATAAGTTTTTGAGTTATTATTTGTAATTTCTTTACAATTGTTATAATTATTTCTTTATTGATATTTTCTACTTGATATTTTTGGTATACAAGTGTTTTAGTGGGTCTATTTCTTAATTTGTTTTGTTTATATTGTTATAGTTTTATAAAAGAGAAATTGTTGACAACAATCAAATTCTTATGTGATTTTTTATGCTATGTTTTGTTGGGATTCTCTTCTCATTCTTTTATATTTTCATAGTCCCTCAATTTATTTATTTTTATTAAAAACTACTAAAAGTGAGATGATATTTGCTGACATCTTAATCCTTACTTTTTTTCCTTTGAACCAATAGATAAAATTAAAAATATTATTATTTAAAATATACTAAAATCATAAATAAAAATGAATGACATTATAACCAATATATATAAATAAAATTAGAATCAATATATAATTAAATAATTATTATCATAAATTCTTTTAATAAATGAATTATTTTTTTACGAAGGATGTTGGAAGTATGATGTAACATTTTATCTATTGAGTATTTGCTTATAAAAAATTTCTCTTTTTTTTTGAATTTTTTAAATGTCAATTAAGCTAAAGACTATTCTACCCTTAAATGAAAATTATATTTTTATTTTTTATTAATACAAGGACTCTTTGATCAATTGACTTAACAATTTAATTAGTTTAACTTCCATATTATTTAACTTTTAAAAACATTTATTATATTCTTTCCACCTTCTCATTTATTGATTAAAAGAAACCTACAACATAATCATCTATAATTACAACCTAATTAATATAGTTAAGTATGTGTTATTAACTCTCTCATTAGTAAATTAATAAATAGTTATTATATTTAATATCATTAACTAAATAAATACGTAAAGTTAAAAAAAAAAATACAAGAATCGGTACATATAAGTTAAATTATAACCAAACTAAAAGATATCGGAATCAATAAGCAATATATGAAAGAAAAAAAAATTAAAAACATATATATGTACGAGTTCAAATGAAAACTCAGTTTTCAGATTCACCTGAAAATAACAACTTACTACAATTAATAATATATAGTTATGTTAATATTTTTTTTTAATTTAAATCGAAATAAAACTATGCAAAAGAATTGAATTAGAATTAATTTAACATTTTTCATTTTACATAATATAACTAAAACCGTTATTTTTCGAGATCTTTTATCCCAAAACTAAGTTATAAAGAAATAACCATATGCAAATCGAAAAAGTTCTAACATGAAAACATTGATGACTCAATTAGACTCACATATGGTCTAAGTGATCACAATATTGAAGATTATTTTTACTCTTTGAGTGGGTTGGGAAGGGGGCGTCGAGAAGTGTTTTAGTCAAAGTGGCAAACACATATAAATATTTTATGTAAATATTGTGTTGGGATATATCAATACATTATGAGATATGCAAAAAAAAAAAAAATACTCATTAAACATCTCATTGTTATAATTAATAGTCTGACACGTTTCTTTTATTATTCGAGTCGATTAGAATGTATGACGATATGAAAGTTATTAGTTATTACTTTATTATGCACGAGACAACTTTAAATCAAATCTAATATTGATTTTTATTAACCTAATATATGATATGTTAATATTGGCTCATTAAACTACAATATTTTCTAAAAGCTTTATTAACACCGCGCAACGCACGGTGTCGAACACTAGTTATAGTAAAGACTCTAGCTTTATTAGGAAGTTTATATGTTAAAGCCACTATAGCATATAATTAATCAGGAGGCTTTTAGGTTTTTGAGATCATGTTTTGGTTAACTATTTGAATTCCACGTGCATCATTTTTCTCCTTTTATCACTATGTAAATATACCCCCAATTTACAGTTTTATTCAAGGCTAGCTGCCAATTTCAAAATTTTGAAAATCAAATAATACTATTTGGTTCGAAGGAAGCTTGTTGACCTTTAGCTTCCAAATAAAACAACCCAATCTTTACGGTAAGTTTTTTTGGAAGGGTATCCGAGGCTTTGCCCCGACTAATCCTGGCAAAGTTCACCGACAGCTAAAGCATGCTACCTTGAGTTAATCCCAAGTGGCCACAATCTGGAAGCGCCTGGATTCAAACCTGGGGTAGAAGGGTTAACTAGCCACTTCTCCCATAGGCCTTAACCAGTACGCCACAGCCTTGTGGTTATCTTTACAGTAAGTTCGTTGTGAAGGTACATTTGAACCATCCCTTCCTTGAAGAGTTGTATTCTGAGTTAAGAGAGCCAGTTATAGTAGACATTAAATTAAAGAAATCATTTTAATCATAAAAATGAAGAAGAAAAAAAAGATATAAAGCAACAACATTTGATGTTTCCATGAAGACAACATCGTGTAACATATCAACTCACTCTATAGCGTTCCATAACCATTAGTTAAGAGAGAATGTTTGTCAATATAGTGTTGGAAATCTATTAGGACTATATCATCCTAATTAATGAAAATTGATAAAGTTATTTAGTCTGTAATGTAATAGTTAGTTTTACATTATTTGGGTTTTTATGGGTTTGGACCTCATTGTATTTGGACGCCTATTCAAAAGGGTCTTGGACTAGGGTTTAGGGTATGAGAGTCGACTAAGTTTATTGTGTGTGTCTGAATGAGAGTATTCATGTGTATGGTAAAGAAGCAGGGGCGGAGGGCCATAGGGGTTGGGCTCCCCCCCCCCAAAAAAAAAATAAAATAAATAAATAAATAAATAAATAATAATAATGATAATAATAATAATAATAAAAATAGCATAGATATCATATATAGGATAACACACATATCTTTAGGTTATTGTGGTTGGGCTCCACGCAAAAGGTTAGAGCTTCGATTCATGGCTGCCGCATTTTTCATTTATGAGATTTTTTTTTCCTCAACATAATTTTTCAAAGTCTAAAATATCTCAAATGAAGTTTTTATTATAAAAATCATATTATTATTTGTTCATTTATTTTTTTCCTCCTATAAAAAGCTCTTAAAATCAAAAATTCCAAATATCTATAAAAGATTGTATTCAATTTTAATAGACCTTTTATTATAAAAACTACATATTGTTTATTTATTTATTTATTATAATATGATATATATTTATAATAATATTATTTATGTAAATATATCATTTTAAAAAATCTATTTAGGAATACAAATGATATATATTTACTTTTCAAACAACTATTTTCCAGAAAGTCTTCGGGACCTATTAAATAGTTACCCCGGATAAGTACTTACCAAATCATATTACCCATCCGGGTACGAGCGAAAGCAAGGATGAGTGTCTTACCGCAGTAAATGAGGGTTGTTGTCTCTTACCATGGTAAGCACTTACCGGGTAAATTGTTGCATATGGTAAAGTTTTTATGAACTAAAATCATACCCGGTAAGTTAGTGATAGTGTTGAGCTTTGTTGGTAAACATTTACCCGGGTAAGCGTTAGGTAAACGGAACCTTTATAAAAGACTTATTTACGATATAAGACACTATCATTTCTGTTAGGACCAAATTGTCCTAATTAGTGAAAGTTCTATAAAGAAACCTTTGAGATTGATTATTTTGTAATTAGCTAGTTAGTGTAGCTAATGGGCTTGGGCTTTTGTAATTAGGCCCTATATATAAAGGGTTTATGCTTGGGAAGAAAGGGTGAGAAAGTGAGAAGCCATTCAATGAGAGTCGATTAAGGTGTATGTGTGTGTTTTTCTTGTAGTTTGAGAGCTCTCTAATAAATGCAAGAACTCATCTTTTCATCTTGTTGATTTCTCTATCAAATCCTTTATTGTTTGATTATTTGAGACCAACAAATGGTATCAGAGCCAAACAAATCATTAGATTTGTTTGTTCCTATTGAATCATTCAATTAGAGGTGTTTTTATTTTTTTTGGGTTTTGAACCTTTGTTCTTGAAGAAAGTTTGAATTTGGATTTTTGGGGTTTGGATCTTGATCGAGATGATGAAGATTGGTGTTTGGGTTGTGATTATATCCCGACTCGGGAAACATGAATAACTCAAATCGGGTATTCGAGTTTCCCGACTCGTTCTTAAGTGGAACCTTTGATCTTTCAAATATCCCGACTCGGGAAACATGAATAACCCGATTCGGGTATTCGAGTTTCCCGACTCGTTCTTAAGTGGAACCTTTGATTTTTCAAGTTTCCCGACTCCAGATCTGTGTTTCCCAATGTTCACATGGCATCATCAAGATAGGGACTCACATTTGGAAAGTAATGGATTTTGATTTGGAAAGTGAAGTTGGAAATATTTTTATGGTTGAAAAATTCGAATCGGAAAAAAAATTGTTCTCCCGACATGACTACGTCAATATTGGACTCGGGAAATTCAATTTGGAAAATTTCGATTTGGTTTCCCGACTCATCACGTGTTGCTCTCAAGAAAATCATTTATATATATTAAAGGAAGAACCACCAATAATGAGGTGGCATCCTCTAAAGGCTAGAAATACATTTATCTTTTTTCTCATTTATTCTTTTTTTTTTTTACATTTTTTTTCTAATTGCAACACTAATTACCCCATGAATATTAATTGGTACTTATGTTTGTATTTAAATACCATCTCTTCATTTTCCTTTCCCACTCTTCATCTTCCAACCATTTTATACTATAAATTATGATTTGTCATCAATTCACCATGTCCATTTTTGATGGTTATCATTTTTTCACATAAACTTTGAGAAACTAATAGAGGTATGCATCTCTTTTACTTTTTTATTAGGACTTTAAAGTTTTTTTTGTATAATTTTGTTTGTAATATTTTTTCTTTGGTTTTTTCCAATGATGGAACCTTGGTATTGTTTTTGTAAAGGGTTCTAACTTTGGTATTGTTCAATATATTGATTCGGTTAGTGATTATCCCCCATTGTAATTTGATAATATTCTTCTAACCCATGAATTATAGAGCTCCATCATGAATCCATATTTTTCTACACGACTAGAATTGGAGAACCGACGGAGGAGGTACTCATGGCGAGGGAGAGCCGCACGAGGGACATCTTTTTCATTTGATATCTCATTTTTTGGTACTTATGTCTTCTTTGTTTATTTTTCTATGTTCCTTTTTTTTCTCATATATGTATATAACCATTTCTTCTTTCTGCAAAATAATATTGAAATGGTGGTTAATGGAATTTCATTTGATACTTCGTTTTTTTGTACTTACGCCTTCTTTATTTTTTTCCTTCTATGTTCCCTTTTCTTTCTCATATATGTATGTAAGACATTTTCTTTCTGTAAACTAATATTGAAATGGTGATTAATGAAATTTCTTTCATAGTCAATCTAAAGATAGAGAAATCTTTTTGCAAGCAATTGTCATGTTCCATTTTCTTTCTCATATATGTATATAACTACTTTTTCTTTTTGTAAGCTAATATTGAAATGGTGATTAATGAAATTTCTTTCGTAGTCACTTCGAAGACAGAGATTTGCAAGCAATTATTGGACATAATCACACATCGCAGTTGTTTGTCCCTAAATCAGAATAGAGGAGAAATGGATTGAAATCTATGATAAAGTGATGAACACAAAGCTTGACAAAAGCATCAATGGTGATAAAATAAATGTTGCAATAAAGAGTAATTTCCAAGGATTATGCATTCATCATCAAAAACCCTAACCATCTCATTCCTTAAATAGGAATGAGGTAAAATACAAGATTGTCATAAACGGCCCCCGAGGTTCCAAACCTCTAAACAAGGGCATACAAAAGATAATTGTTCACAAACCAAAGGAATTAAACTAATAAAGCAGTAAATGATAGAACTTCTGACTCTTCCCAACAAAGAGGTCTAACAATCTTCCCCTTTGGGAAGAAGTCAGAAGGGTGGCGGTAGCTCTAGCGCAGGTTCCCACTTTGACATCTGAAGGAACTCGTCCCAATCTCCAATAATCCTCGCTCGCATCTTCATAGCGGCTTCGACTCGGCGATACATCAGCCTCTCCTTCAGTTTCCGCTCGATCAGGTTCATTGCTTCCAAAATCTTGCCCTTCCCATCAATGATCTTCGACCCAGGAACTTGATCCGCCAGAAGTCTGCTCTGCATTCCGTTGTAGACGTAGAGCAGGGTGCCGTCGCAAAATTTGGCAAGCTCGCTAAAACGCATAAACTTGCGTTCTTTCTTCTTCCTGGTGACGTGGACGACCCCATGTTCTGGTATCCTGAACGACATATAGGGAAGGTAAGCACCAATTGCAGACACTTGCAAATTTGGACGGAGAAGGTTGACTTTGGGGTGGTGGCTCTCGATGGCAAGTTGGTAGTCCGTCACACGTGCAAGAGTGACCGCATGACGAACATACCTCTTCAGAATCTCGGTGCCGTCGGTAGTATTTCGGTCGGAGGATTGGGCCTTCTAGATATTTGATGAGCGCGAGGATGTCTTCAAGATGTACCCGCTCCAGATCTGCTTCGGTGAACGTCCAGTTTTGTAGCTCTCCAGCGGGAATACCGGTCCCATACATGCGAACATCGAACGCGAGGAATAACTGGTGTCCGTGTTTGTAAGGACGAACAACAGTTACCTTCGCGAATCGACGTCGTATCCTTTGACGTTCGTGGGTTGCCCAGTTACACATCCTCTGGTGGACGTATGCAGTTCTTCTTCGCAGCTTCTTGATGTGAGAGATCCCGAAGTAGACTTTTCGGGACCATGTGTGCCGCTTTTCTTGCTGGAAGATCCGGGTGAAAGACTCCTCGAGGAACGGCCTGAAGATGACCGTGTGATTCCAGTTTAATTGGATGATGGTAGGAGTGGAGGATTCTGGAGTTGTTGTGGAGATCGTTCGTGGAGCTTCAGGAGTGGGGAACTCTATTGTGGAGAAGAGGTTGTCGTAGTCTGTGCTCCGGAGGATGTCATCCCCCTTCTGATAAATCCGGAGGCTTTGAGCGAGCGACCGAAGTATTCTCCGGGCTTCTTCCGGAATTTGAATCTCTGAGAGGTCTGTCGGTGCTGCTTCCGGGGGAACAACATCAATGTCAGCAGTCTCGGCTAGATGAGGGAATTGTATCACCTCGCCTGGTGGGATTGACTCGTAGTGCCAATCCGACACATCAAGAGCCTCCGTATTTGAATCTTCGTACGGAATGTCGGCGGCAGACTCTGATGGAGCGCTTGACGGAGCTGCAGTAGAAGCTGGAGCCGAGGAGGAACCGGGACCAGAGGCTAACTGGAGGTCGATGCGAAGCCTTTTAGAAGCTTGGACCTCCCCCTCATGAGGACCCGGTGCCGAGTCATCAGGGTCATCATGCCTCCGTTTGGAAGGCCGAGCTTGAGACCGACACATGGCCTCCAATTCCCGGAAGCGCTGCTGAAGGAGCTCGATCTGGGCGTCTCTCTCTCGAAGCTGGGCGGAGAGGCGATCATTCTGAGTGGTGTAGGAGGAAATCATGATCGCGTGCTCCGTCTCCGTGACATATCCAGGGATGTCTGGTAGGTTGCCCGAGGTAGGAGGTGGAAGGCGGAGAACATCTTCGGACTGTCGAGGGATAGGAACTTCGGTTGATGGGGCTTCCTCCGTATGCTTGCCCTTGATCCGCCATTTGAGCTCATAAAGCTCCTGATCCCGGTCTTCTTGAGTCTTCCTCGATGCCTCAATATCTGCTAATCGCTTCCACTCTGTCTCGGCCAAGGCACGCTCCAACGCCTCGACTCGTGCATCCCTAGCCTTGTTGGCTTCCTCCATGGCTTGCATTCGTGAGTGGACGACTTTTAGGATGTCGTCCAAATCCGTCGGACCTTGAAGTCCCGTTGGTACAAGGGTGGTTTTAGGGATTCCACCCGAATCCGTCAGGCCTAAAAGCCCCGGTGTTGCGTGAGCGTATTTAGAGACTTCGCTCGAGTCTGTCGGACCCGGTCCCGGTGGTACTAAACCCGGTGCTGCTTGAGCTCCAGTTGTCGAGAAGAGACCTATAGAGGTGCTCTCTCGGCCCGATGTCACCGCTGGAGTAATATTGACGGTGTCAGGGCTTTTGGTGGATCCTCGAAGGGCGTCTTCTGACGCACCAACTCTCCCCGTTCCGGTAGAGTCCCGCGGGATCTCTACTTGAGTAGCCGACGAGCGTGTCCTAAAAATCGAAGGGATCGTGTAAGTCCCGGGAATTGGCTCTACGACTCTACGTGCATTGAAGGAAGTCGAGAGGTGGGGCAGATCCTCTCTTATCTCAACACCGGCAGACTCCGAGTTAGTGGCTGGTGGAAGTTGTGCTATATCCCCGTGAGAGACTGAAACGACCATCTATTGAGAGATGGTCGAGTGGCTGGTTGAGGTGTGCAAATGCGCTAGTTGGCTGCTAGCGTCTTGACCAGACACCATAGGGTGCCCGGTCTCGATGTGGGTTGCCTCTCTGTTGGTTGGACTCTGGGATGGGGGGCTTCCGGTTCTAACCTATGCGGCTCTTCTTCTCCGACCGCTTCCTGAATCTGAGCTCACGGCTCATCCAACTGGACCTCTGCCTCTTCGGTCTCTTTTTCTAATCTCTCTCTCTCTCTTCCTCCTGTTCACTATCTAACCTTCCCCAGCCGGTAGCAACTTCGGCTTCTCCTTCCTTCTCACGACCGACAGTTCGGTCATCCGACATCTGATCTCCGCCAAGGTTGAGATCATCAGAAACACCATCATCATTGAACAAGGAAGTTACCTCGTCGTCATCTCTCTCGAGGGCTTTCCCGCCCTTAGCTGGTTCCGTGTCTTGGAACTCCTCATCAGATCCGTAGTCAAGCTTCTCGGATTCTGTTGCCTCGTCATCTTCCTCACGACGGTCAGAATGAGCGTGATCAGAATACTCATGACCGTCGAAGTCGTCGCCGGAAGGATCTCTAGATGGTTCTCCTTGTGGTTGTGGGGCCGCGCTCGCATGAGGTGGGGAGGGGAAGTATGCTTGTTCTTGTGGGGAAGCTTCCACTTCCACCTCCATAGGCTCGGTTTGTTGCGGCGGCGACGGCGTGCGGCGATCCTCGGATGACGAGTGAACGAGGGATTGCTGGAGTATCCCGGTGTATTGCTTGACACGGTAGCCAAGCATGACATCACGTTCAACGGTAACTTGCGGCGTCTCATCAACGTATGTGCGTGTGCGGGCACGGGGAGCCCGAGTCTCGGTGGCTCTCAGAATGGCCTCGGCTCCCTCAATGTGAGGAGTAGCGGACGTTCGTACAATTCTACCCGCTTCTCCCCTCACGTCTACGCTCATAACTCCCGAGCCAAAAGCTCCCCCACTAGAGCTTTGGCCCGCCGTGCCGGTGGCACGACTTCTACGAGGGACGAGTTGCGCGTCCGGGGTAGGGCTCCTCGGTTCTGAGGAGTCCGTGGACGCGGCTTCTAAGCCTATAGACACACGGTAAAGCCTAACACTCTCTGCCCTATGGTCCGCCATACTCAACACATTCTCAGGGATGGGCATTTTTACCTGGCCGCGCTTCAGAGTCCTCTTGTTCATTCTTCCAATCTGCTGGCTCTGGAAGCGCTGGTGGCCTGATCTGCGTCGGACCGTCGGGTGGCGATCCATATGATCGCGGATGATGATGCTGAAGAACCGCATCCATGGGATGGATGTGTGACGGTTCCTTGCAGGGCCTGCCCTGACGTCGTTGACAATGTCCAACCAGAGTTGTTGAGCAAAGTCAATTCGCCTTCCGTAGGCGACAGCATGAATAACGTGCCAAAGATGGGTGGATGCTCGGTCCACGCCGTGAGTCTTCGAAGATAGAGTACGGTTCAGGATGTTGAAGACTGAGAACCAGATCGGGGGTAGCATCCCCTGAGTGACGTGGGAGATCCCGTTCAGCCTTTGAGATGGTGTGGCATGGACTCCGAGTGCGAGAATCTCGCTAAAGAGCTCGGCGCCGGTAACTAATGGCTCGAACGGGGCCTCAGGAGTGGCGGTAGGCAAGTGAAGGATTCGCCTGAGATCCTCCAGGGTGATTATCAGCTCGGTGTGATCGACGCGCCCCTCCAGGGTGTTTCGTATTTTCCGAGTCGAAAACGAGCAAACACACGAGGGGAGCATTTTCCGATTCGTAAAAGAGGGTTTTCCGAATCGAAATGCTCAGCACTAGAAAAATTTAAGGCATACATAGAGATAAGTTTACCGATTCGGAAAAGATAACACTTGAAAAAAACGAGGCTCAAGTTTGGATTCGGAAAACCTGATAATCCGAATCGGATTTATCTGGTTTTCCGAATCGGAAAACATACATGAATACTCAACGGCTTTGGGTTCGGAAAACATGAACACTCATGTTTTCCGATTCGGAAAACCGAGTCTGTTCATTTTCCAAGTCCAAAAACCGTCCACAAAACATCGATTTGAAGCTCTAAACTAGTAACATGCATCCTAAATCAGTAATAAACAAGTTCTGAAGCATTTTTGGATCGATTTAACGTCCCGAAATCCCATTCCAAGAAGTTTGGGTTTCGGGTAAGTTTTAAAACTTTAGGCTTTGATCCAGACCTTAAAACGATTAGATTCAACGTTATAACTACGTAAGGATTGTTCGTGAACTTACCAGGATAGCAGAAACGTATTCGGATCGATGAACGGATCAAAAACGAGCAGATTCGGTTGCGAGAGCGGTTATCGGGTGAGAATTTAGAGAGAAAAGTGAAATTTTTGAAAATTGTGAATAGTAAACCTTGAAAACCGGTATTTATATTTTTACCATTTTACACTGCGTTTGGGTTGAAAAACACTGTGTTTGGCTGTCCTTTTGGCTCTCTTAACCCGACTTTCACCAATTGGCAAAAATAACCCCTGGACTTGAAGTTTCAAGAAACTTACAAACAAGTCCCTGAACTTGTAGTTTAAAGAAATTTTCAAAACAGACCCTGGACTACAAGTTTCGCAAAAGTTCAAAACGAGTCCCTGAACATAAAATTCAGAAAGTGGCAAGCACCAGATGTGCTTTTCCTGTTTAGCTTACAACCTGCATGGTCTGAGTCTGTATATGCGATTAATTCAAAACCAGAATCCTTTGGGTACCAAAGGCCAAAATCCGGCGTGCCTTTGAGATACCTAAGGATTCTTTTGACTGCAGACAAGTGTGAATCACGAGGATCACACTGGAAACGAGCGCAGACACCCGTGGAGAAGACAATGTCGGGTCTACTAGCCGTGAGATATAAGAGGGAACCAATGATTGCCTGATAAGTCTTCTGGTCAACCGGTTTACCAGAAGAATCAGCGTTTAGTTGAAAATTCCTGGGCATTGGTGTTGCCGCAGAGTTTGAACCACCGAAATCAAAGCGTTTTAAAAGATCTTGAACATATTTAGCTTGATTTAAAAAAATGCCATCAGGGCGTTGTCGAACTTGAAGTCCTAAAAAGAACGTCAACTCGCCCATCATGCTCATTTTAAATTGGGATTTCATGGTGTTTTCAAACTCTTGGCACATCTCAGGCTTTGTAGATGCAAAGATAATATCATCCACGTATATCTGAACTATGATTAAGTCACTACCTGATCTCTTAAGAAACAAAGTGGGATCGATTGTACCTTTCTTGTAGCCAACTCCTAGCAAGTAATCAGTGAGAGTTTCGTACCATGCCCTAGGAGCTTGCTTGAGACCGTAAAGCGCCTTATCCAACACGTACACGTGATTAGGATATCTGGGATCGACGAATCCTTCTGGTTGCTCAACGTACACCTCTTCTTGAAGAACACCGTTCAAGAAGGCACACTTGACGTCCATTTGATAGACCGTCATGTTCTTGTGTGCGGCGTATGCAAGGAAGATCCGAATAGCCTCGATCCGAGCCACGGGCGCAAACGTCTCATCGTAATCAATACCCTCTTGTTGGCGATAACCTTTGGCAACCAATCGATCTTTGTTCCGGATGATGAGATCGTTCTCATCTTTCTTGTTCAGGAATATCCACTTCAGCCCGATTATGGACTTTCCCCACGGTCTGGTTACCAAACGCCATACTTTGTTTCTCTCGAATTCCGCAAGCTCTTCTTGCATTGCTAAATCCCAATCAGGATCGACAAGAGCCTGTGAAACATCCGAAGGTTCAAAGTCACTTAAGAACCCTCCGAATAGAATCAGGTTTTCTACGTTCTTTGAAGATCGCGTCTTGGCAGGTTGTGATGGACTCCCAATGATCTAGGAGGGGGGATGATCTCGTGTCCACTTTCGAGTGTGTGGAAGAGTGACATAAGCTTGTTGGTTGTTGGATGCGTCGTTCTCATCTTGCACGGCAAAGACCTCTCGTTGGTTTCTACTCGATGAACCTGCTTCCGGATTAGTCTGCGGTGCTGCCTCTAACCGGGGATCACGCACCACCTGAGCATAGGTTCTTTGAGCTGAACTAGGTGAGGGTAGCGGAGCTTCTTCCGGGATTGGTGCAAGAACAGGGTGTGGGGTCTGTTCTCGGACGGGTTCCGGTGAGGCAGCAGATGAAGTTTCAGGGGGAGAGATCGCCGACTCTGGTGTCACTGAGTTTGTAGAAGTGCTTGAAGAAGGCTCAGTGACGAAAGCATCAGATGTCACGGAAGTAGTGGTTGAACCAGCATGAGCAGGAACTACAATCAGACCCGTGAGAGTAGGTAGATCGTAATCTGCGAGGTCTATGATGTCTAAAGCAAAAGAGTTAGTGGAAGAATCTGTGCTCGGTGGTGCGGTGAACAGTTCAGGGAATGAGGCATCTACATTACTCGGACTTGCAACAGAATAGGTTTCAGTTTCAGAAAAATCAACATTTGAGCTTTCCAAGATGGTTCGGGTCCGTTTGTTGAAAACCCTATAAGCCTTTGAGTTAGGTGAGTATCCGATGAAGATAGACTCATCAGACTTGGGTTCAAACTTTCCCAAATCATCCTGGTCATTTAAAACATAGCATTTACATCCAAAAACTCTAAAGTAATCGATGTTTGGCTTACGCTGTTCGACCATCTCGTAGGCAGTTTTACCGGTCCGCTTAACGATCAAAGTCCGATTCTGCGTGTAGCATGCTGTTGAGACTGCTTCAGCCCAAAATGATTGAGGTACATCTTCAAGAAAGGATTGCAGTTTGGCATTGCGAAACTCGGTACCGTTGTCAGTTCTTAACTTCTTCACCCGGCGACCCAAGAGAACTTGAATCCGCTTGATGAAGGCTATGATTCGATCGGAAGCATCAGATTTGGCTCTAAGAAATTCAAGCCAGGTGAACCTTGAGAACTCATCGACGAGAACCAACATGTACTTCTTTCTGGCTAGGCTCTCAGTTCTTGTAGGTCCACACAGATCCATGTGTATCATGTCAACGGGATTTTTGCTATTTGAATCCATCTTCGGTGGATGGGAGCTTTCTTTCATCTTTCCTTGCTCACAAGCAGGAGAAAGTGTATCCTTGGAAAGACGAGTCTCCGGTAATCCCTTGACGAGGCGTTTTGAAACCAGCTTGTTCATGTCTTTAAAGTTCTGATGGCAAAGTCTTCGATGCCACAACCAACTATCCTCCTTTGATGCCTTAGCGAGCAAACAGATTGCATTCCTCGGATTAGAAAGTGCTTCAAACTGAGGGTGTGTCTGAGGGATTGAACGGAAGACGGTGGAGTAAAGATTGCCGTTCCTTTGTGCACTAAGGACGACGTTGTTGTCTTCATCATTCACATCGCTTCCGTATTGAAATTGCTTCACCCAGTATCTGTTATCGCAGAACTGACTGGAGCTGAACATGTTGTATCCTAACCCCTGAACATACCTTACATCTTTGATGATGTATCTCCCGTCCGTGATTTTTCCATAACCCACCATTGGCTTAGGTGTCTTGTCGGCAGTTTTAACATATCCCTCAAACCTTTCAACATAGTCGAAAAGGAAGGATCTCTGACCAGTCATGTGTCTATATGCACCGGAGTCGAAGTACCACACATGACTGACCTGCAAGACAGATTAAGCTTGTTTAGGGACCCATTGCCAAATGGATTCCTTTGGGTTAGAGACAGATAAATCAGTCGGTGTAGTCCCTTTTCGGATTTCTCCTTAGGCGGAGGAGACTCCACTAACGAAGAGGATTTAGCTTTTCCTCTTTTTCTTCCCCTTCTCTTTCGGGCTTTGACATTAGATTGAGAAGCATTGAAAGAGTTAGACACACCATAGCGTAGGAAATTATCAAAAATAAAACACATGTCATTGCGAAACGTATCAAAAGCATCGTTTAAGTTGCGATTACGGTTTACAGACATATTCGAATGAAATCCTACACTAGGTGGAGCATAGCCTAAACCCGCACGGCCAGGACTATGCTTCTTAGGGAAAGCAGTAAAGGTGTTGTTTCTCTCCTGATGATCCTTTCTTGGTGGCTTCACATTCTTTCCACCATCTTTCCTCCTCGCATCTGCATTCAAAGCACGGTTTATCAGAAATGGATTTGCCACCTTTTCCAGATGACGGTTTTGAAAATTTAGGTTTAGTGGAACTGAAAGGTTGATTAGGCTTTACCCGAGATGTCTCACCCACGGCAAAAGTACTTGAATTAAAGTCAAGACCTTTGATGGGTTTTACTAAGGCACAAGCATCGTTAGAGTTGGATTTCTTGTTCTGGAGTCCCTTGGGTGTGTGAGGCTTAACTGACTTTTCCCTGTCAGTGCCAACACGGTTTGCACCCTTGGGGTTGCTTATCTCAGAACCAGAAGCTTGTGGCTCAGCAGGCTTCTCAGGTTTTAAAACAACAGACTGTTCTTTCTTTGGAATCAAACCAAAAGGATCATCAACCTCGTCTAAAAATATTTTCACATCATATTCAACATTGGGATCCAGGTCTGGTTTGGGCTTTGGGTTAGCTAAACTATGGTTGAGAACCGGATAAGTCGTATCGTCATTAGAATCCAAAGAGTAAAAGTTTTCAAAATCCATAACTTTCCGTCTCAAAAGGGAATTAGACACACGTTGGCTTGTTAAAGATTGACGATACATTATCCTTTCATCATGAAAAAGCTCTTTTGATATTTCTAAGTGAACATCTTGGAGAATGTATCGCGTTTGAAGATCCGCAACCTTGATTTTAAAATTAGCAAAGGCTGAGGTTGCGGTCTCACACTCTGAAGAAAGCCTAATTCTCTCGGCGTTAGCCTCAAGTAAGTCCTTTTCAAGGGTGTGAACCAAGGTGTCCTTTTCCGAAACAATCGCTCTTAGATTCAGAATCTGATGTTGACAGGCATCTAAGTCCGTGGATTTCAATCTAAGTTCAAACACCTCATTCTCTAGTTTGACTAGGTCGGGACTCTTAGTTGCGGAAATATCCTCGGGTGGGATAACTAAGGTCTCTTCTGAAAGTTCCATTTCCCTAGTGTTATAACTAGTGTTCAGGTCGGTGTAGTTGATGGGAGGCATAGCTACACGAGGGGTTCTAGCCTTAATGCCTTCCCATGAAGGCTGGGTGTTGGTCGGATCACTAGCAGGAACGAAGATAGGTTTGTTCGGAGCAGGACTTGTGGGTGGACTGCCTGAGGTACTGTTTGACGGACTGGTGGTTCTAGTGATGGTCTCACCATTGATTACTTCAGTGTACGTGACAGTCTGTCTAACATATTCCTTAGTTACGTGTCCTCCTACAAAAACAGGTTTGGGCTTGGAGGCGGCCATGTCCTCAAAGTTGTATAGATGTGAAGATGCCTTTTCTAAAACATGATTTTCGGAAAGTCTAAGGCCGGGTTTAGCTTTATAAAAAGGATTCTTGTTGGCGTGCTGAGTGAGAATACTCAGAGTCTGTTCAGATTGTCCTCTTTTGAAATTGTTATCTTCAAGCTCTTGAATTTTAGAAAACAATCTAGTTCTTTCTTCAGAAAGCAACTGGAATTTGATTGTGAGCTCTCCATGGTCACTGTTAAGTTCCTCATGGGATTTTTGAAGACATAAAAGTTTGTTTGAAAGGTTGGACTCTCTAATACCAGACTCAAGTATCTCTCGGTTATAATTGTTGATCCAGCTCTCCTAAGACCTGATGAAATGATAATGATCCTGAACCTTTACTTAGTGAATAGGTTTTTACTTCTGTTATAGCTTGAGGAATTATCACTGAGTCTGTTCAGTGTTATTCCATGTTACTTATGCTGTAACTTATTTTTATAGTAATCAGGATCAGGATCAGGAGACGAACGAGTCTGTTCTGCAGTCTACTGATCCTATCCACTGAAGTGAAGACCTCCTGAAGACATCAAGATCATACTCAAAGAACCATCATCAACGTCGAAGACTTAGCTGATGACAGGAACAGCATGCTCGTGATCTGAAGACGGAACTCAGTGATAGCAGGCTGCTCAATATCGTATGACATCCTGAAGAATCATCAGGATACAAGTGACCCTGAACAGCACCAGCTTCAGGACTCTAGTCACTGATCAGTATCCTGATCCTGAAGGATTAGTGTAATGTCTTAGTCTAATGCACAAAAGGATTATCCACCTTTACTGACACAAAAGTACATAAGGACAGTCTCTTTACTGTTCCCTCTGTACTTATCAGACCTCAAGGCAACTGTTTACACATTTCCTCTTTTGCACACCATGCAAAGAGTATTTGTTTATAGTAAATAGTACAAAGGACCACTTACATTGTGACACGTACACAAAAGTGAGTCTACATGCATTTAATGCATTGGGTATAAATAGGACTTGAAGAGATGTTCTCCATACTTTTTCTTCATCCTAATACTACCGTAATCCTTTCTTTCTTTCTTTATTCCCTCTATCTTCTTTCTTACATCTTCTCACTCTAGTGCATAGTGAAAGAACTTAGATTGTTTAGTTTAGACTTATTGTCTTTTCTATTTCCGCAACAATCTGTAAATTCATATTGTTTATACAACAAGAATTTAAAAGTGAAAACTTGTGTGATTATATTCAACCCCCCCCCCTTCTATAATCCCAAACACTATCCTTACTTGAAGGTCACCTCTTTGGGACCAACAAGTGGTATCAGAGCAGATACAAGCTCTCATTTTCTTCTTAGAAAAATCTTGTGATCCTCTCTTCTAATCCATGGCTCTTCAAGCTAAGGATAACTACTTTGATACCGGCTCTGCTGGAAAGCCTCCTAGGTTTAACAAAGATAACTTCTCTCTTTGGAAAACCAGGATGGAACTCTTTCTCTCTGGTTCTGATCCCCAGATTCCATACTTTCTGGAAAATGGACCACATGTGCCTACACAAACCGTCCACCCCATTCCTGCTACAGCGGGCCAACCAGCTGTACCTGAAAGGCAACTGGTAAAGCCTGTAACTGACTGGAATGATGAAGACAGACGCCTGGTCAACATTGACACTAAGGCTAGGTCTCTCATCGCCATGTCACTCCCTGACGATGTATTCCATTCTGTCTGCCACCTTCGATCTGCTAAAGAAATATGGGACACTCTATGTGTTCAATATGAAGGTACTGCTGTTCTCATGGAATCAAGAAAGATTTTCTTGGTTCGACAGTATGAAAGCTTTATTCATCAAAAGGATGAAACTCTCTCCCAGCTACATCAGAGATTCAACTGTCTTCTGATTGATCTGAAGACTATCGGTACTACCTACTCTAACTCTGAGGTGGTTACCAAGTTCATGGAAGCTCTTCCTGAACATTGGGAAATATACACCTCCTACTTAACTATGTCAAAGGACATAAAGACACTCACATTAAGTGAGCTGTACGGTATTCTTCTCAACCGTGAACAACAGAAGAAACTGAAAAAGAATCTCATAAGAGATTCTAAAGATACCAAAAGTAACTCTGTTGCATTGGTCTCTGACTCAGTTCCTACTGTCGCCACTCCTTCTTCAGTAACTATTACTGAATTAGAATCTTCTGACTCTGACATGTCAGAAGATCCTGAATTCAATGAATCTCTTGCTTTGTTAACCAGATCCTTCAAGAAGTTTGCCAAAAAGGGAAACTTCCACAAAAAGAAACATCTTACTATTACTGACAAGCCTGAATCTGACCCTGTTGATAAGGCTATTGCTATCTGCTACAACTGTCAGGGCAAAGGACACTTTGCTAATGATTGCAGGTACAGGAAAAGTCAGTTTGCTCCCTCCTCTGCCAAATCTTCTTCTAAGAACCCCAAATACCAGCGCCTGAAAGAAAAGTACAAAAAGATGAAAATTCAGCGCAAGGGTAAAGGTCTTATCGCAGAAGACTGCGACTGGGATGATGTCTCCTCTGAAGAGGTCCCTGAAGAGGTTCCTCCTCAGGCTCCTGAAGCTTCTTCTTCCACAACTCCTGAAGCTTCAACCTCTGCGACTGATTCTTCCAGTCAGGTACCTATTCCTCTCGTCCCTCTTGAAAGCTTAACTCAGCTGGACCTGGTCACTCTTGATCTTTACAAAGCCCTGAATGGTAAAACCTCTGCTGAAAAAATGAATATTGACCTTCGTGGTCAACTCAAAGAATGCCAAGAAAAAATAAAACAACTTACCATTCTGGAAGAAAACTATAAAGACCAGGTCACTGTAAACAAAACTCTCTGTATTGAAAGAGAAATGGCTCTTGCTGCCAAAGAAAGAGCCCTGGCTGAGTTAAACGCTGAAAAAGTCACCATCAAAGGATGGAGTGACGCTTCTGAAAAGGTTGATGAAATATTAGCCTCAGGAAGAAATGTTAAAAACAAAAGGGGTCTTGGATACACTCATGGAGGAACTAAATCTGATAGTTCCATGCTCAAATTTGGAAAATTTGTTTCTTCTATCCCTGATCCCAATGCTCCTGAAAACATTCCTTCTTCTTCTAACACACACTCTGAAGGTGCTCCTAAGAGCAAAAAGAACACAGTCAAAGAAAAATCTAACACTGTAACTCCTTCAAAGACCAAGAGTCCTAAACCCAAGAACAAAGTTCTGGGTGGTGGTCCTTCAGTCTCAGGATCAAAATATTTTTCTCAAAATCCTGCTCCCAGACTGAAGATTGACCTGAAGCAAAAGACTCAGGAGAAGAAACCAATTCCTCCAATGTCCAATGCTAAAGGCATACTTGGTGCTGGTCCTGCTCACTTGAAGTTTAAAGACTTCCTGGACCACACTAAACGCTTTTAATATCGCAAATGTTATCACTGTGGATTAAACGACCATATTGCGAGTAAGTGTCCTGATGCTACCAAAGCTGAAAAATCAGCTAAGGTAAAGAAAAATCCTAAGACTGACAATTCGGTCAGAGGAAAGAAGGTTGTCAAGACTGTCTCCTCAGTCAAGACTCCAGCCTCAAGAACTGATAAATCAGTCAAGGCTGCCACTGACTCCACCAGTCCTACTGATACTTCTGGATCCATAGTTCTATGGGTACCAAGAAAAACTTAAACTCTAAATTTTATAGGATAAGGGCATCTGGTACCTGGACAGTGGATGCTCTCGACATATGACTGGTTCGAAATCTGTCCTCTCTAACTACCGTGAAGAAAGAGGTCCTGCTGTGACCTTTGGCGGAAACGGTAAAGGCCAAACCCGAGGGTATGGCACACTGACCAACGGAGTAACTACTTTCAAGAGAGTTGCTTATGTTGAAGGCCTGATGCATAATCTTCTGAGCATCAGTCAACTGTGTGATAAGAATCACAAAGTCTCCTTCTCAAAGAAGAAGTGCAAAGTCAAAAACAGAAGAAAGGAACTTATTCTCACTGGAGTGAGACATGCTGATATCTACATCATCAACATGAATACTGTTGGGAATCGTGGGATACAAGAACATGCACAGCGGATAACAAAAACGATTCCCAATCGAGGATCCAATCCTAAACCACACAGATACAATTAAGGGTGTTTCAGTGGATTACCTTTGTGCGAATAACAACTCTGAATCGCAAGCAGGGGGTACACCGCTACTGGCACCGGTCGAGAGGGTTGCTAGACCACCGTTAAGGATTACCCGAAAAGCAAACGCGAACCTTCCTCCTCACTGGATTTAGGCGCCGGTTTTGGGAGAGGGAGAGAGAGAGATTTTTTCTGAGTTTTTCAGTTGTAAAATCATTGATTCATCAAAGCCCCTAAGCCTTTATTTATATTGATGATATCAATTAAATAAGGCAGTGTTTGATTCCAAATCAAATACCTGATAATTATCAAATAGATATTTTCCATAATTATTCCTTTTGATAATTACCTTATTAATTAATCTAACTGATTAATTAACCTATAAATAATTTAACTAATTATTTATTTCTTTTTCTCTCTAAATAATTAACCAATTAATTATTTCCCTTAATCCAAACATTCTCATTTTGGTGTGCAGCAGTGTGACCTACTAGTGTCTTATAACATTGGACACGATAACCCTGTTACTGTCTCGCACATAATCCTAACAGACTCCCACTTGTGCTAGACATGTAACTGAACTGTTATCATTCGCCTAAGGAGGTCCCTAGCCAGACACTTAGGTTAACCAGGTTATAAGATCTCTTATATTCAGAGATACAATTCACGCTTGAATTTGTACACAGGTTCATTCCTTTTGCACACGATATTTCTAAAGTGATTTAAGACATGGAGTGGAGGATTCATTTCTTAAAATCAAGTATTTCTTGACTCTGATTTCGATTGCCTGCAGTAACGGATATTACTAAATAACCCCTGTTATTCTATCCGAGCGTGGCCACGCGTTTTCTGCCAATCTTAATCGTCAAGGGGCCCGGAAATATCTCTCTTTTGAAAGAGGTGCAAATCCCTTCTTGACTACTTGCATTTGGATCCACGGCTTCCGCTGCATCTAGTCACGTCCCGTATAGCCACCCAGTTACGGTGCAGCGTTAGTACGTGCTAAGAGTACAGTGGTCCTCGTGTTCCCAAACCAAGTATCTCAGGTCTGAGGACAACCTATCAAGTCAGTGCCTATGACTGAGGCTCCATGAAGCAGACTTGATTACTGGTCACTTCCAATACTCAAACACTCTGATGAGTATCTATAAATACTTGGTCACATCACTTGTGCTTTTACTCTCTACTTTGAATAAATCATCAAGTATTCATAATAGCGTTAAACTCCCTATTGAAATTCCCATTTCAATAAGTGGCTACGGAAATTTAGATTTCATACAAGACTTTGTAGAATCAAGGATACGTTAAATATGCGAAAAATAGTTAATTTAGAACAATCATGAAATTAAAACCTCCATTTATTTCCAACACACTGTGAAATAAAAACTTTACATGATTACATTGTTTCTAAATTAGACTATAGTAATAATTAATAAACTGAGTACTAGCTACTGGCTTCCAGGTACTGCATCCCAATGGAATTCGCATGTGCCTCATGCTTTGCCCTTGCTAGTGGCTTTGTCAGCGGATCTGCGACATTGTCTTCTGTTGGAATCTTGCATATTCTTACATCTCCTCTTCCAATGATCTCTCGGATGAGGTGATACTTCCTGAGCACGTGTCTCGACTTGTGATGCTCTCTAGGTTCCTTTGCTTGCGCCACGGCTCCTGAGTTATCACAGAATATATCTATCGGTCTCGAGATACTGGCAACCACTCTGAGATCCGATAGAAAATTCCTCAGCCAGACAGCTTCCTTTGCCGCATCACATGCTGCAATGTACTCTGCCTCTGTAGTTGAGTCTGCAATCGTGTCCTGCTTCGAGCTCTTCCACGAGATCGCACCTCCGTTTAGGGTAAAGACGTACCCTGACTGTGACCTGAAGTCATCTCTGTCGGTCTGGAAACTAGCGTCAGAGTATCCTGTGACACTAATTTCATCCTCAGAACCTCCAAAGACCAAGAACATTTCTTTCGTTCTTCTCAGATATTTGAGAATGTTCTTGACAGCCACCCAATGGGGCTCACCTGGATTCTGTTGGTATCTGCTCGTAACACTTACTGAGTAAGCAACATCGGGCCTAGTACATAACATGGCATACATAATTGATCCAATTGCAGAAGCATATGGGACCGATTTCATCCTGTCCTGATCTTCACTAGAAACAGGACACTGTGTTTTGCTTAACACTATGCCATGTTGCATTGGAATGAATCCTTTCTTGGATTCATCCATCCTGAATCTCTTCAGTACTTTGTCAATGTATGTACTCTGACTAAGTCCGATAAGCCGCTTAGATCTATTTCTGTAGATCTTTATACCTAGTATGTAAGCGGCTTCTCCAAGGTCTTTCATCTGGAAACATTTACTTAACCATTCTTTAACACTCTGTAAAGTTGGTACATTGTTTCCTATGAGTAGTATGTCATCTACATACAAGACCAGGAAGGTTACTATGCTCCCACTGAACTTAGTGTAAACACATGGCTCGAACTCACTTTTAGCGAAGCCAAACTCTTTGATTCGCTCATCAAAGTGTAAGTTCCAGCTTCGAGATGCTTGCTTTAATCCATAAATAGATTTTAGCAGTTTACACACCTTATTAGGATTCTTAGGATCTTCAAACCCCTCTGGTTGTTCCATATAGACGTCTTCTGTTAACTTTCCATTCAGAAAGGCTGTCTTGACGTCCATTTGCCAAATCTCGTAGTTAAAGTACGCTGAGATGGCCATTAGAATCCTAATTGACTTTAACATAGCCACTGGTGAAAAGGTTTCATCATAGTCGATACCATGAGTTTGTGTGAATCCTTTTGCGACCAGTCTGGCTTTGAAGGTGTGTACGTTCCCATCCATGTCGGTTTTCTTCTTGAAAACCCATTTGCGTCCAACAGCCTTACAGTGTTGTGGCAAATCAGTCAACTCCCAAACTTGGTTGTCATACATGGATTGCATCTCGGCCTTCATGGCTTCCTGCCATTGTTCAGACTCACTGCCTGATACAGCTTCTCCATAGGATGTTGGTTCATTTAAGTCTCCGCTCTCTTGAGAGACTAGGAACCCAAGATACCTATCTGGTTCTTGTCTTACCCTGCTGGATCTGCGAAGGTCCTGTGTTTGCACTTCCTCAATCGGCTCTGATTGAGGTTCAACATTGTTATGTTGAATTTCTGGCTCAACAACTGGTGTAGTGTCTTCTTCGTCTACTATCTGTAGATCTACATCCTTTCTGGTGTTCTCTAAACTGAGAAACTTTTCTTCCAGAAATTTTCCATTTCGAGCAACAAACACTTTGTTCTCTTCAGGGTTGTAGAAATAATATCCCACGGTGGTCTTGGGATATCCAACGAAGAAACACTTGTCGGATTTGGGTTTGAGTTTTTCTGAGGTAGGTCGTTTGACGTAAACCTCACAACCCCAAATTTTCAGAAAAGATATGTTGGGTTTCTTACCCTTCCATAACTCGTATGGAGTCTTTTCTACCGACTTTGTTGGCGCTCTGTTCAGTATGTGTGCTGCTGTTTCGAGCGCGTGTCCCCAGAATGATACTGGCAGCGAAGAATGACACATCATCGTTCGTACCATGTCAAGTAAGGTACGATTTCTCCTTTCTGATACACCGTTCATCTGCGGTGTATACGGAGGTGTAAGCTGGGATACAATCCCACACTCCATCAGATGATTGTCAAACTCATCACTGAGATATTCGCCACCACGATCTGACCGTAAGAACTTGATCCTCTTGTCAAGTAGATTCTGTACTTCATTCTGATATTCCTTGAATTTCTCAAAGGTTTCAGATTTATGTCTCATCAAGTAGACATATCCATACCTACTGAAGTCGTCAGTGAAGGTAATGAAGTACCGGTATCCTCCTCTTGCTACATGACTGAAAGGTCCACATACATCTGTGTGGATTATTTCAAGCAAGTCAGTAGCCCTTTCATTCTCACTGTTGAAAGGTTGCTTTGTCATTTTGCCAGATAAACAAGATTCGCAATTATCAAAAGGTTTGTAATCGAAATCGCCAAGAAAACCTCCCTTTAGGAGTAGTTCAACGCGTTTCTTGTTTATATGGCCCAAACGACAATGCCAGAGGTAAGTCTGATCCTCAATATCCTTGGATCGCTTACTTATATGATAGATTTCACTATTGTTGTCTTTAAGATTTACAGTGTATAGACCATCTAGGGGTGTTGCTTTAAAATAGAAAATATTATCTTTAAAAACCGAAATCATTTTATAAGAATATTTATAGTAAAAGCCTTGGTCTACCAACAAATCAAAAGACAATACATTCTTAATCATATTTGGAATATAATAACAGTTATTCAGTTCCAAAACTAGACCCGAGGGTAAACTAAGACTATAAGATCCCACGGCTTCAGCAATCAACGGAGTGCCTTCGCCCACTCGTAGGTTCGAACGGTCCTTCCTCAGAGTCTTTCTTCTAGTGAATCCCTGTAAATGATTACAAATGTGGTTACCACTGCCTGTATCAATTACCCATGATTCATAAGAAGTGATTAAGCAATCTATCATAAAGATACCTGGAGTATCGGGTAAACCGATATCCATCTGGTCGATGTTCATTGAGTGCTCGCAAATATCCTCGCTGCCGCACTCTGGGCAACTCAGATCTCCCAGCTCATCTATTATGTCAGTGTCCATGAGATTCGCAGGTTCGGGTACTGGCTCTAGACTGGCCAGGATATCTTCATGAACTTTATCCACGTCGCTCTTTGGTTCCTTCATGTAGGCACTAGCTGTGTCCTGAACTTCCTTTGTGAGGGAGAACCACATGAGATACACTAACTCTTCCTGAGTCATCTTGTACCCCAGACGCGATAAACATTTAAAAAGCCTTCTCATATCAACAAGATGGTTTTTAACTGACTGACCCTTCTGTAGCTTCAGGGAGAGAATCTCTTGCATGATCAATAGCTTTCCCGTGTGCTTGTAGAGACCTAGCTGGTTCTCCACATCTCTCTCAACCTCGTGACATGATTTAACTCTTAAATCTCCCGTGAACTCGGGTGACATAGAGAAAATCAGAATGGACATTACATCCGATTCATCTGTCAAGTATCTAAAATACTCAGCAAATTCCTCTTCAGGGGCATTGCTTTTAGGTCGTGATACGGGTTTGTTGATCACATAAAGCTTATCCTGGGCACATAAAACGTTCCTCAAGTGTAACTTCCAAACTGGAAAGTTATGGCCCGTAAGCTTCCACTTGCCCGTAATAAGGCGAAGTGACTCTTCAGGTGAATAAAACGGAATACTAATTTGAGACATCTACAGAAGAATATAAAATTCCAGTTTTAGTTTATAATTATATAATTCTAATAAATTATTACCCTTAAAATAAATTTATTAGACTAGAATCCATATTTCACATGTGTCGGGAAGCATGTGATCATGTCATACCGACTCATGCGATCTATGGTAGGTAACACTATACCAATCGTATTCCTATCTGAAAATACGACTTCTAGATCGTCGGGACATCGGATATCAATAATCCGTGCATATTTAGTCCCTCTAGTGCATTTTGGCCTGGTACCACCCAGTGAATAAATAATTACCAAAATAGATTGCACCACCCGGGACCTGGACAAACTCTGGCCGGTACCACCCGGAGATAATTCGCAGAGTTTTATCTCCTTCCAGTTTCGGTTTGAACACGGGCGTTCATAGTGTGAGCACTTACAACGCCCTATGTACCTTACACCGGAAGTGCCCCTAAAGTGGGTTGCACTTACTAATCTATGATTTTTAACAAGGGTCTAAATTGCCAGTTTTCTATTTCCAAAAACTTTGAAAAACTGGATCCAAACACTAGCTGTATTTGTATCCTTTTAATTTTTAAACAATCCGTTCAAAAAGGGGCAATTTATATTTAATAATAATTACGTAAATTTAAACAACCACGCAATTTAAATATAAACAGCACAGTCATAGCTTAAACCCTTAAACTAATGTTGTTTTGTGAGCCAACACAAAAACAACGGTCTCAATCCCTAAGTGACAAAAGGTCTTCAACTTCTGGCACTCCCACTGGCTCCGAGATCCATGGTCGTTGTCTTGTCTCCGTCTTGAAGTAATTAAAGTAATTATTACAAATGGGTTCAAATGGCACGCAGGCCTCCCAACTATTCTAATAAAACTTTAAAAATTACAAAAGGGTTGTAAACGGCTCGCAGGCCTCCCAACTATTCTAAAACGGAAAAATAAAACACAACCACGGGTCCAAAAAAAGGGTTCAGCTATGACTTATCATATAATTAAATAAATTAAAACACATCTGAATTTTAATTTAATAACCATATAACTAGTAATTAATTTAAAACAATTAATTAAAACTTATCCTGAATCGTTTTAACCTTATCTGGGAAAAACGTTCCTTAATCTCGAAAAATATCCGAAAACAGATCCCAGACTGAGACCCGTTAACGAAACGAATCACGTTATCGAAATTACCACCGATCCGCCAAAAACGTGGCCGTCGATCGGGGTTGGTTTTTATCGTTGGCAACGATGGTGACGCAACCGCCACCACCGCCGCCCGTACCACCATCCAAGACCGGCAGCAGCAGCGGCTAGAAAGCCACCACCACCGCCGCTTTGTCGTATTGATACTCTCCGGTGACAGTAGCGGCTTGAGAGCCACCACCGCCGCCCACCGGTGTATCAAACAAGCATCATCACCACCGGCATCTTAGTCGATCGACGACAGCAGCGGCTGAGGGCCACCGCTGCCGCCGTGATTGCGCGGCTGATGTGAACAGCAATCGCCGCCACCACCGCGACTGGTGGTGCGGCGGGTTAGCGAATCGACAGCAGACGGCGTTTGCCGCTGCTACCGCTAGCTGTTCGATCGATCGCCACCGCTGTGGTGGTCGATCTCGACGAATCGCCGCCTATCGGCGGTTTTGTACTTAGATTGACACCACCGCCACCACAAACGGTGGTGCGGTGGTGGTTCTCGTCGATCCTGCTTCCAATCGCCACTGTCACCATCGTCGATCGCCACCGCCACCACAAACGGTGGTGCGGCGTAGTCGACCGACCACAGCCGCGGCCACCATCTGTGGCGCGGTGTAGTGGTTGTAGCGAGAGGACAGCCGTTGGCCACCACTATCTGTGGCGCCGCCGGCGATGGTCATGCGGTGGTGTGGTGGTTCGGCCGGCTAACTGCCGCCGTTCCACCACCGATTTCGAAAACGTTTTAGGTTTTAAGAAAAATTCAATTTTTATAAATCTAAAACATATATAAAAATCAAATTTTCAACAATCCTAATCAATAAACCTGATCTGTTAGGTTTAGGAAGTGGCTCTGATACCACTGTTGGGTATCGTGGGATACAAGAACATGCACAGCGGATAACAAAAACGATTCCCAATCGAGGATCCAATCCTAAACCACACAGATACAATTAAGGGTGTTTCAGTGGATTACCTTTGTGCGAATAACAACTCTGAATCGCAAGCAGGGGGTACACCGCTACTGGCACCGGTCGAGAGGGTTGCTAGACCACCGTTAAGGATTACCGAAAAGCAAACGCGAACCTTCCTCCTCACTGGATTTAGGCGCCGGTTTTGGGAGAGGGAGAGAGAGAGATTTTTTCTGAGTTTTTCAGTTGTAAAATCATTGATTCATCAAAGCCCCTAAGCCTTTATTTATATTGATGATATCAATTAAATAAGGCAGTGTTTGATTCCAAATCAAATACCTGATAATTATCAAATAGATATTTTCCATAATTATTCCTTTTGATAATTACCTTATTAATTAATCTAACTGATTAATTAACCTATAAATAATTTAACTAATTATTTATTTCTTTTTCTCTCTAAATAATTAACCAATTAATTATTTCCCTTAATCCAAACATTCTCATTTTGGTGTGCAGCAGTGTGACCTACTAGTGTCTTATAACATTGGACACGATAACCCTGTTACTGTCTCGCACATAATCCTAACAAATACTTCCACTGACAACTTCTGCTTTGTATCTCATGCTTCCTCTGATACAAATTGGCTTTGGCACAAGCGTCTTTCTCATCTCAACTTCAAGACGCTGAATCAACTCTGCATCAACAATCTTGTCATTGGTCTTCCTGACTTTCGCTATACAAAGGTATCTCTTTGTTCAGTATGTGAGAAAGGAAAACAGACCAGGGCTAGCTTCAAGTCCAAGCAGATTTCCTCCATCAGCTCTCCTCTACAACTTCTCCACATGGATCTCTTTGGACCCGTCAACGTCCAATCCATTGCTGGAAAGAAATACACTCTGGTAATCATTGATGAATATTCCAGATATACTTGGGTGTTCTTTCTTCGATCCAAGAGTGATGCTCCTGAAGAAATCATTCTGTTCGTCAGGAAGATGGAAAGACTCAACAACCTTACTGTTCGATCAATCAGGAGTGACCATGGAACTGAATTCAAAAATAGTACCCTGGAAACCTTCTTCGATCAAAAAGGTATCTCTCAGAACTTCTCATCTGTAAGAACTCCTCAGCAAAATGGTGTTGCTGAAAGACGAAACAGAACCCTGATTGAAGCTGCACGATCAATGTTGAGTGAAGCCAACCTTGCCACTCAATTCTGGGCAGAAGCTGTTAACACAACATGCTATACCCAGAACAGATCCCTGATAGTAAAGCGCTTCAGAAGAACCCCTTACGAACTCTTTCGTAACAGGAAACCCTCTATTGAACATCTCCATATCTTTGGTTGTGTCTGCTACATCCTGAACAACAAAGATAACCTTGGAAAGTTCGATTCCAAGTCTGATGATGGAATCTTCCTTGGATACTCCTCTATCTCTAAAACCTACCGTGTGTTCAACAAACGAAGACAAGCCATAGAGGAAACGATTCATGTCAAGTTTGATGAATCGGGTCCTACTTTCCCTCACCCTCATGAAAACTCTGAAATAAATCAGTGGGCTGACTCTTTCTTTCAAGTCCCTGAACCTCCCATTGCTGATCCATCTCCTCAAGACCTTCCTGATGGTTTTGAAGAAGATCCTCCCATTCCACCCACTGAAATAACTACTCCACCTCTGATAAATGCCACTCCAATTACCTAAATTACACCATCTGAACCTGATCAACCCACTAACAGTGAAGACTTTTCTCAAACCACTATTAGTGAGCCTACTCCCACTAATCTTCTCCCTGATCCATCAGTAAATGAAGCTTCCACTTCAGGACAGGTGTATCAGCCACCTGCTCTACGATGGACCAAGGATCATCCCATTGATCAAGTTCTTGGTAATCCCTCCTCTGGCATTAAAACTCGACGTCAATCTGGTAACATCTGTCTTTATGTTAATTTTATCTCTGAAAATGAACCTAAAGAAATAGATGATGCTTTGCGTGATCCTGCCTGGGTCTCAGCCATGCAGGAAGAGCTTGCAGAGTTCATCAGAAACAATGTCTGGCTTCTCGTCCCTAGGCCTCGAAAACGTACTATCATTGGTTCCAAGTGGATTTTTCGAAATAAACTTGATGAGATTGGTACGATTATTCGAAACAAGGCTCGCCTTGTGGCTCAGGGATACAGGCAGGAAGAGGGCATTGATTACGATGAAACCTTTGCTCCTGTGGCTAGGCTCGAAGCAATTCGACTTTTCCTAGCCTTCGCAGCACATATGAACTTCAAGGTTTATCAGATGGACATTAAAAATGCCTTTCTGAATGGAAAACTTAATGAAGAAGTCTATGTGGCTCAGCCTCCTGGCTTTGTAGATCCTAAGTTCCCTGATCACGTCTACAAGTTAAACAAGGCTCTCTATGGGTTAAAACAGGCTCCTCGTGCCTGGTATGATACCCTCTCAACCTTTCTTCTCTCTAAAGGTTTTGTTCGTGGAAAGATTGATAGCACTTTATTTCTAAAAAAATATCCTAAGCATATCCTTCTTGTCCAGATATATGTCGATGACATTATCTTTGGATCCACAAATCCCAAACTCTGCGAAAAGTTTGAGTTGCTCATGAAATCTGAATATAAAATGTCTATGATGGGTGAACTGACATTTTTTTTAGGACTTCAGATCAAGCAATCTGAAAAGGGAATCTTTATCAATCAAGGTAAATATGTACATGAGATGCTGAAGAAATTTGATCTCACATCCTGTACACCGATGAGGACTCCAATGGCTCCTCCTCTGTCACTTGACAAGGATTCCAAAGGGAAACCTGTTGACGTGACTCTCTACAGAGGAATGATCGGCTCTCTGCTGTATCTCACAGCTAGTCGCCCTGATATCATGTATTCTACATGTCTATGTGCTCATTATCAAGCTGAACCCAAAGAATCCCATCTGACCGCTGTAAAGCGGATCTTCAGATATCTGAAGGGAACTCCTAATCTGGGTCTTTGGTATTCCAAGGACTCAGGGTTCGATCTAACAGCTTATTCTGATAGTGACTTTGCAGGATGTAAGATCGACAGGAAAAGCACCACTGGTGGGTGTCACCTACTTGGTGGCAAGTTGGTGAGTTGGACTAGCAAGAAACAGAACTCTGTATCTACATCAACTGCTGAGGCTGAATATGTTGCAGCTGGAATCTGTTGTGCTCAAGTCCTGTGGCTGAGAAATCAACTTCAGGACTATGACATACAACTTTCTAAAATTCCTATCTACTGTGACAATACTTCAGCGATAGCCATCGCCAACAATCCTGTCTTACACTCCAAGACAAAGCACATTGAAGTGAGATATCACTTCATCAGGGATCATGTGATGAATGGCGATATTGAACTCCATTTTGTCCCTACTGAATATCAGCTTTCTGACCTCTTTACCAAACCACTGGATGTAATGCGTTTCAATATGCTCATCAGTGAACTTGGGATGTTAAATCCTGATGATTGAAGTTTATCAGGACAAACAGTTGTTAAACCCTATAGAATAACTATTCTCAGGACTCTTTCTTTAACAACTCCTGAACTAACTCTCATTAGAGGATGACTCTATTCAGTACTTACAAAATCTTTGTTCAACATCCGAATACTGATGATTCTCAGGTAAGTACCTCTGCTCCTGAAACCTTATCGCATTAAATGTGATAAGAGGATTTTTCCCAAAACAGTGCTTATCTGATAAGTACTCCAATTCCAAGAAAACAAATCTTTCATCAAAATGGAATTATCCCCTGAAAAGGCGGTTTTTATCTTTTCAAATAAAACAAACTTTTCATCTGCACTGACACGTAATGGGACGTTTCCTGTTCCCCACGACGTGTGTCAGGCGCGTAAACGCGCGTAGAACTTCCTTTTTTCATCATTACGTTTGAATTTAGCCGCCCGTTTCTCTCTCATCCATCTTTCTCTCTCCTACCACGAGGTATAAAAACCTCATTCGTAATCCTTTACACTCTTTATGCTCACATAATTCTCTCTAAGAACTCAAGCAAGAAAAAGCAAGAAATGTTTTCTCTCAAGAACACGAAGAACACTCATCACTTTTCTTTAACAAGATCATCGTAAGTGTTTCTTTACTCTTGTTCTTTATCTAAAACTTCTTCACCTGCAGATACTCCTATCTCTGCTCCTGTCCAACAAGAACCTGAGGTTGTTCATCTCGAACACTCAGAGAACGTGGAGGGTAATCGCTCTGATACCCTCCTAGCCTCAGGTAATACTTTTAAGCATAATATTACCATTTCTTCTTCTATGAAAGCTAATGAGTCTTCTGGTACTCACTTAGCTACTCTGTTTACAGGTTCTTTAGGAGCAGCGGTTGAAGGGCAGTCACAACTCCATCAGGATGACCCCTTCAACGACTTCATCTTCACGGATGCCGACCGACAACTGAGTGCAACTGAGCTACGACGGCAATCCGCTGAAAGGCAACTGCAGGAGGTCCGCACGACACTCCAGCAACAAGAAGACGCTCACAAGGCCCAGCTTCAGGCCTTGGAGCTTGAGCTTGCAGCAGCCAAGGCCGCTGCCTCTGCCGCCGAAGCCGCCGCAGCCTCTGCCACTGCTGCTGCCGCCGCTGCAGCCCCTGCTCCTACTGGTGTCACCATCACCATACCTTGTCTGGATTCCATCCATGACAAGGTCTCTCAGGTGGCTACCTCCTCTTCCTCCCTTCAGGCGTCTGTAGACGACCTGAAGGCCACGGCGTTACCCGCTCTCTCCACAGCGGTCAACAACAACTCCACCTCCACCACCAACTTCCAACAAATCGTGGTGCAGAGGTTGGACGCGCAGGAGACTGGCCTTCGAGCCCTCCAGGAGAAAGTGGCTGAACTTGCCACCGCAGTGAACTCGCTGACCACTGCTCCTCCTCCGCCGCCATCGTTCACCACGGCCGACAGGGAACTTCTCCAGTCTCTACTCTCATCTTCCTTCATCAACAGGAAGCTGAACGCCAACATGGCCTCTCTCCTCCAACGGAGTGTTTCAACAGCTGCCTTGCAACAGGCACCTGTTGAGGGGGAGAGACAGCCGAGAGACCATTCCGTTTATTCCCCCTCCACCAACTGGAGAACCGACAAACAAGGGGGAACAAACGAGAATGAGGATGATGATGAAGATGATGATGATGATGAAGACGATGACACCTTCTTCGTCGAGAAGGTACCAGCCTCAACGCCCACTCCAGGGCCTGCACAATCTCAGGGGGAGAACCCCGGTGCACCTGGTACGTTACTATTACCATCCTCTCCCTCATCCTCTGATAACCAACCAATCTCTACTCTCCTTAAATCTAAACCTACACCTGAAACCATCACCCTTGACACCTCCTCTGAAGACTCTCCAATAAACAACCTACAAATGGTTGTCTACTAACCACCCAAACAACCTACCCCTGAACCAACACCTCATTCTTCTCCTAAACAAACCTCTGAACCTGAAAACCAAGAAAACTCTGACTTTTAGGATGTGAACTTTGGTTCTGTCACTGGTGAGATTATTCGCCTCATGGAGAATAGTCCATCAGAACAGACAAGAGCCGAATTAAACAGAATGACTTTCAGAGTAACTCCTCTAAACCTTGAATCCATTCCCTCTAAACCAACCCGCTTTAACCCTGAAGCATCCTCTTCTAGAACCCCTGAAATAAGAGCCCCTCCTGAAACCATTTGCCTATCATCAGATGATGAATTCATCTCTGATGACTTCTCTACCCCTGCTTCTTCTCCCAGATCTCCTCCCTCTAACTCTCCTAGATCTGAAGGTGAGAATTACCCTGACAACTCTGCTATTGTCAACAGGGATGGGCGTTTAGACGCCGTGATAGAGCGACTCGAGAGTACAAGAGTAAAAATTCCTCTTCGTACCTCTTGGGACTCCGAGTTCGCCTATCTATCGCAAGAGGAGTACATCAATGCTGTACAGGCTCAGGAGGAGCACAATAAGAAGCAGAAGGCAGCCTTCCTCTCTGCTCAAGCCGCTCGAAGGCTTGCATCAGATTTTGTTGAAGAAGATGCAGAAATAAGTGTTGATCCTGTTCTAGCACAGAAGGCTGCGCTGAAGGTCTTCAACAGAAACGCTGAAGCTCAGTCTGAAGAAGTAAACACAGAGCTTGACTGGTGCCGAGACCGCCTTCACCTCAGAAAACATGGTGCTGCTATCTCTGGAATCCATCTCAGCCGAACTCGCGGCAAAAGAGCAAAAACATGGATCACCGTCAAACGCTCAGGAGTCAAGGATGTGCAACACACTCTTTACAAGTTGGAAAGATACAACTTGTCAGAGTGGAATGAAATCAGAAGCCTACTTCCCAAAGCCAACAGAAACTATCGGGCTGAAGTAGAAGAAGTCATTAATGGACTTATTGCACGCATCAGAAGAACAACCGAAATTCCTGATGACCTTCTCCAGCCTTCTTCAGCACTGCCTCAGCCACCTGTTCGAAGATCAGCCGGTGCTTCAACAAGGAGACCAACTCCTTGCATGCCCAGAATGGTTGTCAAGCCACTGGACCTCTCGATGCTTGATCTTTCACTCCCTCCAGGAGTCTCTCTCTCTGAAGGACAAGTCATCAGAGAACCTGTTCATGGTATTTGTGTAAGCGACAACTCCAAGATTCTACGCTTTCAGCATTTCAGCGAGCTACACAAAGCACCATATGAACACTTGGTTTCTGTTCTCTTCACCGCTCAAAGAGACAAGAAAAACCAAGATAATAAAGAAATTATTCGCACTGTCAGAGCTATACTCGATCATAGACTCGCCTTCAGCAATACTCCTGTTCCAATCGTAGTCAAGACTGAAGAATTTAGCGAAGACTCTGATAGTTAGAATATTTTTGTAAATTTTGCTTTCAGTACTTCACTTATGTACTCTTGTATTTTCTTCACTCTTGTAACCTGATTGAGATTAATGAAAATGCAATTCAGTGCATTGTACTTTATTCCATCATAGTACTGAAAAAGATCCCTCAAAACAGTAAATGGGACATGTACCTTTATGAGTTCTATTTCCTACTGTTTTATCTAGACTTAGAAATTTTTTTTCTTTCTAGACATAGACAATTTCTCTGTTGTCTTATCATTATCATTTAGGGGGAGATTGTTGATCCAGCTCTCCTAAGACCTGATGAAATGATAATGATCCTGAACCTTTACTTAGTGAATAGGTTTTTACTTCTGTTATAGCTTGAGGAATTATCACTGAGTCTGTGCAGTGTTATTCCATGTTACTTATGCTGTAACTTATTTTTATAGTAATCAGGATCAGGATCAGGAGACGAACGAGTCTGTTCTGTAGTCTACTGATCCTATCCACTGAAGTGAAGACCTCCTGAAGACATCAAGATCATACTCAAAGAACCATCAGCAACGTCGAAGACTTAGCTGATGACTGGAACAGCATGCTCGTGATCTGAAGACGGAACTCAGTGATAGCAGGCTGCTCAATATCGTACGACATCCTGAAGAATCATCAGGATACAAGTGACCCTGAACAGCACCAGCTTCAGGACTCTAGTCACTGATCAGTATCCTGATCCTGAAGGATTAGTGTAATGTCTTAGTCTAATGCACAAAAGGATTATCCGCCTTTACTGACACAAAAGTACATAAGGACAGTCTCTTTACTGTTCCCTCCGTACTTATCAGACCTCAAGGCAACTGTTTACACATTTCCTCTTTTGCACACCATGCAAAGAGTATTTGTTTATAGTAAATAGTACAAAGGACCACTTACATTGTGACACGTACACAAAAGTGAGTCTACATGCATTTAATGTATTGGGTATAAATAGGACTTGAAGAGATGTTCTCCATACTTCTTCTTCATCCTAATACTACCCTAATCCTTTCTTTCTTTCTTTATTCCCTCTATCTTCTTTCTTACATCTTCTCACTCTAGTGCATAGTGAAAGAACTTAGATTGTTTAGTTTAGACTTATTGTCTTTTCTATTTCCGCAACAATCTGTAAATTCATATTGTTTATACAACAAGAATTTAAAAGTGAAAACTTGTGTGATTATATTCAACCCCCCCCCCTTCTATAATCCCAAACACTATCCTTACTTGAAGGTCACCTCTTTGGGACCAACAATAATCTATGGTCAAATCCTCGAGAGAGCTTTTGTAAATGGCACTGTCAGTTCTAAATTTCGTGACGAGGTTCCTTTCCGATTGGAGACTACTCTCTAAGTCACAAATTTTAGCTTCTAACATTGCCATAGAATCAGTAATATCGGGAATAGTGGATACCTCAGATGGATCGTCTTGGTAAGTGCTAGGACCAACAGCTTCTGGTCCCTCGAAATCGGCCATCAAGCACAAACCCTTCACCATATGGTCATCCTCATCCGAGCTCTCTTCCTCGCACACCCAATTCTCCTCATCCACAAGCAAAGCAACCCCTTTCTCCTTCTTCCTCATCAAAGCAGCCTTTTTCTCAAAGTAGGCAGCATCCTTGTACTTTACTGAGCAGTCTCTGGCATAGTGTCCCAACTTACCACACTTGTAACAAGTGGTAGTGGGATTGGCAGCTTGTTGAGGAGCGGGGTTCTGGTTCATGGGAATCGGGGGTTGATTTGACCTTTGACCACCTTGGTCGGCAGGAGCTTGTTGATCTTCTCTAGGAGCTTGTCTGGAACTGCTTCCCCGTTGATCACCACCATTGTAGCTTCCTTTGCCGCGATCCATTCTCTCATCTGACCAGCGATCATTCCTTTCTTGCTCAAATCCATAACCCGGTCCTTGATCAAGTCTTCCTCCATCATATCTTCCTCCGTATCCGCCTTCATACCCTTGACGGTCGATATACCCAGACTCAGGAGTGTATTGCCTCAAGCTTCTTCGGTAGTTGAGGTCGGAGACCTGACCTCTCCAGTCTCCTTGATACCGTGGACCTCCTTGATAGTCTAGGTAAGTGTTATCTCTTCTGGGTTGATCTCTGAATCTCCCTTGGTCTTCTCTGTACCTTCCCTGCTCGTTGCGAAACCTTCCCTGATCATATGTTTGAAATCTTTCCCCTTGATGATAGTTTCCTCTGCCTTGGTTACCGAACTGAGATCTATCCATCTGATAATGTCCTCCCCTGCCTTGCCCCATTCTGCCTCCACTTGGAAATCCAGATCCCCGTGATCTGTTAAATCCACGGTTTGCGTTCAACTTTTGCACGTTCTGGGAAATTAGAGCAAGGGACTCATTCACGTTGAAGAGTTCTTCATCAGAAATGGTAATGATCAAAGGATCATCGGGATGTTGCATGCTTGGACCAAGGTTCGGGTTGAACTCTTGGTTGTAATCTTCTTGATGATACTGGGGAGGGACATTGTTGTACTGTGAGGGTTGGATTGGAACAGAGTTCGGTCCTCCAAAGGGCATTGCCGCTAGTGCCAGTGGATCAACTGCTTTCTTGGCTCTTCCCCCGGTGATGAACTCCTCATGCTGGACCATCATGCTGAAGAGGTCGTGAAGACCCATAACTCCCAGGTTTCTGCTTAGCTAAATGTTGATGGCCAGGTTTTGCCATTCCACAGTGAGATTCTTCAGAAACTTCACGTTGACTTCGTACTTGGTCTTCTCAACCCCAAGCCTTCTTAGATCATTGACGAAGGAATTCAGTCTTTGATAGGATTCTGTGAGGGATTCGTTCTCCCGGGCTTTGAAACCTTCATAAGCATTTAGCGCGCTCTCTTTCTGGTTTTCTAGAGCACTGTCACCACCCTGCATCTGTTGCTCAATCTCCAGCCAGACGTCTCGTGCGTTGGTTAGACTGTCAACTCTTGCGTACATGTCGTTTGGGAGAGCCATGATTAGGGGGTAAGTGCTCGCTTGTCGACGAGGTGACGTGCTCTCTGTTCCGGGTTGTACATCTCTACAGGCTTTTCAACAACGTAAGATGGTAATTCTGGACATGTGTCAGTTCTCGGGACTACGGCTACGGTAACCGTTGGTCTGACTGGGCCTTCTCGGATGGATTTCATCAGGTTCTCATCCAACAGATCAAGGAAATGAATCATCCGGCGCTTCCATTGCTGATACTCGCCCATCACCAAGACGGGAGGGCGAGATTCGGATCCGATTCCGATGATTTCTTTTGACATCTCTCACTCTCAAAGCAGATCTCCTAGTATGACTCACTTGGCTAAGGAAAAAGATTTTTGTAAAAAGCAGATACTTTGAGCGCCTCGGGACACAATTAGCTTCAAGTTTTGAAAGATTTGAAAAATAGCTAAGTGTCGAATTCGAGGAACAATTTTGCAAGAGTTCAGGCTCGAAGAGGCGAAATCCGATCTGGAAACTGACGTTTTCCGAATCGGATTTGGCTCACAAGTAAGGGTTCGGAAAAGGCTATTTTCCGATTCGGAAAATGAACTTTTCCGATTCGGGCAGAGTTCGGAAAATGGAAATTCAGTTCGGAAAACGAGGATTAAAGGAGCAAAACCCCAAATCAGAAGGACCAAATTCCGATTCGGAAAACAATGTTTTCTGATTCGGAAAAGGTACAAATTCCGATTCAGAGAATAGTAGAATTTCCGATTCGGAAATTTTGAACTGAAAGATCAGCTCTTGTTTTCCGATTCGGAAAACCTGTACAGGAACTCCGAAAATCAACTCAAAAACCCTCAAAAACACTTAAAAATTAAGTGTTAAGACCGCCAATTGGTGAGAAAACAGTAGGAAAACAAGGGGGTATCACTTAACACTTATAAACTCTTCTTTTAAAACCCTTTTTGGATTGAAAAACCCAAAAACTTTTGAACAAAAACTTTGAAAAAAAACCTTTTTTGTTGTTCTAGATTCAAGTTCTAATCAACATGGAACAACTAGAGAATGAATTGAGAAGCCATATATCATTGATTCTTGGATGAAAAGTTTACACACACTCAATACACCAAGAACACACACACTTAAGAACACAACTCTCAATTCACTCTCAATTTACAATCATGTACGTATGCATGTCCTTACTACCAAACTAACTCACTTTGGGTATTTATACCCAAACATCTAAACCCTCAAGGTTTACAAGAATTACACAAACTACCCTATTATTACAAAACTATTACAAAGTACATATAAAAGGACTAAAACTATAAAGCAAGGTTTGACTTCTTTGACCAATTTGACTTTGTCTTTGTCTTCACTTTTAGCACCAACTTGTGATCTCGGATACAATCCGATTTTGCATCCAAAATTTTTAAAATCAAAACAAGCCAAGGAATCAAACAAGGATTGGCTCTGATACCAAATGTTTGTCCCTAAATCAGAATAGAGGAGAAATGGATTGAAATCTATGATAAAGTGATGAACACAAAGCTTGACAAAAGCATCAATGGTGATAAAATAAATGTTGCAATAAAGAGTAATTTCCAAGGATTATGCATTCATCATCAAAAACCCTAACCATCTCATTCCTTAAATAGGAATGAGGTAAAATACAAGATTGTCATAAACGGCCCCCGAGGTTCCAAACCTCTAAACAAGGGCATACAAAAGATAATTGTTCACAAATCAAAAGAATTAAACTAATAAAGCAGTAAATGATAGAACTTCTGACTCTTCCCAACAAAGAGGTCTAACAGCAGTTCACTAATTTTTGGTGTGGTCACACATTCTTTTTCATTTTAAAGTAGTTACATATATACTTTTTTTTAAATGTTCATTAATACATATTTATTATATATATATATATATATATAAAAGAAAGAATTAAGATATGGTTTAATAAGGAACTGTCAAATTCGTATCCTTTTCTGTTTATTTTTAATACAAAAATCAATAATATATAAAAAAATTCATTTGTTAATAAATAAAATTAGTATCCTTAACTATATAGGTTATTTACAACCAATATAATTAAAAACATTTTCATTTATTTTAATTTACATAACAATCTTTATGTTTATGTTGATATGAACATGTTATTATAAAAAGTTTAAATAAACACATGTAGCTTTTTAAAAATCATTGATGATAATTTTTATTATTCTTATACATCTTTGATTTTATAATGTTCATTCTAATTTGATACATTTTTTATTAAGTAGTTATGTATATAACTAAAGATTTCATTTTTGTTTATCTAAACTAAATTTATATGAAATAATCAAAAATCAATCAATATAAATATATAAATGAAGTACCATAAAATCAATGAGAATCCTCCATTGATGTTATTTTTATTTTCTTAGATTTTTTTAAATATTGGTTTTTATGAATTGGTGGAGTATTAATGTTGTGTAACTGTAAGTTCTTCTACATTGATAAAAAAAGAGTAAATTAGAAATGAAAATATGTATATAAAAGGTTATGATAAAATTTAATATTTGCCAAATGCAACAAACGATGGTGACAATCTGCATATTTCTAATGAGTTACTCACGCTACCGCGCAACGCGCGGTTTTGCCACTAGTGGGAATTAAATTTGTTTCCTAATCACGTGCTCCAAACTCGAATTGTATGGAATTAGTTTCCCAAACTCACGTGCTTTCCATTGAATTAATTTAAAGTTTGACGGATTTGTCACATTTTGTCCCTAAACTTTGAAGTTCATTGCATTTTCAATTATAAAGTTTGAAGCTTTGTCGCTGCCAACCCTTGGAGATTCTAAACTATTTATTTGTCAACTTTGGATGAATTGTTCAAATCCAGTCCTTGTACTTCTTGTTTCAAGTTCTGTCAGTCTTGGTCCCTACGTTTCAAGTTTCAAATATATTCAAGTTTCGGGGTTTGGGACTAATGACAAAATTTCTTCCTGAGGATGCTAAATTGCTCAAATTCACTACGGGAATTATCTTCAGAAGCGCTTTCGAGTTTTTCAAGACTATATGATCAATCGCGCTTTCAAGTTTTACCTGTTTTGGGCCTCACTTTCTAATTAAGCTTTGAAGATTAATTTGGCCCGAATGATTGATCACTTTTAGTTGCGCTCTAGAACCACCCAGATTCAGATACATGTGACGCTTCAAAATCCCTGTGCCAAATTAGCCTCCTTTCTTTCCCAATTGGTCCGTAAAGATCTCATCATCCCAGTTTTTAGCCCAATTCAGTTTTCAACCATGAAAATTAAATTTCTCTTGTTTCCCCGACTGCTCCAGATTCTTTGAAGACATGTCTGATTTGTAACGATTTCAGAACGACGGTGATCGGATTCTGTATTTGGTTAGATTACTCAGAAGCCTGACGCTCTGCAACCATTATTCTAGAGTTTTTCTTAGATGGAATTATTCCTCTTAGGCGTGAGAGTTGAGTTTTTCCTTTGGATGCCACCTTCGATGAATGGTACTATTGTTATGTACTCAATTCCTAACCATTTCACTATCGTGGGGGTTCAGTTGCGATCTAGAATTTTGAGTGACGGTCGTCGTCCATCTGACTAAGAAGACCAGATCTTGATCTGATTACTTGACATTTTGGAAGATTTCAGGAAATCGACTATTTTCTGAGCAGTAGATAGATCAAAGCAGAGTATCTCATTCAACATCTACTCCCAGTTTTTCATTCCATACGGTGTTTCGGTGATCCAAACTTCAGTGTTTCCCAATTATGAGATTATCAGATTTAGAGCTCTTATGTTGAATTCCTATTCAACACGCGGTCAAAGACAGATTCGTTATTTTTCTTGTTGATCTGCACAGTAACTCACACATGCATCTATCCTTTTGTATTTCTTGGCGGGACATCAATATAGCTGGATGAATCAACATGCTCTGGTGCAAGCCGTTGTATTCTGCGGTTATCAGACGTGTCGAGTTATTTACAGGTTGAGCTGTAGTTTGTGCAATCAGTCGCGGTTATTGCAAATCGGATCTGGTCTTTCAGTTGAAACTGAAGATAAAGAGCTACAGTCGAGGGGGAGCTTGGAGATCAAAATGTAGCCGAACGCCACTAAAGTTTTCTGACGAAAGCAAGGGGGAGAAGATCAGAGATGCTTCCTTTACAAAGAAAGCTTTGAGATTGATTATTTTGTAATTAGCTAGTTAGTGTAGCTAATGGGCTTGGGCTTGGGCTTTTGTAATTAGGCCCTATATATAAAGGGTTTATGCTTGGGAAGAAAGGGTGAGAAAGTGAGAAGCCATTCAATGAGAGTCGATTAAGGTGTATGTGTGTTTTTCTTGTAGTTTGAGAGCTCTCTAATAAATGCAAGAACTCATCTTTTACATCTTGTTGATTTCTCTATCAAATCCTTTATTGTTTGATTATTTGGGACCAACAATTTCCTATCACTCTTAATGACCCTTAATCTTACATTAACAAGTTTTCTTTAAAATTAGGTCATAGAAAAAGAGAATACTAGACAATTTACATGTGCATGTATCTCTAACCTTTTTCATACCATATTTCGGCCTACCAATTTATAACTGTCGTGTTACCAATTTATAACTGTCGTGTTCTACCGCTGTAAGAAGTATGGTAGCTCATTATTTTCATTGTGCATGCGTGAATCTAAATCTGATGAAATCTATTAACCATTAAGTGACTATTCATTTTTTATTACACATGAAGATTTCACACTACCTAACTATATATACCATGTACATTGAAATTGGTTGATTATTATCATTAGTATTATTATATCCAAAATTCATATTTCCTTAATTGTTACATGTTTAAACAATTTTTCGTTGGTGTAATTTGGGCATTGGCCTTATCGTTTTCTTCTGTTTGTTTGTAAACTTTGGGTTGGTTTTGGTAATAAAGTTGTGCCGCTGTTAAAAAAAAAAATAAGACTGTTTATCAACTCTAAATAGAGTTACAAACATGTGTAATCCTTTTCTAGACATAGCTCATAATTAATATCATTCAAAATATGATGACAACACGTCGACACCCGCATTACTCTATTAGCAACCCTTTCTTATTCCATAAGAGCAACTCCAACCTTGACAGCAAAAACATCAAATTTGGTGGGCCCGTCAACACTAAAAAACTCGACTCCAACCATCCTCTAAAAAAACACCAAATTTATGGACCCCACATTAAAATAACATATTTTATTTACTACAAATTATATTTTATAACAATAATTATAAATTATAGGTATATAATATAATAATATATAATTTATTTTTAATAAATATTTATTAAAATAAAAACAATAATCTTTTATTTAATATTACATTTAAATCAAATTACATTAACTAAAAACCTAAATAAAAAAATTGTTTCCCTTATATCATAATATCATATATAGTAATTAAGTTAAATTAGAATTAGAATTAAATATTAATAAATAATAGGGTAGTGGTGGGCCCATGTGAAATTGGTGTGTGAAATTTGAACGCCAAATATGGCGTGTGAAGAAGAACGGCAAAAAAAAAATTGGTGTTTACCGGTTGATTGGAGCTCCATCCACGCCAAATCTAAATCTAAAGATTTGGCGTACGGTTGGAGATGCTCTAAGGCTATGCGTAGCGCATAGCGGGCTCAAGCAGGGGTTTCAGCTTTTGAGCCTGGCGGGCTTCCAGGTTGGGGTACGCGACGGAACCCGACGGGCTCCAGGTTGATCGGGTTGGGGAACCCGATTCTTTTATGTGTGTTGTGTGTGTTTTTTGTTTTTTTAGTGAGAGGGTTGGGAGGGTTGGGCTACGGGTTGTAGAGGGTTGCAGGGGGCTTTTGTGGGGCTCAAATGGGGTTGGATAAAAGCTGATATGTCAGCTGATGTGGCAGTGGGGTTTGGGGGGTTTTTTCATGGAGTACTCATAGCCTAAGTAGTAATTCAATAATCAAGCAAGCTAAAGAATATGGTTAAAAAGTTTACGTCTAATTGGCCTTGAGACTAGACTTGATTTAGTTGATGTCTCAGACACCTTAGCCCGGATGTTGTTTAACAACAATAAGCCCTCGAAATCACTTTTGCTCAATCTCTTATATGCTGGCCTTCTCAAAAATAACCTACGCATAGATGCAATATATGGATTCTTATAAACTAATTCTAGGATTCCTAACAAGTTAGATAAATATTGCCACTAAATTTCCCACTTGAAGGACAAATGTGATATATAAGGTCCAACAGATTTTGTTGGTCACTTAAGTTCAATATATTATGTCATGTTTGTACTATGGTCTCCTATTTAGAAGAGCATGTTTACTTGATGTTGAAGATAACTATCTTAATACCTATATAATGTTTACCAATGAGATCTACAAGGTATGACTTTAACAAATAGTGATAGTGCAAAAAAAATAATACATAGTACTCAAATGAACATCCTGAGAATTTCATCATTTACATACACTAGTCCACCACCAAATATTACATGACCTATTTGCCCTCTTGCCTTACTCTAACTGGTAAATTCTCAAAATAGTTTTCATACATATGACATAAGATATCCAACCACCCCATTCCCAAGGATCCCTTCCATTCCTTCTTATAAAAGCTCGTTTTATCAAAGGCCATTTAACATAACATAAATATCTCACAAAGTTCTTAAGTACTTGTTTGTCCACTCAATCTCAAAATCCACTTCATAAGAACCCAATTTTAACCCCTCCCCTAAATATTGAAACCAAAACCCAAATGTGAATTTTATACATTCTCATGAGATGGTGTTCAAGATGGAAGGATCTAACAACTTTCTATAATATAAACTTTCTATTTACCACGCATTATGAAATACTACTTTGTTCACTTAATGTTTGTTTATTAGTTTAAATTTCAACATAATCATAAAAATTGAATAGAAGAAGTTAAAGGTTAACAAGAAAAAGAATTGTGGCTAATTAAGTTAAAAAATACTCCATAAGAAGCAATATTATTGGCATGTGAAATGAGTCTTTGACGGGTTCTACATCTTCCAAATGAAAAGCAAATGAACGATGAAGGTAACAATATCTTACCCTGGTTTTAATGTTTCAATTGAGTAAACCTTCATAGCAAACTCACTATCAAGGTTAACTTATTTATTTTGTTAGTCTCTTTATCTGATTCTATATTAATTAGAAAAAGAAGAAAACATAACAGAATATGATTTCATCGAATCAAATGAAAAATGTATTAAAACAATTAAACAAACATTCACAACAAACTTACTATGAAGATTCTCTTGATGTCAATTGGGACCATCTTACCCTTTTTACTTATCATTTATCTTTTTTTTTTTTAAAAAGCAAAGCAAGGCTTTATTGAAACCAAAACACAAACCCAGGCTCCAAGATGGAGCCAAAGAAGATTACTTATCATTTATCTTTTACTTGATTCTATTTTTAATACAAGTTAGTATCTTCAACATCATTTCCCAGTTCAAAATCTATGATCACTTATTTTTTTTTTTTATTTTTTTTTTGGAAGAGGTATCCCAGACCACATTGAATCTATGATCATTATACAAAGGTAAAGCAAATATTACTAGAAGAAGATCACTTTTAAATTAAAACTTCACATAAGTTTGTCGTGAATGTAATTTTATTGTCTTGGTACTTTTTGTTTCGTAACTAAAGTTGTTTTTATACAATGTAGTGAGTTTCAAAGACGATATAACCTTATATTTTGTCCCAAAAAGTCATCAAACTATCTAACGAAGAATATTGCAACTGCAAAGTGTTAGAAATTCACAGGCATGTGGTTCTCAGGCATGTGCCTCCAAACCATCACAATGGTTCGGCCTAGGGTGGTTATGGTGGTGTTGGTTCGTGAATCATCACACCCCTTCCATTACATCAATAACCGCCCATTTAACCGACTTCTAACTGACTTCCTAATTTTGTTATTAAGTTCCAAAATTCCTCCATAATAACAAAATTAGTGATGTAACCTTCGTTTCTTGATCCTCCTAGTTCATGCTTTTTCAAAAAGTTGTTCCTTGGTGTTGATTTCATCATGGCTTTTCGGTTGCTATATGAGCCAAATATGAGTAGGGTTAGTACTACCATCTTGGATTCAATTTTCTCCTTGACTTCTCCTGATTTCTCAATTGATCAAGATTTAAGCGGGTTAGCGTCATGGTAGGGTTAGCACAATGAAAAATGAAACTGTTTATGAAAAAAAATGTTTATGAAAAAAAAAAATGTTTTTGTCTTGTGTTGCTATTCTAAACTTCCTTTAATTTCAAAAAGTGGTTGCTTCTACCGTCGCCCCTCCAGTCTTGACCTAGTTGATTTTGAACAATGATTATCCTGATCGTTATTCTTTGTGACACGATGTTTACTGCCCTCGTGCTTTCAATTTCTAGTTTCTCTAACCGTTCGTCTTTCTTCGATTGTCTTCTTTTATATATGATTTTCTTTAGCCTAAAACCGGTTTCTTTAATGATAATTGAAACATGATTGATCTTTGATTCTCATTTGAACCCTCGGCTCTGATACTATGTAGAGATCTGCAGGCCTTGCTACCCAGAATCTTTGATACAATAGAAAAGAACATGAAGTGTGGGTTGAACCCTTTAATTAATCTTTTGGAAATATATTGGAACTCCACCACTTAAAATCATACATATCGATACATATATATATATATATATTATATATATATATATATATACAATGAAGAGGTGCCTTCGAACCATTACAATGGTTCGTGATCCATCACACCCCTTCAATTACATCAATAATCGCCCATTTATCCGACTTCTAACTAACTGCTAAGTAACTAATATAACTTGTTAGACCCTGACTGGGAGTTGTCAAGAAGTCAAAGTGCTAACTATGTTATTTGCTTTATTTACTTTTGCTTTGTAATAGTTTAGGGTTGTTTGTGTAACTTTATGTAAACTCCAAGGGGGTGTTTTGTAACTCCAACCCTAGGTCCTATAAAAGGAATGTTTAAGGATTACATAGGGTTGTGTGTGAGTGAAGAGTAGAATATTCAGTGTGTGTCCCATCAATACAGCCACAATTAATATTATCAGTATCTTCATTGTCTTTGTTGTATGTTTATCATTTTCTACAACAAATCTCTATTCTTTAAGCTTATCATTTTGTTTTGTTCATCTTTCTCAGTAGAAAGGGACTCACATAGCTAGATAATATTAATTGACTTTTTGATTTTGTTAGGCTTACAAGTACACCTTCATAAAAAGCAAAAAGGAAATCAATAGTTTTAACTGGAAATGAAAAGAAAGTGAAGAAATCAAGGGTTTTAAGTCAAGACAGATATGAGATAGTAGAAGTGTTAAGTAGGGGTGTAAACGAGTTGAGACAACTTGCGAACTACCCGAGATCGACTCAGAAAAAACTCAAAATCGGCTCAAAGTTAATCGTGTTGAGCTCGAGCTCGAGCTACTGGAGTACCTTAACTAGCCGAGCTCGAGTATTAAATTACTCGGATTGACAGGCTCGGGAGCCTAATCGAGCTTAACTTTATAAGTTTGTAGTTTTTACCCTCGTCTTTATAACTTTTACATTTTAAGTATACTACAAAAATAAATCAATAAACCATTAAACCATTGCACGTTGTCTTGTAAACCGACTTAATCGTACACATTTTCTGTTTTGTATCGTTCAAATTGTTGAAATTGCATTGTTAGATCGTTAAAAAAACCAACACTTAACCGAGTCGAGCTCGAAAGTGTCGAGTACTTTATCGAGCCGAGCTCGAGTTTGAAATTCTAAGTTTGATCGATCTCATGTGGAATTTCGAGCTCGAGTAGTAATGTCGAGTTCGAGTTCGAGCGAGCTTGGAGATACTCGGCTCGACTCGGCTCGATTACACCCCTAGTGTTAAGACCAAGCAAGGAGCTCCCTACTTCCATTGATATTAAGTAGAGAAAACACGTGAGTATGAACTACCCGACCAATTTGAACCTGAACAACCAACCAACATGAACTTTGAACCGAGCAGTTTGAGTATCAACACATTTTCACCCATAATTTTTCAGAAGTTTATATTTTTGATAATTTTTTTCAAATAAATGCTCCTATTGCACTCAAAACTCAATTTCGACCAATAATTAAGCATTTTTATGGACAAAAACATAACCAAATCATTGATAAAATAGTAAACTCATTGAAAAAAACTTCAAAAACTCAAAAATCACCAATTCAATTTAATTTCGATGAGGAATTGAACTATATTTGATCTAGAACTATCCAATTTGATTGCAGGAATCAAAATATATCAACGATCAAAGGAGAAACATTAAATCTCACCAAAATTCGTTCATCATGTACGGTTCGACAAAATTGTGAAAAACTCGTTGAATTCAAATGGTCAAATCGTTGATAAAACATTGATGTTGTATTTTCGATATGTGAATTTACCTCATAGTCTTAACCCTTTTTAACCTCAACTAATTACCACAATACAGGCAAGTCTGACCTGATTTTGAATAGTATAGCATTCAGTAAATCTATGTATCATTCTTACTACTAGGAATAATTAAGCTACTTTTATCAATTCTATAACTAATCCAATTAATCTAATAAAAATTGCCTTTTGATTTTTAAAAAGAGATAATAAAATAATAAGTAAACTAGGAAAACAAATAAACTAACTAGCATGCAATTAAATATTAAGACTTTACTTTGATGAGACAAATGTACTCATTATGGTTTAGAATCCCATTATGGTAGTTTGATTCTACGGATTTCTCCTAATTCTTCAATCTACGGAATTTCTCTTCAAAGGCTGGTTTAAACCTAGCCAGACTTCTCCTTTACTCCTTACAGCAGCGTCGGAAGTCCCCTTTGATACTCTTACCACTAAAGACATGCAGATAGATCTTATGAACCGTTTTCTACAGAATACAGCGATTGACTTCGTCAACGGCATGCACTTAGACCTCACCGGATTTCTATGTTAGTTTACTCCAGCGACTGCTAACTCTAACCTTCATCGTGTCATAGTTGACTAGGCCAACCTGATCAGAGATAGTGATGAGTGGCTTCGTGAGAGAGACTCGCAGATCAGACAACACGATGACCAGATTGCTATTATGTGATGTCAGATCGTCGATCTTGAGGAGAATTGTCGAGCCCAAGCTCAAGGCATAAAGAGAAGGCATGACGATCAGGATGATCCTGATAGTCATGAGGGGCAGAAAAGACAAGGTATATTGAGTTTTCTATCGTCGTTACCGATACTGCTTCTGCTCCTGCTACTGATTTAGAGTCAGCTCCAGCCTCCACCACAATGCCAAAAGCTTAGCCTGAGGCCGGATCCCGGGTCCGCTCCTCATAATATGGACCCTGAAGCTGACATAGAGGAGCACATGTTCAATATAGATAAGTATTCAGATCTGAATCAGCCATTTAGTTCTGTTTTTGAGGATCTGATGCTTGAGGCATCTTTGGATGTTGGCCTAAGGGTTGAAAAGCCTAATTGTGGCAATACAGATGGTCGAGTACCCGATGTAGAGGAACTCATTGCCGACTAGGAAATGGTTGATTTGAGAGCTCCAGCAGGTGAGGATACTAACCTAGAGATAAACGAAGCGGCTCGCAGACTACTGCATCAACTAGCCACTAGTTATATTTTCTCCGAGACAGGTGATCAGGGGATGAGCCTTGACGACTATGATTAGTCGTCCAGCTCCTGTTATAGGATCACACCTTTATCTTTTGACCATTTCTTGAAGAATCTTTTAAGAAGATCTTCCAACAAAAGCTGCACAGGTTTTTAGATGTCGTCAGATATGCGGTTTCTCATCTGAAGCCCACCAGACGATAGATGGAGTATGTTCATAGTCGGAGAAACAACATATTGTTAGTAATTATGTGCAAAAGTTGACAAACCAGTTATTGCACATCCAATGTTATAAGACAATTGAGGGTCACACTTGTGAGGACCTGTAAAACGAACAAGTAAAATAACCCCAGTTTGGAGAGGTTAGATTTATAATAGTTAATTATAAATCTGTTGGGTGTTTTCTGTAAGAAACTCCAAAGTTAGAGGTTTCTGGAATTAATTAAAAGGATTATATATTTATTAGTTAAATAAATATATAACAGATTTAATTAATACGTTTATATATTTATTAGTTAAAATAAATATATAACAGATCAATATTTATCTTGGAATTAATATATATATATATATATATATATTAGGTAAATATATATAGGATATTCTTTTTCTTAAAGAAATATTCTTTCTTGGTGGAAAAGAAAAATATATTCCATAAAGATAAGTATTCAGGTTAAAAGAAAACTGAATGGAAACCTTTTTCCATATAAATAAACAGTTAAGGTTAACCTGTTTCATAAGTTAATTTTGAAACAAAAAGGAAGACCTGAAATTCTCCCAATCCTCTCTCTCTCTCTCTCTCCCTCCCAGTCGATCTCAACCGTAAACCCAAAAACCAGTTCTGGTTTTTGCGTTTATTTGTGTGACAGTTTGTACGTGATCGTGGGGTTTAATCTGGCTAGAAGGTTCGTTCGTGTGGTTTCATCACTGATGGATTAATCTCAAGCAATTCAGGTAATAATTCTAACTAATGTTATATGCTTAAGTTGATAGATAAACAATAGATCTGTGCTTTTTCGGGTTTTTCACATACCCGCTTCCGCTAATCAAACCAGATACGTTTGATGATACAAACTTTGGGAACAATTTGTTTTCACAGTTTACTCATATCAGTTTGATACGAGGGTCTCACAAAACCCAATAAAGGTATCAGAGCCACAGGTTTTAATTGTTTATCTATTAATTGTTTAAAATCCGTTAAAATTGTTTTAATTGTATATAGTTTTATTTTTAACAGTTTTGTTTAAAAATTAAAACTTTATCAGTTTACGTAAAAATTTAATTGTTTTAATTGTATACAATTAAAACTTTAATTGTTGAAGGTTTTACCTTTATCTGTTTACGTAAAAATTTATTCTTTATCAGTTTTATAAAGATTTTAGATTTTTATCAGTTTTTGTTTAAAAATCAAAATCTTTATCAGTTGGGTGTTCCAATCGTCGGATTAATTTATCACCACCGAAACCGCACCCGAACCACCAGTTGGCTGGTGGGCGAATGGTGGCCAAACCGTAGCTTGATCGCCATAGGGTCGTGGCACGATCGCCACAGGGCCGCGGCACAATCGCCACAGGGTCGTGGCTCCATCGCCACAAGGCGTGGCTCCATCGCAACCAGGCCATGCCTCGATCGCCATGGCCGAACCACCATATCAGTGGTTGGCCGAGTGGCGCGAGACCACCAGCAGCCGCGACAGTGGTGGTGGATGATGGTGGTCATTCCCGGCAATCGCCGGCGACCTTGGGAAAACCTAGGTGGTGGCGGCGGCAGTTTGTTTGTTTTATCACCGGAGCGATCGTGATGGCGGTTTGCTGTTGTTTTTGCCGACGCGTAACTGCGTTGGTCGATGGTGGTGGCGGCGGTGAGGGCGCGGTTGTTTGTTGATTCACTAACTGCGACGACATGGTGGCGTGGTCAGCTCGTCCGCCATCGGTTGTCCTTGGACAGCGGTGGCTATGGTGGTAATTCGCCGATCGACGGCAATAGCGTGGTATTGTTGCTCGATCGCCGGCCGCACGCATGACGACAATGGCGGTGCTTGCTTGTTTTAATCGCCGAGAGTGGCAGCGGTGGTTTGTTGTTTGTTCAACGACCGCCGACAGCCAATCACCACCAGTCGGTGGTGATCAACGGCAGCAGCGTGATGGTCGTTGTGACCATATCCGGCAACCGCGGCTGCTTTGGGAAAATCCTAGCCGGCAGCGGATGATAACAATAGAGAACCGATTATCTTGAGGATAAGACTGTAACAGATGAAGATATAGAGAGATTGTTCAAACTAAAATGAAGAAAAATAAGGAACACATGAACTTTCAAAAGTCGACTCTCATAAACCTTCAAAATGCTTACAAAAACGGAAGTGTGTACGGCTAGATGCTTACCCTAAACAATACATGACATTTCCTATTTATAATATGAATTTCATTACTTTAAACCCAAGCCCATTACATTTAACTTTTTCCAAGCCTAAAAACGATATAATAAACATTAAGTCCAATAAGGCTCACACTTATAAAACTTCTAACAATTTAGCTAATAAAATTGCTAACAATTTCCCCTAAGTTTTATAAATGAAGAAGGTCTTGATCTTCTATTCTTTACTTTCTCCAGAAGGCACTTAGCAATGATATGTGGCTTCATCCGCAGAGGCTTGTGTCACAGATCCTCTAAGAAGTGTTACAGAGGCTCTGTGATTTTTGACTTGTATGAATCTTCAACTTCTGTTGATCCTTTAAGAATGAAACAAACTCCCCCTTGATTGAAGCTCTGTGATATTCAACTTGTCAAAGAATATCAGAGCCAGTAAATGATAACCCCAACTGGCTTGCACATGAAACAGCCCAATCTGTAAATAACTTGACACATCTTGATAACCGCATAATGCAACATCCAGCCTCGAGCTCTGTTGATTCATCCATCTTCTGTAGATCACAAAGAAAGATAGAGAGATTGATTCATGTGTAGGTTACTGTGCAGACCAGCAAGAAAGATGAAGGCTCTGTTGCTTAATGAGTTGAACTTCAACAAAGAAGCAAGTCTTGGATCGTTGAGACATTTTATCGACCGAAAAGTTGAAGAGAAAATTCCTCTGCCCAGTCCCATAAACGTTGTAGTCCGTCCAGTGAACTCTTCAGATTCTCTGACCATATCTCATCAGAGGGCAGAGAAATAGGAGTGTTGTTCATGCTGGCTTAATTAGGGAGCTTTTGATATCCTTCAGGAAATCAACTGGGCATAAGCCACACAGGATTATATTCTATAGAGATGGGTTTAGAGAGGGTGGATATTGTTCTTCGTTTAAAGGGCGAGAATCTAGTCTGGTTAAGCGCAAGAAATTTCAGAGTGTATGTGATCTGAATCTTCAGTAAGTTTTGATAGGTTCTGAAGTGATCAAGCTGCAGAAGTTCAGTGACGTTTCTGATATATGTGATTAAGCTCTATGATGAGATGATGACAAAAGTTCTGTGGAGCTTTGCAGATGTGGTCGTGAAAGTTTCAGAGTCTATATTAAGGATGACTAAGTTCATTATCTGCAGATCTCTTCAACAGACACATGTAGTGAGCAGAAGAATTCGAGAGCTATGCATGCTGAAAGTTGATCAGAACAGCTAGAGAATCTTCTTAACGTTTATGAGTTGATAGAGGCTTCGATATGTTCTTTAGAAGCTGGTATTTGATAGAGGCTTTGTGGGATCCTTCAGAGGTTCTGTCAAAAATGACTTGTGATCTAAGTTGACCGCAGAAGTTCAGTGACGTCCAGTAGAGGTTCTGGAGAAAAGCTATCACAAGGCCACTCTCTGATCAAGACTGTAGAAGCAAAGAACTTGAAGTTCTGCTGAGCTTTCAACAGCAGAGGCTCTGTGGAACTTGGTAGAGGTTCTGTAACCTTGATCCTCTGTGGTCGTACTCCTTCTGTGGTTTTAGTCTTCAGCGAATTTTTGGCTCGATGGTGGCACACCTCTGTAGTGATAGACCTCTATGACTTTTGAGGACTAACCCAGATAGAGCCTTTGAGGGATAGACCACCCTAACAAGAACTGCGACAGCTTCACAGAAGTTCTTATATCACCAAACCTTCAACTTGATTGGTTTGAAGGTTTCTTTCAAAAGTGAATCTCAGTCACGAAAGATTTTACAATCTCCAGAAACTCAAGAACTCGAAATCAAGTAGATGAAAGAACGTTTCGAACAGATTTCGATAGCAAGACTTCCAGATTCAGAATTATAGATTAAGAACTAACAGATTTCAAACAACAGTTTGAGAAACAAACTCAGATTTAAAACGTATAAGAAATGACACAATGAAATTTCAAAAGGATTTCCTCAAGAAAACTGATTTCTAATGATCGATAACAAACACTGAAGATCCGTTCCTGCTCTGATACCAATGAAAACAATAGAGAACCAATTTTCTTGAGGATAAGATTGTAATAGATGAAGATATAGAGATTATTCAAACTAAAATGCAGAAAAATAAAGAACACACGAACTTTCAAAAGTCGACTCTCGTAAACCTTGAAAATGCTTACAAAACGGAAGTGTGTACGACTAAGATGCTTACCCTAAACAATACATGCCATTTCCTATTTATACTAGGAATTTCACTACTTTAAACCCAAGCCCATTACATTTAAGTTTTTCCAAGCACGAATACAATATAATAAACTTTAAGTCCAATAAGGCTTACATTTATAAAACTTCTAACAATTTAGCTAATAAAATTGCTAACAACGGTGGCGGTTCGTTGTTTTTGGGATCGTCGGCAAAAATGGCGATGATGGCGGCGATTGTTAGCCGGCTGTCGTGGCGGTGATGGTAGCCGTTTTGCTACGATCGCTGACGGCGGCGGTGGTTGGTGGATTTTTGAGTGATGGAGACCGCGGTGATGGTGGTGGCCAATCGCTGCTGCTATCGCCGGCGGTAGCGGCATGGTGGTCGTGGTTTTCCTCGCCGGTGTCGATGGTGGCGATTGACTGCTACTATCGTCGCCGGCAATAGTGATCGAGCAACGCCACGAATACGTCGACGGTTTAGGCTTTGACCCGAGATTGTTTTTCAAGAGTTCGAAACTAACCCAATCTTTTTCTAAGCCCAGTGTTATCAGTTTGATAACGGGCCCAAACCATGTGTCTTTTGGACCAAGTTAATGGCCCAAAAGGATTATTGGGTATTTAGCCTTTTAACCCAATAATAATTAGATAATTATTTAAATAATTTTATCTCATTAAATTAAGGTATTTTCTTCATAATAAATTTATTAAACCAAGATATTTGACCCATTTTGGTCAAATTGGCGCGATGTCTTTTTCCGAATGGTTGATCGAATCATGACACGGTTCACGGACTGATGTTTTCCAAGACGTTCATACTCGGTTTGATTTTATTAAAAAGAGAATATTTTAGAAAATTGGTTGTGGTTTTTAAAGAAAGATTTATAGTTTATAAATCCTAAAATTTTATAAAATCAATTTCAGATTAAAATATTAGTCTTCGGTTTCTAAAACTGTTTGATTTTATAAATCTGTTAAAAACCATGGTTTGTGATAAAATAATTTTAACGGATCTAGGATTGTTAAATTTTATATTGCTTATTTTGCTTTATAAAATTGTGTGGTTTGTTATACCTGTTTTGTGTATTATTACAGTATTTGCCAATTTAGACCCTTGATTCATTTGGGGAGGTCTGCGTGTCACTTACAACCCCGGTATTATGTAAAATGACCTCAGGATAGTTTTCTTTCAGGAGTTCCGTCAAAGATGTCGTGGCCAGTGGGAGTTACGCAGAAGAATCAAGAGCATAATAGTGATAGTTGATATTACATGTCTAGGTTTTATTAATTGCGTGTTAGTTTAACTGCGTGTTTGTGTTTGCTCGTGATAGTTGATATTACATGTCTAGGTTTTATCAAACGTTTTTAAATTAAGTTTTTATTTATAAAACCAGTTAAATCACGAGGTTGGTTTTAAAAACTAAAATTACCAGTTTTTATAAATATTTTAAATGGTAAAATTTATTTTTAAAACCATATTTTTAAGATTGTTTTCCTATAAAAGGCATGTTTTTAAAACAGTTAGTTTTAATTAGCAAGGTGCTTTTAAAACAGTTAGTTTTATTAGCAATTTGGTTTTAAAATAGTTAGTTTTAAACAGCATATATGTTTTTCAACAGTTAGTTGTAAACATCAGTTGCCTTTTAAACAGTCGGTTTTAAATAGCAATTTTAAAATACTGGAAATTAAAAAGTTTTTCAAAACATAGCTAAAACCCCATAAAATCATAGATCAGTAGTGTGACCCACTTGGGGACACCTCTAACGTAAGGTACACGGGTCTTTGAAGTGCTCAAACCTTGAGCGCTCGCGTTCAAACCGAAGTTGGGAGGGGGTGAAAAGACTCTGCGATAATCGGGTAGTACCGGCCAGAGTAAATCCTGTCCCAACTGGTGAGATCTGTTTTGGTTATGTTAAGTTTATCGGGTGGTACCGTGTCAAAAAGCATTTAGAGGGACTAAAACATGTACGGTTGTAATCCATGTCTCGAAAAGATCTAGGAGTCATATCAGTTAGATATAATTGGTAAAAGTCCTTACCTACAAAAATAGTACGTGCCTGGTGGGGCGTGCTCAAACCGCACATCAGGACGTATGAAATAAGGATCCTAGCCCGATAATTGATCACTTAAGGGTTTATTGATAGTTATTGGGAAACGTTTATTCAAAGTTACTAAAACCAAGTTTTTATTGTGTAGATGGCAAACACGGTTACCAACACAAATAACCTTTCTCTTTGCTCCATCCTAGAAAATGACAAACTCACCGGGTCTAATTTTCTCGACTGGGAGCGCAATCTGCAGATTGTGCTCAGGCATGAGAGAAAGTGGTATGTTCTAGAAGAGCATCTAGGAGAGGCAAATGCCAGTGCGGCAATAAGAAATGCTTACCAAAAGTGTTCAGATGATTTGCTGGATGTAGGCTGTTTGATGCTTGCGACCATGAGCCCAGAACTTCAAACAGGGCTCATAAACACTTATTCTTACGACATGATCCGCCAGTTGAGGGACATGTTCCAGATGCAAGCACGCACAGAGCGTTATGATGCCACGAGGGCTCTGAACGCGTGCAAGATGGCCAAGGGGACCTCATTTAGTGCTCATGTCATGAAAATGAAGAGGCATATCGATCACCTAGAGAGGCTCGGTCACCCAGTTCCATTGCAGTTAGCAACGGATATGATACTTAACTTGTTGTCGGAAGATTAAAAGCAGTTTGTAATCAACTACAATATGAACAACATGGAAAAGACCATTGCCGAACTGCAATGTTGAGTTGAGTATGGGGACCAAAACGAAAGACATTCTGATGGTCAAGGATGGTGGAGCGAGGAAGAAGCGTGGGCATAGGAACACCAGCAAGGGCAAGGGCCAGGTTTTGGTCAGCCAGAGTGTACCCAAGGCCGTTGACAATGGCAAGAGCAAGGGCAAGGGTAAAAAGGTTAAAGCCAACAAAGCAAGGATCGAGAATCGATGCTTCACGTGTCATGAGGTCGGTCATTGGAGGCAGAACTACCCGAAGCGTCATGAAGCAGGTATGAACACCTTGGATATTTGTGATTGCTTCAGTTTGTCAGTTTCACTTGTTAGTTTACAAGTTAACTGACACCTAGAGCAAATGTTTGATTGCAGGTGGTCAAGAAAAGTGAGAAGCCCGGGATGCAAGGATTCTACAATGCAGCTATTGATTTAGATATTTATCAAGACAATTTGTTTTTGGGATAATTTTAAACAATTTCATTTTAAATGTTTTGGATTATTGTTTGGATTATTAAATTTTTGGATATTTACCAAGTTTAAAATTATTGTCTTGATTCATATATCTTTATGCATGATGTGTTGAATCGGATTGAGTCAAGATTGACTTAATTCAATTGTAAGATCAGATATTGCCTATCTCACTAGCAAGTTTACTTCAAAGTTTTTAAAATATTTGAAATAATATATGAAAATTGTCAAAACACACAAAGTACTATTTTATAGTCAGTGTTGATTACTCATTTGTTTGAAAAAAATTAGAATGTTATCTCAGATGTCGTTGATAACATCAATACTTATAAAACTAGAAAATTCCAAGTCTAGGAATTGGGATTTGATAAAATCCAGTTAAGTTTTATAAATATTAAAAATTCAAGTTTAAAGTATTAAACTTATTACTTAAAATAAAATTAACTGAGTAGTCAAATTTTGACTAGGTATATAAAAGTATTAATTTTAAGTAATTGTTAGTTTTCATATAGGTAAGTAGGAGCCCAGTTTATTCACTGAGGAATAAAACATATATTATTGATTTGTATTTCTTGGAATTCAATAATCAAGATAGGATACAAGAATTCATAGGAGATGTGATCTGGCTTTTACTTACAAAAGTAGATCGAGACATTCAAAGTTTTTGAAACAACATAAAGTCAAAGTTTTTGGCTTTAAGAAAATCAATAATTACATGTGTTGAAATAATTAATAGAGATATTTGAATATCTTTTAGACCATCAAGTGTTGTAAAACACTAGAATAAATTTCCTGGATTTACCAGTTTGGTAAATAGAAATTTTGATAGATTTTAGGTAGAAATCATTTATCTACACAACAACTAAGGAAAGTTGAAAGAGTTGGCTATACATATTCAAGGAAACTCGAAGTTATTCTAGCATCTCCAAGTTCAGAGAATATGGTAAAGATAAGTCTAGATTTTGTCTAAAGTGTTTGCAAAACAAAAACTAGCAGAACCGAGTTGAAAGTATCATTTAATACTGAACTTGTGTTATTTTTGGTTGTTGCTTTGATTAGTATGGTAAACGACTAGTCAAAGGGTTTAAAACTGAAGAAAAGGTGATACTTCATTTAAACCAGTATAAGTACACATTGAATAGACAACATAAAAGTAACTTTAAAATGCTATTAATTTTGTTATTCTTACATGTTGGGTTTTTTGCTGTTCTCGGATCGAACTGACACGAAGAACCTAGTTAATCTCAATCCCAACTGGGCGAGATACACGATCAAACCTAATGATCAAACTGATCCAAAAAGGTTTAAACTTTATCAAACCTAACTGGTTCGATTATCGCGGAAGCTAAGAATTAAAAACCCGAAAACATTCACAGATCTTATATCGCTAGTTTTATTTAATCATAACTTTTAAAGGTTAAAGTGGTTTACCTGGATTGCTCGAGCTTAATCCACCCGTGATCGACCAAACAAAACAACTTCTAGCCGGTTGAAATCCCGAGATCACGAAACAACTGTAACGTGATGAACGTGATCGAAAAACCATAAAACCGAACTGATTGTGTTCCTTAGTTTTGGCGCCGGTTTTTGGAGAGAGGAGGGAGGAGAGATTTTTCAGGTTTGACTCTAGGATTGATTGAATGAGATAATTAATTGATATCCCTAAACTAATATTTATTTGGAAGAGTTTCCATACGAATCAGTTACCTTAATTAGTTGTAATTATCTTTTGGAAATAATTCTTTTCTCTTTCCCTAAGAATAGAATATCCAAATAAAAAGTAGATAATTATACTCTTTTATTAATAAACTATTATGTATTTATTTTACTTAATAAATACATAATCCATTAATAAACTTATATATTTATTTACCTAATAAATATATCCATAAATAACTTCAAACCTTTATCTTTGGGATTTCTTACGGAAAATACCCAAGTAGTTTATAATTAACTATTATAAACCTAATCTCTCCAAACTGGGATTATTCTACTTATTTGATTTACTGGTCCTCACAGGTGTGACCCTCAAGTGTCTTGTAACGTTGGATGTGTAATCACTGGTTTGTCAACTTCTGCACATAATCACTAACAGACTCCCACTTGTGCAAGTTGGCAATACCGCCTTGACCACACGGACCTAAGGTGGCCCCTAGACAGGCACTTAAGCTGACCAGGTTACAAGAACTCTTATATCCAGATAGGTGATAAAACATTCTATAAAGAAATATTTATGAAACCACTGTTCATAAATTGGGTATATCTTGGCTTTTCCCTTTGCATCGCGATATTTCATCTTTGAGTATGAGCTTGGAATCAGTCAACTCTAAATACTCAAGATTATGTTTATTGACTATCCGACTTCTACTGATAGGTAAATGACAAAGAACTAATTAGTTCTCTTGGGCATGGCCATGCAATTCATTAGTATGTTTAGTCAGTCAAGGGCCCAGAAATATCTTTTCATAGAAGAGGTGGAAATCCCATCTCGCATATCTGCACTTAACACCACGTCTTCCGCTGAATCTAGTTACGCCCTTTATAACCACCCAGTTACGGCGTAGCGGTTGAACGCACTAAGTATTCAACAGTCCTCATGTTATCAAGCCAAATACCTCAGGTGATAAGGACAACCACTGTGAGATTTACTTATGACAGAATCCAAGAAGTAATCTCAACCGCGGATCACGTCCGATATTCGCTACTCTATCGAATATATGTGCGACTTTTGGTCTACAACACCTGTAGCTGTTATTCAACGTCTGATCATAACTACCCAAAAGTTCACAATGACTTTTACACCTTATCGGGTACCCACCATGATAAGTTGTCACGGACAAATTTCGAATGAAAAACTTGGAAACTAGTCTCATTCCTGGATCATAAAATATGCAAAATATAAAAGTGACAAAGAAACTAATTTTGTATAGTCCATATTACACTCTGTAATAATTAAAAAATTAATAACATTTCTTAATTACTTTTACTATGTCCATTCAATGTTTGTTAAATACCGGTCTAAATGAAGCATCACCTATCTTCAATTTAAACCCTTCGATTAATGTTTACCGGATTAATCAAAGTGACAACCAAAATAATACAAGTTTGCATCTACTGATACAATTTACTTGATTCTGCTAATTATTATTTTGCAAACACTTTCAAACAAAAACTAGACTTTTCTTTTATCATATTCCCTGAACATGGAGATCTGGACCAACTCCTAGTTACCCTGAATATGTAAAGCTAGACTGCAATTTTCCTTAGTTGCTGTGTAGATAAATGATTTCTATCTGAAATCATGTGAGATTTCCATTTACCATGCTGAAAAATTTCAGGAAATTCTTTCTTTATTAATTATTCCAACATATTTAATTATTGACTTTTCATAAAGTCAATTATGACTTTTGTTTTGTTTCAAACGCTTTGAAACTTTTGTTCTACCGTTTGACTACAAAGTAGATCATATCTTATGAATTCTCATCCTACCTAAATTACGAATTCCGAGATATATTGAGTCAATAATTATATCTTTTATTCTTTATCTTAGTCTAAGTAGAGAATAAACTGGGCTCCCACTAACCTATATGAAAACCGACTATTACTCAAAATTAACTATTGACTTAGTCAAAACTTTAGTCAATTCTATTTTAAGTAATGAATTTGAGAATTTTAACATTTATAAAACTTTTAACTAGATTTTATTAAATCGCAATTCCAGAACTTGGAATTTTTCTTAGTTTTATAAATACTGATATTATTAACGATATCGGTTTTAATATCCTAAATTCTCTTTTATGAGTAATCAATTTTTGATCATAAAAACTTATATAATTCTTTACTCATAAATGTTTTAACACATTCCTATATAAAATAGTACTTCTTGTGTTTTTGGCAGTTTTCATATATGCTACTTCAATTAAAAACTACTGAAGTAACTATGTCAGTGTAATAGGCAATATCTAGGATCTTTTATCAAATCAATCAGATTCAAAATACCACGCCCAACGGATATTTCAAGTCAAGACAATAACTTTTAAATTTTAAAAACATATGTATATAACCATCCAAAATAAATGTTTTAAATCATAAGCTTAAAATTTTCTTGATAAGAACTGAAATAAACTTGCACTCTAGATCCTTCGCAATCCTGGGCATCTCACTTCTAACCACCTGCAATAATTATTTGCTCTAGGTATCAGCATACTTGTAAACCAAACAAGTAAAAGGTGATAAATTAAAGCGGTCACAAATATCTGAGGTTTACATACCTGCTTCATGACGCTTTGGGAAGTTTTGCCTCCAATGATTGACTTCATTACACGTGAAGCAGCGATTCTCGGTCCTAGCTTTATTCGGCTTAACTTTCTTGCCCTTACTCTTGCCTTTGCCATTCTCACGAACCTTGGATGCACTCTGGACGGCCTGAACTGGACCCTTTCCCTTACTGGTGCCTCCATGCCCATGCTTATTTTTCACCCATCCATCTCTCACCATGAGTACATCTTTTGTTTTGTTCTTGGCCCCCATATTCAACTCAGCAGTTTTTAGCATGGAGTGCAATTCAACTATTGACTTCTCCATGTTGTTCATGTTATAGTTGATCACAAAAGGCTTGTAATCTTCCGACAGTGAGTTGAGTATTGTATCCATTGCTAGCTGCAACGGAATTGGGTGACCGAGCCTCTCCAGGTGATCCATGTGTCGTTTCATTTTCATGACGTGTTCACTTACTGAGGTCCCATTGATCATCTTGCACTCGTTAAACGCCTTAGTGGCTTCATAAGGTTCTGTGCGCGCTTGCGTTTGGAACATGTCCCTCAACTGGTGGATCATGTCATATGCATTCGTGTTCATGAGCCCCGTTTGCAGATCTAGGCTCGTGGTTGCAAGATGTAGGTTCCAAATCAATCAATCAATAACACTCAAATCTATATGATGTATATGCTAAGTACAAGATCCAAGATAGATTTGCATTCAAAAGTGTAAGAGAATTAGCCAAGTACAAATGAGAAATCAACTCCTATTTATACTAAACACAAAAAGGCTAAAAAGGCTTAAAGTGATGGGCCCTAAACAATGGGCCTTAATCACATTTACATTAAGGGAAACAAAGTTTAAGTATTTGCAAAATTGACACAACTAACTAGATTTCTAACAATTTCCCCATTTGTGTCAATTTCTTCATTTTTGATGGTGGCTCGATGACTTTTTCTTTAATGCTTTAGTCTCTTTAGGTTTCTTTGACGATCCTTCACTTCTCCGAGATGGTGGTGGTGGCGGCGGTCTCTCCTCAAGCTTCTTGGCCGGTCGTCCGTACCTCCTCTCTCTATCCCACTATAATTTGTTTCCACGGCTCCACATACTTTCGGCGATTTGAAGGTGCACCCTTCTCCCTTGAATAGATCACCTTCGGAGGTGAGACAGGCGGCTGAGTCCATTGACCATGAATCAGTTGCTGGGGGCCTTGTGTCACAGGGTTGATTGGAGCACGACATATGTTGGTACGAGGAGCTTTCACTGGTGGAGAGGGATTGCGAGAAAGTGAATCATCCTGAACTGGAGATGGAGAGCGAGGCGGTACCCTTGGCTGAGAACCTCTATATGTAGGAGACGACGTAAGAGGAAGAGGAGACCGATGTGGCGGAGGCATGTCACAAGTAGGCGATGGAGAAGGTGAATGATGTGGAGACATAGGGGGTGAAGACTCAGAACTGTATATCTCCATACCCGGAAGTAACTGATGTGGTACCAGAAGTGGAGAGTCAGAACTATAGCTCTCCATGCCTGACTCATAATCATCTGAAGGATCATCCTCTTCTTTCACTTGAGACTCTGAGACTGGAAACTGAGTGTATTTGTCATCGGAGGAGAAATCATCAAGGTTAATGATCTCATTGAGCTCATCATCTGTAGCGGCTATACGGGTAGGGATCAAAGAGACTTTCGGGTTGACAAAAATAACAATCTCTCGACCCTCCACTGAATCTGCCGTCGTGTTCCGACCAGGCTAAGAATGAGATACATCGGCACCGGTCCCCATATGAGTACCGGAAGGAGCGGCGTCGGAAGATGGGCATGTCGGAACTGAGGAGTCAAGCCGAGCCCTCTTACGGATTTCCCTCTCACGGCGATCGGGGTCATCTCGGTCGTTGTGTCTGCGCTTTGGTGGCTCGGCTATTGCTCGGCAAGTAGTCTCAAGGGCTCGGATCTGAATCTGCATCTCTGAAAGAGAGCCCTTGATCTCAGCTAAATCTTCCGTCTTCAGGGCATCAAGCTTCCCTTCGAGCCTCTGGATAGATTAGACTACCTCTTGAGAAGAGGAGGTAGCCGGCTCGGGACGACTCGCGGGAAGTGATGGATCGGTGAAATGCTTCAAGTACCACAGAAGATTGACCTCATGTTCATTAAGATCACTTCAGGACAGTAAGGATGCCATAAGAAGGTCCTGTAACTCATCGGTAGAGGAAACGGGAGCGGTGGGTCTCGGAGGTGGGGATGGTGAACGGAGAGGTGGTGTTGGATCTCGCTCGGTCTCAGTCACCTTCCCTTTGCCCTTTAGCCTGGCCTCAAGTGCCGTAAACTTAGCTTCAAACTCCTCACGGATAGCCTTTACGGTGCGTACAGATGGTATCAGAGCCAGACCCGGACCGATGTGCACAACGAGGGCGTTGTGTCCTTGAGGGGGGGAGAGTGTAATAACTCGTCCCACATCGGTTGATGAGGGGAACAAAGCACTCCTTATAAGGGTGTGGATAACCTCACTTGACATGAGGCCTTTTGGGTGCGTGGACTCGGCCCAAGAACAAAACCGTGCGGGTGACCTGGACTGGGCCCAAAGCGGACAATATCGTGTCACGGGTATCTGGGGCGTTACACGAATTCTATGCTCACTGTCTATAACTTGTTGAAAAGATCTTGTAAAAGTTAAATCTCTATCCTCCCTCACAGAGACTCTGTTTAATCTTATTTGTTCTATCCTTTTTAATTCATAGAACCTCCATTCGGGTATTTCCTCTGATCCCAATTTACGTCTTCAGATGTTTCTCAAATCTATTAAGATTTTTCTAAAAGACAATATCCAAATCCACGGAGGACTTAGTTCAGTCTCGAACACTGAACTTCCCTGAATTTCACAGAAGACAAAAACCACTCCTACATTAACCTCTGAACCCAGCCACATTTAAAATACAACACCATGTCAACCTTCCCAGCAGAGCTCTTAAAAGTCCACAAAAGTTTCCTAATCAATCCAGCATGAACGACACTCCTATTTCTCTGCCCTCTGTTGAGATATAGAGAGTCTGAGGACTTCACTGGACGGAACTTGTTTACAGAGCTGGGAAAAGAATCTTCTACTACTTCTCTTTGTCCAATATGAAGAATCGAAGATCCATCACTTGTTTATCTGCTAAGTCTAAACTCTACAGGAAGCAGAACCTCTGTTATTCACGCTGAGTTTCTTGGGATGCAATCAGTTGAGGCAAAAGTCGAAAGAGCAATGCTTCTTGACAAGTGAAGAAATCACAGAGCACAAGTCGAGGGGGAGTTCGTCATTCATATGAATCTCAGAAGATGAAAATCCGGATAAAGTAGAAGTACCACAGAGCCTCTACAATATATTTCAGAGCTTCTGTAACAATTCGTCACAGAGCCTCTGCAACATATTTCAGAGCTTCTGTAATCTTATAAACTTAGATGAAGATTCGGAGTCACATAAGTCAAAAGTCACAGAGCTTCTGTCGATCATCTCAGAGACTCTGTAAAACATCACAGAGACTCTAATGCATTCAAAGTTATAAGATGATTCTTCTGCCATGTTCCTGTTGAAAAGTTCTGCAGAAGATGAACCTATGCATTCGAATACAAGAACTCTGTCGACACATGTCTCTGATGGTAAAGCTTTGAAGGTTAATACAAGTTAAAACTCTACAAAGCCTCTGACGAAAGCCACAGAGCCTCTGCAGTGTGATTCTCTGAGGAGTTAACCTTTAAGCTCTGCTAATATCATCTGAAGTTGGAAAGAAGATTCAAGGCATGCTTCATTTATAAAACTTAGGGGGAGATTTTTAACTCAGTCAATGACTGATTTTGTAAAAAGTTTTATAAATGTAAGCAATTTGTGTGAATTTATTGAATTATATTGTAATGGGCTTGGGAATTTAAAATGTTAAGGGGTTGGGCTTAGGATCCATGTTTAGACGTATAAATAGGAGTGATTGATGTAATTAGGGTAACAATCTTCATTTTTGTAATTACGGTTCAGCCGTAAACTCCCTTTCAAGGCAATACATGAGAGTCGTTTGAATTTTTTTTGTTCTTCCTCATTTACATTTCTGTTTTTAATAATCTCTCTGTGTTTCTTGTTATTCAATCGGTTTTTGTTTAAATCCCATTGTAAAACTTGGTTCTACGTTTCTTTCAATTGGTATCAGAGCGGGAACGAATCAATAGTATTCGTTTTCGATCCTTTTAGGACAAGTTTTCTTGGGAAATTATCAGGAAATTTAGTGTTTTGATATGTATGGTTTCATTTCTGAGTTCGTCCTTCAAACAGTTTCGTCTTCGAAATTTGTTTCTTCGAAGACTGTTGGTTTTGGATTTAGAAATTTCTTTTCGAAAATCGTTCTTCAACGTGTTCTTGAGTTTCAGGTGTGGATAAAATTGTTCAGATCAGAGTTGTTCCAGGTTCTGATTCTGTGTGATTTTCAAAAAGGATATCACACAAGGTGGTCTATCCCTCAACAGGGATACTAAGGTTGGTTTCCTAGGGTCAATAGGTGGTTTACCTCAAATGTGTATCACCACCTACTCGAATGTGTCAAATTCAGACCAGAATCAACCTCAGAGGCATATAAGCCACAGAACCTCTGGCAGTGGTTACAGAACCTCTGGTAGACATCACAGAGCCTCTTGGCTGCTTGCTCTTACAGTCTCAATCAAAAGAGAGGCCATGTGATAGACTTGTCAGAACCTCTGCCAGTTGTTCTCATAAGCCTCTGACACCACCGCAGAGTCTCTGTCCGTTTTCGTTTTAACGTTGAGATAACTTTTTGGTCTAATCAACTTGTTAGAGACATAGCTCCCGAATTGTAATAACTCGTCCCACATCGGTTGGTGAGGGGAACAAAGCACTCCTTATAAGGGTGTGGATAACCTCACTTGACATGAGGCCTTTTGGGTGCGTGGACTCGGCCCAAGAACAAAACCGTGCGGGTGACCTGGACTGGGCCCAAAGCGGACAATATCGTGTCACGGGTATCTGGGGCGTTACAGATGGTATCAGAGCCAGACCCGGACCGATGTGCACAACGAGGGCGTTGTGTCCTTGAGGGGGGGAGAGTGTAATAACTCGTCCCACATCGGTTGGTGAGGGGAACAAAGCACTCCTTATAAGGGTGTGGATAACCTCACTTGACATGAGGCCTTTTGGGTACGTGGACTCGGCCCAAGAACAAAACCGTGCGGGTGACCTGGACTGGGCCCAAAGCGGACAATATCGTGTCACGGGTATCTGGGGCGTTACAGATGGAGTGTAATAACTCGTCCCACATCGGTTGGTGAGGGGAACAAAGCACTCCTTATAAGGGTGTGGATAACCTCACTTGACATGAGGCCTTTTGGGTGCGTGGACTCGGCCCAAGAACAAAACCGTGCGGGTGACCTGGACTGGGCCCAAAGCGGACAATATCGTGTCACGGGTATCTGGGGCGTTACAGATGGTATCAGAGCCAGACCCGGACCGATGTGCACAACGAGGGCGTTGTGTCCTTGAGGGGGGGAGAGGTGTAATAACTCGTCCCACATCGGTTGGTGAGGGGAACAAAGCACTCCTTATAAGGGTGTGGATAACCTCACTTGACATGAGGCCTTTTGGGTGCGTGGACTCGGCCCAAGAACAAAACCGTGCGGGTGACCTGGACTGGGCCCAAAGCGGACAATATCGTGTCACGGGTATCTGGGGCGTTACACGAATTCTATGCTCACTGTCTATAACTTGTTGAAAAGATCTTGTAAAAGTTAAATCTCTATCCTCCCTCACAGAGACTCTGTTTAATCTTATTTGTTCTATCCTTTTTAATTCATAGAACCTCCATTCGGGTATTTCCTCTGATCCCAATTTACGTCTTCAGATGTTTCTCAAATCTATTAAGATTTTTCTAAAAGACAATATCCAAATCCACGGAGGACTTAGTTCAGTCTCGAACACTGAACTTCCCTGAATTTCACAGAAGACAAAAACCACTCCTACATTAACCTCTGAACCCAGCCACATTTAAAATACAACACCATGTCAACCTTCCTAGCAGAGCTCTTAAAAGTCCACAAAAGTTTCCTAATCAATCCAGCATGAACGACACTCCTATTTCTCTGCCCTCTGTTGAGATATAGAGAGTCTGAGGACTTCACTGGACGGAACTTGTTTACAGAGCTGGGAAAAGAATCTTCTACTACTTCTCTTTGTCCAATATGAAGAATCGAAGATCCATCACTTGTTTATCTGCTAAGTCTAAACTCTACAGGAAACAGAACCTCTGTTATTCACGCTGAGTTTCTTGGGATGCAATCAGTTGAGGCAAAAGTCGAAAGAGCAATGCTTCTTGACAAGTGAAGAAATCACAGAGCACAAGTCGAGGGGGAGTTCGTCATTCATATGAATCTCAGAAGATGAAAATCCGGATAAAGTAGAAGTACCACAGAGCCTCTACAATATATTTCAGAGCTTCTGTAACAATTCGTCACAGAGCCTCTGCAACATATTTCAGAGCTTCTGTAATCTTATAAACTTAGATGAAGATTCGGAGTCACATAAGTCAAAAGTCACAGAGCTTCTGTCGATCATCTCAGAGACTCTGTAAAACATCACAGAGACTCTAATGCATTCAAAGTTATAAGATGATTCTTCTGCCATGTTCCTGTTGAAAAGTTCTGCAGAAGATGAACCTATGCATTCGAATACAAGAACTCTGTCGACACATGTCTCTGATGGTAAAGCTTTGAAGGTTAATACAAGTTAAAACTCTACAAAGCCTCTGACGAAAGCCACAGAGCCTCTGCAGTGTGATTCTCTGAGGAGTTAACCTTTAAGCTCTGCTAATATCATCTGAAGTTGGAAAGAAGATTCAAGGCATGCTTCATTTATAAAACTTAGGGGGAGATTTTTAAGTCAGTCAATGACTGATTTTGTAAAAAGTTTTATAAATGTAAGCAATTTGTGTGAATGTATTGAATTATATTGTAATGGGCTTGGGAATTTAAAATGTTAAGGGGTTGGGCTTAGGATCCATGTTTAGACGTATAAATAGGAGTGATTGATGTAATTAGGGTAACAATCTTCATTTTTGTAATTACGGTTCAGACGTAAACACCCTTTCAAGGCAATACATGAGAGTCGTTTGAATTTTTTTTTGTTCTTCCTCATTTACATTTCTGTTTTTAATAATCTCTCTGTATTTCTTGTTATTCAATCGGTTTTTGTTTAAATCCCATTGTAAAACTTGGTTCTACGTTTCTTTCAATTGGTATCAGAGCGGGAACGAATCAATAGTATTCGTTTTCGATCCTTTTAGGACAAGTTTTCTTGGGAAATTATCAGGAAATTTAGTGTTTTGATATGTATGGTTTCATTTCTGAGTCCGTCCTTCAAACAGTTTCGTCTTCGAAATTTGTTTCTTCGAAGACTGTTGGTTTTGGATTTAGAAATTTCTTTTCGAAAATCGTTCTTCAACGTGTTCTTGAGTTTCAGGTGTAGATAAAATTGTTCAGATAAGAGTTGTTCCAGGTTCTGATTCTGTGTGATTTTCAAAAAGGATATCACACAAGGTGGTCTATCCCTCAACAGGGATACTAAGGTTGGTTTCCTAGGGTCAATAGGTGGTTTACCTCAAATGTGTATCACCACCTACTCGAATGTGTCAAATTCAGACCAGAATCAACCTCAGAGGCATATAAGCCACAGAACCTCTGGCAGTGGTTACAGAACCTCTGGTAGACATCACAGAGCCTCTTGGCTGCTTGCTCTTACAGTCTCAATCAAAAGAGAGGCCATGTGATACACTTGTCAGAACCTCTGCCAGTTGTTCTCATAAGCCTCTGACACCACCGCAGAGTCTCTGTCCGTTTTCGTTTTAACGTTGAGATAACTTTTTGGTCTAATCAACTTGTTAGAGACATAGATCCCGAATTCTATGCTCACTGTCTATAACTTGTTGAAAAGATCTTGTAAAAGTTAAATCTCTATCCTCCCTCACAGAGACTCTGTTTAATCTTATTTGTTCTATCCTTTTTAATTCACAGAACCTCCATTCGGGTATTTCCTCTGATCCCAATTTACGTCTTCAGATGTTTCTCAAATCTATTAAGATTTTTCTAAAAGACAATATCCAAATCCACGGAGGACTTAGTTCAGTCTCGAACACTGAACTTCCCTGAATTTCACAGAAGACAAAAACCACTCCTACATTAACCTCTGAACCCAGCCACATTTAAAATACAACACCATGTCAACCTTCCCAGCAGAGCTCTTAAAAGTCCACAAAAGTTTCCTAATCAATCCAGCATGAACGACACTCCTATTTCTCTGTCCTCTGTTGAGATATAGAGAGTCTGAGGACTTCACTGGACGGAACTTGTTTACAGAGCTGGGAAAAGAATCTTCTACTACTTCTCGTTGTCCAATATGAAGAATCGAAGATCCATCACTTGTTTATCTGCTAAGTTTAAACTCTACAGGAAGCAGAACCTCTGTTATTCACGCTGAGTTTCTTGGGATGCAATCAGTTGAGGCAAAAGTCGAAAGAGCAATGCTTCTTGACAAGTGAAGAAATCACAGAGCACAAGTCGAGGGGGAGTTCGTCATTCATATGAATCTCAGAAGATGAAAATCCGGATAAAGTAGAAGTACCACAGAGCCTCTACAATATATTTCAGAGCTTCTGTAACAATTCGTCACAGAGCCTCTGCAACATATTTCAGAGCTTCTGTAATCTTATAAACTTAGATGAAGATTCGGAGTCACATAAGTCAAAAGTCACAGAGCTTCTGTCGATCATCTCAGAGACTCTGTAAAACATCACAGAGACTCTAATGCATTCAAAGTTATAAGATGATTCTTCTGCCATGTTCCTGTTGAAAAGTTCTGCAGAAGATGAACCTATGCATTCGAATACAAGAACTCTGTCGACACATGTCTCTGATGGTAAAGCTTTGAAGGTTAATACAAGTTAAAACTCTACAAAGCCTCTGACGAAAGCCACAGAGCCTCTGCAGTGTGATTCTCTGAGGAGTTAACCTTTAAGCTCTGCTAATATCATCTAAAGTTGGAAAGAAGATTCAAGGCATGCTTCATTTATAAAACTTAGGGGGAGATTTTTAACTCAGTCAATGACTGATTTTGTAAAAAGTTTTATAAATGTAAGCAATTTGTGTGAATGTATTGAATTATATTGTAATGGGCTTGGGAATTTAAAATGTTAAGGGCTTGGGCTTAGGATCCATGTTTAGACGTATAAATAGGAGTGAATGATGTAATTAGGGTAACAATCTTCATTTTTGTAATGACGGTTCAGCCGTAAACACCCTTTCAAGGCAATACATGAGAGTCGTTTGAATTTTTTTTGTTCTTCGTCATTTACATTTCTGTTTTAATAATCTCTCTGTATTTCTTGTTATTTAGTCGGTTTTTGTTTAAATCCCATTGTAAAACTTCGTTTTACGTTTCTTTGAGTTTGCACAACCGCTGAGTCAACGGTGTGGCCTACGTTCACAGTTGGCGTGATGATAGCCGTGGTAGGTCTTCCCTCTGGTCCTCGTGAAATGCCCGTCGTGGACACCACTCTCGGGGTTCCGGTCACGTCACTAAGAAGCATGACTGGTGGAGCTGAGACTGCGTCACATAGACTGGCAGTATGTGTACCTAAATTGTGTATCGGGCGCTAGACTCTGGTGCACATGAAAAAAGTATGGGATCAGGGCAGGGATCCTCCTGTTTCAATATCATCACCCTCCAAGTGAGGGCTTGATATCCGTTGTGCTTTATCCCAGTGGAATGAAACATCCACCTTTTGAGAGATGGATGAGTGGATAGGTGGGGCGTGCAATTGCACCTCTGGGTGGGAGGTGTCTTCGTCAATACCCGTACTCAACACATGTGTACAAGTAGCAGATGTGGTTGCCCGGCTACTACCTAAGGGTAAGGGAGGACCGGTTAAAACCTTTAGTCTTATCACACGCTCATCATTTCTTTTAAGTCCCTCACTCAACTTACTTTTTTCAACTATTGTGTCTCCCTCAAACCTTATATCAACCTCACCATCATAGTGGTGGTCATCATCGGAGTCATCAGAATCATAGTCAACCAATGGGTAAAGAGAAAGGCTTTGGTGACTGTCATAAGCATCTGAGGTATTAGCTCCGGAACGATCATCATCACCGCCTAATCTACCCCCGTCATATCCCCCCGACTCCTCATCCTCACACCCTTGGTCATCACCCCCAGATGAATGACCACTCTCAGGACCCTCACTCACTCTCCTAGAGGATACCTCCGGGGTGCCAGTCTCCGGCTCTAGAGATGCTGGTAGAGGTGATAAACCTAAATATTCTCTCACAACCGGTGAATGATGATCGAAATCATCAAGTACTGCAAGTGGTATTGTCATCGGTATATCATGAATCTTTAGGGTTTACCATAGGGAGTTTGGGGTATGTCATAAAGAGTCATGGGTAGGGCATAGAGATGATTTGGGTATGGCATATAAAGTGTGGGTATCCAAAAGAGGTGTGATGATGGTATACATGAGAAGTGTTGGTATCAAAGAAAAGTGTTGGATGCCTTCAAACAGGGCTTGGATGCCTTCAAAAGGGCTTGGATACCATTTCAAATCTTATTTTGGACTCAAATACTGATTTTCCAATTTTTTTTATTATTTTTTTTATTTTTTATTTTTTATTTTTTATTTTTTTTATTTTTTTAAGGTCTGCTATGTCCTCCGGTTGTGAATGGGAGGAGGCGGTGGTGTGATCATCATCAAAATGATTTGGGAAATCCAGTTCGCCATTGTACCTGAAAGGTAAGAAGTTAGTAATGAGGTAAAGGCTTAATTGAGTGAATGTGAGAATCAAACACACAACATTGAATTGTACACCTGTTTACTGAAGCAATTGATTCAGTAGAGAAAAGCACAATCCATTAAGTGTGAAATTATTCTCAAGACTAGAGAGTATAGAACCGAATAGATCTTACCAACCGAGTATGTGATGTTGCTTGAAAGATTGTACAAGTATGGAACTCTAAAGAGTATAGGATTTGTATATCTCAATCATATGCAAGAGATATAACATTCAGGCACACTCACATCAATTCCAAAGTATGCATATGCACACATGTTCACATACACACACCACTCATACATTTTAGATAAGCCACACACATTAAGACTGAAATAAATGCACATGGTTGGGCACCCAATGACTGAATTTTGAATTCTAAGCATAGCACTGCTAGAGATCAAACAATGAAAAAGTAAAAAGATCAAACAAGTAAAATAAGAAATAAAAAAAATCTACCAAAAAAAAACAAACAAATAACAAGCTAATAAAAAATAAATGAGAAATAAACAAATAACAAGTAAAGAAAAAAAACGGTCATATGGGGAAAGAAATAAAAAGACAAAAACAAAAGAAATACTCTAAACAATTCCAAAAAAAAAATTAGAAGAGAAACAAAGGGGTTTGGTCAAGGGAAGGAATCAGTCAAAAAGGGTGGGGGGTTGAACGCTTGTTCGGAGAAAACATATACACACAAAAACCAACCTTGAAATCGATCCGGTCGCCGGCTGAAAGATCCGGTCCGGTCGACGTTTTCCGGTCAAGGTGAGATCGACGATGGATCAGTCGTCATTGGAAAGGTGGGTTTAGGTCCGGTCCGACGAAGGTGTTTGACTCCAGATCTAGTCAAGTTCCGGTGACACTTTTATCCGGTCGCTGATGAGGTCCGGTCTGGTCGGAAAAAGAAATCAAATGAAGGATTTGAAGGTTCAGTTCTGGATAAATTCAGTAGGAGTTCCGGTCGACCATCCGGTCAGATCCGGTCACGCCGGTCCGGTCTGGGTTGGAGATTCGAAATCAGGTGTGGTTGATGATGGGTCCGACGACGGTCTCCAGTCTGGTCGTCAAAGCTCCGATTCTGGAGGTTGGTTTGAGCAAGACGTGGGTTCGGTCTTGTGCTGTTGAAACTGATCTACATCTCCGGTCACACTCACATCCGGTCGCTAAGACCCACATCTCCGGTCCGGTTTGGAAATTCGTCCAGAACGAGTGACCACATCAGCTCCGGTCGTCAGAGTTCTGGTCACGCATCCGGTCTACACACGGTTTCGGGCAGGTCGGCTTTACACGTGGTTTCAGTTAGTTGGTAAATCCGGTCATGTCGTCTACACCTCCAGTTCGGTTTCGACAACGGATCCAGTCGACATCAGATGAACAACACCAGATCCTCAGATCCGGTCGGCAACAGTTACAAGGGTGTTCGAGTTTGGTTGGAAGGTGGTCGGTTGGCTCATATCCGGTCATGGATGGTTCTCCGGTCGCAGGTCAGATCTGGTGGTGGATATGAAGCAGATTCGGTCGAAGAGATCGTAGCAGGTCTGGTCGAAAGCTTCGGTCGAAAACAACTCCGGCTGAGAGATTCGGTTCGGGGTTTGGAGGAGACCTAAGTGATGGCTTCGGTTCAAAGTGAGAAATAGATCTAGAATCACATCAGGTCCGATGAGAAGGTGGAGTCGATCGGAACAGGATCTGAAGGAAATCGGTCCGATCGCCGGTCTTCATCTCTGGTCCAGTCGCCGAGATCCATCTCCGGGCCGGTTGCCGATCTCCGGTCAAAAGGAGGATTCCGGTTGATGGAGGAATTCGGTTCGGTCACTACAACAAATCCGGTCAGGAACTCCGTTTACGAAGACTCCGGTCACGAAGTTGGGTATGAAAAGTGAGTTCCGGTTCTGGAAAATCGATTCGGATTAGGTGGGTTCGGGATTTTAGATGGTGTTCCGGGATTGTATTCAGTTCCGGGATTCAGAAAATGCCCAATCGAGATGAAGAGATCTTGAGACCAAAGTGTCTTCGGGGTTGAATTCGGGTGTTCAAACCACCCAAACACCCACAGACCTTCGGATTTGAGGTTTCCAACCGTACCAAATGGAGTTCCGGGATTAGCATAAGAGCATCAATTACAACACTGATGCGGGGTTGGACAAGACATAGATTCGGGATTCACTCTCAGTTCCGGTGGAGATGGGGTTCGGTTGAATGGAAAAATGGGGAAAACGTGGTGAGAGAGAGAGAGAGAGATAATAAGAAAAAGACAAAACCCTTTTTTTTAAATAATCATTTAGAAATCTAATAACTTTTTTCTTTTAAAAACAAACAGATTTGATTTGATTTGATTTTTTGTTTTTGTTTTTTTAAGGTCATCAAAAATTAGAATAAGATAAAATAATAAAAGAAAAGAAAATCTGTTATATATATATAGGGAATAAAAACTTACCTGAGGTGCTTACCTGTTCCTTCTCAGATTAGGAGGAGACACACAACGTTCCCCCTCGGAACAGGCATGAAGAGGGAATGTTCCCCCTTGATACATGCACACTCAGCCAAAATATTAGTAGCACAAATAAGTATGGGAAAAAGGTAGATACAGGAGGATGAGAATGCGACAAGTTCAAATCTAGACTCCTTCGGGTACCACAACCCACGGTTGGGTGTGCCTTTCAGGTACCGGAGGATGCGTTTGACAGCCAACATGTGTGATTCCTTTGGGTTTGCCTGAAATGAGCACAAAAGCAAGTAGCGAACATAATATCTGGCCTACTAGCAGTCAAATATAACAAAGAACCAATGATGGCTCTATAAGTCTTTTGATCAACAGGCTTCCCTTTTGGGTCAGCCCCGATCAAGGTGCCCGAGGCATGGGAGTTTTAGCAACAGAAGATTTGTCCACGTGAAAACTTTTTAAAAGATCACCGATGTATTTCGATTGATTGATCAAAATACCATCAGGTTTTTGTAGAACTTGTAGTCCCAAAAAGAAGGACAACTCCCGGAGCATACTCATCTCAAACCTGGTGGTCATGAGATCACTGAACCACGTGCACATATTTGGGTTAGTAGAACCGAATATGATGTCGTCAACATAAATTTGAACTAACAAGATATCATTTTCGGTCTTGATGAAAAGAGTAGGATCGATTTTACCTTTGTAGAACCCATTATCTAGTAGCGCATTGAAGAGATGATCATACCAGGCACGAGGAGCTTGCTTCAACCCGTAGAGAGCCTTGTCTAGGATGTAGACATGATTAGACTTGGTACGATCAACGAAGCCTTTAGGTTGAGAGACATAGAATTCTTCTTTTAGTTCACCATTGAGAAATGCAGTCTTCACGTCCATCTGATAGACTGTGAAGCTCTTGTGGGCGGCATAGGCTAAGAAGATTCGAATAGCCTCAAGTCTGGCCACCGGTGCAAATGTCTCATCATAATCAATTCCTGCTTGTTGCTTGTATCCCTTGGCTACTAGACGAGCTTTGTTTCTGGTTACAATCCCATCTTCATCCTTCTTGCTCTTGAAGATCCACTTCAGATCGATAATTGTCTTGTTCTTTGGTCTAGGTACAAGTCTCCAGACACCCAGGCGTTCAAACTAATTCAATTCCTCTTGCATGGCGATTACCCAGTCAGAGATATCAAAGGCATAGGAATGCTGCAAACAAGCACTCATTTTGAGTTGCCGATCTGGTTTTGACTAGCGCGAACGTGCTGCCTATCATTTGATGGAGTGGATGAGCTCGGGTCCACTTTGTTGTATGAGGTAAGGTTGGAGGGGTAAAGGTTCTATCCTCAGATCGATATAGAACTCGGGTTCACGTCTAGTCGTTGCGAGAGTAGTTGATGTACGTGGTACTTGAGGGTGCACCACAATGGGACCAGGAGCTACTAGTGTGTCTGAGGAGACATGTGAGGGACCCGCAGCTTATGGAGCAGGTTGAGCAGTGCTTGTACTGGGACCTGCCATTTGTGGTGCAGGAGTAGGAATGCCTTGTTGTTGACTTGTAGTAGGCATAATGGAGCAAGCACCACTCTGAGGACTTGGAACATTTACCACCAGAGCCTGTTGCTGGAAGGTGTGTGAAGGTTCCCCCTCAGCCGTTGCAGGAGATGCTCTAGTACTTGGAGATGCTGTTGCAGACGATGATGATGAAGTGCCTTGAAGGTTGGAAGATGAAATGTCAGTGCTCGAGACAATGACAGGAGGTGCTACTTGAACAGCTGCATGAATAGGAAGAACAATATTAGCAGGTGCAGGCAAATCTTTATAAAAAAATTCAAAAAGTTCATCCAAATCACAAGTATTAGAATTAGAAGAAGATGGTTTGTTCGCCGGTGAGGAAGATGTCATGGGATTGCCATGAAGTTTATCAGAGACCAGAACACCAGAGATTCCTAGTGAAACTGGAGCTGGTGTAGTGTCTTCCTCAATTCCTTCTTCAAAATCTATATTTGTGCTCTCAACCACACATCTGGTTTTCTTGTTGTACACGCGATAAGATACCCTCATCCTCTTTGGGACTGAACTTGTCAAGATGTTGGGAGGTCGATTGTACACCAATTCATACGGAGTCTTCATGAACCTTTTGGTAATAAGAGACCGGTTTTTGGGTGAAACAGGTAGATGCAATGGCTTCAGCCAAAAGTGTAGTGGAAGCTTGGAGAATGCCAACATGGTGCGTGCAGCTTCCACTAGGTTACGGTTCTTTCTCTAAACAACAACACTTTTTTGAGGTGTTCGGGCAGCCAAAAAGGTGTGAGTGATGCCGACAGAATCAAGGAACGAGTCAAGTGTGCGATTCTTGAATTCAGTGCCGTTGTCGGTGCGAATCACTTGAACAGGAAGTTGTAGTCTGACCTGCACATTTTTGATGAAAGAAATGATGATCTCTGAAGCGCCATCTTTGCTTCTGAGAAAGTTCACCCATGTATACCTTGAGAAGTCATCCACAATTACCAGTACATACTTCCTCCCGTTGATGCTTTGTACACGCATTGGTCCGCACAAGTCCATATGGAGGAGCTGAAGTGGTTTGGAGGTGTTGTGTTCCACTTTCAGCTTGTGCGAAGATTTCTTGATCTTCCCCATCTCACATGCGGAACATAATTGTTCTTTGGTGAACTTTAGGGATGGGAGACCAGTCACCAGACCTGCCTTTGCTAGTTGATTGATCGTAGCATAGTTCAGGTGTGATAGTCTCCGGTGCCATAGTACATTCTGATTGAGGGATGCTTTTGAAAGAAGACATATTTCTGTGGTTTAACGTTGTTTCTGGAAGTTGACTGTCTAGAGATTTCATTTGCGAGTACCCGTAATAAGTTCCTTCCCCTCATACGTTCTGACGTAGCATCTTGTCTCCCGAAAGTTTACTTCAAGGCCTTTGTCACAGAACTTCCCGATGCTGAGCAAATTGTGACTCAAGCCTTCCACATAGGCAACTTTATTGATGGTGATTTTATAGTGGAGGATATCACCGTAACCCATTATTGGTGTTGAAAGCTTATTCCCAAACCGAACGTTCCTGCCATATTTATTCTTGAAGTTAGCAAGAAGTTCTCTCCTTCCGGTCATGTGCTTGGAACACCCTGAATCCATGTACCACACATGACCGTCCTGCAAAATCAGGTGCAAACATTTTTAGGTACCCATTTGGGAATGGGTCCTTTGTGATTAGGATTAACAGATTTGGATGCATGTTCCTGTTTGCTCTTAGGTGGAGATTTTTGTTTGGGTTTTGGATTAGGTTTCTTGTTATGAGTATGATGATAACCACGATTGTAGAATCCATGATAGTTAGGAACAAAGTTATCATTCACGAAAGTATTTGCACAGTACCCAAATCTAAATTGATTTTGACAACGAAAATTGCTATGACATCCATAAACAATATGTTTACATTCATAACATTGAAATGGAGTTCGTGGTACATGCCTATTAGTTCTATGATATACAAAATTGGAAAAATTGTTTTCAAGAAACTAGGCTTATGTGCAAATGGCTTCGGACGACTACCTTCTTTTGATCAACTCTCCTTGTTCGTACGTCTACCCTTTCTCACATTTCGATCTGTCACATTTGAAGAACCACGATTAGTACCTTTGACATTTGGAGAATGAGTATGTGTGGTGTTTTTCTTCGGGGTGAAGTTGTGTGAGTGTTCCTTTGGTTTGGTAGCAGTCTTTCGTTTTCGAAAACGTTTGTTTTCTTTAGAAACATTCACATTGGTACGAGATGAACTCGTAACTTCAGACTCAGGGGTGACCATTTTGTCCTTCCCTTTGTCTTTCCGGGATAGTTTATGAGGAACCATGTTTCCTGATTTGGACCGGCCTGATGAATTACCATTCTCACCAACCCTATTGGTACAATCATCCGATACAATTTCAGAAATTTGTACTGTTGATTTAGTGTCGTATATGCTAAGTCTTCCATGTATGAAATGGTGGAGTAGATTGGAGACCTTAGTACTATAGATTTGGAATTTTGAGAAAAAAGTACTTGAGGGTCTGAAATCTAAAGCATTCACATTCCATGTATGGTGATGATGACGTGAGTTATCACGAGTTCCAAAGGCGGATTGACTTGCTTTTGGTGTGCTTTTGGATTTGAGGGTTTCCTCCAATTCATTGATTTTACTCAAGAATAGGTCCTTTTCCCTAAGGCTCATGCGCCTCTCATCCTCTAGCTCAGCCTCAAGTTTAGCAGTCCTTTTCTCATGAAAGGTTTTGTTATCTCTGTAAACCTTTACAAGGATTGAAACTTCCTGATTCATCTCAGCCTCAGTATAGCTAGGTGTGTAATCCTTAGACAAAGGAATCTCACGCGTTGCATAACTGGCATTGAGAGATGAATAGTTGAAGGGAATGGAATGTTTGTTTTTCTATCTTTTTCTTTCTTCTCAATTTCCTTCAACTGTTCAGGATCATCAAACTCATTCATGAAGACTATTTTGTATCCAAGACTCATGTACCTAAGATCATACAAGGTAGGAGTCTCGGATATGGCACGCTTAAGATAGCATGGACTTTTATATCCAATTCCTTCCTTTGGATTGTAATAATTGAACTCTTTGGGTTGGTTCATGTGAATGGTTTGATCTGTCTGGCCTCTCTTTAGGAACTTGTCCTCCATATTTTTTTTATTTTTGCAAATAAGTTTGTTCTCTGGGCAAAAATCACTTCATACTTTTGTAAACTTTCTCTACTCAAAACTTCAGCCTCATGAAGCTTCTTTTGCATGTCTGAGATGTTATCATTCAGACTAGCAACTTTATCTTTTAAGATTTTGTTTGCAAGAGTAAGAGTGGTTACCTTTTCTTTGGAATGAGCTGTTCAATTGAGAATTTTACAACTAAGGCATGCTCACTAGATAATTTGGATTCTGCAGTTGTTGTCAAGCTATTTGCCTTTTTACCTATTTTCATACTTAGAAACTTTAAGAGCTAGATTTTTCACTTGATTTTCAAGTTCAATATAAGGATCAGGAAGTACCTCAGAAGATGACTCGGAATGGTCTGAGTCAAGATCATTGTAATCACGATCACTGTCTTCGGAATACAATTCCTCTTTGCTTGATTTGCCAGCAGGCACAGTTGATGTTCCTTTCCTTCATCACTATCCACATCCCATGCTTCATCTTGGGCAAGCATGCATACGAGACCTCTCTCTTCATCGTCACTGGACATTTGCAACCACGCCTCATCTTCAGCTAACAAGGCATGTCCGTCATCCTGCATTTTGGCCAAGTTCATTTTGTTTTTGTAGTAATCATACTTGGAGACATGATTAGAACAATTTCGAGCGAGGTGCCCAAGCTTTCCACACTTGAAGCAATTTGGACCAGCAACATCTTTCTTCGGCACTTTGCCCTTATCATCAGGTTTAGCTTTCTCTTCAGGCTGCTGGTAGTTAGCTCTACCACCTTGTTCAAACCTCCTTGGCTCATACCTCTTTGGTTCTTCAATCCTCTTATCCTTTGTATCAGCAAACCTTCTTTCTTCTTATATTCTCTCCCTCGGCTCTTCATATTTCCGCTCTCTAGAGTCTTCATACCTCCTCTTATCTGTCTCAGTTGCCCTTTCATACCTTCTAGCATCATTCTTTGGTTCGTACCAATCCCGAGCTTCATACGTTCTGCCACTGGAATACCTATGGTTGTAGGAAGACAAAGGTTTCCTTGAAGTTCTTTTGGCCATTGTTCTGGTGATCAATGCCAATGCTTTCTTCATATCAGTCATCTCCTCATCAGATTCACTTCCTCTTTCACCAATGTCGGAAGGAACATCATAGTCTTCTTCATATCTTGATGATCTCCCAGATGAGTATTGTCTTCAGTCAACGACTAAGGAAAGTGAATCGGTATAATTTTCTGCTTTCTTCTCGGTACCAAGTATTTCAAGCACCTCATCTTGGTTATGGTTCAGCAATTCAAACAATTCACGAATGTCGACATCTTCCAAGTTGCGATTTTATTGAATGTTGGAAGCAAATCTCCTCCATTCAGACCTGAGTGAGTTGATGAATTGGATGTTGATGTCCAACTGAGACTTCTTGAGGTTGTTCTTTCTAAGCTCATTGATCATATTGCAGAACCTATGATAGGTGTCTTCAAGTAATTCTCCCTCTCGACCTTTGAAGGTGGCAAACTTAGTCAGGAGGTTAGTTCTTTTCATCTGTATGCCTTTCTCTGTCCCATGCATTAGGCTAATGATCTCATCCCACATGGCCTTTCCGGTGTCATTGCAGTCAATGTTAGCATATATTTCATTGGGCAGGCTCTGAATGAGATATGATTTGGAAAGAATGTCACCTTTGACTCGATTGGCTTCTTCAGGATTGAAATTTGTTTCATATTTTTCCACTACTCCCCCTACAATTGGTGGATTACCATCAGGGACAGCAGGAATGGTGGTATAGAACTTCACCGGTCCGTTCTTGAGAGACTCCATGATTTTCTTGCCAAGAGGTTGCTTTGTGAGAAAGTCTATGAAACATGATTTCCATTGGGAGAAGTCACCTCTGAACAGAACTGGAGGTCGGGTGTCAGACCCGATTGCTAAGGCTTCTCTTGTGCTGATGATTAAAGATTGATTGTGGATCTTAAACCACTTAGAATGATCTGGTGATTTGGTTGGTGAAAAATCTCAAGACTTGTAAAATTTAGGAAATGATTCAGTTCTGAAGGTTGGATCCAGATCTGGAAGTTGGATTTAGATCTGGCCGTTGTATCCGAATCTGAAGGTTAAGTATAGTGATGGGTATTGGGTAATGGGTATGGAAGGATGAGGTTTGGTATTGATATTGAAATGACTTAGAGAAATTTAGATACTTTAGTCTGAAGCTAAAACTTGATGCCCAATATCCAAGTCCGGAACGGAGACCCGGTACCCGAAGCTTTAGTCTGGAACTGAAGCTTTTTCACCAGAACCAAAGCACACAATGGATCAAGAGCAAGTGGTAGGCTCTGATTCCAATTGTAGGTTCCAAATCAATCAATCAGGAACACTCAAATCTATATGATGTATATGCTAAGTACAAGATCCAAGATAGATTTGCATTCAAAAGTGTAAGAGAATTAGCCAAGTACAAATGAGAAATCAACTCCTATTTCAACAATGGGCCTTACTCACATTTACATTAAGTGAAACAAAGTTTAAGTATTTGCAAAATTGACACAACTAACTAGATTTCTAACACAAGCATAAGACAACCAACATCCAACAAATTGTCGGAGTGCTTCTTGTGACCATTCCAAATAGCAGCAGACGCGTTTGCTGGAGGGGCCTCCCCTAGAGGCTCTTCCAATACGTACCATTTTCTTTCATGCATGAGCACAATCATTAGATTGTGCTCCCAATCGAGGAAATTGGAACCGGTGAGTTTGTCTTTCTCGAGAATGGAGCGGAGAGAAAGATTGTTTGTGTTGGAGACTGTGTTTGCCATCTACACATTTTAAAATTTTGGTTTTAGCAACTGTGAATAGACTAATTCCAATAAATATCAATAAACCCTTAAATGATCAATTTATTGGACTAGGATCCTAATTTCATACGCCCTGATGAGCGGTGTGTTCTCGTCCCACCAGGCCTACGTACTAATTAGGTAGGTAAGGACTTTTACCAATCATATCTAACGGTAACTATCTGTACATGTTTCAGTCCCTCTAAGTGCATTTTGGCCTGGTACCACCCGGTAAATCTTTAATAGAACCAAAACAGATCTCACCATTTTGGGACTTGGACACTTTACTCTGGCCGGTACCACCCGGAGATAATTCGCAGAGTCTTGTTAATCCCCTCCAACTTCGGTTTGAACGCGGACGTTCAGGGTGTGTTCACTCACAACGCCCGCGTACCTTACACCGGAGGTCCCTTTAGATGGGTTGCACTACTGATCTATAATTTTCGGGGTTTTAAAAACCTTTTAATGTGTAGTGTTTTGAAAAGAAAGATAAATGATTGTTTGAAAGGCAACTGATGTTTTTAAACTAACTGTCTTAAACATCCCATTTAAAACTAACTATTCTAAGACCAACTTGCTTAATTAAAACCAACTGTTTTCAAAGCATACGTGCTAATTAAAACTAACTGTTTTGATAGCACACTAGTTCATCAAAACTAATTGTCTTGTCAACTTTGCCTTTTATGGGAAAACAATCGTTTATCATATTTGGTTTTTTAAATAAAATCTACCGATTGAAAAGGGTTTGAAAAATAGGTAATTTTAATTATAAAAACCTTTCTAATTATGTGATATTATCTAGTTTTAAAACTCTTTCTATTTTAAAACAAGTAGGATACAAAATATCACAAATGAATAATCACAACCATGCAGTTAATAAATCTATAACTATGCAGTTAAAACAGATTATAGTTTTGCCAACTGTATTCCTAAGGACCATTCATGAACTATCTCTATAGTATTTCTATCTCCTCGCGAATCTCCCACTAGCTTTGGCATCTCCAATGGAACTCCAAAACAAAATAATCTATATTTTTCACGTGCTCCCACTGGCCTCGACACCCTCAATGGAAAAACCGAAAAAAATACTAAAAATTACTATCCTAAGGTCATTATTACAAAGGGGTTACAAATGGCACGCAGGCCTCCCCAAAACATAAGCCAAGGGTCTAAGTTGGCAAACACTATAATTAGATATAATATATACGCAATCAGATATATATTTTAAACAACCATGCAATATAATAAAGCGTAAAGCAATCCTAGATCCGTTAAAATTATCTCGTCTCAATTATCGCAAAATTTGGTTTTTACTGATTTATAATAACTAACTATTTTATAGACCGAAAATTAATATTTTAATTTGAAAAATAATTCTTCATAGATTTATAAAGTGATATTTATAAAAGATTAAAACAATTTGCCTTTTATCCAAAAGATATATTAAACTGTATCCCCGAACAAACTGGTCGGCAAAATAAATCCAAACTGTGTCGTGGTTTGATCAACTGGTCAAAACATGACACGAAGCCTATTTGACCAAACAGGTTAAATAACTGGTTTGATTAAACGAAAACCCTTAATTTTAATAATAAAGCAAAATTATTCCCAAAAAAAATTAATTTGGATGAACAACAAAAAAACAACAAAACCCTTATTGGGCCATAGGCTTGGTCCAAAAACTGGGTTTTGGGCCTGATAACAAAACTTGTCCCAAATGAACGAAAAAACCCTAGATGGATCGGCAGCCTTGCTCGCGCCGCGAAGGCCAGTACTCGCTTGCGCCGTGAAGGCATCGTAACAGACCTGCTCGCACCATGAAGTTCGCTTTGATTGTGTGTCGATAGCCGCTATCGGCGACCATTGTCGTTACCGGGTGACCGGCGACATTAGCAGTAATCGGCCGCCAACATCGCCTCCACCCTCGTCGATCGGGACCGGCTGATGTACGACGACGACAAGACAACCGCCACCGTTTATCGAATAACACCGCTGTCGATCCCCACCGATCTGGTGACGATCGAGCTGGCAACCCTCGCTCGCCCACCACCGAACTGGTGGGGCGGTGTTTTTTTTGTGCGACGAAGTTCGACCGCAACTATGATGGGTTTTGGCTTTGGCAGATTTCTTGGTCCTATCGGCATTCGGTTATCGATGAAACAACAGACCACCGCCATCCACCGCTGCCATTGCAGCTTCTGGTGGTTGCGATGCTCTTGCCTTACCACCGATCTGGTGGTATGGCTCGGTCGATCTAAGGACAACAGCCGACACCACCTCCCACGGCCACCATCATTCGCGCCCACCACCGAACTGTGGTGCGGCTTTGTGGTCCAACCACCGTCATCAACATTCGGGATGTGGTTGGCGGTTCGATCACGGCTGACTGCCGTGTTGGTGTGGCACGACCACCGTTCGATCACCGCCACCATGGCCATTGGTCGACAACGACAGCAGCAAGGGTGACGCTACTGCCGCCCACCGCCTCGCGATTGGTGGCCGGCTGCCATCACTGATATGGTGATTCAGCCGCGGCTTGACGACCTCAGCCACCACTAAACTGGTGGTATGGCTTTGGTGGTTTTGGCTCGGTGACAATCGGTCACCGGCTGCCGAACCGATGATTGCGGGTTTTCGTACGATAGAGCATAACATCAATAAAAATCGGATTTTTATGCACACTGATAAAAATTTAAAGCTTTTAGAAACATGAAACAATTTTAACGGATCCTTAATGATTAAACAAAACGAAAAATGATTAAAACATGTGGACCACTGTTGGGTTTTATGCGGTTCTCGGATCAAACTGACACGAAGAACCTAGTGAATCTCAATCCCAATTGGACGAGATACACGATCAAACCCAATGATCAAACTGACCCAAAAAGGTTTAAACTTTATCAAACCTAACTGGTTCGATTATCGCGGAAGCTAAGAATTAAAAACCCGAAAACATTCACAGATCTTATATCGCTAGTTTTATTTAATCCTAATTTTAAAGGTTAAAGTGATTTACCTGGATTGCTCGAGCTTGATCCACCCGTGATCGACCAAACAAAACAATCTTCTAGCTGGTTGAAATCCCGAGATCACGAAACAACTGTAACGTGATGAACGTGATCGAAAAACCACAAAACCGAACTGATTGTGTTCCTTAGTTTTGGCGCCGATTTTTGGAGAGAGGAGGGAAGAGAGATTTTTCAGGTTTGACTCTAGGATTGATTGAATGAGATAATTAACTGATAACCCTAAACTAATATTTATATGGAAGAGTTTCCATACAAATCAGTTACCTTAATTAGTTGTAATTATCTTTTGGAAATAATTCTTTTCTTTTTCCCTAAGAAAAGAATATCCAAATAAAAACTAGATAATTATACTCTTTTATTAATAAACTATTATGTATTTATTTTACTTAATAAATACATAATTCATTAATAAACTTATATATTTATTTACCTAATAAATATATCCATAATTAACTTCAAATCTTTATCTTTGGGATTTCTTACGGAAAATACCCAACTGGTTTATAATTAACTATTATAAACCTAATCTCTCCAAACTGGGATTATTCTACTTATTTGATTTACAGGTCCTCACAGGTGTGACCCTAAAGTGTCTTGTAACGTTGGATGTGTAATCACTGGTTTGTCAACTTCTGCACATAATCACTAACATTACAGAGTGGAATATGGATTATCCAAAATTAGTTTCACTGTTTTCTTTTATACTTTTGCATGTTTTTTATCCGGGAATAAAACTAGTTCCAATTTTATTTGAAACGTATCCGTGAAAACTTATCAAGGTGGGAACCTGATAGAGCTTTAAAGTCATCGTGGGTTTTTGGGTAGTTATGATCAGTTGTTGAATAACAGCTACAAGCGGTGTAGAGCAAAAACTGCACGGATATTCGATATGTTAGCAATTGTGTGCAGAAGTTGACAAACCAGTAATCACACATCCAATGTTACAAGACACTTGAGGGTCACACCTGTGAGGACCTATAAATCGAGTAAGATAAATAAAACTCAGAAATGGAGAGTTTGGATTTATAATAGTCAATTATAAATCAGTTGGGTAATTTCAGTCAGAAATCTCAAAGTTAGAGGGTTGTTAAATTAATTAAGATAATGATATATTTATTAGTAAAATAAATATATAATAGATAATCTAATTAATTAAGATAATTATATACTTATTAGTAAAATAAATATATAATAGATAATCTAATTAAGATAATTATCTAGAAAAATCTTTTCTTAAAGAAAAAGAAAAGGTTAGATAATTATAAGGAAACTGAATCAGATAAGGAATCTACTATCTGATAAGCTATAAATAAGCCTTAGGGGTTTATGATTTTATTCATTCGAATAATCCCCAGAAAAGTTTCCACCAGAAATTCCCTCTTCCTCTCTCTCCTCGGCGCCACTTCTCCTAACCAAACCAGTCCGGGTTTTTCGGTTATTCTTCGGGTTTTTGAGTTCTGCTAGAGGAACACTCGTAAGGTCGATCACCGGTGGATTATTACTCAAGCAATCCAGGTAAACATATTTTTATTGTCTAAATATTTAAGACGAAAAGATCGTGGTTCGGGTTTTTATCCACAACCCCTTCCGCTCTATTTAGTGTTCTTCGGATCAGTCTGATTCGGGGATCACAGAAAAACCCAACAGTGGTATCAGAGCCACAGGTTTTTCCATTCTAATTTATTGTTATTAATAAAGATCTGTTAAAATTGTTTCTTGTAACAAAAGCTTTGTGTTAAAAATTTTGAATTTTTATCGGTGTGTTTTTAAAAATCTGATTTTTATTAAAGCTTTATTGTTCGTACGACCGTATCATCGAAAACACCAATGATTGGCGGTGGAACGGCGGCAGTTAGCCGACCGGATCACCAGGCCAATCATCGGATACACCCGACGATCGAACGCCGGCCGCACCACAGCTAGCGGTGGCGGCATCGGCTGCCGTAATCGACCACCAGGCCGCAACCACAGATCGGTGGTAAGCAGCGAATGGTGGGAGCAGCCGGCGCTTTTTCCGGAAACAAAATCGGATGGCAAAGACGGTGTTTGCGATGGTAGTGAACAAACCGCCGACAACGGCGATTGATCGTAGTGGTGACCGACAATTCCAATCGACGGCGGAGCGGCGGCAACAGTCGACCAAACCGCTAAGCAGTGGCCGACCGCCACCAAGCCACAACCGCCGAGGCCACACCACCAGATTGGTGGTGGCCACGATCGACGGCACCCAAAGCCAAACCACCAGCGTGGTGGTGGCAATGGATGATGGTGGATGCTCGAGCCGCACACGACAATTGGTCGTGATTGAACCACCGTAGATGGCGATGATTGGTGGTGATTGCGATCGCCGCTGTCGATTAGGCGGCGGCGGTGATGTTTGTTGTCGTTCGCCGGCAAATTGTGGCGGCCACGCCACAGCGAGTGGTGGTGGCGACGGCCATCAAACACCGGCCGCACCACACATGGTGATTGCGGCAGCGGTTACGATGGTGGCGGTGGCAGCCTCGCGCTGGTATCGCCGATCAGCCCAGGTTAACGGCGGTGGTCGATGGCCGGTGGTCGATGGCCACCTGTGGGTGGCGTTGATCGCCACCACTGTTTTCAGCGATAGTCGATCGATCGACAGACACGACCGCCAGAAGCCACCACGGTGGCGGTGGTATACGGTGTCGATGGGACGAACAAGACCAACCGCCGCTGGATGAGCCAAGCGGCAGTGAAAGGTTAGATCTAGGGTTTTTCGATAAGGCTTGGTGATGACTCGCGCCGCGAGTGGTGGCCGTAGTCACATCCGTCGCGCCGTGAGCGATGCTCAGCTCGCGCCGCGAGCGGTGGTCATCACCAGAACCTTCGCGCCGCGAGCAATACTAGACTCGCGACGCAAGTGGTAACTGTAACCAGGGCTGTCATGCCAGGTGATGATCCAGCGTCGAAAAAGGTACGAACTAATCAGACAAGTCTAGGGTTTCGACTTACGATAATTTTTCGAAAAATCGGTAAGGCCCAACAATTGTCAGTTTGGTAATAGGCCCAAGGCCCAGTCATTGCCAGTTTGGTAATGGGCTCAAAGGCCCAATTTTGGACCTAGTTTTCTAAGAAATTTTATTATCCAATTTTAACCCACGCGGTCAAAAGTTTTTTGTATAAAACCAAATTAATTTTAAAAGGGAAAAAAATCCGTTATAAAACCGCTTTATTTGCTTTTATGATTTGATATTAAGATTTATAAAACAGTTTGTTTTTATAAATCAGTTGAAATCGGTTTTTCCGGAAAATGGAGACAAGATATTTTAACGGATCTAAGGTTATCACTCATATTATATTGCTTAAGTTTTGGCTTTATAATTAAATGCGTGTTTGTTTGTATATACATGTTTTGTATATGTCTGCCTATTATAGGATTTGCCAACTTAGACCCTTTGGAATCTTATGGGGAGGCCTGCGTGCCACTTACAACCCCTATTGTAATAATGACCTTAGGATGAAATTTTATTTTTCTTTTGGAGTTCCATCAAGGATGCCGAGGCGAGTGGGAGCTATGCAAGTAAAATTTCTGAAATTTTATTTTTCTTTTGTTTAAATTTTAGATTTATAGGTCATTATTGGTCCTTAGGAATAAAGGTTGGCAAACCTATAATTCGTTATTACTGCATGGTTGCTATAATTATCTGCGTGTTTGTAATTATTAAACTGCGTGGTTGTTTTACTCGTGATAGTTAGTTAATCAAGAGTTTTAAGACAAAGGAAGTTTTTAAAGACTAGATTTAAATCACGATATCATGTAGGTTTTAAAATCAAAATCACCAATTTTTCCAAAAAAACCTTTAAATGGCAGATTTAAAACCTAGAAAAATTGTAAATAGATTGTTTAAAGGCAAGTTGACAAAACAGTTAGTTTTGAACAACTAGGATCCCATCAAAACAGTTAGTTTTGATTAGCAAAACATGCTTTTAAAACAGTTAGTTTTAATTAGCAAAGAGCCTTTTAAAACAGTTAGTTTTAAACAGCGTATGTTTGAAACAGTCAGTTTAAACATCAGTTTTCTGTTTAAACAATCAGTTTTCATAAATTACAATTTTCTGAATAAACTGGACATTGAAAGGTTTTTCAAAATTAAAACCCCGATAAATCATAGATCAATAAGTGCAACCCATCTAGGGGGCACCTCAGGCGTAAGGTACACGGGTGTTCTAAGAAGAACACACCTTAAGCATCCGCGTTCAAACCCCAAGCTAGAGGGGATACTACGACTCTGCGCATTATTTCCGGGTGGTACCAGCCAGAGTAAAAGTGTCCAAGTCTCAAAAAGGTGAGATCTATTTTGGTTCTGTTAAGTTTACCGGGTTGTACCGGGCCAAAATGCACTTAGAGGGACTAAAACATGTACGGATAATTACCGTTGTCCCGAAAAGATCTAGGAGTCATATCAGTTAGATATGATTGGTAAAAGTCCTTACCTACCGAAATAGTACAACCTGGTGGAGCAAGAACATTACGCACATCAGGGCGTATGAAATGAAGGATCCTAGTCCAATAATTAATCATTTATGGGTTTATTGATTTTATTGGAAATTAGTCTATTCACAACATTGTTAAAACCAATTTTATTTTATTGGAGAGGTTAGATTTATAATAGTTAATTATAAATCTGTTGGATGTTTTCTGTAACAAAACTCCAAAGTTAAAGGTTTATGGAATTAATTAAAAGGGATTATATATTTATTAATTAAATAAATATAAAGCAGATTTAACTAATAAGTTTATATATTTATTAGTTAAAATAAATATATAACAGATCAATATTTATTCTTTCTTGGTGGAAAAGAAAAATATATTCCATAAAGATATGTATTCAGGTTAAAAGGAAACTGAATGGAAACATTTTTCCATATAAATAAACAATTAAGGTTAATGTGTTTCATAAGTTAATTTTGAAACAAAAAGGAAAACCTAAAATTTTCCCAATCCTCTCTCACTCTCTCCCTCACAGTCGATCTCAACCATAAACCCAAAAACCAATTCTGGTTTTTGCGTTTATTCGATTGCTTTATTCGCGTGACAGTTTTACGTGAACGTGGGGTTTAATCCGGCTAGAAGGTTCGTTCGTGTGGTCTCATCACATGTGGATTAATCTCAAGCAATTCAGTTAATAATTCTAACTAATGTTATATGCTTAAGTTGATAGATAAACAATAGGTGCTTTTTCAGGTTTTTCACATATCCGCTTCCGCTAATCAAACCAGATAGGTTTGATGATACAAACTTAGAGAACAGTTTCTTTTCACATTTTACTCATATCAGTTTGATACGAGGGTCTCACAAAACCCAACACATATATGGTGACTGTCGGGTGAAGAATCACTTCTGAAACATTGTAGACATCCAGCCCAGATGGCACTAGAGTCATGCTTTCTCAAATTTGTGTGTATCTTAATCATTGGGAGAAAATTAAGGAGATGACATTTAAGTTCTTGGAAGCCGATTTAGATGCTATGGATTTGAAAGACCTGTTTGCTCTAATTCGGTATCTTTGCTTTGAGATCCTTTTTCGCCCATCGAACTATGTCAACGGCCTTGAAGTTCTAAAGAGGAATGTTTGTCAGGCCATCAACTGTTCTCGTGTTACAAACTACCAGATGGCGATTGAGAACATGGCTATGAAGGTGAATCTACTTCAGCCAGACTTCCGGCACTATGCGATCGAATCCTTTCCTATCTACTATCCAATTGATGTTCTTGAATATGGTGTCATTTATCTAAATCGGGAGAAGAAACGACGGTTCATGTGCTTTAGCCAGCTTGCCATCTTTTGTGATGGACCTTGTTGTATGTCATGAGCGATCTCCTCCATCGACTAGAGATGAAGAACTTCACCAAAGGCAACAAGTGGGGAGTTGAGGAAAGGATGATCAGGGGTGTGGTAGAAAAGATCAAGGAGAAGCTGGAAGAGCGGATGATCTATCGCAGAGTCAAGATGGCCTTAGAGTTATGGAAGCGGATGATCACAACATGGGAAGAGTATCTACACCTGTCAAGAAGCCAACCTGAACTGAGCACCCCTCCATCCTTCTGAATTCTATCCAAAAGGGGGGGGGGGGTGGAATGTTAGTGCTAGATTTGGATTGTATAGAAGTAGAAGGGCCTATCTTGTACGTTATCTTTATTTCTTTCTAGACTTTATTTGTTTGGTGCTTTAGTTGTAACTTCTCTCATAGTCGAGGGTCTCTTTTGTAAGTTTGTTTGTGACCCTATAAATAAAATGTTATATTCCATTTTAAGGTATGAAATCATTTATCACATCAGCAGCCTCTTTAGCAGGTATTATTCCTTCTGTATTGGTTTCATCCAAGGTTTTAAAGTGCGGAATCGTGAGGCGAGGCGGTTTCCCTTAATGAGGCGAGGCGTAAGCCTCAAGGCGGTCTGAGGCGTAAGCCCCGAGGCGTAAAACACATAAAATTCATAAAATATATAATATGTAAAAAATAATCTCATAATAAGCTATGAAACTCATAAAATTCATATTGTAGTAAAAACAGTGCATATATGATCATAGGATATATGTAATTTTGTAGTAAAAGCAGTACCATAACAAAAACAAACTGAGAAAAACAGTAGCAACTATTACAACCAGTAGTAATAGGCATATTACTACTACTGCCACAAAAAAATCAACAAAAAAGGAGCATAACAAAAACAAAACTAAGAAAAATGGTAGCATAATATAAAAAAACTGAAAAAAAAGTAGCATATATGGAAAACAGATGGCATATTAAACTCAAATACTCAAATGTAGAAGAAAAAGCAAAATATTTAAAGAAGACAGAAGAAGCTTGAATGTTGTAGAAGAGAGAATGTTGCTGATTGTTGTCAAATGGAGACAAAAGGTAGAAGAAAACTTTTGGTCTCTTATTAATTCGCTTAGGTCTTAGGGTTTAACACTTTGACTTTTAGTGTAATTTAAGTAAGATATCTGATAAAATTTGAAACAAGATAAAAAAAATCAATAGAGAAAAGGTAATAGTTTACAGCTGTAAAAGTGATCCAGAGAAAACAGCTGTAAAAGGTGAATTTGGTACATAAAGGTGAGTCTGGTACAAGGCATACGCCTCTATTACGCCTCACCGCCTCATGTTTAAGAGGCGTACGTTTCAAACAAGGGCAGAGAGGCGGCGCCTCAGGTGCGTTTTTCCACCGCCTCGCCTCGAGGCGCGCCTTGAGGCGTACGCCTCAACCGATTTTGAAAACCATGGTTTCATCATCGTCACCAACATTCTTCGTTGATTTCCAAATCATATATTTGTTGGTTCTGATTCATTCTCATCATCTCATTAAATATTCTCGGACTCACATTTTCATTCCTCCGAATTTAATCAGGAACGAATATTAATAGATCTGTAAGAATGATTTCCTTATATAATATCAAACCAAACAACAGTTTTCATTATCATTTTTATTTCTTACCCCCTAAAACGCCCCCTTAGTTTTTTTGGTTGCTACGTTTTACAAGTCTATAGAAACCACCAAATCTTTGGAGCCAATTGACGCAGTGGGAAAACGCGGAACGGCTCGACAATCGTCAAATCCAAAATATGACGAGAATTACAAACGTAAACTCCAAGAACAAAGAGATAAACTCTTAATAATCTCACAAAGAAAACAATTGTATTAAAACTCAAATCTGATTAAAAATGAACCTAAAGCATTCTATTTATAAGCTAGGCTAGGAGATAATTTTAGAAACTAAATAACCTAAATCTTTCCTAATACTAATCCTAACTTGATGAATAACAAAACTAATAAAAAGGAAACTGAATAAAACAATTATTCCTAAACTAATTAAGTAATAAATTATTTAAATAAACAGATAAATGCAATCTCCTCGATTAGTCTGCCCCGGAAAATACCCAGCGACAGGCTCGCGCCACAACCCATAGTCGCGCGCCGCGAGGTCTCGTCTGCCTAGGCGCTTCTTCTTTCGACCCCGTTTTCTTGGTTTCCGGAACTCTCTAAATATATCTGTTAAGGCCCGAATTCTCCCTGTATCAGTCACCCCCACTTGAAAAGAACTAGACCCCGAGTTCACTCCAAATTCGGAAGGATATTGTTGCGATCGCTTCCATATAAGGGACACTTCATCGAGTTCGAATGGATAATACGCGACGGGAGTTGTTACGATTTGATTTGGAATCTTGATAGAAAGATCCTCTTTGACATCGATATTCTCGACTTCTAATGATTTTGCCAACTCGGTAATTACTTCGTTGTGTAGCGGCTCGATCGGGGCAGGTGGCGGTTGTGCTACGCCGAGAACGATTTGTTGTGGCGGCTTGATGGCGATGGGGATGCTTTCTTCGGGCAGCTCAGTCATATCAGGAATGACTTCATTTTGAACCTTTTCTGGCAAGACTTCCTTCTTTATAGGTGGTCGTTCCTCGAAGCTATTAAGCCCTCTCATGGTGATCTTTCGGTCACCACAACGGAATATCACGACGTTGTCTCGACTCTTGTAAGTGACATAATTATCTAATTGCCATGATCGGCCCAACAGAATGTGGCAAACATCTATGTCGAGAACGTTGCAATGAATCTCATCATGATAATATTTGCCGATCGATATGGGTACCCGACAAGTTTGCGCGACTCTGACGTGCGGACCATTCTCGACCCTCCCAAGCGAATAAGGAGCTTCATGGGGTTGAGTGGGTAGGTTATAGTAATCGACTAATTTTCGGGACACGAGATTCTCAAAGCTTCTACAATCGATAACTAAATTACATACCTTTTTGTATACCGAACAATGCGATCGAAAGAGACTATGGTGTTGGCTTTTTTCCTTTGATGAAAGTAGTACTCGTTGGAGTTTGACGCCGATATTTTCTTGAAGACCTTCCTCCTCCTCCTCGTTGGATTTGGAACTCGAAAAACTAACCCGGTTACGATAGTCACTACGTGGCGCCATAACCGGTCCTTCAAACCTATCTCTTCTCCGACAGCTGTCATTGACGAAACCAGGTTGAAGCTTGTTGACAGTGGCTATCAGATTAGCAAGAGTTGTGGATACGGCCACATTCATCTTTGCTAGATCCGTTGTGGTAGTCAACTGTCGATATGCCGTTAGTGAAGAGACAGGCGAATCCTGCTCTGATACCAACTGACGCAGTGGGAAAACGCGGAACGGATCGACAATCGTCAAATTCAAAATATGACGAGAATTACAAGCGTAAAACTCCAAGAACAAAGAGATAAACTCTTAATAATCTCACAAAGAGAACAATTGTATTAAAACTCAAATCTGATTAACAATGAACCTAAAACATTCTATTTATAAGCTAGGCTAAGAGATAATTATAGGAACTAAATAACCTAAATCTTTCCTAATACTAATCCTAACTTGATGATTAAGAAAACTAATAAAAAGGAAACTCAATAAAACAATTATTCCTAAACTAATTAAGTAATAAATATTTAAATAAACAGATAAATGCAATCTCTTCTCGGTTAGTCTGCCCCGGAAAATACCCAGCGACAGGCTCGTGTCACAAGCCATAGTCGCGCGCCGCGAGGTCTCGTCTGCCTAGGCGTTTCTTCTTTCGACCCCGTTTTCTTGGTTTCCGGAACTGTCTAAAAATATCTGTTAAGGCTCGAATTCTCCCTGTATCACCAATATAAATATCATTCCACTTTCGAGAAAACTTATTAACACAATTCAACTTCAAAAAAAAAAAAAAACCACTCACAAAATTATCCAACATCATCAAATAGGTTACAACCCTTTGGATATTCAAGAATAATCGTTTTAAAAAGATAGTAGTTCAAGTTATGTTATTTTTTGGTAGTTCCTTATTAAGTTAATGACTAAAACTGTTAGGTTAATAAGTATTCTTCATGTTTGCTTGAGGTTGCTTGAGAAATATTTCTGTAGTAACTGTTTAAATTCTGAAATATTTGAACTTAATTAAGAATCAGATGTATATATAACACAAAGTTCTTATTCAAAAATATATTTTTTGGATGACAGTTAAACACACACACGCCCCGACCGAAGTCAAAGAGGTATCCGGTATCCGTTCGGGCATCCGACTAATCCTCTCGACCATGGAGACCGTTACTGGCCCATAGTCTTGCCCATGCCCGGCCCAAAGGTCGACCCATGCATTTGGGGTGTCGCCTCCTGTTCGCCCCCCGAATCGAACCCAAGTGGACAGAGATACCATCTACTATCCCCCTCAGGATGCATGTTACCAACCGTTGAGCTACAAAAGAATTAACAAATGTCCTTAGTTTGTGCATAAGAGATTTCAAACTTGGGTGGATACTATGTACCCTCCAAGCACTAACTACTCCACCACACCACCTTGGACTCTTATTCAGAATTTAAACAGTTACTACAGAAATACTTGTACCATTTCACGTTTACTAAAGTTATTTGTATGGATTTTAACACTTCTAATGGACAACTCGAAGACTGCAATGTATTTTTGACTTAGCTTTTTTTTTAGTACAATTTTTGACTGAACTTATGGAACCAAATTTGGCTTCCTTTCCTTCAATCTTAGGCAACAAAAGTAAAGATTTGCACAATTTGGTTCACGTGGAGAATCAACAAGGATAACTTTTTTAGCTCATTCGCCAAATAAGACTATTTTGGGCTTCAGAATTCTTTGAATATTATTTTAATTTATGATTAACTTAAAAATAAAACAGATGACAACAATACTAGGCTATGTTTGACAAACTAGCTGATAAGCCAGCTAATAGCTGATATGTTAGTTGTTGATTGACAAACTATTTAAGTAGCTGATAAGCTAGCTTATGAACAAATCATGTTTGGCAAAAACTAGCTTATGAATATGTTAAATTACCAAAAATGGTATCTTTGAATTTAATAATTAATACTAATAAACGTATAATTGAAAAAAGCTATAAAAAATAAGCTTTTTGGTTCATCCATCAAATAAGACTATTTTGGACTTCAAAATTCTTTGAATATTATTTTACTTTATAATTAAATAAAAAATAAAATAAATAATTAGTAAGGATTTACAGGTATCAACGAGAACTTTTGATACCTATCACTAGAGGTGTACATGATCGGTTAAAAAACTTCATCGGTTAATTAAAAACGGGTTATTAAAAAAATGGTCAAACATTAAACAGGTTATGGGCTTCAAAAACAATACTCTAACAAATCGGTTAGGTTAAGTATAAAACTGGTTAGGTCCAAAAACCGGTTATGGGAAAAACCGGTCGAAGAACCACAGGGCTGCGGTGTACTGGTTAAGGCCTGTGAGAGAAGTGGCTAATTAACCCTTCTACCCCCAGGTTAGAATCCAGGTGCTTCCAGGTGGTGGTCACTGGGGATTACCTTAGGACAGCATGCTTTAGCTGTCGGTGAACCTTGCCAGGATTAGTCGAAGCAAAGCCTCGGATACCCTTCCAAAATAACAAAAAACCCGGTCGGAGTAGGATTGGGTTGGGCTTCTTTTGGGCTTGGATTAAAATTTTGATTTTCTTTTGGGCTTTTTCTTTTGTTTAGTTGTTTTGTTTATTTAGTTTTATAAATAACTAGACTATACTTGTGTGTCATGCCGCACAAAGTTTATCGAATCGAAAATTGGAAAAATAATAATAAACGTTGTTTAGTTAATACATGATTCCGTATTTTTAATATGATAAAGGTTTTAAATGAAAAATCAAAAAGTAAAAAATATAAAACATATTACTTCTTATATATTGTTAATATCTAATAATAAGATTAAATAAAAACATTCAATGTTAGACTCAGTGCGAAGGTATAGACAAGAGGATTATAATGGTTTAAATTGTAAAAAAAATAAATGAAACGTATCGTTCGATACATTTTAGATTATAATATACAATTATTTATTTCATATGATAATGTTGTAAAATAAAAAAATGAAAAAGTTATGGATTAAAAGTAAAATAAATAACCAATTATATGGGTAATAACAAAAAACTAGGAGACTAAAAGTAAAATGAATAACTAAAAATTATCTTAAATGTACAAAAGTGGAAAAATGCGTCCACGTTCAAGTTTTGGCGGGAAAATACATATTTTCGGCTCACAAGAGCACGATACGTGGCAGCCTGGTTTCTCTTTTATTATTATTATTATTATTATTATTATTATTATTATTATTATTATATAGTATTAGTTTCAAATGAGAATTGCTAAAAAATGAGAAGTAGAGAAGTGATCTCCACCACTCATCCGGTCAATAAATACGGCTTTGACCGGGTCCCTCCTTTAATAATCTCTACCCTCACATAAATCGCGTCAATCCCTCGTTATCGCGTCTACCGTAACCGGTCAAAGCCACCTTTATTGACCGGATGAGTGGTGAAGATCACTTCTCTACTTTGTATTTTTTAGCACTTCTGATTTGAACCTATATATATTTAGATATCCTCTTATTACAAATACATATAATTATAATTTATGATTATATAAATATGATAAAAAAAACAATACATAAAATTATATAAATACAAATCATTACCATTTATCAACATATTATAAATATAAATTCAAATAAAATACAATATATATATATATATATCTATATAAGTTCAAATTTTTTTGATTACGAAACCGATTAAAAGTCGGTTATCTAACCGGTCAAAAAACTGATTATAAAAAAACTGGTCCGATTTAGGTCCTAACCGATTCAATAATAACCAGTTCAAATTTTTTTTTTCGATTTTTCAGTTATTCGGTTTTTTAACACCTCTACCTACCACTAGAAGTTACTAGCACAATATAGGAGACTACATTCCAGTTTTGATGTTCTCTTTTTATTTTAACATACTTATTTTCATGAGAGAATTTCTTATATGTACTTTCAAAACTTCTAAATTATTTCTATATACTTTCAAACTTTTTTTTAATATGGTTTTAAACTTTTAAAACTCTTTTGTATGTGTAAATACCTATTTTAATATTTGTTAAATTATTTACATATCAATAACTATTATAATCAAATTTAACTATTTATAAAATTACTATACTATACTTGTATGATCTAAACTTTTTTTATTTTTGTTAAATATTCATTTTCATTATAATATAAATAAAACCCTACCACCAATGAATGTCTAGCCCAGCGGTGGTAGGTAACATACTTGCGCTTGCCTTGAAAGATAGGTTGGCGCGGGTTCGAGCCCCGCTCGGTACAAAAAAGGCTAAAGGCCTTATAGACCTCTTCTGCGGTATCCAGCTCTTGACCGGTCTTCGGGTCGGTTCAGGGGCGAGTCTATGGGTTGGCCTTCGGGTCGACTCATGGGCGCGGGGGATTAGTCGGTGCCCGTATGGATCCGGATACCCCCGGAACGTGTGTGTGAGTTAAAATGCCGTTCAAAAAAATAAAATAAAAATAAAACCCTACCTTAATTGTAATAACCGGAAAAAAAAATAAAGTGTAAAAGTTTTAGATGGCAAGAGACCATCTAAAACCGAATAACTGAAGTACAAGATTCATATTTGCCAAGTATAAGATTCATGGTTATGGTTCTTATTATAAGCATGCAATCTAAAAGCCTTAAACGTCCTTAGAATTTAACCCACAGACTTAGGCTATTCACAGAGTCAAAACCGTCGTTATTAAGTATGTATTAAAAAGGGAGTTGCATTTGTTTCTCATGCAAAAGAAAAAGACAGAGAGAAATCCTATCTATATTGGGAACTAGTGAGACAAAGGAGACGGTGGATATGATTGGCAGAAACAAAGTGACGTGCTTTATATTCGGCAACGGTCGGTAAGCATTTCATACCAATCATCTTTAGATCTTGGTTTCCAGTTCATCATGTTAGTTGTTTGGTAGTGTCGAGAGGATTTTCGGGTGATGACGGTAGCTAGCGGTCACCGCTAACACCCAACCGTTCATCACAATGGTGAACTCGGTAACACCAGGTTATCAAACCGTGTCCCTCATGTCGGTTCTGAAAGATAGAACCCATGGTTTGAATGAGTATCAATCAACATGTTTAATTAGCGGATAGTTTATCATATCATTATCGTGATGGAACAGGGATACCTTGAGAAGTCACTAGTTTAAAGACTTCATTATTATCATTTGTTGGTCTCTATTTTTTTTAAAGAAAAGGAAACGCCAGCAAAACAAGCGGGTGGAATTAAAAAAGAGATGAGATGGATTACAAGTTATTAATTTAGATATACATATTGTATGAGATAAGATGGTAACTAGTAAAATAGTATTTTCATGGCCAATATGAATATGTACAATGTCGGGTTAAGCTGTGTGGAATAGACATCTTCCCAATGCCGTAAGCTGTGTGCATTATATATCGTATGTGTATTAAATTTAAAATGCTTTGTGAAATGTTTTATGCATAAAACCGTATATCCACTGGGCCCTAGGTTCACCCAACTCTTTTTCAAAATTACTATGCAACCAGGTTTCCAGTTTATCGGTAGTAGTTCCAAGGGAAAAGAGAAGGCATAAACTAGAGTTATCGTTGAATAAAGGCGTACCGAGAAGGATCGTTCGTGTTTCTAGTGATTGAAGGATTACTTTTTTTTGAGTTATTATTAGATCATTTTGATGTTAATTATGAATATTGGACATTTTATTATATAGTTTAAGAAAAAAAATTGGGACGTTACAAGTGGTATCAGAGTTGTAGTTTAAGTGAATTAATTGACCAAAAGGGGCTAATCTTAAACTAAGGAGTGAGGGGGCACAACTAAAATGTTGGAAGACCTTTAGAAAGCCTCGTGTTTTAAGAAATTTAACGATAATATCAAGAACCTCATGTAAGCTAAGTTCAAATTGCACCTGGCCAGTGTAATTTGACCTTACAGGTACGTGAGTAAGCTTGATTACTCTTGTTAAGGTTAGTAGTGATGTGGTGGTTGATAGCTAGTGCGAGCTAATCTTGCTTTGACTACAATAGTTTAGTGTGTTGTGAGATGTAGTTCCGAGTGTATCTATTTACACAATTTGAAGAGTATTGTTCTTAGTACGTGGCTCATTGTATGTATAGCTACACATATGAAATGAAGATGATTTGACCCTTTTTGTTGAATAAGTAGCGATATAAGTGTGGATTGTTCAATACAATTAGGAACAATTGTGTTCCTTGGGAAGGAATGGTTGGCTGGTCATTAATAATTTTAGTTTTTGTAAGTCCTTATCATGAGGAGTTTGTTGTGACAACTAGGTTGAGGCCTTGAGCATGACAGCTTAAGATCAAGTTCTAGGAATTAGTTCCTCCATTCGTAGTCAATGGACGATCGGGAGAATGGCTAAATAAGGACCTTCATGATAAATGGTGTAAGTATGGTGTACAAGTATGTTATAGAGCAAAAACCCGAAATTTTAGTTAATGGGATAAGTTTGACCTTGAGGCAGTGGGAAGTGTCTATTGCAATATTCCAAGGAACATAAACGGTTAATCTAGTAGAGTGAGTAGCCTTCAATAAGTCGAGAAATACATGCATTGCGTTTTCATTTTGATATAAGCCATAAATTCCTTTTGTTGAGGAATACCATATGTACCTCGTGAGTCTGATTTAAAATGGTTAGACGTGTATAACCGTATTTTAAAGGTTATGACTCGATTGAGTCGCATGGAAAAGTTTTCAAAAAAAAAACGATTAGTTTTCCTTCCTTACCAAATCAAATTAACTTTAACAAAGGCAAAAGTTGATTTTGTTGTTACAAAGACTGCTATGGACATAAAACTGCCCTACCAACAAGAATGAGTCATTTATTCACTGTTTGTAAAAGAGTTTGCCTAATATTTTAAAGATCACATAGAAAGGCGTTCTTAAAACTCATATTGTTTATTTTGGCACAAGCCTGTCACGTCAGACAATAGTATGTTTTGAAAGTTTGTGTGATTGATCTACGAGAATATTGTGAATGGATATAAAATTATTACAGTAACCTTTACAAGTGCATATAATAATTTTGTTATTAAAAATGTCATGTATGAAGGCTATAAACTCGCTAGGTCATGATCGATTTGAATAAGGAATTGGGGAAATGTAACAGCTTAGCACCGGAGGAAATTATTTACATCCTTGGTATCTCCATTATAGAAAGTGGCAAATGATTGAGGAATCAAGTCTTAGACGCCAATAACTTCCGCTATGAAGCAACCTATGTTCGTGAGCAGATAATTGGGGTGTGTTGTCAGTAATTGCATGCAAGCGAAATAGAGGTTTAAGTCCTTAAGTTAGTTTGTTAATTGTTGATTCAGCTCTCCTAAGACCTGACGAAATGATAATGATCCTTATACTTTACTTAGTGAATAGGTCTTTGCTTCTATTACAGCTTCAGGAATTATCACTAAGTTTGTTCAGTGTTATTCCTTGATGTTTAAGTTGTAGTTTGTAAGTTTAAATTTCAGGATTAAGATCAGGATCATGAGTTGAAAGAGTATGTTCTAGAGACTACTGATCCTGACCACAAGTGAAGACCTCCTGAAGACATCAAGATCATACTTAAAGAACCATCAGCGACGTCAAAGAAACAGCTGATGACAGGAATAGCATGTGATAACTCCAAAATTATACATGTTTTGGTCGTTTCGGTTTATAATGTTTTACCCCATTTTAGCCCATTTCATGGATGTTTTACTCACAAAAGCTACTGAATCTTGGTTTTATAGGATTTGGAGGCCATTGAGCGGAAAAGTACGAAAAGTTGTGAAAAAGTGGGAAAAAATTACAAAAGTGATCCAGAGAGGTTTCACGTCCGCGAACCTTATATATTCGCGCCGCAAGGTGTGGAGACTCTAGAAGATTCCTACTTTTGGCCGATTTCGCGTTGGAGTTCAGAAGTTTAGCGCCGCGAAGTAAGTGAAGACCCTCTATGGAAGATTCCAGAATGAGCAGAAAAGGAAAATTAGGGTACGTTAAGTGTTCGCGCCGCGAAACTGCAGCTCCACGATCGCGAAGTGAGCCGGGCTGCTTTTATAAATACTGGCTTCCATCCTTTTATTGAGCATATAGAGTCAAAAATTAATTAGCTTTATGTTGGTTTTTAGTTCGGATAATCAAATAACGCAGCAGATAAAAACAACCCGAACAGTGATCCATCCGTAATTTAATCAAACACAATTATCAAGGGGGTTTTCTCGCGTTTACCTGATACGAAAAATCCTGTGGAGGCTAGTGAGGGATACACCACTACTGCACCACCGTGAGACTGGCTGCTAGACCGCCTTGGATTGATCGGAAAAACTCCGGCGAACGTGTTTGTGGGTGTATACGGCCGGCGGCCAGAGAGAGAGCGAGAGAGAAAGGTTTGGAATTTCTTGGTGAGAAACTAATAATGAAATCAGATGGTTATTCAATTACCTTAACCCTATATTTAAATAGGTAAATATGGTAATGTTAACAGAATCCCAATCCATAAATAACTCTCAATAATTATCTTAATTAATTATACTTATTAATTAAGTAATAAATAATAAATAAACAATTTATTATTTATTATTCTCTCTTTAATTAATTAAACTCAATTAATTATTTCCACATACTATAAATCCAAATGGCTTCCGCTGCATCTAGAGCATGCTAAGAGTACAGTAGTCCTCATGATTACAGACCAGATATCTCAGGTCAAATGACAACCTATCATCAAGTCAATACTTATGACATAGGCTCCATGAAGTAGACTTGAAACTGGTCACCTCCAATACTCATTCACTCTGACAAGTACTTATGAATGTTTAATCATATCAACTGTATATAAACATTCATAATAGTGTTAAAACCCTACTGAGGTTCCCACCTCAATAAGTAGCTATGGAGTTTAGATTTTTTACAAGCTCAAAAATCATGGATAACTTTAAATATGCAAAAAGTAATTTCTGAAATATTTCATAAACATTATCTCTTTATTTCAAACACACTGTGAAATAAACTCTCATAATGTCTCAGAATATTACATTAATAATCGATAACATAAACTAACTACTAGTATCCAGGTACTGCATTCCTATGGAACTAGCATGCCCCTCATGCTTTGCTCTAGCTAGTGGCTTTGTTAGCGGATCTGCAACATTCTCATCCGTCGGAATTTTGCATATTTTTACATCTCCTCTTCCAATGATCTCTCGGATGAGGTGATACTTCCTGAGTACATGTCTCGAATTGTGATGTTCTCTGGGTTCCTTTGCTTGTGCTACTGCTCCAGAGTTATCACAGTAAATATCTATGGGTCTAGAGATACTGGCTACAACTCTTAGATCCGAGATAAAATTTCTGAGCCAGACTACTTCCTTTGCTGCATCTAATGCTGCAATGTACTCTGCCTCTGTAGTGGAATCTGCTATGGTGTCTTGCTTCGAGCTCTTCCACGAGATCGCGCCTCCATTTAGGGTGAATACAAATCCTGACTGTGATTTAAAATCATCTCTGTCGGTCTGAAAACTAGCGTCAGAATAGCCTGTGACACTAATCTCATCCTCAGATCCTCCAAAGAGCAAGAACATTTCTTTAGTCCGTCTCATGTACTTGAAAATGTTCTTGACAGCCACCCAATGGGCTTCACCTGGGTTCTGCTGGTATCTGCTCGTAACACTTATCGAGTAAGCAACATCAGGCCTCGTACATAACATAGCATACATAATCGATCCAATTGCAGAAGCATACAGAACCAATTTCATTCTGTCCTGATCTTCACTAGAAACAGGACACTATGCTTTACTTATCACTATGCCATGCTGCATTGGGATAAATCCTTTCTTGGATTCATCCATCCTGAACCGTTTTAGGATTTTGTCAATATATGTACCTTGACTAAGCCCAATAAGCCTTCTAGATCTATTTCTATAGATCTTTATACCAAGTATATAGGCGACTTCTCCAAGGTCTTTCATTTGGAAACATTTGCTTAACCAAGTCTTTACACTCTGTAAAGTTGGTGCATCGTTTCCAATGAGTAGAATATCATCTACATATAAGACCAAGAAGGTCACTACGCTCCCACTGAACTTTGTGTAAACACATGGCTCAAACTCACTTTTAGTAAAACCAAATTCCTTGATTCGTACATCAAAGTGTAAGTTCCAGCTCCTGGATGCTTGCTTTGGATCTACAAAACCTTCCGGTTGTTGCATGTAGACGTCATCTGTTAACTTCCCATTCAGGAAGGTCGTCTTAACATCCATTTGCCAAATCTCGTAATTAAAGTACGCTGAAATGGCCATCAAAATCCTGATAGACTTTAACATTGCTACTGGTGAAAAAGTTTCATCATAGTCGATGCCATGAGATTGCATGAAACCTTTTGCAACCATTCTAGCTTTAAAAGTGTGCACGTTACCGTCCATATCGATTTTCTTCTTGAAAACCCATTTACGTCCAACAGCCCTACAGTGTTGGGGTAAATCTGTCAACTCCCATACTTGATTGTCGTACATGGACTGCATCTCTGCCTTCATGGCCTCCTACCATTGTTCAGACTCACTGCCTGATACAGCTTCTCCATAGGAGGTTGGTTCATTCAAGTCTCCATCATCCTGAGAGACTAGGATCCCAAGATACCTATCTGGTTCTTGCCTTATCCTAGTGGATCTGCGAAGGTCATGTGTTTGCACTTCCTCAACCATCTCCGGTTGAGTCTCAACATGTTCTTGTTGAGTAACTGGCTCAACTATCGGTAAAGTGACTTTTTCCTCTACTCCCTATAGGTCTTCATCATTTATGGTATTTTCAGTACTGAGAAACTTATCCTCCAGAAATTCTCCATTCCGAGCTACAAAGACTTTGTTCTCGGTAGGATTGTAGAAGTTGTATCCCACAGTTGTCTTGGATAACCTACGAAAAAGCACTTATCTGATTTGGGTTTGAGCTTTTCAGAGGTTGGTCGCTTGACATATACCTCACAACCCCAACTCTTCAGAAAAGACTATTTAGGTTTCTTACCCGTCCATATTTCGTATGGTGTCTTTTCTACCGATTTAGTCGGCACTCTTTTCAGCATGTGGGCTGCTGTTTCGAGCGCATGTCCCCAAAATGATACTGGTAGCAAGGAACGACACATCATTGACCGTACCATATCTAGTAAAGTACGATTTCTCCTTTCTGACACACCATTCATCTAAGGTGTATACGGAGGTGTGAGTTGTGAAACAATCCCACATTCCATCAAATGATTGTCGAATTCCTGACTCAGATATTCCCCCCCTCGATCTGACTGCAGAAACTTGATCTTTCTGTCAAGTTGATTCTGTACTTCATTCTGAAACTCCTTAAATCTTTCAAAGGCTTCAGATTTATGTCTTATTAGGTAGACATAACCATATCTACTGAAATCGTCAGTAAAAGTGATGAAGTACCGGTATCCTCCCCTAGCCACATGACTGAAAGGACCACACACATCTGTGTGTATTATTCCTAACAATTCATTTGCCCTTTCATTATCATTATTGAAGGGTTTCTTTGTCATCTTGCCAGATAAACAAGATTCACAATTGTCAAAGGGTCTAAAATCGAAAGACCCAAGAAAACCTTCTTTCCGAAGTTTTTCTATACGTTTCTTGTTTATGTGACCGAGACGACAGTGCCAGAGGTAAGTCTGATCCTCAATCTCTTTGGATCGTTTACTTATATGATAGACTTCTTTATTTTCATATAGACCATTGGATGGAGTTGCTTTGAAATAAAAGACATCATTTTTGAAGCAAGAGATAAGTTTATAATCATATTTATAAGAAAAACCTTGGTCTACAAGTAAATCGAAAGAAATAACATTTATGATCATCTTAGGAACATAATAACAGTTTTCAAGTTCCAGTACTAGACCTGAGGGTAAACTAAGACTATAAGACCCTACAGCTTCAGCTACAAGCATCGTGCCTTCACCGACTCTTAGGTTCGAACGGTCCTTCCTTAGTGTCTCCCTTCTTTTGAATCCCTGTAAATGATTACATATATGGTTACCACTGCCTGTATCAAGTACCCATGATTCATAAGAAGTGATCAAACAGTCTATCATAAAGATACCTGGTGTATCGGGTAAACCGATGTCTATCTAGTCGATGTCCATCGAGTGAGCACAAATATCCTTGCTACCGCATTCTGGGCAACTTAGATCTCCCAGCTCGTCAATCCAGTCTGTGTCCATGAGTTCATCAGCTGCTGCGGGTTTTGGCTCCAAACTGGCCAAAATATCCTCATGAAGCTTTGCCACGTCTCTCTTTGGTTCTCCAATATATCCACTAACTGTGGTACGTATCTCGTCCGTGAGAGAGAACCACATGAGATGTACTAGCTCCTCCTGAACCATATTATATCCCATGCGTGACAAACTTTTAAAGAGCTTCCTCATTTCCAGAAGATGATCTTTAACAGATTGACCCTTTTCCAGTTTAAGAGAATAGATCTCTTTCATGATTAGGTACTTCCCACATTTCTTATAGAAACCTACCTGGTTTTCTATATTCTTCACAACCTCAGGGCAGTACTTAACTCTTAAATCAACCGTGAACTCGGGTGAGGTAGAGAAAGACAGAATCGACATATTGTTAGGACATAAAATGTCCTTATATGTGAAAGTTTTATAAAGAATCTAGTTTGTGTAAATACTAGATTGTGAGGGGTGAAAGTTAAAATACTTGTATAGATAGAGGGGCTATAGTGTAGAGGTATATATAGAGATGAAAAGGCATTTGTGAGAGTTATGAGAGTCGTCTAGTGAGTTTGTGTGTGTTTTCCAAGGTGTAGTTTGTAACTAGTTCTTCCATGGTTGAATAATATCAAGCTCATGATTCTCATTCTCTCTCTCCTCCTAATTGTTCTTGATTTCTAGTCCTAAAAAAAAAGATATAGAATCCCAGTAATGCTTTGTGCCTCTAAGCATATTAAAAACATGATATGGAACATATCGAGGTATTGAAGAACGAAGAGTAGTAGAGAAATTAGATTTAGTATGATGTATATCCTTTGAAGAACTTGAAGCATGAGAAACTGAAGAACCAGATGTAGACCTTTTATTCATAGAATTGAATTTTGAAGGTACATTATTTTTAGAACTCAGTTTATTTCCCACACTAAACTTGCTATTTGTAGATTTCATACTAAAATCCAATTTCTTAACATTTCTCTTCGTTGACTTCTTCTTTCTTGTCTTCTCAATGCTCACACTGTTGGAACTTCCTGTAGATGGGTTAGCACAGATATCAAATGATTTCAACTTAATTGTAGCAGGTGCAGTAGATGAATCAGTTTCCTCAGGAAATACCATGTTCGGATTTTGCTTTTTCAAATCAATTTGATGCTGAAATTTCCGTAACATGGATTTTACTCCCTGAGTGAACTGAACCCTATTGATGTATGCATGAGTAACCGGAGTATGTACAATCTTTTGGTTTTTCCCAGCATAGTGATGACCTTCTTCATATATAGACAGTCGTTCAACCAATCTATCATAGTTCTTAGTTAAGGTTACACATTTGCTGTTCCAAAATTTTGTATCACACTTTTGACGAGAAAGTTATGTCTTTAATTGATGGAGTGTGTTTTGAAAACTTCGTTTTTCCTGTTCATGTTTCTTTTCTAAATAAGAGATTTCATCATGAAAGTGACAAACTTTGGATCTTGTTGATGAATACAAAGGTTCAGAATTTTTCAGAGATGAACCCAATGATCCCTGTGAAGATTCACCCAATTCACTACCACTTTTCGACAAAACAATTGAAGATAAACCATTTGAAGGTGTTACTGAATACGATGGAGCAGAAGATGTTTGATCAATTACGGTTTGTTTTGGATCAAGAGATTCAAAACCATACGGAACTTCAATATCATCAGCTGACATTGCTGATGGTTCTTTGAACTCAAAATAACCTTTGTTATTTACAACACGAACAACTTCTTCCTGCTCATCATCAACACCTTCTTTCAAATTCTGGTTGATTTCAGAATTGACTTGAGAAGAATTTTTGTTTTCTACTGATGTTGACACATTACAAACTAAATCATTTAGTATTTCTGACACCAGTGAAATTGGTTCAGAATCAACATCAGTAGTATTCCAATGAAGAAAATTCTTTGATTTGGTTAAAAGAATTGAATTCTGAACTTTCAGCTCCTCAATTTGTTTCTCAAGATCTGAAACTTTACATTCTAATTCCTTGGTTGATATGTATGGTTTTACAACATTGCTCGACGATTCTGGGTATACAAAATGTACTGGACCATCCTTGAGTGAATTGGATTTAATCTTCAGAGTATCATCATTATACACAAACTTGACCCTATGATATTTAGAATCATGATACATAGGATCATGTAGTTTCATATGTTGCATTTCTGAAAATTCTTCCTTCATTTGAAACCCTTTTAATGAAGGAAACCTTTTACTCATTAACATGCTTGTAAGGTCATAAAATGCTGCTTTTTCTTTTAGAGCTTTTTGCAAATAATTTGGATTTTTAACTCCAAGAGTCTTTTTCAAATAATTCGGATTTGTGTAGCCAAGACCTTCTTTGGAGTAATAATCTCTAAACTCAACTTGTTTGTTCAAGAAAATTGTATGCTCAGTTTGACCTATCTTATGAAGTTTAAAATCAAGATCAGAAATCATCTTATTTAGCTTAGAAACATTTTCTTTTTCCACACTCAAGTTGATGGTTAAAAAATCAATTTCTAGCTTTTGGGACTTATGCTCAGCTCGAATTGTCTCAAACTCATTCACTGGTTGTTGCAATTGTGCACATTGAGAACTTAATTGTTCTTTTTGTTGCAACAAATCAGTAATTTCGTTATTTTGTTTTAAAATGACAAGTTCAAGTTCTTTATTTTTGTTATGAATTATTAATGTTGTCACCTCAAGCATTTTTCTTTGATGATCATCAAGAGAGAAAGAGTGTACCGTTGACGTTTCTCCATCACTCTCTATGTCTTCATCCGATTCTGATTCTTCCTCCATCAAGCCCATAAAGCACATCCGTGCTTGATCATCGTTGTCAGAGTAATCCAGCCATTCTTCATCATCAGCCATCAGAACCAATCCTTGTTCTTGTTTCTCTGCTAGTTCCAACTTCTTCCTCAGCAGTTCCACTTTGTCATTTTAGTGGCACATCCTTTAGCAATATGCCCTATCTTTCCACAATTGTAACATATAATACCTGCTTGACCTTTCTTTTCCTCTGTTAGGCTTAATAAATTTTGCAACATTTGATCCTTTTCATCTTCATCATATTCTTCTTCATCCTCTTCCTCCTCATCTTCAAATGCTTCAAAAACTTTAGCTTTGCCTTTTCTTACTTTCTTCTTAGCTCTCTCTTTTTCAGCAAGTAAGGCCAAAGTATCTGCTTCAGTCTTTTCTTTCTTCTTTCTTTCAGCAACAATTTCATTCACCTCTTCCTCGAACAATAAAAGATTCTCATATACTTCATAAACTTTCAACTCATTCAGAACCTTATGTTGCTTCACAAACCTTGAAAATTGTTTCCAGTCTGAAGATAGGTTGTTAATGAACTTCACAATATAATCCATTTGTGATCGAATGATATTATTTTTCTTCATATCATTCATCAGTTCCACAAACCTATTGTAAGTATCTTCTAGAGATTCATCCTCCTTCATTCCGAAATTCTCATATCTATCCATAAGATTGGTTATCCTCATTTGGTTTCCTACCTTTGAACCCATCATTATCTTTTGCAGTTGATCCCAAATGGATTTTGCTGATTCATCATAACTATCTAATTTTCGAAAGATCTCATTAGGAATGGCTTGAATTAGATAGTTTTGAGCTTCAACATCAATCATAAATCTTTCTCTTTCAGCAACATCCATTTCTGAAAAAACTTTCGGCACTTCTCTTCCATCAAGCGTAGTAACCGGAATAGGATGAGGACCATGCAGAATAGAATGAAGAAACTTGTATCCATCTTTCTTTCTCCTGATATATAGTTTGAATCGCGATACCCACAATTCATACTCGTCTTTGAATAATACCGGTGCTTTGGTCTCTGATCCCATTGATATATCATCTCTTCCATTTGCTAGACTCATCTTTAAACGGATCTTTATTACTGATTTTTATGAGAAATATTAATTTGTGAATTTGAAGAACTCAACACACAAAGAAAACTTCATTCGAGACTCAGGAAAGACTTGGCTCGAGACACAAGAAAGACTTGACTCGAGACACACGTAAGATTTTGGCTCGAGTCACACGAAAGACTTGACTCGAAAGACCCAAACTATAAACCGCTCGAGACACTCACTAAACACTTGGCTCGAGACAGACACCCAAACTTCAAACCGCTCGAGATAGACAAACTTCACACCGCTCGAGATACATGAAACTAGGCTCGAGACACTGAAATTAAGACACAATTCGAGACACACTTCTTCTGCTCGAGACACTCAAAACACTAAACACCCGCTCGAGACATGTGTTTCAGCTCAAACTAGACTTGTTTTGCTCGAATTTCAACTAACACTCGAGACATATGAATCTAGTGACTCGAGACATAAGAACATCTTCGAAAAAATTACAATTTTCAGCTTATTTCAACCAAAAATTCAAATCTGCTCACTTTCTGATGATCACAACTCACTCCTAATGCATAAAACTTGATAGATTCATGAAATTACACACAATTTCATGAATAATCAAGTGATATGTCTTAAAATTTGCTCCAAAATCGAATTCTTCAAGTTTTCTTCATTTTTCTTCAAATCTTCAACAAATTCACTTGATAATCTTCTCTTAATCAGCAAATCCAGCTCTGATACCACTTGTTAGATGTAAAGATGAATAAATATAACATGATCTAAGCAAAATCATGATAGATCTAGCATGTAGATGATGAAATCAAGTAGAGAGAGAAAGTAGAGAGAGAATGTAGAGTGAATCATATGTCATTCATATCTGAAAACTTAACATACAATACAAGGTAAAGAGGTATTTATACCTCATCCCTAAGAAACAAAAACTTACATCAAAGGTCCCTCAACTTCTATTATAAACTCAACATTAACAGTCAGCCAAATATTCAGCAAAATCCTTTTCAGGAGAATTGCATGTGGGTCGTGAAATGGATTTCTCTATCACATATCGTTTACCCTGTGCATCCAAGACGTTGTCAAGGTGCATTTTCCAGACTGGAAAATTTTGGCCTGTAAGCTTCCATTTCCCCATTATCAGGCAGAGAGATTCCTTAGGTGAATAAAAGATAATAGCAGACATCTGCAGAAAAATTAAAATTTCTATTTTAGTTATCTGATTATATTTCTAATAAATTATTACCTTAGAACAATAAATTTATTAGACTAGAATCCATATTTCACATGAATTGACAAGCGGTTTGCTCACACAAGTCAATCCATGCCATTTCTGGTAGGTAACAACTTATACCAATCGCATCTTTAATCGAAGACACGACTTCTAGATCGTCGGGACATCGGATATTTAAATCCGTGCATATTTAGTCCCTCTAGTTTGTTTTGCCCCGGTACCACCCGGTGAACTGTAACAAAAACCAAAATAGATCGCACCATTTTGAACTGGATGTACTCTGGTCGGTACTACCCGATTATCGTAGAGTCTTTTCACCCCCTCGGCTTGGGGTTTGAACGTGGGTGCCCAAGGTTTGCTCTCTTCGAGCCCCAACGTACCTTACGCCAAAGGTGTTCAAGAATGGATCACACTAACTGATCTAAAATTTTTCCTTAGGATTTTAGCCAGTTTTAATTTTAAAAGAACTGGTTCAAAAAACAAACTGTAATCGAACTCTTTTATCTGATTTCATAAAATTTGTTTTATCTAAAATTAAAGAATTATAATCAACCACATAGATAAAACAAGACAGTGTCATAGCTTTGCCCAGATCTAATGTCAGTTCCGTGAGCCAACACGAGAACTGACGGTCCAAAATCCTATGTGACTAAACAACCACAAGGCATGAAAAACTTGGTGCTCCCACCGGCTCCAACATCTTTGGTCGTGTCTCTATGAAGCTCCGTCTTCTAGCTTTACTCCTTTTGAACTATTCTAAGTTAACTATTACAAAATTGGGTTGTAAATGGCACGCAGGCCTCCCATCTAAACTATTAAAAAATTAAAGTACAAACAGGGTTGTAAATGGCTCGCAGGCCTCCCTTACCAAAAACAAAACAATAAAGCAATAACGTAATAAAGCAATAATACACAACCATAGGTCAACGGGCTCGGTTATGACAACAATAACTAGCTTAACTGATTAAACTAAATAAAACTGTTTTGATAAAAACTGGTTTTTCTTCGTAATAATCAAAACTGGATTAAAACAAGATTTTAATAATAAAATTTATCATAATCTTATCTTAATTCGAAAAACGATGATTTTCCCGAGTTAATTTTAACCGATAACGATTATCACAATTCCGATCAAAAAATTAATGGTGATTACCAATTCCGACCATCATCAATGACGAGGGAAAACATAAAACACCGCCGTTGGCGGTTTGTCGATTGGCCGACGACGGAGGCAACGCAAACGCCACCACCCATCGCCGCCACCATCGTTGCCTTTAACCCGGCGGCAATAGCAGCGCAAAACACCGCCATCACCACAGGTGGCTACGGCGGCTGTGGCAATCGGCCACCAGCACCGCCGTGGCCGGCGATCGATGCAAACCCCCACCACCGTCAACAACCGCCACCACCACAACAGCAGCAGCAGTCGGCCGCCACTGCCGTGGCGTGGCCGGCTGTCCATTTGTCAAAAACGGTGCACGATGGCGACGTCAAAACGCCACCGCCGCTGCCTTCCCGCTGGAACAAACAAAACCACCACCGCCGCACTACCAGCGGTGATAACGGCACCGAAGCACCGCCACCGTCACCGGCTGCCTTAGGCGACAGCAGCGGTATTTACCGCCACCGCCATCGCCGTTGTGGGAATTGAAACAATAGACCGCGGCCACCACTGTAGCTGCCCTAGCGGATCGGTGGTGCGGCTCGCGGCTGTGGGACGACCACCACCACCATCGCCGTTGTGGCTTTGGTGGCTCGGTGGTTCACGACTGTTCCGAAAAGCGACCACCACCACCGTTTCCGATCGCGGCTTCGGTGGTGCGGTGGTTTGCGGTTTGTTCGAAGAGAAACCGATCACCACCACCGTCGCCGATAACGGCTTCGGTGGTGTGGTGTTTTTGGCCGTGACTTGTCCGGCGATCGGCTCGGTGGTCCGGCCGGTTATCACCGCCTTTCCGCCGCCGATTGCCACGAGTTACCGGAAAGCGATAAAATTCAAACTTTTAACGAAAACACGAAATTTCAGATTTATATATAAAACCAAAAACCAATTTTTATCAAAAACAAACTTAACAAATAGAGATCTGATAAATATACGGAAGTGGCTCTGATACCACTGTTGGATTTTAGATCGGATAATCAAATAACGCAGCGGATAAAAACAACCCGAACAGTGATCCATCCGTAATTTAATCAAACACGATTATCAAGGGGGTTTTCTCGCGTTTACCTGATATGAAAAATCCTCTGGAGGCTAGTGAGGGATACACCGCTACTGCACCACCGTGAGACTGGATGCTAGACCGCCTTAGACTGATCGGAAAAAATCCGGTGAACGTGTGTGTGGGTGTATACGGCCGATGGCCAGAGAGAGAGCGAGAGAGAAAGGTTTGGAATTTCTTGGTGAGAAAGTAATAATGAAATCAGATGGTTATTCAATTACCTTAACCCTATATTTAAATAGGTAAATATGGTAATGTTAACAGAATCCCAATCCATAAATAACTCTCAATAATTATCTTACATAATTATACTTATTAATTAAGTAATTATCTTTTAACTAATAAATAATAAATAAACAATTTATTATTTATTCTTCTCTCTTTAATTAATTAAACTCAATAAATTATTTCCACAAACTATAAATCCAAATGGTCTCGGGTTGGGTGTGTAGCAGTGTGACCCACTAGTGTCTTATAACATTGGACATGATAACCCTAATTACTGTCTTGCACATAATCCCTTCACTTTATTCTTTAGAGTCAGTAGTCATTCATAGTGAGAAAGAGAGAGATATTTGTGAGCTTTAAGCGTGAGCGGATTGTTACCCGGAATTGCTTGTCCGGTTCCCGATCATCTCCCGTTTCACGGTCGGGAGTAGTTTGTTAGTGAGTAGTTTGTTTTAGTACTTATTGTGGTTTCGATGAACCTTGTTGGATGATGTTTTGGTTTTAATGATTAAATAATTTTGTTTGGTTTATTGAATGTTTGTCTTTGATTCTGAAGTTAATGTTTTAACTGTGGCTATCTGAAGTTGTTGGTTGGGTGTATCTATTTTACTGACAATAAGATAGGTAGACTCTGTCAGATTAATCAACCTCCTTTACCTCTCACTCTGGTGATGCGGAGTAAAGTGGTAAGTAGTTTGCTTGGACCGAGAGTAGACTATTTAGTAAGATCCCACAACCTAGCATTAATTAGGGTGACTTTTGCTAGACAGCTTGACAACCAGTCATTATAATTGGGCAGAGAGACCAACCTGGTTTATAATCTGAGATAAAACATGTTAGGGTGCTCTTTAGCTTAAATTCTTACAATAACCAACTAAACTATACTTTTGGGAATTAATTAACTCATCCACAATGGTATTCAACTAAACTATATCTTGTTTACCATTTGTTTTAAGTAAAGTTTTAATTTATTTTAGTGTTTTAAAATTGCTTTCATAAAAACCCCCTTTTTAGATTAATTGAACTTTATTATATTTTTCTTAAACAACTTGACTGTTCCCAGTGGTAAGAATGATACCCAGACTTTCCTAAACTATATTGCTTTCGATCAGGTACGCTTACCTGTGAGTATGGTGATTGGTTAGGTGATTTTGTGGTTAAACTTGGTTTTGTTTTTATATATATATTTTACACCATCAAGTTTTTGGCGCCGTTGCCGGGGAACAATAGTTATTTGATTTAAATCTTTCTTAGTTTAGTTAATTGATCCTTGTGAGGGATTTTATCCCTTGCAAGTTAGTTGCTTTTTAGTTAGTTTATTTTTATTGTTTACTTTCTTTGTTTTCCGCAAGTTGCCCTTCATCTTTTGTTGTGATTTCAGTGAATGATTTGTGGAGCCGTTTGTAGAACCGGAGAGAGAATTAAGGAAAAAGAAAAAAAGAAGTCAAAAGCAGGGAAAGCTCGTCCGAGAGCTTTGAATTTCGAAATGGGAGATGAAGCACCTATGTGGAATACTCGGAGGACCGCTCCTACCGTACCAACACAACCAATCACAAAGCCAAATCTAGAAACAGAGATTAAGGGTCAATTCCTCCACATGATAAAGGAGTTGACCTTTGACGAAAAAAGCGACAGCAATCCTATCGTTCACCTTGAGAGCTTCGAGGAAATTTGTGATTTGTTCAAAACTGAAAACAACCTGGACGCCATTCGTCTACAGTTGTTCCCATTCACACTTACGGGAGTAGCCAAAGCTTGGCTTCGTTTTTTGGAGCCGAGTTCGATCGCTACTTGGGAGGACTTACGATCTAAGTTTTTGTCCCGATTCTTTTCGCCGTCAAAGATAGAGAAACTTCGAGCCGAGATCCGTTCGTTCTGACAAGAAGAAGAGGAGACGATTTCCAAAGCATGGGAAAGATTCAAACATCTCTTGAATTCGTGCCCGAGTCACGGATTAAACAAAAGTGATCAAGTCCAAACTTTCTATATTGGGCTTAATTACTCTTCTCGTGGTACTTTGGACTCATCCGCCGGTGGTGTGTTCATGTACAAGACCCCCATGCAAGGATACAATCTTCTTGAGGATATGTTGATCCACAATATAGATTGGAAGTCGGATAAACGCTTACACATTCCGAAAATGGCCGGAAAAATCTCTACCGACTTTGATCCATCCGAGGAGTTAGCCGCCATGAAAAATAAACAGGTAAGGTTTGAACGAAAAATAGAGGAACTAATCGAAAGTCTTCATGCTTAACAGGTTAGATGCGAGGAGTGCAAGGGAGCTCACCTTACGAACGATTGCTCAAACAAGCCGATGATGACGCCCGAGGAGGTGAATTTTCTCAACTGTGGAGACTACCACGGGAGGTGGAACAATAATCGGAATTTTAACCAAAGATGTAACGCCCCGAAACCCAGGCAATAAAACCAACATAACAATAATAAATCCCAGTGATCTAATTCGCAATAACATAAAAATCTTTTTCTCAAAAGGTACAATAGTTAAGAGTGCATGCGGAACAAACCCTCCACAGCTGAGATTTCTAAAAGGATAAGAATCATAACTCCTGACTAACCACGCTACTCTAAGCGCTCAACATCTCTTTGCCTCTAGCAACTCGATATTTCCCTGAAAAGGTTTTAGATTTTGAAAACGAGGGTTAGACCGAAAGGTCTAGTGAATTCCCTCAAAACAGTACAAAACACAGTTCCGGCCCGCTGGCCGTAAAATCAGATATCTCAAATAACCAGGAAAGCATCATGAGTAATAAAATCACAACAAACCGGATGGCCGGATCCCCCGGATACACAATTAAGGAGTGACGGACATAGTCCGTGCCTCGCACCATCCCACAATCAACCTTACGTGGCCGGATCTCCCCGATTCTCATTTAAGGAGTGACGGACGTAGTCCGTGCCTCACACCACTAAACTTCCCAGGGATGTACGGTCCCATGGTACACATTACTCACGATGCAATTCTGTCATATTAAAACAGCATGCATATGATGATCATCAATATAGCATTCACAACCATTTATAATTTCACAAAATCACATTAATATCATCAAAACATTTGCAAATCGAATGGATATGTTTAAAAACAGTAAAAGCAGTCCATTCATTTTCAGGTAAGGGAACTCACCTGATCCTGCCCCAACTGAGCTACGCTCTGCCTTATCCGCACCTACAACACAAATCTCAATCAGATCATACTAACTCACTAGGAAGACTCTTTCCTAGTTAGCAAAACTTAGCTCTCATCATCATCCGACCTGAATCAACATGGAATAACAGACTAGGGTTTCTCGGATAACCAACTAGGGTTTTCAAGAAATGAATACGATTAGGCTTTTCCATGAACTGATATCTCAAGAAATGACGACAAGGTACCACGGCCTCAAGAGATGATACACGGCATGACAGATCAACATCATCTAAAATGATACACAAACTCACTCGTGATGAGGAATAGATTCACAAGAAATGACAGCCTGAAACAATAACCAAGCCTACTCAAGACGATAGCCGACCTCACATAAAATGATAAGGCTAGGGTTACATGAAATGACACCCGAAATGCCCATTGCTCCCACATGAAATGATAACAAGGTAGCAAGGGTTGCATGGAATGATAGCAACAATGAGGGAAACCCAATGAGGGAAACTCAATGAGGGAAACTCAATGAGGAAAACTCAATAAATAATCCCAATGAGGAAAACTCAACAAATAAACCCAATGAGGGAAACGGATGAGGAAAACTCAATGAGGGAAACTCAATGAGGAAAACTCAATAAATAATCCCAATGAGGAAAACTCAACAAATAAACCCAATGAGGGAAACGGATGAGGAAAACTCAATGAGGGAAACTCAATGAGGAAAACTCAATAAATAATCCCAATGAGGAAAACTCAACAAATAAACCCAATGAGGGAAACGGATGAGGAAAACTCAATGAGGGAAACTCAATGAGGAAAACTCAATAAATAATCCCAATGAGGAAAACTCAACAAATAAACCCAATGAGGGAAACGGATGAGGAAAACTCAATGAGGGAAACTCAATGAGGAAAACTCAATAAATAATCCCAATGAGGAAAACTCAACAAATAAACCCAATGAGGGAAACGGATGAGGAAACGGATGAGGAAAACGGATGAGGAAAACAGCAAGGTCAAAATAACGGTTTAACTTAGCCGAATTCCCGACTCGGAAATCATAGATTTCCATTCGGGAAAGGCATTGGGAACCAAAACCTCAATAGAAAATCCCAATCCGGGAATCATGAATCCCGATGTGGAAAACATGAATGTGGAAAACATGAATGTGGAAAACATGAATGTGGAAAACATGAATCCCATCACACTCCCAAAACACACACTTCACACACTTGCTTCATTCCCCAAAATGACAAAACCCTAGTTTTTCCTCCTTTAAATACCCTGGGCTTGCAAGGCCAAGCCCATTAACAAGCTTAAAACCCAACAAACACACAACTTAATTTCCAAGAACTTACACAATTAGCCCCTCCACTTAAAAAGCCTTACACTCGAAGTCACAGTTAAAGTTAACCGACAATCTAACCTAGAATTCAGGTTATTACATCACTTCCCCTCAAAAGAATTCCGTCCCGGAATTCACTTGCTGAACAGGCACAGGTACTTCGCTCGCAACTCGGATTCTGCAAAACAAGCCATCAGGTTCGGCACGTGACACGTACTGCGCATTCTGCTCGCCTCAATCGGTAGATCTAGCCTGGAAGCTACTGGAACTAATCTTTCTACAATCTCGAAGGATCCGATAAAAGGTGGATCAAACTTGCTCTTTGCCAAAACAAAACACTCCCTTCCGGGTAGACACTTGAATAAAACTGGTCTTCGACCTGAAACTGAAAGTCCTTCTTACGCTTGTGCACATAACTCTATTGCCGGTCTCTAAACATCTTTGGTCGCTAACGCACTCGGTTGATTTCATCAACAGAAGTCTGAACAATTCACGGTCCGATGAGTCGATTTTTTTTGCCAACCTTAATCCAGCACGGTGGTGACCCACGCTCTCGCACGTGAAGTATCTCCTACGGTGTCGCTTCAATGCATGAGCCATAAATGTCGTTGTAGCCGAACTCGATCAACGGTAGATGATTACCCCAAGAACCTCTTAAATCCAGAACACCTGTCCTCAACGAATCCTCCAAAGTTGGATGACCTGCTCACTTTGTTCGCCGCTATGCAGATGGTTCGCGGTACTCGAGGTGACCCGCGTCCCCAAGTCCAGCTGAATGCTCCGCCAAGCGTCCAGGTACAATCTGGCATCTCGATCCGACACGGTAGATAATGGAATGTCGCGTCGTCGTACAATCTCCGCCACGCAGCCTCGCGATAGAAGGTGCCTCTTACAACTATAGGAAGTAAGCTAACTTCAAAAGTCTAACGACCACAGCCCACAGCAAAACAAAGCCCTTAGGCCTACGGGAAAGTCTCGTCACGAAAACCATCGATATGCTTCCAAGTCCATACTGCTAACGGTAACTATTGCAGTTGCCACACGGTCGCTGGCGTTCGATCTTCACTTGAAAGCACGCCACGCATCTTTCAACGAAATGAGCGATGTCTTTCTTCACCCCCGGTCGCCGATATGCTGACTCAAGCCACGGTATATCTCATTTGCTCCGGGACGAACTGAGTACTTCGGTTTGCGCGCACATTCTTCAGAATCTTCTGATGTATACCCACAAGCTTTGGAAGTCATAACAGCTTTCCAAAATAATACAGCTCCTTTGATGCCCACTCCGAGGGTCCCCAAGACTCCCACCATCCGCTCCGACTCTAAATGTTGCTCATCTAAAGTCTCTTCTTGACGTCCCTTGATCTTTGATCCAATGTCTGGTACCACGTTAGTCCATTACACAACAACGTCCAATCCTCAATATAACTCTTTCCTGTTGAACAGGTACGGAAGGCTCTTCATGGTTGGTGTAGACTGATACTTCGTCTCGTAACGATAGTGTCTCCAAATCCTTAGTGCGAAAACCACAGCCGCTAACCTCATGCCATGCGTTGGATAGTTCCTCCGCAGTCCTCGAGTAGTTCAAGATGTCGTCGATGGAGACTAAAATGAGCTCGTCCAGAAATAGTGTTACGCACTTCAATCATCAAGTCCATAAATGTTGGCGGCACGCTCGTAAGTCCGAACGTCATTACGAGAGATTCACATTATCCATGACAAGTCCGAAAGGCCGTCTTCAAAACGTCTTCCCCTCTAATCTTGAGCTGACGGTAACTCGATCGTATACCAATCTTTGAGAAGCATCTGGCACCTCGTAATTGGTCAAATAAGTTGTAAATCCTCAGCAGTGGCTACTCGTCTCTGACGGTAAGTCTGTTGAACTCTCTCGTTAGTCGATGCACATCCACATGGTGTCGACTCTCCTTCTCACGAACAGATCTGGCGCTCCAAGGTGAAGAGCTAGGGCTAATAAATCCCTGGCTAACCGGTCCTCGCAGCCGCCTCGTCATCAATTTCATCTCCGCCGGTGCCAGCCGATACGATGCTCTGGCGATAGGCGTCGCTCCGACCATTCAAGCAAATCTGAAGCTCGGTCTCTCGATCAGGCGGTAGACTACCAAGATCGACCGGGAACACCTCAGGGTATTCCGTACAACTCGACATCTCGCACTTCTAACCTTTCCTTACCCGAAACCATGACATAAGTCATAAACACAAACAAACTCTTTCCTAATGCATCAAGTTCTAAAATAGCAACCTGAAGATTAGACTACTCTAAACGACCCAATCACAGACAGTGCCCAAATTCACATAAAGTCACTAACTCGCGATACACACTAGTCCTCGCACTTTCATACCAAACACGACTCTCTAGGCAAAATCCTAGAGTCCTACAATCTCAGCTGTGTTCCCAATCCTACAGTTTAAGACTAGGCCCAATCCTGGTCACCTAATTCACTTAAACTAATGCTCTGATACCAATTTGTAACGCCCCGAAACCCAGGCAATAAAACCAACATAACAATAATAAATCCCAGTGATCTAATTCGCAATAACATAAAAATCTTTTTCTCAAAAGGTACAATAGTTAAGAGTGCATGCGGAACAAACCCTCCACAGCTGAGATTTCTAAAAGGATAAGAATCATAACTCCTGACTAACCACGCTACTCTAAGCGCTCAACATCTCTTTGCCTCTAGCAACTCGATCTTTCCCTGAAAAGGTTTTAGATTTTGAAAACGAGGGTTAGACCGAAAGGTCTAGTGAATTCCCTCAAAACAGTACAAAACACAGTTCCGGCCCGCTGGCCGTAAAATCAGATATCTCAAATAACCAGGAAAGCATCATGAGTAATAAAATCACAACAAACCGGATGGCCGGATCCCCCGGATACACAATTAAGGAGTGACGGACATAGTCCGTGCCTCGCACCATCCCACAATCAACCTTACGTGGCCGGATCTCCCCGATTCTCATTTAAGGAGTGACGGACGTAGTCCGTGCCTCACACCACTAAACTTCCCAGGGATGTACGGTCCCATGGTACACATTACTCACGATGCAATTCCGTCATATTAAAACAGCATGCATATGATGATCATCAATATAGCATTCACAACCATTTATAATTTCACAAAATCACATTAATATCATCAAAACATTTGCAAATCGAATGGATATGTTTAAAAACAGTAAAAGCAGTCCATTCATTTTCAGGTAAGGGAACTCACCTGATCCTGCCCCAACTGAGCTACGCTCTGCCTTATCCGCACCTACAACACAAATCTCAATCAGATCATACTAACTCACTAGGAAGACTCTTTCCTAGTTAGCAAAACTTAGCTCTCATCATCATCCGACCTGAATCAACATGGAATAACATACTAGGGTTTCTCGGATAACCAACTAGGGTTTTCAAGAAATGAATACGATTAGGCTTTTCCATGAACTGATATCTCAAGAAATGACGACAAGGTACCACGGCCTCAAGAGATGATACACGGCATGATAGATCAACATCATCTAAAATGATACACAAACTCACTCGTGATGAGGAATAGATTCACAAGAAATGACAGCCTGAAACAATAACCAAGCCTACTCAAGACGATAGCCGACCTCACATAAAATGATAAGGCTAGGGTTACATGAAATGACACCCGAAATGCCCATTGCTCCCACATGAAATGATAACAAGGTAGCAAGGGTTGCATGGAATGATAGCAACAATGAGGGAAACCCAATGAGGGAAACTCAATGAGGGAAACTCAATGAGGGAAACTCAATGAGGAAAACTCAATAAATAATCCCAATGAGGAAAACTCAACAAATAAACCCAATGAGGGAAACGGATGAGGAAAACTCAATGAGGGAAACTCAATGAGGAAAACTCAATAAATAATCCCAATGAGGAAAACTCAACAAATAAACCCAATGAGGGAAACGGATGAGGAAAACTCAATGAGGAAAACTCAATAAATAATCCCAATGAGGAAAACTCAACAAATAAACCCAATGAGGGAAACGGATGAGGAAAACTCAATGAGGGAAACTCAATGAGGAAAACTCAATAAATAATCCCAATGAGGAAAACTCAACAAATAAACCCAATGAGGGAAACGGATGAGGAAAACTCAATGAGGGAAACTCAATGAGGAAAACTCAATAAATAATCCCAATGAGGAAAACTCAACAAATAAACCCAATGAGGGAAACGGATGAGGAAAACTCAATGAGGGAAACTCAATGAGGAAAACTCAATAAATAATCCCAATGAGGAAAACTCAACAAATAAACCCAATGAGGGAAACGGATGAGGAAAACTCAATGAGGGAAACTCAATGAGGAAAACTCAATAAATAATCCCAATGAGGAAAACTCAACAAATAAACCCAATGAGGGAAACGGATGAGGAAAACGGATGAGGAAAACGGATGAGGAAAACGGATGAGGAAAACAGCAAGGTCAAAATAACGGTTTAACTTAGCCGAATTCCCGACTCGGAAATCATAGATTTCCATTCGGGAAAGGCATTGGGAACCAAAACCTCAATAGAAAATCCCAATCCGGGAATCATGAATCCCGATGTGGAAAACATGAATGTGGAAAACATGAATCCCATCACACTCCCAAAACACACACTTCACACACTTGCTTCATTCCCCAAAATGACAAAACCCTAGTTTTTCCTCCTTTAAATACCCTGGGCTTGCAAGGCCAAGCCCATTAACAAGCTTAAAACCCAACAAACACACAACTTTCCAAGAACTTACACAATTAGCCCCTCCACTTAAAAAGCCTTACACTCGAAGTCACAGTTAAAGTTAACCGACAATCTAACCTAGAATTCAGGTTATTACAAAAGACCTCCCGGCTTCTTTACGCCAAACCAAAAGACGGATGGCGAGCCACAAATGTCCCTTGAGGATCGACCCTTCCAATTTATGGAAACTCAAAAGAAGCTAAACGAAGAGGTAAGCTCATATTTGCGTAATTAACAAAGCGTAATTCAAAATTTCGAATGGCAGGTTGGGCGAATCTCTCAAGTCAAACTCAAGTCAACCCAAAGGTAGATGCTTCTAAGACGGTGATAATGGTGGATGGAGTGACGACAAAGAAGGTATGAACGGACATCTACACCAAGAAGTATATCCCATCCGATAGCGAAAGTGAATCGGATTATGCTACTGATTACGATTCGGATGACATTACTATTTCTTTTGAACACCTATTGCTTCGTGACCCCATTTGCTTGAGTGATGAAGAGGAGGAAGATAGCAAAAAAGGTGGATATGTGGAGTTCATGATTCCGAAGCAAAACAAAGGGAAAGAGAAGGCGAAAGAGGAAGATGCCGAACTGACTTACGTCTCACCCATAAAATACGATCTAGGGAGTTATAGCTTACCTTTTTCTGTTTCTAACAAGTTTAAAGGTTTAGCTTTAATTGATTCGGGTGCTGCACTGAATATGATGTCTGTTTCTTATTGCAGTAAAATGAAGACCAAGAAGCTCACACCTACAACATATCAATATCGGGGGATTAACGGCTATATGACAACACCTCTTGGAATAGTCGAAGCCATCCCGATACGCATCGGGAATTTTGTGTACCTGACATACTTCATTGTCGCCGACCTCCCAAAAGATACGGCAATTCCTATCATTTTTGGGAGAGCTTTTCTACACACCGCGCAGGTCAACATTGACATGCATAACCAGGTAACCACTTTGGGATACGGCGACAACTGCATTTCATTCAACCCCGATGGAGATCCGGTGACACCTTCAGACACCCTATGTGGATGCTTCCCAAACCTTCAAGGAGAAAGCTAACCGCCCGCTACTTCCACACGAGCAAAAGAGAAAGACGGAGGACTACCCCAATCCCGTGAAGCAAAAAGAAGAAATAACGCTTGAATCAGGAGCATCTAAGAACGGGCATAGAAAGAAGAAGGGCTCTTCATCCCGCCGTGCTAAGAAATAAGAGCTAAACGGAGTCAAGCTCTAGACTTAGTAAAAAATGAAGTGCTTCTCGGGAGGCAACCCGAGCCGTTTTCTTTTCCTTTTCATTTTTCATTATTTGTGTGAGTTTTTACTTACTTGTTTCTTTGTTATTGCCTAGACAACCAATTCGGAACATCGGAAGTCAAAAACGAGGAAATCCGACCGGAAACGCAAAAGGTGAAAAAAACGGGAACAGTCAGATTTCGCTATCGCGAAATTTCAAGTTTCGCGGACGCGAAGTCCGTAGTCCTTGGTACCAGGTAAAAGTTTCGCATTTCGCGACGCGAAGGGGGCAGTTTCGCGACGCGAAAGGGGTTTTAAACGAGGATTTTTCGATTTACACAAACTTCGCGAATGCGAAGCCCAAGGCTTAGCGACGAGAAAGTCGAACTGACGGGTTTTTAAACCTTGTTTCTTCAACTTTTACAAACACAATTGCTCTAATACTCCTTAGCCTCCGCGAACTCTCCTTCCCCAACGTGAAATCTCAGTTTCTTGTGCTTCAATTCTTCAATTCCATGGCTTCCAAGGTATGTTTCCTACAATTTAATGGTTGGATTTCATCTTGAGAATGGGTAATTGGTACAATTGCTTGATTTTAGTTGCTTATTGCTAGAGATGCTAGATAGTGTTGTTGTTAATTGATTTTAAGCATCGAGCAATTACATTAGTACTTTGATTAATGAAATATTGTTGCTAGCATTGTACTATGTTTGATTTAGGGCTAGATTGGATTGTAACCTAATTGGGATGTACTTGCATGCTAAGTGTGGGGAATTCTTCAAATTCCCTTCTACTTTTGTTTTCACCATATTAGATTGCTAGTTTAATTTTGGTTGACTAGAAATTCGAGTGTGGGGATTTTCTTCTATTAAGTGATTCACATATCTTGAACAACTTGAATTTCTAGCTTTGTGGTAATTAGAATGTTAATCATGTGATGTGCTAAGTTGATTTGGAAGGAACTAAGACATGGTTAGTTACTTTTTATAGAGGACAAGATCCATATCCACTTCCGCATCCGCACCCAATGTGAACTACCGGGCACCGGATGGGACCCATGCGTTCACCGGATGGGACCCTACCGGGATATCATGGACAGGATAAAGACTCGCCAAATTGTTGTGCCAAGGAGGCCCGATTGGACTCTTCTCCAAACTTTGGAGATTGAGGGAGATGTTAGGCGGTTCTTGAAAACCATGTCGTTGGTGAGCACGGCCTCGAGTATTACATTTATAAGGCTTGGGATCGGGTGTTCAACATCAACGAGACACTCTATCGGGAGCTTATTTTTGGGTTTGTGGCTACCTACACTTTTAACCCAATCAAGGCGATAGAGGATTGTCGTGAGAAGTGCATTAACTTCCGTCTTGGCAGAATTTGTCGTACTCTTTCGTTAGCCGAGTTTGGGGTGGCTTTGGGAATCTATACTCAAGCCGAGGTCAATGACCCCGGTTTTGATGAGTACATGGTGGCAACTTCTAAAACTCTCAAAGGCTTCAACCCCCGTGAAATGTGGGAAATCTTTGGTATGGAACCTTCTCGTCGAACATCAAAGTCAAGGGCTTGCTTTCGCCTTTGGACCGACTCCTCCACCGTATGTTGGTTCACGTGGTGAACTCGCGTTCGTCTAGTGAGGAGAAGATTCCGGTTTATGATCTTTGGTTACTTTCCGAGCTTTCTACGGAGGATCGCTACCCTAACGCAATCTATATCATCGCCATTCAACTCCAAAAGGCAGGTGGATATAGGAGTGGAAGTAAGATGGTCGGTGGTCAAAGCTTGGCTTCGTTCATTGGAGCCGAGTTCGATCGCTACTTGGGAGGAGTTATGATCTAAGTTTTTATCCCGATTCTTTCCGCCATCAAAGATAGAGAAACTTCGAGCCAGATCTGTTCGTTCCGACAAGAAGAAGAGGAGACGATTTCCGAAGCATGGGAAAGATTCAAACATCTCTTGAATTCGTGCCCGAGTCACGGATTAAACAAAAGTGATCAACTCTAAACTTTCTATGGTGGGCTTAATTACTCTTCTCGTGGTACTTTGGACTCATCCGCCGGTGGTGTGTTCATGTACAAGACCCCCATGCAAGGATACAATCTTCTCGAGGATATGTTGATCCACAATATAGATTGGAAGTCGGATAAACGCTTACATATTCCGAAAATGGCCGAAAAAATCTCTACCGACTTCGATCCATCCGAGTAGTTAGTTGCCATGAAAAAATCTCTACCGACTTCGATCCATCCGAGTAGTTAGTTGCCATGAAAAAAGTGTTCATGCTTTACAGGTTGGATGTGAGAAGTGTGATTATATTCAACCTCCCTTCTATAATCCCAAACACTATTCCTTACTTGAAGGTCACCCCTTGGGACCAACAAGTGGTATCAGAACAGATTCAAGCTCTCTTTTCTCTTTAGAAAAATCTTTTGATCCTTCTCTTTAATCCATGGCTCTTTAATCCATGGCTCTACTGGAAAACCACCAAGGTTTAACAAAGACAACTTTGCTATTTGGAAAACCAGGATGGAACTCTTTCTATCTGGTGCTAATCCTCAAATCCCATACATCCTGGAACGTGGACCATATGTTTCTACACAAACGGTCCATGATGTTCCTGCTGCTAATGGCCAACCTGAAATACCTGCAAGGGAATTAGAGAAGCTAGTGACTGAGTGGAATGATGAAAAAAGATGCCTAGTCAGTATTGACACCAAGGCGAGGTCTCTTATTGCAATGTCACTCCCTGATGACGTATTTCATTCTATATGTCATCTCAGGACTGCAAAAGAGATATGGAACACCCTATGTGTTCAGTATGAGGGCACTGCAGTCCTCATGGAATCAAGAAAGATATTCTTGGTCCGCCAGTACGAAAGCTTCATCCATCTGAAGGATGAAACCCTCTCCCAGATGCATTAAAGGTTCAACTGTCTCCTAATCGACCTGAAGACTATTCGTACTATATACTCTAACTCTGAGGTGATCACCAAGTTCATGGAATCTCTTCCTGAATATTGGGAGACTTACACCCGTGCTTAACTATGTCTAAGGACGTAAAGACAATCACTCTAAGTGAGTTGTACGGTATTTTTCTCAACCGTGAGCAACAAAAGAAACTAAAAAAGAATCTCATAAGAGATACAAAATATTCCAAGAGCACTTCTCTGGCCTTGGTTTCTGATTCAGTTCCTCATGTCTCTGCTCCTTCCTCCTCAGTAACTATTCCTGAATTGGAATCTTCTGATTCTGACATTTCGGAATCAGATCCTGATTTTAATGAATCTCTTGCATTTTTGACTCGTACTTTCAAAAAGTTTGCCAAAAAGGGCAACTTCCAAAGAAGGAAACCTCTTACTTTAACTAACAAGCCAAAATCAGATTCTACTGATAAGGCTACTGCTACCTGCTACAACTGTCAGGGCAAAGAACACTTTGCTAATGATTGCAGGTACAAGAAAAATCAGTTTGCTCCTTTTCTACTATTGCTTCTTCTTCTAAAAATCCCAAGTACCAAAAGCTGAAAGACAAATACAAAAAGATGAAATCTCAGCGAAGGGGTAAAGGTCTTATTGCTGAAGACTGTGATTAGGATGATGTCTCTTCTGATGAGTCATCTAAAGAAGAAGATACTCAAGTGGCACTGATGGCCATTACTTAGCAACCTACCTTAGCCCTAATCGCTAAGATAGAAGAGGTCTCAAAAGAGGCTCCTTCTAAAGCTACTGAAGCTTCTACTTCTACGACTGAATCTTCCAGTCAGCTACCTCCCACTTTTGTCCCTCTTGAAAGTCTAACTCAGCTAGACTTACTGACCCTTGATCTCTACAAAGACCTAAATGGTAAGACATCTACTGAAAAAATGAATATTGATCTTCGTGATCAACTAAAAGAGTGTCATGAAAAGATAAAACAGCTTACCATTATGGAAGAGAACTATAAGGATCAAGTGTCAGTAAATCAAACTCTGTGCATTGAAAGAGAAAAGGCTCTTGCTGCTAAAGAAAGGGCCTTGGCTGAGTTAAATGTTGAGAAAGTCACCATCATAGGATGGAGTAACACTTCTGAAAAAGGTGATGAAATATTAGCTTCAGGGAGAAATGTTAAAAACAAAAAGGGTCTAGGATTCACCCCTGGATGTCCTAGACATGATCGTTCCATGCTTAAATTTGGAATGTTTGTCTCCACTATCCCTGATCCTAATGATCCTGAGAATCTCTATTCTTCTGCAAACTCTCACACTGAAGGTGCTCATAAGAGCAAAAATAAAACAGTTAAGGAAAAATCCAAAACTGTAACACCTTCAAAGACCAAGTCTCCCAAATCCAAGAAGAATAAAGTTCTTGGTGGTGGACTATCAGTCTCAAGAACAAAATCATTTTCTCAAAATCCCACTCCTAGACTGAAGATCGACCTTAAGCTGAAGGCTAAGGAGAAGAAACCTATTCCTCCTCTGTCTGATGCCAAGGGTGTACTTGGTACTTGTCCTGCTCACTTGAAGTTCAAAGACTTCTTGGACCCCACAAAACGCTTTCTATATCGCAAATGTTATCACTGTGGATTAAATAACCATATTGCGAGTAAGTGTCCTGATGCTACCAAGACTGAAAAATCAGCCATGGTAAAGAAAAATCCTAAGACTTCCAAAATAGTCAAAGGAAAGAAAGTTGTCAAGACTGTTCCTTCAGTCAAGACTCCAACCACAAAAACTGACAAATCAGTTAAGGCTGCCACTGACTCTACCAAACCTACTGACAATACTGGATCCATAGTCTTATGGGTACCAAAAAAAACTTAAACTCTAAATCTTACAGGATAAGGGCATCTAGTACCTGGACAGTTGATGCTCAAGACATATGACTGGTTTAAAATCTGTCATCTCTAACTACCGAGACGAAAAGGGTCCTTCAGTGACCTTTGGTGGAACCGGTAAAGGCCAAACTCGAGGGTATGGCACCCTGACCAACGGAGTAACCACTTTCAAAAGAGTTGCTTATGTTGAAGGCCTAATGCACAATCTTCTTAGCATCAATCAACTATGTGATAAGAATCACAAAGTTTCTTTCTCGAAGAAAAAGTGCAAAGTCAAGAACAAACACAAGGAAGTTATTCTCACTAGTGCTAGAAAGGCTGACCTCTACATCATCAACATGAATACTTCCACTGACGATGTTTGTTTTGTATAACGTGCTTCTACTGATATAAACTGGCTTTGGCACAAGCGTCTCTCTCATCTCAACTTCAAGACGCTGAATCAACTACACATCAACAAGTTTGTTACTGGTCTTCCCGACTTTCGCTTTACAAAGGTATCTCTTTGTTCAACATATGAGAAAGGAAAACAGACCAGGGCTAGTTTCAAGTCCAAGCAGATTTCCTCCATCAGTTCTCCTCTACATCTTCTCCACATGGATCTATTTGCACTTGTAAATGCCCAATCCATTGCTAGAAAGAAATACATTCTAGTGATTGTTGATGAATATTCCAAATACACTTGGGTATTGTTTCTTCGGTCCAAGAATGATGCTCCTGAAGAAATCATTTTGTTCGTCAGGAAGATGGAAAAACTCAATAACCTTTCTGTTCGCTCTATAAGGAGTGACCATGGTACTGAATTCAAAAATAGTACCCTGGAAACCTTCTTTGATGAGAAAGGTATCTCTCAGAACTTCTCTTCCGTAAGAACTCCTCAGCAAAATGGTGTTGCTGAAAGACAAGACAAGACTTTGATTGAAGCTACACGATCAATGTTCAGTGAAGCCAACCTTGCCACTCAATTCTGGGTTGAAGCTGTTAATACTGCATGCTACACTCAGAACAGATCCCTAATAGTTAAGCGCTTCAGGAAGATCGCCTATGAACTGTTTCGTAGCAAAAAACCATCTATCGAACATTTCCATATCTTTGGTTGTGTATGCTACATCCTGAACAACAAAGATAACCTAGGAAAGATTGATTGCAAATCTGATGATGGAATATTCCTTGGATACTCTTCTATTTTGAAAACCTACCGTGTGTTCAACAAACGAAGACAAACCATAGAGGAAACGATTCATGTTCGTTTTGATGAATCGGGTCCTACCTTCCCTCACCCTCAAGACAATGAAGAAATTAATCTGTAGGCTGACTCCTTTCAAGTCCCAGATATTCCCATTGTTGATCCAACTCCTCAAAATCTCCCTGATGGTTTTGAAGAATCCTCCATACCTCCTCAAATACATGTTCCTACAGTAATTGAAGCTACACCAATTATTCAATATACACCTAAAGCTGATCAACACACGAGAAGTGAAGACCTGTCTTCTCAACATCAGTTTGAATCTGCTTATGCTCCCTCAAATCTTCTTGCTGATCCACCAAGTACTGAAGCTTTCACTTCAGGGCAAGAGTATCAACCTCCTGCTCTCCGATGGACCAAAAGTCATCCAATTGATCAGGTCCTTGGAAATCTCTCCTCAGTTGTCAAAACACGTCGTCAATCTGGTAATATTTGTCTTTTTGTTAATTTCATTTCTGAAAATGAACCTAAAGAGATAGATGATGCCATGAGTGATCCTGCATGGGTCTCAGCCATGTAGGAAGAGCTAGCAGAGTTTATCAAGAACAATGTCTGGCTTCTTGTCCCTAGACCTCGAAAACGTACCATCATTGGATCCAAATGGATCTTCAAACATAAGTTTGATAAAATTGTTACTTTTGTCCGTAATAAGGCTCGACTTGTTGCTCAGGGTTAGACAGGAAGAGGGCATAGACTATGATGAAAGTTTTGCTCCTGTGGCTAGGCTCGAAGCAATTCGACTCTTCCTGGCCTATGCAGCACATATGAATATCAAAGTTTTTCAAATGGATATTAAAAATGCATTTTTGAATGGAAAACAAAATGAAGAAGTCTATGTTGCCCAGCTTCCTGGTTTTGTTGACCCTAAGTTTCCTGATCACGTTTACAAGTTAAACAAGGCTCTTTATGGATTGAAACAGGCCCCTCGTGCCTGGTATGATACCCTATCAACCTTTCTTCTTTCTAAAGGTTTTGAGCGTGGTAAGATTGATAGTACTTTATTTCTTAAGATATATCCTAGGCACATCATTCTTGTCTAGATATATGTCGATGACATTATTATTGGATCAACCAACCCTAAATCTGCGAAAAGTTTGAGTTGCTCATGAAAACTGAATATAAAATGTTTATGATGGGTGAACTAACTTACTTTTTAGGATCAAGCAATCTGAAAAGGGAATCTTTATCGATCAAGGTAAAAATGTGCTTGATATGCTGAAGAATTTTGATCTCACATCTTGTACACCGATGAAGACTCATATGGCTCCTCCTCTATCACTTGACAAGGATTCCAATGGGAAACCTGTCGATGTGACTCTCTATAGAGGAATGATTGGCTCACTGCTGTATCTTATAGCGAGTCGTTCTGATATCATGTATTCTACCTACTTATGTGCTCGTTATCAGGCTGAACCTAAAGAATCCCATTTGACTGTTGTAAAGCGAATTTTCAGATATCTGAAGGGTACTCCTAATCTGGGTCTATGGTACGCCAAAGACTCAAGGTTCGATCTAACCGCTTACTCTGATAGTTACTTTGCCGGATGTAAGATTGACAGAAATAGCACCACTGGTGGTTGTCAACTACTAGGTGAAAAGTTGGTGAGTTGGACTAGTAAGAAGAAAAAATATGTGTCCACATCAACTGCTGAAGCTGAATATGTTGTAGCAGGAATCTGATGTGCTCAAGTCCTGTGGATGAGAAATCAACTTCAGGACTATGACATACAACTTTCCAGATTTCCCGTCGATTGTGACAACACTTCAGCAATCGCCATCGCTAACAATCCTATCTTACACTCCATGTCAAAGCACATTGAATTGAGATATCACTTCATCAGAGATCACGTGATGAATAGTGATATTGAACTCCATTTTGTTCCTACTGAATATCAGCTCACTGATCTTTTTACCAAACCACTGGATGTCACACGTTTTAATATGCTCATCAGTTAACTGGGAATGTTAAATCCTGATGAATAAACTTTATCAGGATATAACTCTATTCAGTACTTACAAAATCTACGTTCAGTATCCTGATACTGATGATTCTCTTCAGGTAAGCACCACTGAAATCTTAAACCTTATCGCATTTAATGTGATAAAAGGATTTTCCCAAAACAGTACTTATCAGGTAAGTACACTTCTTCCAAGGGATTTCGTCATTCACCAAAATAGGAAACGACTCTCCTGAAGAGGTGGTTTTGTGAGAAAAAGACAAACTTTTTCATCTTCACAGACACTTAATGGGACGTTTCCGGTTCCCCACTACGTGTGTCAGGCGCGTGAAAGCGCGTGAACCCTCTCTTTCATCATTATGTTTGAAATTTAGCCGCTCTTTTCTCTCTCATCTTCTTTCTCTCTCTACCCACGAGGTATAAAAGCCTCATCTTTACACCCTTTACGCTCTCATAACTCTCAAAAGATTTCAAAGCAAGGCAAGAATTCTCTCGTTTTCACCAAGAACACCAAGAACACACACTAACCTTCTTCACCAAGAATTCTCTCGTTCGTCTCCTGATCCTGATCCTGATTACTATAAAAATAAGTTACAGCATAAGTAACATGGAATAACACTGAACAGACTCAGTGATAATTCCTCAAGCTATAACAGAAGTAAAAACCTATTCACTAAGTAAAGATTCAGGATCATTATCATTTCATCAGGTCTTAGGAGAGCTGGATCAACAAGGCAAGAATTCTCTCGTTTCAAAGCAAGGCAAGAATTCTCTCGTTTTCACCAAGAACACCAAGAACACACACTAACCTTCTTCACCAAGAATCAACGTAAGTGTGTTAATTTATCTTTTTCTTTCCACATTCTGTGTTGATTTTTTTATCTATAACAACTCTAAATGAAATAAACATTTTTCATTAACCAAGATCACTCCGTTTGATCTTGGCAAAAACCCTAAATCTTCAAGGTTTATGTTAAAACTGTTTATATAGTTCTTCTTATTTCTTTTAAGAACAACTATCAAAACTACTATTTTGATATCTTTCATCAAAATAGAATTTATCTTTACTACCAAAAACACATTCTTTTTGTGATTTTTTTGGTCTGTAATCCACTCCTTAGTAAAAGGACTTCACCATTTTACCTTGAACAAATTCTAACAAATGGTCATCGTAAAATGAAGAAACGCTACATATTATGGATATCTTAATCATCCATTTGTGTTTGTCTTTTATTTTATTTTGTTACAGAATGGCTTCTGCTTCAAGCGTCTCCCTTGACACACAACTCAACAATGAAGCAATCACCATCCTCACTGCTGCTGGAAGACTTCCTATCGTGCTGGATCAGTACGAAATCTAATGGAAGCCAAACATCACTTAGGGCTCTTTGATCTTCCTAAGGGCAAAGAGTACCTCCAGCCGGCGAAGGAATTCATGCTTTCTTGTCCTCTGAAGAAAGCATTTACTATAAACCCGAAGCAATCTATGAAGTTGCTCCTGCAGTTATGGTCCACTGCTATGATCGCTTAGGAAACAAACTCCAAGGGCGAACTGCAGGATGTCATCAAATTTTAACTTGATAATGAGATTGTTACCTTTGGCATTGGCACCCTCCGAATGGTCCTGGACATCAACGCTAAAGTCAAGTATCCTACTCCTCCATCCAAAATGAACTGGTGGAATTCCTGGATAACATTAGCTCCAGATGGCCAGAAAAGGATAGAGTTATCAACAAAAACTCCTCCACCGTCAAGAAGACTGGCCTTAGTGCTACTTACAACTACATCGGAACCATCTTCGGTCAATGCCTAACAGGGAAGATTGGAAGCACTGAACAGTTCCCTACTACCACCCAGCAGATGATCTTCTCTACCATCCGAAACAGGAAATTTGACTATGTCAGACACATATGGGACCACATGGTGGGCATGATCAAGGACACTACGCGAATTGTCAACATTCTATATATTCGCTTCTTCTCTGCCATCCTGGAGCTGCACTGTTGGTCCCAATAAGGTGACCTTCAAGCAAGGATAGTGTTTGGGATTATAGAAGGGGGGGTTGAATATAATCACACAAATTTTCACTTTTAAATTCTTGTTGTATTAACAAAATGAATTTACAGATTGTTGCGGAAATAGAAAAGACAATAAGTCTAAACTAAACAATCTAAGTTCTTTCACTATGCACTAAAGTGAGAAGATGGAGAAAAGAAAGAAGATAGAGGGAATAAAGAAAGAAATGATTAGGGTATTTTAGGTTGAAGAAGAAGTATGGAGAACATCTCTTCAAGTCCTATTTATACCCAATGCATTAAATGCATGCAGACTCACTTTTGTGTACGTGTCACAATGTAAGTGGTCCTTCGTACTATTTACTATAAACAATTACTCTTAGCATGGTGTGCAAAAGAGGAAGTGTGTAAACAGTTGCCTTGAGGTCTGATAAGTACGGAGGGAACAGTAAAGAGACTGTCCTTATGTACTTTTGTGTCAGTAAAGGCGGATAATCCTTTTGTGCATTAGACTAAGACATTACACTAATCCTTCAGGATCAGAATACTGATCAATGAATAGAGTCCTGAAACTTATGTTGTTCAGGGTCACTTGTATCCTGATGAATCTTCAGGATGTCATACGATATTGAGCAGCCTGCTATCACTGAGTTCCGTCTTCAGATCACGAGCATGCTGTTCCTGTCATCAGCTAATTCTTCGACGTCGCTGATGGTTCTTTGAGTATGATCTTGATGTCTTCAGGAGGTCTTCACTTCAGTGGACAGGATCAGTAGACTGCAGAACAGACTCGTTCGTCTCCTGATCCTGATCCTGATTACTATAAAAATAAGTTACAGCATAAGTAACATGGAATAACACTGAACAGACTCAGTGATAATTCCTCAAGCTATAACAGAAGTAAAAACCTATTCACTAAGTAAAGATTCAGGATCATTATCATTTCATCAGGTCTTAGGAGAGCTGGATCAACAATCTCCCCCTAAATGATAATGATAAGACAATGGAGAAATTGCATTTTCATTAATCTCAATAAGGTTACAAGAGTAAAGAAAATACAAGAGTACATAAATGAAGTACTGAAAGAAAAATTACAAAAGAAAAACTCTAACTATCAGAGTCTTCGCTAATTTCTTCAGTCTTTACTTATATTGGAACAGGAGTATCACTGAAGGCGATTCTATGATCGAGTATAGCTCTGACAGTGCGAATAATTTTTTTATTGTCTTGGTTTGTGTTGTCCTTTTGAGCAATGAAGAGAACTGAAACCAAGTGTTCATATGGTGCTTTGTGTAGCTCGCTGAAACGCTGAAAGCGTAGAATCTTGGAGTTGTCGCTCACACAAATACCATGAACAGGTTCTCTGATGACTTGTCCTTCAGAGAGAGAGACTCCTGGAGGGAGTGAAAGATCAAGCATCAAGAGGTCCAGTGGCTTGACAACCATCTTGGGCATGCAAGGAGTTGGTCTCCTTGTTGAAGCACCCGCTGATCTTCGAACAGGAGGCTGAGGCAGTGCTGAAGAAGGCTGGAGAAGGTCATCAGGAATTTCGGTTGTTCTTCTGATGCGTGCAATAAGTTGATTAATAACTTCTTCTACTTCAGCCCGATAGTTTCTGTTGGCTTTGGGAAGTAGGGTTCTGATTTCCTTCCACTCTGACAAGTTGTATCTTTCCAACTTGTCGAGAGTGTGTTGCACATCCTTGACTCCTGAGCGTTTGACGGTGATCCATGTTTTTGCTCTTTTGCCGCGAGTTCGGCTGAGATGGATTCCAGAGATAGCAGCACCATGTTTCCTGTGGTGTAGGCGGTCTCGGCACCAGTCAAGCTCTGAGTTTACTTCTTCAGTCTGTTCCTCAGCGTTTCTGTTGAAGACCTTCAGCGCGGCCTTCTTTGCTAGAACAGGATCAGCACTTATTTCAGCATCTTCTTCAACAAAATCCGATGCAAGCCTTTGAGCGGCTTGAGCAGAGAGGAAAGCTTCCTTCTGCCTTTTATTATGCTCCTCCTGAGCCTGTACAGCGTTGTTGTATTCCTCCTGTGATAGATAGGCGAACTCGGAGTCCCAAGAGGTACGAAGAGGAATTTTTCTCTTGTACTCTCGAGTCGCTCTATCACGGCGTCTAAACGCCCATCCCTGTTGACAGTAGCAGAGTTGTCAGGGTAATTCTCACCTTCAGATCTAGGAGAGTTAGAGGGAGGAGATCTGGGAGAAGAAGCAGGGGTAGAGAAGTCATCAGACATGAATTCATCATCTGATGAGAGGCAAATGGTTTCAGGAGGGGCTCTGATTTCAGGGGTTCTAGAAGAAGAAGAAGCTTCCGGGTTAAAGCAAGTTGGTTTAGAGGGAATGGATTCAGGGTTTAGAGGGGTTACCCTGAAAGTCATTCTGCTTAGTTCGGCTCGTGTCTGTTCTGATGGACTATTCTCCATAAGGCGAATAATCTCACCAGTGACAGAACCAAAGTTCACATCCTGAAATTCAGAGTTGTCTTGGTTTTCGGGTTCAGAGGTTGGTGAAGGTGTAGGTTGAGGTGTAGGTTGAGGTGTTGGTTCAGGGGTAGGTTGTTTGGTTGGTTGGTATATAACCATTTGTAGGTTATTTGTGGGTGAGTCTTCAGAGGAGGTGTCGAGGGTGATGGTTTCGGGTGTAGGTTTAGATTTAAGGAGAGTGGAGATGGGTTGATTATCAGAAGATGAGGGAGAGGATGGTAGGAGTAACGTACCAGGTGCACCGGGGTTCTCCCCCTGAGAGTGTGCAGGCCCTGGAGTGGGCGTTGAAGCTGGCACTTTCTCGACGAAGAGGTGTCGTCGTCTTCATCATCATCATCATCTTCATCATCCTCATCCTCGTTTGTTCCCCCCTGTTCATTGGTTCTCCAGTTGGTGGAGGGGGAATAAACGGAATGGTCTCTTTGGGGCTGTCTCTCCCCCTCAACAGGTGCCTGTTGTAAGGCGGCTGTTGAAACACTTTGTTGGAGGAGAGAGGCCATGTTGGCGTTGAGCTTCCTGGTGATGAAGGAAGATGATAGCAGGGACTGTAGAAGTTCCCTATCAGCCGTAGTGAACGATGGCGGTGGAGGAGGAGCAGTGGTGAGTGTGTTGACTGCAGTGGCAAGCTCAGCCACTTTCTCCTGTAGGGCTCGTAGCCCATTCTCCTGTGCATCCAACCTCTGCACCACAAGTTGTTGGAAGTTGGTGGTGGAGGTGGAGTTGTTGTTGACCGCTGTGGAGAGAGCGGGCAGCGCCGTGGCCTTCAGGTCGTCAACCGACGCCTGAAGGGAGGAAGAGGAGCTAGCCACCTGAGAGACCTTGTCATGGATCGCATCCAGACAGGGTATGGTGATGGTGACACCGGTAGGAGCAGGGGCGGCGGCGGCGGCAGCAGCAGTAGCAGAGGCTGCGGCGGCTTCGGCGGCAGTGGCAGCGGCCTTGGCAGAGGCTAGCTCAAGCTCCAGAGCCTGGAGTCTAGCCTGGTGCGCTTCCTCCTTTTGCTGGAGCGCCGTGCGGACCTCCTGCAGTTGCCGTTCAGCGGATTGCCGATGAAGCTCAGCTGCGTTCAGCTGAAGGTCGGCGTCCGTGAAGATGAAGTCATTGAAGGGGTCATCCTGATGGAGTTGGGACTGCCCTTCAACGGCTGCTCCTAAAGAACCTGTAATATCAGTAGCTAAGTGAGCACTAGAGGTCTCAGAAGCTTTCATAGAAGAAGAAATAGCAATAAGTTGCTTAAATTTATTACCTGAGGCTAGGAGGGTATCAGAACGATTACCCTCCACATTCTCTGAGTGTTCGAGATGAACGACCTCAGGTTCTTGTGTTACAGGAGCAGTAGCAGGAGAATCTGCATGGGAAGAAGTTTTAGATAAAGGAGATGGTTTATTACAAAGTTGAGGCAGGGTAATGTAATATTTCTTACCAGCCGGTGCCTTCTTTTTCTTTTGCGCCTTGGATTTGGCGTGTTTGGGCTGAGGTGGAGGAGAGGAGCCAGAGGGAGGAGGGCGCTTCAGAGGCGCCGAAGAAGTTGTTGCAGCTGGGGAAGTCAGTATAGGGTTAGCTACTGACATAGCATGCATAGAAGGAGAAGAAGATGGTTTGGATGAGAAAAGAGAAGACATACCTTGAGCAGGAGCAGAGATGGGTTGCTCTTCTGCGTCTGGTTGTGGTTCAGAGACAACCAGGACAGCAGACAGAGGGACATCGTCAGATTTGGAAGACAACTGATCCAGAAACTTCACGCCTAAGGCGTAGTTGTTGAAGTTTCCCTCTGTTGGGTAGTTGGTACCCATGTGCATTGCCAGGACTGTAGTGAAGAACCTGGTGTAGGGGACGTTGACCACCCTGGTTCTGTTCTTGATCTTCTTGATCATGTCGTCCCAGATGCATCGCACATAGTCAAACTTGCGATTTTTGATCGCAGAGTAGACCATGTTCTGGATGACCGTGGGGAATTGCTCCGTGCTCCCCGTCTTTCCTGTCAGACAGAGGCCAAACGTGTTCCATATGTAATAGAACGTTACGTTTAGCCCTGTCTTGTGGACAGTGGCAGCAGTCTTGATCAGAAGACCGTCCTTCACAGGCCAGTTGTAGCCTATGGCATCCAGAAATGCTATGATTTCGTTAGAGGTAGGAGGAGTGGGAAATTTCTGCTTCTTGGGAAAGTTGAGCACGTTCCTCAGGGACCCGATGCCGAACGAAATGATCTCGTCCTTGATCTGGAACTTAATCACTTCGTGCATCTTGCCCTTCGAATTCCTTTCTTGGGCCGTGGTAGCAGTGGACCACAATTGCAAGAGCAGAGGTTTGTTGGGCGCCGGGTTCAGAGTGAAAGCCATCTTTAGGGGACATGAGAGGAGAAAATCCCTGGCAGGCTTCAGAAACGCCTTGGTTGCAGGTAGGTCGAACTGCCCAATCAGATTGTTGGGTTTGAACTGCAAATCGTGTTGGGGGATGACTATTGGAAGATTTCCAGTAGCAGTCATCAGGGTTGTGGCCTCAGAGGAGAGCTGGGCGTCCAATGATGTAGAAGTAGTAGCAGCCATTTTGTTAAACATAAAAACAACATATGTGGATGATTAAAGATCCAAAATATGCATTTTTCTTCACTTTTAAATGAACACAGAATATGTTCATAAAAGTGGTGAAATCCTTTATACTTGGAATGGATTAGATACCAAAATACACAAAAGGAATGTGTTTTGGTATTAAAAAGAACTTCTATTTTGATGAATAGATATCAAAATAAGAGTTTATGATTGTTCTTAAAAGAAATAAGAAAAACCATATAAACTGTTTTAACAAAAATCTTAGAAGATTTTGGGAAAACTAAGATCAAACGAAGTGATCTTAGGGTTTTTGGAAAAACGTTTAACAAAATAAGTTGTTTAGATGAAGAATACCAACTTAAAATGTGGAAAGAACAAGAGTAAAGAAACACTTACGATGATCTTGTTAAGAAAAGTGGTGAGTGTGTTCTTGGTGCTCTTGAGAGAAAACAGTTCTTGCTTTTTCTTGCTTGAGTTCTTAAAGAGAATTATGTGAGCGAAAAGAGTGTAATGGATTACGAGTGAGGTTTTTATACCTCGCGGTAGGAGAGAGAAAATGGATCAGAGAGAAAAGGGCGGCTAAATTCAAACGTAATGATGAAAAAGGAAGTTCTACGCGCGTTCACACGCCTGACACACGTCGTGGGGAACAGGAAACGTCCCATTACGTGTCAGTGCAGATGAAAAGTTTGTTTTATTTGAAAAGATAAAAAAACCACCTTTTCAGGGGATAATTCTATTTTGATGAAAGATTTGTTTTCTTGGAATTGGAGTACTTATCAGATAAGTACTGTTTTGGGAAAATCCTCTTATCACATTTAATGCGATAAGGTTTCAGGAGCAGAGGTACTTACCTGAGAATCATCAGTATTCGGATGTTGAACAAAGATTTTGTAAGTACTGAATAGAGTCATCCTCTGATGAGAGTTTGTTCAGGAGTTGTTAAAGAAAGAGTCCTGAGAATAGTTATTCTATAGGATTTAACAACTGTTTGTCCTGATAAACTTCAATCATCAGGATTTAACATCCCAAGTTCACTGATGAGCATATTAAAACGCGTCACATCCAGTGGTTTGGTAAAGAGGTCAGCAAGCTGATATTCAGTAGGGACAAAATGGAGTTAAATATCACCATTCATCACATGATCCCTGATGAAGTGATATCTCACTTCAATGTGCTTTGTCTTGGAGTGTAAGACAGGATTGTTGGCGATGGCTATCGCTGAAGTGTTGTCACAGTAGATAGGAATTTTAGAAAGTTGTATGTCATAGTCCTGAAGTTGATTTCTCAGCCACAGGACTTGAGCACAACAGATTCTTGCTGCAACATATTCAGCCTCAGCAGTTGATGTGGACACAGAGTTCTGTTTCTTGCTAGTCCAACTCACCAACTTGCCACCTAGCAGGTGACACCCACCAGTGGTGCTTTTCCTGTCAATCTTACATCCTGCAAAGTCACTATCAGAATATGCAGTTAGATCGAACCCTGAGTCTTTGGAGTACCAAAGACCCAGATTAGGAGTTCCCTTCAGATATCTGAAGATCCGCTTTACAGCGGTCAGATGGGATTCTTTGGGTTCAGCCTGATAACGAGCACATAAACATGTAGAATACATGATATCAGGGCGACTAGCTGTGAGATACAGCAGAGAGCCGATCATTCCTCTGTAGAGAGTCACATCAACAGGTTTCCCTTTGGAATCCTTGTCAAGTGACAGAGGAGGAGCCATTGGAGTCTTCATCGGTGTACAGGATGTGAGATCAAATTTCTTCAGCATCTCATGTACATATTTACCTTGATTGATAAAGATTCCCTTTTCAGATTGCTTGATCTGAAGTCCTAAAAAGAATGTTAGTTCACCCATCATAGACATTTTTTATTCAGATTTCATGAGCAACTCAAACTTTTCGCAGAGTCTGGGATTTGTGGATCCAAAGATAATGTCATCGACATATATCTGGACAAGAAGGATATGCTTAGGATATTTCTTTAGAAATAAGGTGCTATCAATCTTTCCACGAACAAAACCTTTAGAGAGAAGAAAGGTTGAGAGGGTATCATACCAGGCACGAGGAGCCTGTTTTAACCCATAGAGAGCCTTGTTTAACTTGTAGACGTGATCAAGGAACTTAGGATCTACAAAGCCAGGAGGCTGAGCCACATAGACTTCTTCATTTAGTTTTCCATTCAGAAAGGCATTTTTGATGTCCATCTGATAAACCTTGAAGTTCATATGTGCTGCAAAGGCTAGAAAAGTCGAATTGCTTCGAGCCTAGCCACAGGAGCAAAGGTTTCATCATAATCAATGCCCTCTTCATGCCTGTATCCCTGAGCCACAAGGCGAGCCTTGTTTCGAATAATTGTACCAATCTCATCAAGTTTATTTCGAAAAATCCACTTGGAACCAATGATAGTACGTTTTCGAGGCCTAGGGACGAGAAGCCAGACATTGTTTCTGATGAACTCTGCTAGCTCTTCCTGCAAGGCTGAGACCCAGGCAGGATCACGCAAGGCATCATCTATTTTTTTAGGTTCATTTTCAGAGATGAAATTAACATAAAGACAGACATTACCAGATTGGCGTCGAGTTTTAATGCCAGAGGAGGGATTACCAAGAACTTGATCAATGGGATGATCCTTGGTCCATCGAAGAGCATGTGGCTGATACACCTGTCCTGAAGTGGAAGCTTCATTTACTGAAGGATCAGGGAGAAGATTAGTGGGAGTAGGCTCACTAACAGTGGTTTGAGAAAAGTCTTCACTGTTAGTGGGTTGATCAGGTTCAGATGGTGTTATTTGGGTAATTGGAGTGGCATTTATCAGAGGTGGAATGTGTATATCAGTGGGTGGTATTGGAGGATCTTCTTCAAAACCATCAGGAAGGTTTTGAGGAGTTGGATCAACAATGGGAGGTTCAGGGACTTGAAAGAAAGAGTCTGCCCACTGATTTATTTCTGAGTTTTCATGAGGGTGAGGGAAAGTAGGACCCGATTCATCAAACTTGACATGAATCGTTTCCTCTATGGCTTGTCTTCGTTTGTTGAACACACGGTAGGTTTTAGAGATAGAGGAGTATCCAAGGAAGATTCCATCATCAGACTTGGAATCGAACTTTCCAAGGTTATCTTTGTTGTTCAGGATGTAGCAGACACAACCAAAGATATGGAGATGTTCGATAGAGGGTTTCCTGTTACGAAAGAGTTCGTAAGGAGTTCTTCTGAAGCGCTTTACTATCAGTGATCTGTTCTGAGTATAGCAAGCTGTGTTAACAGCTTCTGCCCAGAATTGAGTGGCAAGATTGGCTTCACTCAACATAGATCGTGCAGCTTCAATCAGGGTTATGTTTCGTCTTTCAGCAACGCCATTTTGCTGAGGAGTTCTTACAGAAGAGAAGTTCTGTGAGATACCTTTCTGATCGAAGAAAGTTTCCAGGGTACTGTTTTTGAATTCAGTTCCGTGGTCACTCCTGATTGATCGAACAGTAAGGTTGTTGAGTCTTTCCATCTTCCTGACGAACAGAATGATTTCTTCAGGAGCATCACTCTTGGATCGAAGAAAGAACACCCAAGTATATCTGGAATATTCATCAACGATTACCAGAGTATATTTCTTTCCAGCAATGGATTGGACGTTGACAGGTCCAAAGAGATCCATGTGGAGAAGTTGTAGAGGAGAGCTGATGGAGGAAATCTGCTTGGACTTGAAACTAGCCCTGGTCTGTTTTCCTTTCTCACATGCTGAACAAAGAGATACCTTTGTGTAGCGAAAGTCAGGAAGACCAATGACAAGATTGTTGATGCAGAGTTGATTCAGCGTCTTGAAGTTGAGATGAGAAAGACGCTTGTGCCAAAGCCAATTTGTATCAGAGGAAGCACGAGATACAAAGCAGAAGTTGTCAGTGGAAGTATTCATGTTGATGATGTAAATATCAGCATGTCTCACTCCAGTGAGAATGACTTCCTTTCTTCTGTTTTTGACTTTGCACTTCTTCTTTGAGAAGGAGACTTTGTGATTCTTATCACACAGTTGACTGATGCTCAGAAGATTATGCATCAGGCCTTCAACATAAGCAACTCTCTTGAACGTAGTTACTCCGTTGGTCAGTGTGCCATACCCTCGGGTTTGGCCTTTACCGTTTCCACCAAAGGTCACAGCAGGACCTCTTTCTTCACGGTAGTTAGAGAGGACAGATTTAGAACCAGTCATATGTCGAGAGCATCCACTGTCCAGATACCAGATGCCCTTATCCTGTAACATTTAGAGTTTAAGTTTTTCTTGGTACCCATAGAACTATGGATCCAGAAGTATCAGTAGGACTGGTGGAGTCAGTGGCAGCCTTAACTGATTTATCAGTTCTTGAGGCTGGAGTCTTAACTGAAGAGACAGTCTTGACAACCTACTTTCCTTTGACTGAATTATCAGTCTTAGGATTTTTCTTTACCTTAGCTGATTTTTCAGCTTTGGTAGCATCAGGACACTTACTCGCAATATGGTCATTTAATCCACAGTGATAACATTTGCGATATTGAAAGCGTTTAGTGGAGTCCAGGAAGTCTTTGAACTTCAAATGAGCAGGACCAGCACCAAGTATGCCTTTAGCATTGGACAGAGGAGGAATTGGTTTATTCTTCTGAGTCTTTTGCTTCAGGTCAATCTTCAGTCTGGGAATAGGATTTTGGGAAAAAGATTTTGATCCTGAGACTGAAGGACCACCACCCAGAACTTTGTTCTTGGGTTTAGGACTCTTGGTCTTTGAAGGTGTTACAGTTTTGGATTTTTCCTTGACTGCGTTCTTTTTGCTCTTAGGAGCACCTTCAGAGTGTGTGTTAGAAGAAGAAGGGATGTTTTCAGGAGCATTAGGATCAGGGATAGAAGAAACAAATTTTCCAAATTTGAGCATGGAACAATCAGATTTAGTTCCTCCACGAGTGTATCCAAGACCCCTTTTGTTTTTAACATTTCTTCCTGAGGCTAATATTTCATCAACCTTTTCAGAGGCGTCACTCCATCCTTTGATGATGACTTTTTCAGCATTTAATTCAGCCAGAGCTCTTTCTTTGGCAGCAAGAGCAGTTTCTCTTTCAATACAAAGAGTTTTGTTAACAGTGACCTGGTCTCTATAGTTTTCTTCCAAAATGGTAAGTTGTTTTATTTTTTCTTGGCATTCTCTGAGTTGATCACGAAGATCAATGTTCATTTTCTCAGCAGAGGTTTTACCATTCTGGGCTTTGTAAAGATCAAGAGTAACCAGGTCCAGCTGAGTTAAGCTTTCAAGAGGGACAAGAGGAATAGGTACCTGACTGGAAGAATCAGTCGCAGAGGTGGAAGCTTCAGGAGTTGTGGAAGAAGAAGCTTCAGGAGCCTGAGTAGGAATCTCTTCAGGGACCTTTTCTATCTTATCCATGAGAGCTAAGGTAGGTTCCTCAATAATGGCCATCAGTGCCACTTGAGTATCTTCCTCATCAGATGAGTCATCAGAGGAGACATCATCCCAATCGCAGTCTTCTGCGATAAGACCTTTACCCTTGCGCTGAATTTTCATCTTTTTGTACTTTTCTTTCAGGCGCTGGTATTTGGGGTTCTTAAAAGAAGATTTGGCAGAGGAGGGAGCGAACTGACTTTTCCTGTACCTGCAATCATTAGCAAAGTGTCCTTTGCCCTGACAGTTGTAGCAGATAGCAGTAGCCTTATCAACAGGGTCTGATTTAGGCTTGTCAGTAATAGTAAGATGTTTCTTTTTATGGAAGTTTCCCTTTTTGGCAAACTTCTTGAAAGATCTAGTTAATAAAGCAAGAGATTCATTGAATTCAGGATCTTCTGACATGTCAGAGTCAGAGGATTCTAATTCAGTAATAGTTACTGAAGAAGGAGTGGCAACAGTGGGAACTGAATCAGAGACCAATGCAACAGAGTTTCTTTTGGTATCTTTAGAATCTCTTATGAGAATCTTTTTCAGTTTCTTCTATTGTTCACGATTAAGAGGAATACCGTACAACTCACTTAGTGTGAGTGTCTTTATGTCCTTTGACATAGTTAAGCAGGAGGTGTAGATTTCCCAATGTTCAGGAAGAGCTTCCATGAACTTGGTAACCACCTCAGAGTTAGAGTAGGTAGTACCGATAGTCTTCAGATCAATCAGAAGACAATTGAATCTCTGATGTAGTTGGGAGAGAGTTTCATCCTTCTGATGAATAAAGCTTTCATACTGACGAACCAAGAAAATCTTTCTTGATTCCATGAGAACAGCAGTACCTTCATATTGAACACAGAGAGTGTCCCATATTTCTTTAGCAGATCGAAGGTGGCAGACAGAATGGAATACATCATCAGGAAGTGACATGGCAATGAGAGACCTAGCCTTAGTGTCAATATTGACCAGGCGTCTGTCTTCGTCATTCCAGTCAATCACAGGCTTTACCAGCTCCCTTTCAGGTATGGCTGGTTGGCCAGCTGCAGCAGGAATGGGGTGGACGGTTTGTGTAGGCACATGTGGTCCATTTTCCAGAAAGTATGGAATCTGGGGATCAGAACCAGAAAGGAAAAGTTCCATCCTGGTTTTCCAAAGAGAGAAGTTGTCTTTGTTAAACCTAGGAGGCTTTCCAGCAGAGTCGGTATCAAAGTAGTTATCCTTAGCTTGAAGAGCCATGGATTAGGAGAGAGGATCACAAGATTTTTCTAAGAGAAGAAAATGAGAGGTTGTATCTGCTCTGATACCACTTGTTGGTCCCAATAAGGTGACCTTCAAGCAAGGATAGTGTTTGCGATTATAGAAGGGGGGGGGTTGAATATAATCACACAAATTTTCACTTTTAAATTCTTGTTGTATTAACAAAATGAATTTACAGATTGTTGCGGAAATAGAAAAGACAATAAGTCTAAACTAAACAATCTAAGTTCTTTCACTATGCACTAAAGTGAGAAGATGGAGAAAAGAAAGAAGATAGAGGGAATAAAGAAAGAAAGGATTAGGGTATTTTAGGTTGAAGAAGAAGTATGGAGAACATCTCTTCAAGTCCTATTTATACCCAATGCATTAAATGCATGCAGACTCACTTTTGTGTACGTGTCACAATGTAAGTGGTCCTTTGTACTATTTACTATAAACAATTACTCTTAGCATGGTGTGCAAAAGAGGAAGTGTGTAAACAGTTGCCTTGAGGTCTGATAAGTACGGAGGGAACAGTAAAGAGACTGTCCTTATGTACTTTTGTGTCAGTAAAGGCGGATAATCCTTTTGTGCATTAGACTAAGACATTACACTAATCCTTCAGGATCAGGATACTGATCAGTGAATAGAGTCCTGAAACTGATGTTGTTCAGGGTCACTTGTATCCTGATGAATCTTCAGGATGTCATACGATATTGAGCAGCCTGCTATCATTGAGTTCCGTCTTCAGATCACGAGCATGCTGTTCCTGTCATCAGCCAATTCTTCGATGTCGCTGATGGTTCTTTGAGTATGATCTTGATGTCTTCAGGAGGTCTTCACTTCAGTGGACAGGATCAGTAGACTGCAGAACAGACTCGTTCGTCTCCTGATCCTGATCCTGATTACTATAAAAATAAGTTACAGCATAAGTAACATGGAATAACACTGAACAGACTCAGTGATAATTCCTCAAGCTATAACAGAAGTAAAAACCTATTCACTAAGTAAAGATTCAGGATCATTATCATTTCATCAGGTCTTAGGAGAGCTGGATCAACAAGGCAAGAATTCTCTCGTTTCAAAGCAAGGCAAGAATTCTCTCGTTTTCACCAAGAACACCAAGAACACACACTAACCTTCTTCACCAAGAATCAACGTAAGTGTGTTAATTTATCTTTTTCTTTCCACATTCTGTGTTGATTTTTTTATCTATAACAACTCTAAATGAAATAAACATTTTTCATTAACCAAGATCACTCCGTTTGATCTTGGCAAAAACCCTAAATCTTCAAGGTTTATGTTAAAACTGTTTATATAGTTCTTCTTATTTCTTTTAAGAACAACTACCAAAACTACTATTTTGATATCTTTCATCAAAATAGAAGTTATCTTTACTACCAAAAACACATTCTTTTTGTGATTTTTTTGGTCTATAATCCACTCCTTAGTAAAAGGACTTCACCATTTTACCTTGAACAAATTCTAACAAATGGTCATCGTAAAATGAAGAAACGCTACATATTATGGATATCTTAATCATCCATTTGTGTTTGTCTTTTATTTTATTTTGTTACAGAATGGCTTCTGCTTCAAGCGTCTCCCTTGACACACAACTCAACAATGAAGCAATCACCATCCTCACTGCTGCTGGAAGACTTCCTATCGTGCTGGATCAGTACGAAATCTAATGGAAGCCAAACATCCACTTAGGGCTCTTTGATCTTCCTAAGGGCAAAGAGTACCTCCAGCCGGCGAAGGAATTCATGCTTTCTTGTCCTCTGAAGAAAGCATTTACTATAAACCCGAAGCAATCTATGAAGTTGCTCCTGCAGTTATGGTCCACTACTATGATCGCTTAGGAAACAAACTCCAAGGGCGAACTGCAGGATGTCATCAAATTTTAACTTGATGATGAGATTGTTACCTTTGGCATTGGCACCCTCCGAATGGTCCTGGACATCAACGCTAAAGTCAAGTATTCTACTCCTCCATCCAAAATGAACTGGTGCAATTCCTGGATAACATTGGCTCCAGATGGCCAGAAAAGGATAGAGTTATCAACAAAAACTCCTCCACCGTCAAGAAGACTGGCCTTAGTGCTACTTACTACTACATCGGAACCATCTTCGGTCAATGCCTAACAGGGAAGATTGGAAGCACCGAACAGTTCCCTACTACCACCCAGCAGATGATCTTCTCTACCATCCAAAACAGGAAATTTGACTATGTCAGACACATATGGGACCACATGGTGGGCATGATCAAGGACACTACGCGAATTGTCAACATTCTATATATTCACTTCTTCTCTGCCATCCCGGAGCTGCACCTTCAGGCAAGGTATCCCACTAAAGGGGACTTCACCAACTACACCATCGAGCTAAAGGTACTTGATCAAGTACCCCCTAAGCCTGATGATGTCCCTCTCTCTGCAGTCCTGGTGCTCCCTAAGGAAAAGGACACAGGATCCCAAGACAGGCCCGTGCCTTCTTCATGTATGTCTTCTTTCATCTCATCCAAAACCCCTTCTTCTTCTTCACATGCTATGTTAGTAGCTAACCCATTACTGACTTTCCCAGCTGCAAAAACTTAATCGCTCCTGAAGCAACCCCCTCCCTCTAGATCCTCACCAACTCCTCCTCGTCCCCAAAAGCGCGCCAAGACCAACGGGCAAAAGAAACAAAAGGAAGCTCCTACTGGTAAGAAATACTACCTTACCCTTCCTAAGATGTTTAATAAATCCTCTCCTTTATCTTAATCTTCTAAATCTTCAGGTGGAGCACCCAATCCCACCATTACTACTGAACCTGAGGTTGTTCTCCTCGAACACTCAAATAATGAGGGTGGCAATCAATTGGATGCCATCCATACCTCAGGTAATAAATCTAAGCACTTTATTACTCATTCTTCTTCTACGAAAGCTACTGAGACCTCTAGTGCTCACTTAGATAACTTTGTTCCTACAGGTTCAGTTTTGGGACAATCTTCAAGCCAAGCTCAAGACCATCAACGTCTAGATGAAGACACATTGACATTAGATGAGTTTCACATAACCGACACTGAGAAGTAGCTCAGTGAGTCCGAGCTTAGAAGGACTTCTGCTAAAAAGTCCCTCCAGGACGCCCGTGCTGCTCTACAGCATAAGGTGGATACTACTGCAGCACGCCATCAGCAGCTAGAGAATCAGCTTGCTGCTGCTGCCAAGGCTGCAGCCACTGCAGCTGAGGCTAAAGCTGTTGCTGCCACTGCCACTGCTGCGGCCACCCCCAAAACAGGCGTCTACATCAACATTCCCTCCCTGGACTCCCTCCAGGAGAAGGTGAACAACATGGCCTCCTCCTCCTCACACCTTTCAGAGTCCCTTCAGGATCTGAAGGTGACCGCACTACCGGCCATCTCTTCTACAATCTCCTCAGGCACCTCCTCTCTCAACTCCTTTCAACAGGAGGTGGTGAGGAGACTTGATGCATAAGAACAAGGGCTGGCGGCCCTCGGGGAGAAAGTCACGGAGCTGGCTAACTCCGTCTCCCTCCTCTCCACTACTGCTCCTCCTCTTCCAAGCTTCTCCACCAACGATTGAGTACTTCTTGAGTCTCTGGTCGCTGCCACCATCTCTAGTGCCACCATGCAAGCCAACATGGCATCTCTCCTTCAGCGGTGTGTTTCAACAAATGCACTTCGAAGGCATGCATCTGTTGAGGGGGAGAGACACCATCAACCGCCACCACATCAACCAACTGCAGATCATTCAGCCTATTCCCCCTTACAAATTGGGGAATAGGGGAAGATGAAGAGGAGGGAACCAAAAACGACGATGGACGCATTGGGATCCACAAGAATCTTTTCGAAGCCGAAAAAATCATCCTCTTCAACAACTTCGTCGTCATCGTCCATCTCCGGTGCTACTGAAAACGTCTCATTAGAAGCTACTCCTCAGGGGGAGAACCCTGAAACAGGTACGTCTCAAACCCTTCTCCATTCATCCTTTGATTCTGATACCTTACCTATCTCCACTCTATTTGCTAATCCTAAACCAACTCCTCAACCTGAAACCATAACACTGTCAGATACTTCATCTGACTCTTCACCTCCAAACAACCTTCAAATTATCCTATACCAACTCCTCAACGCCCAACTCAAAACCCATCTCCTGAACCATAAACCAACCAAGATGTTAACTTTGGTTCTGTTACTGGTGACATCATTCACCTAATGTAGAATAGTGTTTCAGCAGACACCAAGGCTGAAGTTAGCAGGATGAACTTCTCTGTCACCCCTCTTAACCCTGAAGCCATCCCTCTAATTTCCTTTAACCCTTCAACTTCTCAAACCTTCACTTCCCAACCAAACCTAAACCAAGCTGGTCCTTCAAACCCAAACCCCATTGATATATCCTCTGATGAGGAATTTTCTTTTGATGACTTCTCTACTCCTCCATCTTCTCCTAGATCCCCTCTTTCAAATTCACCTAGATCCAAAGGTAAAAATTACCCTGACACTTCTACTAATATTGACAGGGATGGGTGCATTAAGGAGGTGATAGAGCGACTCGAGAGTACAAGAGTAAAAATTCCTCTTCGTACCTCTTGGGACTCCGAGTTCGCCTATCTCTCGCAAGAGGAGTACCTCGAATCAATAAAGGCTCAAGAGGAGCTAGAGAGAAGTAAGAGAGAAGCCTTTCTCTCAACTCAAGCTACAAAGAAGCTTGCTTTTGACTTCGTCCAGGAGGATGAAGAAATAAGTGCAGACCCCTTACTTGCATAGAAGGTTGCCCTGAAAGTCTTCAACAGGAGGACTGAAGAACAAGTTGAAGAGGATTCGGAAGAAAGAAAATGGTGCAGAGACCGACTTCATCTAAGGAAGCACGGTGCTCAGATTTCAGGAGTCTCTCTCAACAAGAAAAGAGATAAGAGAGGACATCCTGGAAAAAAATTCATCACCATCAGGAGATCAGGGGTAAAAGACATCCAACACACTCTAGACAAGTGGGACAGATTACAGATACAACTTCACAGAGTGGAATGAAATCATCAGTGGACTCATTGCCAGAATCAAAAGAACCACTGAAATCCCTTACTTCATGCTCCAACCTCCTTCTAACTTGCCTAAGCCTCCTGTAAGACGATTAGGTGGTGCCTCAACAAGGAGATACACTCCTTGTCTTCCAACATCGGGATCTTTCATTCCTCCAACAGACTTGTCAATGCTTGATGTAGAACCCATGTGTTGAGAAGAGTCAGAATCAACTATCTTTTAAATGCTTTCTAGCTTAGTTTCCTTATTCCGTAAACAATCTTATTTTGTGTAAGCCCTTGTTTGAGGTTTAGAACCTCGAGGGCCTTTGTTGACAACCTTTGTAACTTCCTTTCTCCTATAAAAGGAAAAGGATGTCCTAGGGTTTTGTGTTGGAATCATTCATACTAAATTGGGCAAAAATACTCCATTATTGTGTTATTTAAAAGCTTCATTGATTTCATCCCTTTCTTAGAGGATTTCCATCCATTTCTATTGTATTTCATTGTTTTTAGGGACAACAATTGGTATCAGAGCCAATCTTGTTGATTCCTTGGCTTTGCTTGTGATTTTTGGTTGATTTTCAAAAGGTTTTGAGTTTTGAGTTTTTTTAAAAATTTTCGGGTTTTTCAATCTAAAAGGTATCTTTAAAGATTCAAATTAAGTGTTAAGTGATTCCCCATAGTTTTATAAGTGTTTTCTTACAAATTGGGGATCAAAACACTGATTTTTAAGAGGTTTTGAGTGGGTTTTAAGAGTTTTTCGGAACTTTCTGCACTGGTTTTCCGCATCGGAAAACAAGAGCTGAATTATCAGCTCAACTTTTCCGAGTCGGAAATTGTGCATTTCCCGAATCGGAGATCACTCCTTTTCCGAATCGGAAAACTCAGTTTTCCGAATCGGAGAACGAGTCTTTGACTAGGGGTCTTGCTTCTGAGACTTCTCTTTTTCCGAACCCATTTTCCGCATCCAAGGTTTTCCGAATCGGAAAAGTATATTTTCCGAATCGGAAAAGCCTCTTTTCCGCATCCTGATATTTGAGCCAAATCCGAATCGGAAAACACCTGTTTCCAAGTCGGATTTCGCCTCTTTGAGCCGAAACTCTTGCCGTTTCGTTTCTCAAATTCGACACTAAGCTTGCTTTCAAAATCTTTTACTTCTTCCAAGCCTTCTGTGTCCCGAGGCGCTCGAAACATCAGCTTTTTCAAAACCTTTCTGTGTTCAAGCCAAGTGAATCTTACAAGGAGGTCTCTTTATTTTCTCAGAAATGTCGAAGGAAATCCTGGGGATCGGTTCCGAAACTCGCCCTCCTGTACTGGTGATGGGCGAGTACCAGCAATGGAAGCGCCGGATGATACACTTCCTAGACATGCTCGACGGTAATCTCATGAAGTCAATCCGCGAAGGCCCAATCCGACCAACTGTCACGGTTGCTGCTGTTCCCAAAACAGATACATGTCCCGAACTACCTTCGTATGTTGTTGAAAAGCCAGTTGAAATGTTCAACCCTGAACAAAGAGCCCGGCACCTCGTCGACAAGCGTGCACTGACCCTTCTGATCATGGCTCTTCCCAATGATATGTACGCAAGGGTGGATAGTCTGACAAACGCACGAGACGTTTGGTTAGAAATAGAGCAGCAGATGCAAGGAGGTGACACCGCCCTCGAGAGTCAAAAGGAAAGTGCCTTAAACGCTTACGAAGGTTCAAAGCCAGGGAAACCGAATCCCTCACCGAGTCCTATCAACGACTGAACGCCTTCGTAAATGATCTACGAAGGCTCGGGATAGAGAAGTCAAAGTACGAGGTGAATGTTAAGTTCCTGAAGAACCTGACATCAGCATGGCAGAATCTGGCGATCAACTTGCAGCTGAGCCGAAATCTGGGGATCATGGGTCTACACGACCTTTTTAGCATGATGGTTCAGCATGAGGAATTCATCACGGGAGGCAAGTTCAAAAATGCTGTTGACCCTCTGGCACTCGCAGCAGTACCATGTGGAGGATCAAACTCAGCTCCCTTCCAGCATCAACAGTACAACAACTCATCTCCTCAACAGTACAACCAGTCACCACCTCAGCACTATCAGGAGAACTACAACCAGGAGGTCAACGGGAGCTATGGTTCAAACTACCCAGAGTTCAACTCGAACTACAGTCCAAGCTATCAACATCCAGATGATCCGCTGATTATCTCAATCTCTGATGATGAACTCTTCCATGTGAATGAGTCTCTTGCCCTCATCTCTAATAGCGTACAGAAGCTGAATTCCAAATGTGGATACAGCAGACCCAGGGGATCTGGATATCCCAGTGGAGGAAGGATGGGGCAAGGCCGAGGTGGACACTACCAGCAAGAACGAGTTCAGTTTGGGAATCAAGGAAGAGGAGGATACCCGCAAGGGGACAGATATCAAAATCAGCATCCAGGAAGGTACCGTGGTGATCAAGGCCAGTATAGGGAAGCTCGAGGAAACTACAGAGATAACACGTACCTGGACTATCAGGGAGGCTCTGGAGATCAGGGAGACTGGAGAGGACAGGTTTCTCATATCAACTATCGCCAAAACCAGAGAAACTACACTCCAGAGTCGGGATACATTGACCGTCAAGGATTCAGTAGCGGGTACGAAGGTGGTCAAGATGGAAGACGTGAAGATGGCAGATATGGAGGATTCGTAGGTGGTCAAAGTGGTCCGGGATATGGTCAAGAACAGGAGAGGAACTACAGGGAATATGATGGTCAGTCAGCTCATGGTAACAGAAACTATCAAGACGGGAATCATCAGAGTGGTTCATCTAGGCAAGCTCCGAGAGAAGGACATCAACAAGGTCCTGTTGAAATTGGTGATCAAAGGTTGAATGCTCCTCCAGCTCCAGTGAATAGTGGTGGTCCAAACCCAGCCCCTCAAAAGATTGCTAGTGCCACTACATCCTGTTTCAAATGTGGCAAGCTGGGTCACTATGCAAGCAACTGTCCTGTCAGGTTCAAGGACGCTGCATACTTTGAGAAGAAAGCAGCTTTGATGAGGAAGAAAGAGAAGGGAGTTGCTCTGCTAGTGGATGAGGAAAACTGGGTATGTGAGGAAGAAAGCTCAGACGAGGAAGATCATCTTGTTGGGGGTCCGTGTTTGATGGCAGACTTCGAAGGACCTGAAGCTGTTGGCCCCAGCACATATCGAGACCTCGACGCTTCTGAGGTATCCACTATTCCTGACTTAACTGATGATGTGACAATGTTAGAATCTAGAATTTGTGAACTTGAGAGATGTCTCCAATCGGAACGATCTCTCGTCACGAAATTTAGAATCGACAGTGCCATATACAAAAGTTCTCTTGAGGACTTGACTATAGTGTACAATCGTGAGACTCTTGAGTCTAGCGTCAGAGAGTCCAATTTATCCAACAAACTCAGTTGTCTTCAGAAAACCCATGAGGAACTTAACAGTGACCATGGTGAGCTCCAACTAAAATTTCAGTTGCTTTCAGAAGAAAGAACTAGACTGTTTTCAAAAATTCAAGAGCTTGAAGATAACAACTTTAAAAGAGGACAATCTGAGCAGACCTTGAGCATTCTCACGCAGCATGCCAACAAAAATCCTTTCTATAAAGCCAGACCCGGACTTGGACTGTCTGAGAACCATGTTTTAGAAAAAGCACCTTCTCATCTATACAACTTTGAGGAAATGGCCGCCTCCAAACCCAAACCTGCCTTTATAGGAGGACACGTGACCGAAGAATTTATTAGGCAGACCGTCACTTACACGGAAGTTATTAATGGTGAAACCATTACCAGAACCATAAGTCCGTCCAATAGTTCTTCGAGTAGTCCACCCTCAAGTCCCGCTCCCAATAAACCTATATTTGTCCCAGCCAGTGATCCTACAAATACTAAGTCCACATGGGAAGGCATCAAGGCTAGGACCCCTAGGGTAGCTATGCCTCCCATCAACTATTCAGACCTTAACACTAGTTATGACACTAGGGAGATGGATTTTTCAGAAGAGACCTTAGTTATCCCACCAGAGGATGTTTCCGCAACTAAGAGTCCCGACCTAGTCGAACTAGAGAAGGAAATGTTTGGACTTAGATTGAAAGCCATGGATCTGGACGCATGTCAACATCAGATACTGAATCTGAAAGTGATTATTTCTGAAAAAGACACCTTGGTTCACGCTTTGAAGAAAGACTTGATCGAGGCAAATGCCGAGAGACTTAGAATGTCTTCAAAGTGTGAGACCGCAGCCTCAACCTTTACTGATTTTCAACTCAAGGTTGCGGATCTTAAGGCACGATATGTTCTCCTAAATATTCATTCAGAAATTGCAAGAGAACTTGATCATGATGAAAAGATCAATTATCGTGTGGCCTTAACCAACCAACGTGTGTCAAATTCCATCTTAAAAAGAAAAGTCATGTACTTTGAAAACCTTTCAGACTCAGTTGATGATAGGACTACTCCACTCCTCAACCAACCGATAGTTCACTCCCAAACCAAATCTGTTACGGAACTAGATGACTATTATACCTTACTGTCAGATGATGATGAACCCCTCAACTCACACCATAGGATAACCGAACCAAAGACTATCCATGATCCTAACGTTGAGTACGATCTGAAGGTGTTCTTAGATGAAGGTGATGATCCTTCAGGCTTTATCCCAAAAAGGCCAAAATCTGTTTTTGTAAAACCTGAGAAGTCTGTTGAGTCACGAGCTCCTGTTTCTGAGAACAGTAACCCTAAGGGTGAAAAATGTGTTGGTACTGACAATGGGAAGTCAGTTAAGCCTCACGCACCCAAAGGACTCCAGAAAAAGCATTCAAAGTCTAACGATGCTCGAAACTCAGCTAAACCCATTAAAAGCCTTGACCTTAATTCAAGCAGCTTTGAAGTGGGTGAGACCTCTCGGTTAAAACCAAAGCAACCTTTCTCTTCCACAAAACCTAAATTTTCAAAAACATCTTCTGGAAAGGGTGGCAACTCTTCTCCTATTAAACCATCATCTAACTCACACCATGCTCGTAATGCAGATGGGAGGAAGAAGGATGGTGGACAGGAAGTGAAGCCACCGAGGAAGGATCACCGAGGAAGACCCAACTCTTTTCAAGCTTTCCCTAAGCAGCATAGTCCTAACCGTGCGGGTCTTGGCTATGCTCCACCTAGTGTAGGAATTAATTCAAACATGTCTGTAAAACGTAATCGACATTTAACTCATGCTTTTAATTCTCTGCGTAATGACATGTGCTTTATGTTTGACAATTTTCTGCGCTATGGTGTTTATGATTCCTTTAATGCTGATGTGCCTAAAATCAAATCTCGAAAGAGAAGAGGAGAAAAAGAGGAAAGGGGAAACCTTCCTCGTCAGTGCAGTCCCCTAAGCCTAAGGAGAAATCCGAAAAGGAGACTGCATCGACCAATTCAATTGTTTCTGACCCTAAGGAACCCATTTGGCAATGGGTCCCTAAACAAGCCTAATTGTTTTGCAGATCAGTCATGTGTGGTACTTTGACTCGGGGGCTCACACACACATGACTGGGCAGCGGTCCTTCATCTTCGACTACGTTGAGAAGTTTGAAGGATACATAAAGACTGCCGACAGAACGCCGTTGCCGATATTAGGGTCGGGAAAAATCACCAATGGAAAGTACATCATCAAGGGTGTACGTTATGTGGAGGGATTGGGGTACAACATGTTTAGCTCCAGCCAGTTCTGTGATAACGGATACTGGGTGAAGACCTTTCAGTACGGAAGTGACGTGAACGATGAAGACAACAATGCTATTCTCTCCGCCAGGCGAAATGGCAATCTCTACACAACCGTCTTCCGTTCAATCCCTCAAACACACCCCCAGTTTGAAGCTAACCCGAAGAATGCGATCTGTCTGCTCTCAAAAGCATCAAAAGGGGACAGTTGGTTATGGCACCGCAGACTATGCCATCAGAACTTCAAAGATATGAACAAACTGGTTTCTAAGGGATTAGTCAGGGGACTACCTGAGCTTCGCCTTTCCAAGGACACTCTCTGTCCTGCGTGCGAACAAGGAAAGATGACTAGAAGCTCTCATCCACCGAGAATGGATACGAATTGCCAAAATCCCCTCGACTTAATACACATGGATCTTTGTGGACCTATGAGAGTAGAAAGCCTCGCCAGAAAGAAGTATATGCTGGTTCTCGTAGATGAATTCTCTAGGTTCACTTGGATTGAATTTCTTCGAGACAAATCAGAAGCTGCTGAACGAATCATAGCCTTCATCAAACGCACACAAGTTCTCTTGGGTCGTCGGGTGAGGAAAATACGTAGCGACAACGGTACCGAGTTCCGCAACTCAAAGCTGCAATCATTTCTCGAAGAAGTGGGGATCACTCACAACTTCTCGGCAGTTCGAACACCTCAACAGAATGGGGTCGTAGAAAGGAAGAACCGGACGTTGGTCGAAGCAGCTAGATCCATGATGGCTCACTCTGGAGTTCCTCAACAGTTTTGGGCTGAAGCCGTTTCGACAGCATGCTACACGCAAAACCGGACTCTGATCGTAAAGCGGACTGGTAAAACCGCTTACGAGATGGTCGAACAGCGTAAGCCAAACATTGACTTCTTTAGAGTTTTCGGTTGTAAGTGCTATGTTCTTAATGACCGGGATAATTTGGGTAAGTTTGACCCTAAGTCTGATGAGTCTATCTTCATCGGATACTCACATAACTCTAAGGCTTACCGGGTTTTCAACAAACGGACCCGAACTATCCTGGAAAGCTCAAATGTTGATTTCTCTGAATCTGAAACCTATCTGAATGCCAGTTCTAGTAGTGTGTCTGCTTCTTTCCCTGAATTGTTCCCTTCACCACCGAGCACAGATCCGTCTTCTAACTTTTCTGCTTTAGACTTTTTAGATCTCGCGGAATACGATCTGCACACTCTAACGAGTCCAATCGTAGTTCCCGCTCCAACAGGTTCGACCACAACCACAGTGTCATCTGATGCCTTCATCACGGAGCCCTCCTCCAGCACTTCAACTCACTCCGTGACACCTGAGTCCGTGGCTCCCCCATCTGACGTTTCATCCGCAGCTTCACCGGCATCTGATCAAGAACAGACTCCACACCCTGTTCTTGATCCAATTCCAGAAGAAGCTCCACTACCTTCCCCGAGCACAGCCCAACGATCATATGCTCAGGTAGTTAGAGAGCCCCGGTTAGAGGCTGCCCCACGGATCACCCAAGCTGAAGGCTCATCAAGTGGGAACCTAGAAGAGATCTTTGCCGTGCAAGATGAGAACGACGCCACAAACAACCGACAGGCTTATGTCACTCACCCTCACACTCGAAGGTGGACAAAAGATCATCCCCCCTCCCAGATCATCGGGAGTCCCTCACAACCTGTAAACACTAGATCTGCAAAGCACACTGAAAATCTGATCCTTTTCGGTGGATTCTTGAGCGATTTTGAACCATCTGATGTTTGGCAAGCTCTCACCGATCCCGACTGGGTGATCGCCATGCAAGATGAGCTGGCCGAATTCGAGAGAAACAAGGTTTGGCGCTTGGTAGAACGACCATGGGGAAAGACAATCATTGGTCTCAAATGGATACTCCGGAACAAAACCGACGAGAATAATCTCATTATCCGGAACAAAGCTCGCCTGGTCGCCAAGGGTTATCGCCAACAAGAGGGTATCGACTATGATGAGACATACGCGCCCGTAGCCCGAATCGAAGCAATCCGAATCTTCCTTGCCTATGCTGCACACAAAAACATGACAGTCTATCAGATGGACGTCAAGTGTGCCTTCCTGAATGGAGTCCTTCAAGAAGAAGTGTATGTTGAGCAACCGGAAGGGTTCGTCGATTCTCGATTCCCAAATCACGTCTATGTTTTGGACAAGGCGCTGTATGGTCTCAAGCAAGCTCCGAGAGCCTGGTACGAAACTCTCACTGACTACTTAATCGGAGTTGGCTACAAGAAAGGTACTATCGATCCCACTTTGTTTCTCAGGAAGTCAGGTACAGATTTAATTATTGTTCAGATATACGTGGATGACATTATCTTTGCGTCTACGAAGCCTGAGATGTGCCAAGAGTTTGAGAACACCATGAAATCCCAATTCAAAATGAGCATGATGGGCGAGTTGACGTTCTTCTTAGGACTTCAAGTTCGACAACGCCCTGATGGCATTTTTATAAATCAAGCCAAGTATGTTCAAGATCTTTTAAAACGATTTGATTTCGGTGGCTCAAACTCCGCGGCAACACCAATGCCCAAAAATTTTCAACTCTCTGCTGATACTTCTGGTAAACCGGTTGACCAGAAAACTTATCGGGCAATCATTGGTTCCCTCTTATATCTCACGTCTAGTAGACCCGATATCGTCTTTTCCACGGGTGTCTGCGCTCGTTTTCAGTGTGACCCACGGGATTCACATCTGTCTGCAGTCAAGAGAATCCTTAGGTATCTGAAGGGCACACCGGATTTTGGCCTTTGGTACCCAAAGGATTCTGGCTTTGAACTAATTGCATATACAGACTCAGACCATGCAGGTTGTAAGCTAAACAGGAAAAGCACTTCTGGTGCTTGTCAATTTCTCGGGGACAAGTTGGTCAGTTGGTCATCCCGGAAGCAGACTTGCGTCTCTCTATCCACCGCGGAGGCAGAATATGTAGCCGCCGCCTGTTGCTGCTCGCAAGTTCTGTGGATGAAAACCCAACTAGCTGACTTTGGATACACCATGCATCGAATTCCCATCTACTGCGACTCCAAAAGTGCAATACAGATCACGGCAAATCCGGTTCAACATTCTCGGACGAAGCATATCGACATTCGATATCATTTCATCAAAGATCACGTCGAGAAAGGTAACATTGAACTATACTTTGTTGAGAGTGACTATCAGCTTGCTGATTTGTTCACCAAGCCGTTTGACGAGAAGCGTCACTTTTTCCTCCTAAGCAAGTTAGGAATGCTAGACCTCCCTGCCTGAGGTCTAGGGGGAGTCGGGAGTTCTTATTTTATATGCATGTGTGTAGGGGGAGTCTGTAGGAATTTTATAAATGTTGCATGAATCAAGGGGGAGTTCTAAGTCCTGTATATACTATTTGGTGTGCTCACTAACGTTCTCGGATCCACATCACTTTGGATACCACTTTATATTCTATCTTGTAGGTGTGGTCCCTCACAACGACTTCTGGTTACTTCAGACCAGGACTCGCTCTAAACCCAGTGAGACGTACCAGGTAAGTCTCCTTTCTCGGAAGTCGAGGGCTGAACTTGTAACTTTTTGTGAACTTGAAAGTTCAGGGGGCGGTAGAGTACATGTCTTGAACTTACAAGTTCGGGGACTAACTTTGCCACTTTCTGCTTCTTAAAGTTCAGGGACTCGTTTTGCAAATGTTGTGAAACTTGTAGTCCAGGGTCTGTTTTGAAAATTTTCAAAAATACAAGTTCAGGGACTTGTTTGTAAGTTTACTCAAACTTCAAGTCCAGGGGTGGTTTTTGCCAAATGGTGAAAGTCGGGTTAAGAGAGCCAAAAGGAGAGCCAAACACAGTGTTTTGACCCAAACACAGTGTAAGTCGGTAAAAATATAAATACCTGACTTTAAGGTATCTTTTTCACAATTTCAAAAATCTTCAAGTTTTCTCTGAAATTTCTCACCCGAACCACTTCGCGCTCGATTTCGAACATCGCTCGTTGTTGCTCCGATCGTCGATATCTTTACATATTCGGATTCCTGGTAAGTAAACGATCAACCCTTATATAGTTTTAACATCTAAATCATACGTTTTAATGTCTGGATCGAAGCCTAAAAATTTTAAAACTTACCCGAAACCCAAACTTCTTGGAATGGGATTTCGGGACGTTAAAACGATCCTTTGTTGCTTAGAATGTTGTTATAAACTAGTTTAGGATGAATGTTGATAGTTTAGGGCTTTAGATCGACGGTTTTTGAGCGGTTTCTAAGTGGAAAATATGAACAGTCGCGGTTTTCCGACTCGGAAAACTTGAGTATTCAAGTTTTCCGAATCGGAAAACTTGAATGTTCAAGTTTTCCGCATCGGAAAACGATAAGTCTCCTTGTGTGTTTTCCGATTCGGAAAACATGGTTTTCCGAATCGGACTTGGTCTCGGTTTTCAAATGCTTCTTTTCCGACTCGGAAAACGTGGAACTACCCTTATGGGTTTCCAAGGTTTTCCGACTCGTTCGAGAGACCAAGTTTTGCCAAATTTTTCTAAAGTGTTGACATTTTCCGAATCGGAAAACCATGTTTTCCGACTCGGAAAACCTACTTGTTCTCTCTCTGAGTGTGGGAGTTTCCCGATTCGGAAAATAGCCTTTTCCGAATCGGAAAACTTGTCAGTTTATCTTTGTGCTTTATTTACCAAGTGTTGAGTTATCCGACTCGGAAAATACTCTTTTCCGAATCGGAAAACTCCCCTCGTGTACTTTGCTCGTTTTCCGACTCGGAAAACCCGAAAAACTCATTCTTGGGTTTTCGAGTTTTTCCGACTCGCGCTTAGTCGAGGGTATAGTCTTTTCACGTTGTATCATTTCTAACACTTGATGTTTTACAGAAATGGCTGATCAACAACCGATTGCTCCTACTTCACCCGTCGGCAACGCTGCGGACCTCGCACTGATCAACCCGGCAGACATCGTTGCGATCCACCAGAACAACCAGTTCGTTAACCTGGCGAACTTCACTGTCCAAGATGACGTTGTACTCGAGATTCTCCGAGCTCACCCCCTGGCATACGCGATGCAAGCCACTGCTGATGTCCCGATGATTTATATGCAGCAGTTCTGGCACACTTCCCGTGTTGAGAACCGGGACGGAGTTCAGGCCATCGTCGGCCGAGTGGACCAGACTGATCTGGTCCTCACGATGGAGGATCTTCGCAGAATCCTTCGTCTGCCGGCTGCTACTTCGGAGGCACCATTTGACCCTCTCGTGTCGGGATCTGAACTGTTCAGCGAAGTACTCGCTGTCGGAGTTCACTACACTGAGAACAACAGACCGAGAGGAATCTCCCAGATCTCTCAGGGAATGCTGCCCCCAATCTGGTATTCATTCTTCAACATACTCAACCGGACGATCTCCTCAAAGACCCATGGCGTGGACAAAGCATCCACACAGTTCTGGCATATCTTTCATGCGGTCGCCTACGGAAGGCGGATCGACTTTGCTCAGCAAATCTGGGCGGACATCATCGGTGATGTCAGAGCTGGGCCCGGACGCACAAAGCACACATCCATCCCGTGGATGCGCTTTTTCAGTCTGGTCATCCGAGATCACATGAACCAGAACCGAGCTGTCCGACGCAGAGCAAACCATCTCCGTTTTGAAAGTCAGCAGATCGGACGAGCCAACAAGAAGAATCTGAAGTCAGGACAGGTAGAGATGCCCATACCAGATAACGTGCTGAACTTGGCAGACCGTAGGTCAATGAGCGTTAGGATGTACCGAATTTCCATAGGCCTAGAAGACACGTCTACGGACTCCTCAGAACCGGGGAGCCCTGCCCAAGACGTGCGACCCGTCCTTACTAGATGCCGTGCCTCTGGTACGGCGGGCCAGAGCTCCAGTGGGGGAGCCTCTGGCTCGGGAGTGATGAGAGTCGACGTAAGGGGAGGAGAGGGTAGAATAGTCGGTACGTCTGCCACACCGCACACCTCCAGAGCCGGTGCATATCAAACCATGATCCAAAACCGTGCCACTCGTGCTCGCACTCCTACAGTTGTAGAGGAGTCTACTGATGCCGTCCGCTTGCGCGAGTACACAAGCCACTTCAGAGTAAAGCAGTACATGGGCACCCTTCAGCAGTCTCCGGTTCACTCGTCATCGGAAGGGCACCAATCACCGACGCCGCCGCAACAACCTACTGGGGAGGACGTGGAAGCTTCCCCACAAGAACAAGCACATGTTCCTCCACCACCTCACTCGGCGGCCGTCACTTCTCAGGGAGGCGAACCCTCAGGCGAACCATCAGGTGATGACTCCGACGGTCACGAGTCCTCAGAGCACACTCCTACCGACCGTCGTGAGCCCGATGACGAGGCAACAGAGTCAGAACGAGTAGACTACGGATCGGATTCCGAATTTCAGCTTTCAGAACCACCAAAGGGCGGGAAGACCCAAGTGATCGATTTGGATGAAGCCACCTCTTCCTTCAACGACGACGAATTTCAGGAGATCCCACTCTTATCGCGGATCTGGCGTCGGATGACCGTACTGTTGGTCAGGAGGAAGAAGGTGAGGCCGAGGTAGCTACCGGCTGGGGTAGAGAAGACAGCGAAGAGGAAGAAGAGAGAGAGAGGGGAGAAAAGGAGAGAGAGAGCAGAGAAAAAGAGACCGAAGACGTAGAGGTCCAGTTGAGCGAGCCTTGGGCTCAGTTAGAGGAGGCGGAAGTAGAAGAAGAGCCACATAGGTTAGATTTGGATATCCCTTCTACCCAGAGTCAAACCCCCACAGAGGCAACCCTCATTCAGACCGGTCACCTAGTGACGTCAGGTCAAGACGCTGGCAGCCAACCAGCGCATTTGCACGCCCAAACCAGCCACTCGGCCATCTCTCAACAGATGGTCGTTTCACATTCTCACGGGGAATTAGCTCAACTTCCACCGGCCACTCAATCGGAGTCTGCCGGTGTTGAAATGAGAGAGGCTCTGCCCCACCTCTCGACGTCTTTCAGAGCACCAGTAGTCCTAGAGCCACTCGTAGACACCTTCAGGGTTGTTCATTTGTCTAGGACACTTGTGGATGCTTCATCTGCCCGCCCAAGTGGCGAGGCCGGAACGGGGAGAGTTGGTGCGTCATTGGACGCCCTTCGAGGATCCACCGGAAGCCCCGACACCGTCAGCATTATACCAGCGGTGACATCGGGCCGAGAGAGTACCTCTTTAGGACTCTTCTCGTCAACTGGAGCCCAAGTGGCACCAGGTTTAGTTCTTCCGGGACCGGGTCCGACAGACTCGAGCAAAGTCTATAAAGATGCTCACGCAACACCGGGGCTTTTGAGCCTGACGGATTCGGGCGGAATCCCTAAAACCGCCCCTGCAACACCGGGACTTATAGGTCCGACGGATTCGGACGACATCCTTAAAGTCGTCCAAAGCAGGTTATTAGCCGTGGAGCAAGCCAATCAGGCTAGGGACGCGCGGGTCGAGGCACTCGAGAAAGCCTTGGCCGAGACGGAGAGGAAGAGACAAGCCGATCTTGAGGCGTCGCGCAAGCTTCAAGAAGACCGGGATGCGGAGCTACACGAGCTCAAGAGGAGGATCAAGGGCAAACATTCTGAAGCTGCCCCATCTACTGAAGCTCCCATTCCTAGGCCATCTGAAGACGTACTCAGGCTCGCTCCTCCGACTTCGGGCGACCTTCCAGCGATTCCAGGCTACGTCACTGAGATGGAGCACTTGATGATGGTCACCTCATACACCACTCAGAATGACCGCCTGTCCGCCCAAGTCCGAGAGCAAGCTGCCCAGATCGAGCTGCTACAACAAAGGATTAGAGAACTGGAGGCCGTGTGTCGGTCCCAGGCTCAGCCTTCGAAGAGGAGGCATGATGATCCTGATGACTCCGCACCAGGTCCTCATGAGGGGGAGGTACAAGCGGCAAAACGGCTTCGCACCGACCCCCAACCTGGTTCCGGCTCCGGTTCATCAGCTCCAGCCACAGGTTCCTCAGCCGCTCCCTCGAGCACCCCCACAGACTTAAATGCCGCCGAAGCTCCCTATGTCAACTCCGATACAGAAGACATTCCAGACATGGGGAGTTGGAGATACGAGAGAATTCCGGAAGGGGAGAAAGTTCAGTTTCCTCAGATGACGGACACTGCCCAGATTGATCCCGTTCTCCCAGAAGCAGCACCGACTGATCCTTCAGAGTTCCAGATTCCGGAAGCAGCCCGGAAGATCTTACGGTCGCTCGCTCAGAGTCTAAGGGTCTATCACAAGGGAGACGACATCGTCAAGGATCCTGACTACGCCAACCTCCTCTCAGCGCTCAAGTTCCCAACTCCAGAAGCCCCACGGACAGTCCACTCTACCGATCCAGAAACCGATGCTCCTACTGTAATCCAGCTCAACTGGAACCACTCCATCATCTTCCGTCCGTTCCTAGAAGAAACGTTCACCCGCATCTACCAGCAAGAAAAGCTGCACGCCTGGTCCCGAAAAGTCTACTTCGGGATCTCTCACATCAGCAACAAGAGACGAAGGACTGCGTACGTGCATCAGCGAATGTGCAACTGGGCCACTCATGGACGCCAGAGGATCAGACGTCGCTTCACCAAGGTAACTGCTATGCGCCCCTACAAACATGGCCATCAGTTGTTCCTGGAGTTTGATGTCCGCATGTACGGCACCGGTGTCCCTCGAGGTGAACTGCAGAACTGGACCTTCACAGAAGCTGACTTAGACCGGGTGCATCTAGAAGACCTTCTCACAATCATCAAGTACCTCCAAGGCCCGATCCTCCGACCAGAATACTACAGAGATGGCACGGAGATTCTGAAGAAATATGTCCGTCATGCAATCTCTCTTGCGAGAGTGTCGGACTACCAGCTCGCCATAGAAAGCCGCCAGCCGAAGGTCAACCTGCTGAGACCAAACCTGCTCGTTCCTGGTATCGATGCCTACATTCCTTACATGCCAACCAGGATACCTGAGCATGGAGTCCTGTACCTGACTCGGAAGAAGAAGGAGCGCAGGTTCATGAGGTTTGGGGAGCTCTCCAGGTTCTGCGACGGGACCCTCCTTTATGTCTACAACGGCATGCAGAGCAGACTGCTGGCGGATCAGATACCTAGTCGGAAGTTCATAGATGGCAAAGGAAAGCTGCTGGAGGCAATGAGGTTGATCGAGAAGAAGCTAAAGGAGCGGATGATGTACAGACGAGCTGAGGCTGCGATGCAGATGAGAGCACGGATCATAGGAGAGTGGGAAGAGTATCTGCAGATGTCCAAGTGGGAGCCTGCTCTGGAGTTACCTCCACCATTCTGACTGCTTCTCAAAGGGGGAGATTGTAGAACCCATGTGTTGAGAAGAGTCAGAATCAACTATCTTTTAAATGCTTTCTAGCTTAGTTTCCTTATTCCGTAAACAATCTTATTTTGTGTAAGCCCTTGTTTGAGGTTTAGAACCTCGAGGGCCTTTGTTGACAACCTTTGTAACTTCCTTTCTCCTATAAAAGGAAAAGGATGTCCTAGGGTTTTGTGTTGGAATCATTCATACTAAATTGGGCAAAAATACTCCATTATTGTGTTATTTAAAAGCTTCATTGATTTCATCCCTTTCTTAGAGGATTTCCATCCATTTCTATTGTATTTCATTGTTTTTAGGGGCAAAAATAAAAAAAAAAAAAAAAAAAAAAAAAAAAAAAAAAAAAAAAAAAAAAAAAAAAAAAAAAAAAAAAAAAAAAAAAAAAAAAATTTCCGAACCGGTGAATAGTGTTTTTCCGAATCGGAAAACCACATTTTCCGAATCGGAATAGTAAAAAAAAAAAAAAAAAAAAAAAAAAAAAAAAAAAAAAAAAAAAAAATTCCGAACCGGTGAATAGTGATTTTCCGAATCGGAAAACCACATTTTCCGAATCGGAATAGTAAAAAAAAAAAAAAAAAAAAAAAAAAAAAAAAAAAAATCCGAATGAATAGTGTTTTCCGATTCGGAATAGTGTTTTCCGAACCGGATGAATAGTAAAAAAAAAAAAAAAAAAAAAAAAAAAAAAAAAAAAAAAAAAAAAAAATTTGAGTGCCTTTTTTTGTTCTCATTTTCCGACTCGGGAAACATGAAATACCCTTTCGGGTTTTCTAGTTTTCCCGACTCGCTCTTGAGACGAGGGTATGCTCAAATTTTGTTAACCTCTTGAACTACCTTGCTGTTCCTATTTTCCGACTCGGGAGACATGAAATACCCTTTCGGGTTTTCGAGTTTCTCGACTCGCCTCTGAGTCAAGGTTATGTTCAATTTTTGTTAACACTTTCCGAACTCCATTTCCGACTCGGGAAACTGTTTGTCCCGACTCGAGTATCATCTTCAGATAAGCCTTCAAGATCATATTCCGCTGCGATCTAGACCCACCCAAATTCGAATACTTGCGATGTTTCAAAACCCCTGCGCTTAAATAGCCACCTTTCTTTCCCAATTGATTCGCAAAGATCACACCAGTCCCGTTTTTAGCCCATATTCAGTTTTCAACCTTGAAAATTGAATTTCTCTCATTTTCCCCACTGCTCCAGATTCTTTGAAGACATGTCAGATTTGTAACGATTTCAGAACGATGGTGATCGGATTCTGCATTTGGTTAGACTACTCAGAAGCCTGACGCTCTGCAACCATTATTCTAGAGTTTTTATTAGATGGAATTATTCCTCGATGGAGTGCGAGTTGAGTTTTTCCTCTGGATGCCAGCTTCGGTGAATGGTACTGTTGTAATGTGCTTAATTCCTATCCATTTCACCGTTGTGGAGGTTCGGTTGCGATCTAGAATTTTGAGTGACGGTCGTCATCCATCTGACTAAGAAGACTCGATCTGGATCTGATTACTTGACACTTTGGAAGATTTCAGGAAATCGACTACCTTTGGAGCAGTAGAGAGATCAAAGCAGAGCATCTCGTTCAGTATCTACTCCCAGTTTCTCATTCCATACGGTGGTTCGGTGATCCAAGCTTCGCTGTTTACCTTGTTGTGAACTTATCAGATTTGGAGCTCTTATTCAACATGCGACCAGAGACAGATCCTTTATTTTTCTTGCTGATCTGCACGGTAACTCACACATGCATCTATCCCTTTGTTTTTCTTGGTGGGAGATCAACATAGTTGGATGAATCAACATGCTCTGGCTCAAGCTGTTGCATTCTGCGGTTATCAGACGTGTCGAGTTATTTACAGGTTGAGCTGTAGCTTGTGCAATCAGTCGCGGTTATTGGAAATCGGATCTGGTCTTTCAGTTGAAACTGGAGATGAAGAGCTACAATCGAGGGGGAGCTTGTAGATCAAGATGTAGCCGAACGCCACTAAGGTTTTCTCATGAAAGCTAGGGGGAGAAGATCAGAGATGCTTCCTTTATAAAACTTTAGGGGGAGATTGTTAGGACTAAATTGTCCTAATTAGAAAGTTTTATTAAGGAAGCTTTGAGAGGGATTAATTAGCTTTTAATTAGTTAATTTGTTTATTGGGCTTGGGCTTGGGCCTTAGTGTAATGGACCTATATATAAGGTCTAGGGTTTGGAAAGGAAGGTGTGGAATCATTCTCATGAGAGTCGATTAAGGTGAAGTGTGTGTTTTCTTGTATGTGCTTGAGAGCTCTCTTAATAAAATACAAGATTTTTCTTCTTCATCTCTTTGATTTCTTGTTATTTCATCTCGTTGTTCGATTGTTTGGACCTCACACTTGATCTCTCCTTCCCAACAGGAGTAAGACTCCTAGAAGGTCAAGTCATTAAGGAACCAGTTCATGGTATATGCTTTCCTGACAGGTTCAACATCCTACGCCTTCAGAGATTTTATGAGCTACCCAAAGCACCCTCTTAACATTTGGTTACCATTCTCCTCGTCGCCAACAAAGAAAAGGATGACGAAGATGCTCAGGAATTCGTTTATGATGTCAGGTCTATACTTGATAGACGAATTGCTGATGGAGAAACCACTCTTACCATTCAAGTTAAGGAAGAAGTTCCTGATAGTTAGGAATTTTGTTTATCTTTCAGTATTTCTATAATGTACTTATGTATTTTCTTTACTCTTGTACAACTCTCTTATGAGATTAATTAAAATGCTTCTAAGTGCATCGTACTTTATTCCATCGTAGTACTGAAAAAGATCCCACAAAATAGTAAATGAGACTTTATTCCATCGTCTTAGCCGTTTTTCGAAAATCCAAACTTTCTCAAGCTATTGGTGTCATGAGGCGCTCGAAGCAACAATGTTTTTCAAAAGTTCCTTTTTCAACCAAGTCATCTATTCAAAGGAGATCCTCTTGTTACGAGATCAAGATGTCGAAAGAGATTATCGGCATTGGGTCAGGAACTCGCTCGCCAGTTCTTGTAATGGGCGAATATCAGCAGTGGAAGCGTCGGATGATCCACTTCCTAGACCTTCTCGACGAAAACCTCATGAAGTCCATCCGTGAGGGCCCGATCAGACCTATCGTCACTGTAGCAACAGTTCCTCGCACGGATACTTGCCCAGCTTTACCAGCTTACGTTGTGGAGAAACCTGTTGACATGTACTCCCCATAACAGATAGAGCGTCATCTCATCGACAAACGTGCTCTCACTCTTCTTATCATGGCACTCCCTAACAACATGTATGCCCGAGTGGACAGTTTGACGAACGCAAGGGACATGTGGCTAGAGATTGAACAACAGATGCAAGGCGGAGACACGACCTTGGAAAGCCAAAAGGAGAGTGCATTGAATGCCTACGAAGGATTCGGAGCTCGGGAAAACAAATCCCTAACAGAGTCTTACCAACGTCTGAACTCGTTTGTCAATGATTTACGGAGATTGGGAGTAGAGAAGACCAAGTACGAGGTCAATGTCAAGTTCCTGAAAAATCTCACACAAGAATGGCAAAACATGGCCATCAATATCTAGCTGAGCAGAAATCTGGGAGCTATGGGACTGCATGATCTCTTCAGCATGATGGTACAACACGAGGAATACATCACTGGTGGCAGATCGAAAAGGGGAATTGATCCTCTGGCACTCTCTGCGGTGCCCTTTGCAGGACCCAACTCTGCTCCAATTCAACCAACCTCATTAAACAACATGCCTCTTCCACATCATCCGGAAGATTTCAACCACGAGTTCAATCTGAACTTCAACCAAGGCATACAACACCCGGATGACCCCATGATCATCACAATCTCGGATGAAAAACTATTCAACATGAATGAATCTCTCGCCTTGATATCACACAATGTGCAAAAGTTGAATGCAAACCGAGGATTTACCAGCTCTCGAGGATCAGGGTTTCAAGGCGGAAACCGGATGGTTTAAGGAAGAGGGGGACATCATTCTTCGGGCAGATTTCAGTTCAACGAGCAGGGAAGAGGAGGATATCAGCAGGGAGAACGGTATCGGTCATATGATCAGGGAAGAAACGATCAAGGAAGGTTCAGAGACAATCCCCGACATGATAGTACTTACATAGACTATCAAGGAGGTTCCAACTTTTAGGATAATTAGCGCGAACAGAATCCCGACTACAACTATCGGGGAAATTCCAGACAGTATGTTCCTGAGTCAGGATACAACAGGCAAGGTTATGAGAGCGGATATGGAGGTAGACATGAAGGTAGAAGACACGAGCAAGGATCGGAGTATGGGTATGAACAAGGAAGAAACGACCGCTAGTCTGATGAAAGGATTGAGCGTGGAAAAGGAAATTTCAACGGAGGTGACCATCATAGGCCAGATCAACGACGAAGCAGCTCCAACAGACAATCCCCTAGGAAAGATCATCCAATCCCCATTGACCAAGGTGGTCAGAAGTCAAGTCAGCCACAGAAATCCATCAACCAAAATCCCACTCCTCAGCAAACCTCAATTCCCAGATCTGATGGGCACGGTCCCACTTGCTTCAAGTGTGGCAAACCGTGACACTATGCTAAGGACTGCACGGTGAAATACAAGGATGCAGCTTACTTCGAGAAAAAGGCTGCCTTGTTGAGGAAGAAAGAAAAAGGGGTTACTTTGCTGGTAGAGGAGGAAAACTGGGTTTGTGAAGAGGAGAGATCGGATGAGGAAGATCAGTTGGTGAGAGGGCACTACTTGATGGTAGACTTTGAAGGACAGGATGGTGTTGGTCCAAACACTCACCACGACAAAGAAGCTTCTGAGGCATCCTCTATCCCTAATATAACTGACACTGTCTCACTATTAGAAGCTAAAATTTGTGACTTAGAGAGAGATCTCCAATCGGAAAGAACTCTTGTCATGAAATTTAGAATCGACAATGCTGTTTACAAAAGCTCTCTCGAAGACTTGACGTTGAATTATAATCGAGAGGTACTTGAGTCTGGTGTTAGAGAGTCAAAGTTGTCAAATAAATTGTTGTCTCTTCAAAAATCCCTTGACGAACTTAATAGTAATCATGGGGAGCTCTCAATCAAATTTCAGTTACTTTCTGAAGAAAGAACTAGACTTTTCTCAAAAATCCAAGAGCTCGAGGACAACAATTTTAAACGAGGACAATCTGAACAGACTCTGAGTATCCTCACCAAGCATGCCAACAAAAATCCTTTTTACAAAGCTAGACCCGGACTAGGACTTGCCGAAAATCATGTTTTGGAAAAAGCACCTTCAAATCTGTACAACTTTGAGGATATGGCCGCTTCCAAGCCTAAGCCAGCCTTTGTAGGAGGACACGTTACCGAGGAGTATGTTAGACAGACTATCACCTACACCGAAGTCATTAACGGTAAGACCATCACTAGAACCACAAGTCCGTCAAACAGCACCACAAGTAGTCCTCCTACCAATCCCGCTCCCAATAGACCTATTTTCATTCCGGCTAGAAATCCTGACAATACCGATCCCTCATGGGAAGGAATCAAGGCTAGAACCCCGTGTATAGCTATGCCTCCCATAAATTATGCCAATTTGAACACTAGTTATGCCACTAGGGAAATCGAATTATCTGAGGAGACCTTAGTTATCCCAACCATGGATGTTTCCGCAACTAAGAGTCCCGACCTAGTTGAGCTAGAAAAGGAGGTGTTCGGACTCAGATTGAAGGCCATGGATCTAGATGCCTGTCAACATCAAATTCTGAATCTTAGAGTCATTGTCTTGGGAAAAGACCACTTGATAAACACTCTGGAAAAGGACTTACTCGAGGCTAATGCCAATAGAATTAGGCTTTCTTTGGAGTGTGAGACCGCAAGTTCTTCTTTCACTATTTTCAAAACCAAATTTGTGGATCTTCAAAAACGACTCATCATCCAAGAAGTTCAATTTCAGTTAGAAAAAGAATTGCTTTATGAAAAGGAGATGATGTATCGCCAAACCTTTGTCAATCAAGATGTGTCTATCTCTCTTTTGAAAAAGAAATTACTTAATTTTGAGAACTTTTACTCCATGGATTTAGATGATGATGAGACTTCCCTTGTCCTTAGCCATAGGATAAGAAATCCCAAGCCCAAACCAGACCTAGATCCCAATGTTGAATATGAATTGAAGGTATTTTTAGATGAGGGTGATGACCCTTCTGGTTTTGTTCCTAAGAAAAAGAAACCTGTTGTTTCCAAACCTGAGAAGTCTGCTGAGTCACAAGCTTTAGGTTCTGAGAAAAATAACCCCAAGGGTGAAAAATGTGTAGGTACTGACAAGGAGAAGTCAGTTAAGCCTCACACACCTAAGGGACTCCAGAACAAGAATTCAAAATCTAACGATGCTCGTGCCTCAGTCAAACCCATTCAAGGTCTTGACTTTAATTCGGGTACCTTCGAAGTGGGTGAGACATCTCGGTTAAAATCTAATCAACCTTTCACTTCCACAAAACATAAATTTTCAAAACAGTCATCTGGAAAAGGTGGCAAATCCATTTTTACTAAACCGTCCTCTAACTTACACCATTGTTTTAATGCAGATGGGAGAAAGAAAGATGGTGGAAAGAATGTGAAGCCACCAAGAAAGGATCGTCAAGAAAGGAACAACAAGTTTTCTGCTTTCCCTAAGAGGCGTGGTCCTAGCCATGTGGGTTTAGGCCATGCCCCACCTAGTGTAGGATTTAAATCAAACATCTCTGTAAACAGTAATCGTAACTTGAACAATGTTTTTGATGCTTTTCGTAATGACATGTGTTCTATGTTTGATAATCTTTTGCTCTATGGTGTGGCTAATTCTCTTAATGCTCATAATTCGAATGTCTATTCTTGAAAGAGAAAGCGAAAGAAAAAGAGGAAAAGCTAAATCCTCTTCGTTAGTGAAGTCCCCTACGCCTAAGGAGAAATCCAAAAAGGAGACTACACCGACTGTTTCATCTATATCTAACCCAAAGGAACCCATTTGGCAATGGGTCCCTAAACAAGCTTAATTCGTTTTGCAGGTTAGTCATGTGTGGTACTTTGATTCCGGAGCATATAGACACATGACTGGTCAAAGGTCCTTCCTTTTCGACTATGTTGAAAGGTTCGAGGGATACATCAAAACGGCAGACAAGACTCCAAAGCCAATGTTGGGTTACAGGAAGATCACCGATGGAAGATACATCATTAAGGATGTACGGTATGTTGCGGGACTAGGATACAACATGTTTAGCTCAAGCTAGTTCTGTGATAATGGCTACTGGGTTAAACAGTTCCTGTATGGAAGTGATGTGAACGATGAAGACGGTAACGTTGTTCTTAGTGCACGAAGGAACAGCAACCTGTATTCTACTGTCTTTCGTTCAATCCCTCAGACACACCCTCAGTTTGAAGCTCTTTCTCAACCAATGAATGCGATTTGTTTGCTCTCCAAGGCATCTAAGGAGGACAGTTGGTTATGGCACCGCAGGCTATGTCATCAGAATTTTAAGGATATGAACAAGTTGGTTTCAAAACGCCTGGTCAAGGGACTACCAGAGACTCGTCTTTCAAAGGACACCTTATGTCCTGCGTGTGAAAAAGGAAAGATGAGAAGAAGCTCACATCCACCAAAGATGGATACCAACAGCAAAAGTCCACTTGACATGATTCACATGGATCTGTGTGGACCTATGAGAGTCGAGAGCCTAGCCAGAAAGAAATACATGCTAGTTCTCGTTGATGAGTTCTCTAGATTCACTTGGCTTGAATTTCTACGAGCCAAATCTGACGCTGGTGATCGGATAATCGCCTTCATCAAGCGGATTTAAGTACTTTTGAGTCGCAAGGTGAAGAAGCTACGTAGTGACAACGGAACCGAGTTTCGAAATGCAAAGATGCAATCCTTTCTTGAAGAAGTGGGCATCTCTCACAATTTCTCAGCAGTACGCACTCCTCAACAAAATGGAGTTGTAGAAAGGAAAAACCGGACGTTGGTCAAAGCAGCGAGATCCATGATGGCTCACTCAGGCGTTCCACAACCATTCTGGGCTGAAGCCGTTTCTACAGCATGCTTCACGCAAAATCGGACTCTGATCGTCAAGCGGACCGGTAAAACCGCTTACGAGATGATCGAACAACGTAAGCCTAACATCGATTACTTTAGAGTTTTTGGATGTAAATGGTATGTTCTTAATGACCGAGATGATTTGGGCAAGTTTGACCCTAAGTCTGATGAGTCTATCTTCATTGGATACTCACATAACTCAAAGACTTATCGGGTATTCAACAAACGCACCCGAACCATCTTGGAAAGCTCAAATGTTGACTTTTCTGAAACTGAAACTTATTCTGATGCATGCCCTAGTAATCCAAATGCCTTACTGCCTGAACTGTCAACCGCACCACCGAGCACAAATTCTGCATCTAACTCTTTTGCTTCAGACTTAATAGACCTTGCAGACTACGATCTACCAACTCTCACTGGACCAATCGTAGTTCCTGCTCAAGCTGGTTCAACCACCACTTCTGTGTCATCTGATGCTTTTGTGACAGAGCCATCATCGAGTACTTCAACAAATTTAGTGACACCAGAGTCAGTGGTCTCTCCCCCTGAAACTTCTTCAACAGAACCTCCAACTATTGCTTCACCGAAACCTGTCCGAGAACAGACAACACACCCTGTTCTTGCACCAATTCCTGAAGATGCTCCTCTACCTTCACTGAGCTCTGCTCAGGTAGTACGGGAGCCCCGGTTGGAAGTTGTTCTTAACATAGAACCCCTGACGAATCTTCAAGAAGGCTCTTCAAGTGGGAACCAAACAAAGGTCTTAGCAGTGCACGACGAGAACGATGCATCAAACAATCAGCAAACGTATGTCACACTCCCACATACCAGAAAGTGGACTAGATATCACCCCTCTTCCTAGATCATCGGGAGTCCCTCTCAATCTGTTCAGACCAGATCTTCGAAGAATGTTGACAATCTGATTCTTTTTGACGGGTTCTTGAGTGATTTTGAACCGTCAGATGATCAGCGAGCTCTCTCCGATCCAGACTGGGTACGGGTAATGCAAGAAGAATTGGCTGAGTTCGAGCGCAACAAGGTGTGGCGTTTGGTGACTAGACCATGGGGAAAATCCATTATTGGCTTGAAATGGATTTTTCGGAACAAAAGAGATGAAAAAGACCTTATTATCTGAAATAAGGCCTGGTTAGTCGCAAAAGGGTATCGCCAGCAAGAAGGTATCGATTATGACGAGACGTTTGCGCCTGTAGCCAGGATTGAGGCTATTCGGATCTTCCTCGCATATGTCGCGCACAAAAACATGACTGTCTATCAGATGGATGTCAAGTGCGCCTTCTTAAACGGAGTTCTTCAAGAAGAGGTGTATGTCGAACAACCGGAAGGATTCGTGGATCCTAGGTATTTATCTCATGTCTATGTGTTGGACAAGGCACTTTACGGTCTCAAGCAAGCTCCTCGGGCATGGTATGAAACTCTTACTGTCTACATGACTGGAGCTTGCTACAAGAAAGGTACAATCGACCCCACCTTATTTCTTCAAAGATCAGGTAGTGATTTAATTATAGTACAGATATACGTGGATGACATCATTTTTGCATCTACGAAGCCTGAGTTGTGCAAGGAGTTTGAAAACACCATGAAATCACAGTTTAAAATGAGCATGATGGGCGAGTTGACGTTCTTTCTAGGACTTCAAGTTCAACAACGCCCTAACGGCATTTTTATAAACCAATCCAAATACGTTCATGATTTACTCAAACGTTTTGATTTCGGTGGTTCAAACTCTGCTGCTACACCAATGCCCAAAATTTTTCAACTAAATGCTGATTCTTCTGGCAAACCGGTAGATCAGAAGAATTATCGGGCAATCATTGCTTCCTTGCTCTATCTCACGGCTAGTAGACCTGACATCATATTCTCTACGGGTGTCTGTGCTCGTTTTCAGGGTGATCCTCGTGAATCACATTTATCTGCTGTCAAAAGAATCCTTAAGTATCTGAAGGGCACACCGAACTTTGGCCTTTGGTACCCAAAGGATTCTGGTTTCGAACTAATCGCCTACACAGATTCAGATCACACAGGTTGTAAGCTGAACAGAAAGAGCACGTCCGGAGCTTGTCAGTTCCTCGGGGACAAGTTGGTTAGTTGGTCATCCCGCAAACAAAACTGTGTTTCACTCTCTATGGCGAAGGCAGAATATGTCGCCGCGGCGTGCTGTTGTTCACAAGTTCTATGGACGAAAACCCAACTTGCCGACTTTGGATACACCATGCAAAGGATTCCTATCTATTGTGACTCCAAGAGTGCGATTCAAATCACGGCAAATCCAATTCAACATTCTCGGACGAAACACATTGACATCAGATATCACTTCATCAAAGATCACGTCGAGAAAGGTAATATTGAACTGTATTTTGTAGAAAGTGACCTTCAGCTTGCTGATCTGTTCACTAAGTCCTTTGATGAGAAACACCATTTCTTTCTTTTAAACAAGTTAGGAATGCTAGACCTACCACCAAAGGTCTAGGGGAGCCGGGAATCCGTATAATGTATGCATGTGTGTAGGGGGGGCCTCTTAGAATATGCATGAATCTAGGGGGAGTGTTGTGTATTTGTTTGCTTGTTGTGCTAATGTTCTCGGATCCACATCACTTTGGATACCGCCTCTTATTTTGTTTTTGTAGGTGTGGATCATCACGATGAATTTTGATTACCTCTGATCAGAACTCGTGCAAAATCCAATCCCAGGGTTACACAATTAATTCCCGAAGAAAAATATCCAGGTTTGTCGATTCGTAAGGGTTCGCGGACTGAACTTGTCAACTTTTTGTGAACTTGAAACTTTAGGGGGTGGTAGTGACATGTTTTTGAACTTACAAGTTCGGGGACTAAGTCTGCCATTTTCTGAAACATAAGTTCAGGGGCTGTTTTTGAAAATTTTAAAACTAACAAGTTCAGGGACTCGTTTTGCACATGTTGTGAAACTTGTAGTCCAGGGGTCAGTTTTGCCAATTGGTGAAACTCGGGTTAGGAGAGCCAAAAAGAGAGAGCCAAACAGTATAATCTCAACCAAACACAGTGTAATCTGTCGAAAATATATAAGGTGAATTTCAGTTTTAACTATTCACTTTTCCAAAAATCTTCAAATTTCCCTCTCTCTAGCTCCCATAACCGCTGATCTCAACCGCTCTCGTTTTTGCTCCGATTTCAATTCCGATCACTTCATCGAATTCACGGTAAGATTTCGAGCAACCCTTACATAATCATTTCGTCTAAATCAGTCATCTTTTAGGCCGAATCGAAGCCTAAAAGTTGTTGGATGCAAAATCGGATTGTATCCGAGATCACAAGTTGGTGCTCAAAGTGAAGACAAAGGCAAAGTCAAAGTGGGCAACAAAGTCAAAGATTGCTTTTATGGTTTACTTGCTTTATATGTTCTTTGTAATAGTTTTGTAATAATAGGGTAGAAAGTGTAATTGTTGTAAAGTGTGAGGGTTTAAGAGTTTGGGTATAAAAGCCCAATGTGTAAGTGAGAACGTGCAAAATTATAAAAGTGAGAGTGAATTGAGAGAGATGAGCTTAAGTGTGTGTGTTCTTGGTGTTTTATTATGTGTAACCAAATTCTTCAACATCAATGACATTTAGCTTTCCAATTCATTCTCCAATTGATTACATCTTGTTTAGAACTTGAATCTGGAATTACAAAAGCTTTGCATAAACCCGAAACCCAAACTCCCTGGAATGGGTTTTCCGGACGTTCGATTAGTCTAAAAGTGTTTTTGAACTTGTTTTTAGCTTCTATGCATCGTTTAGAACAAGTTTGGTGGTCGGATCGTCGTTTTTGAGCGTTTCTTGGTCGAGAAACCGAACAGTTTCGGTTTCTCGACTCGGGATATTCAAATAACCCGAGTCGGGAAACTTGAATGTTCTTGAGGTTTCCCGACTCGAGGACGATGACCTCATTCAAGTATCCCGACTCGGGAAACATGAAAACCCGACTCGGGTTTTCGAGTTTCCCGACTCGGATTTTTGGCAAGGATTTTTTCAACTTTCACGTTTTCCGACTCGGGAAACCTGAAAACCCGACTCGGGTTTTCGAGTTTCCCGACTCGTACTTGATGCCAAGATATTTTGAATTTTTTTATATACCAAGTGTTAAAACTCTTTTCCGACCCGGGAAACCTTGTTTCCCGACTCGGGTTTCCATGGGAAACTTATCATCTTAATTTTTGGCTATCTCCTTTCATGACTCGGGAAACTTCAATAACCCGACTCGGGTATTCAAGTTTCTCGACTCGTGTTTGTTCAAGGGGCTTTTCAAGTGTGAATCAAACCAACTCGGGAAACACCTTTTCCCGAATCGGGTTTTCACCTTTCCCGACTCGGGAAATGTCAAAACCCGACTCGGGTTTTGGTGCTCCCCAAGTTGTGTTTTTTCATCACTTAGCATTTTTTTGGTTCTAACTTCTATACTTGTTTTGTTTGGACAGAAATGGCTCGACAACAGAATAACCCTCCCTCGCCGATCGACAATGCTGCCGATCGTGCAGTGATCTCGCAGGCTGCCCTACGTCCCATTACTCAGAACAACGAGTATGTGGATCTGAACCACATCCAGGTGCAGGACGAGGTGATCGTCGAAATTCTCAAGGTGCACCCGGTTGCTTATGCTATGTAAGCCGTGGTGAACGTGCCGATGATTTACGTGCAGCAGTTCTGGGCATCCTCCTACCTCGAAACCCGAAACGACGTCCTGACTCTGGTAGGATGCGTTGACCAGACGGAGCTCGCCGTCACTTTAGAGGACTTCCGACGTATCCTCCGGTTAGCAGCTGAGACTATCGAAGCTCCATTCGACCCACTAGTCTCTAGTCCTGAGCTCTTCAGCGAGATACTCGCTCTAGGAGTCCTGCCAACCGAGAACCAACGCCTCAACGGGATCTCTCACATATCCCAGAGCATGCTGCCCCCACTGTGGTTCACCCTGTTCAACCTGATGAACAGGTGCCTTTCCTCCAAGACCCGTCGACTGGATAAGGCGTCGACCCAACTCTGGCATGTGATCCACACCATCGCCTACGAACGACGGATCGATGTCGCTTCGCAACTCTGGCAAGACGTCACTCGGGACGTCGACACTACCCGGAACCAGCACTCGTCCATCCCTTGGATGAGATTCTTCAGTCTGATGATCCGCGATCATATGGATAGTCATCCCGAGGTTCGTCGCCGTTCGGGCCACCCAAGGTTCCAAAGCAAGCAGATATCTAGGACGAACAAGTGGACCCTCAAATCGGGCCAAGTGGAGATGCCGGTGCCTGAGCGAGTTCTAGATATGGCAGATCAGTCGGTGGTGAGTGTAGGACTATATACGGTATCCATAGGCCTAGAAGTCGCATCCACGGACTCCTCAGAACCGGGGAGCCCTACCCAGGGTGCGCGACCCGTCCCAACTGAGCGTCGTGCCTCAGGCACGGCGCGCCGGAGCTCCACGGGGGAAGCATCCAGTTTCGGGGTGATGAGTGTGGACGTGAGGGGAGAAGCGGGTAGAATAGTTGGTACTTCCGCCACACCGCACAGGTCTAGGAACGACGCTGACGCACTCTACCAGCGAATGGTAGAAGGGAGAACTCACCGGGCACGAACCCGAACTTATTCAGACGAGCAAGCCGCTCTCTTATCTGATCCTGAGCGCATGATCGGTGCCAGGATCAAGCAATACGCCGGAGTCCTTCATCCATCTCCTCCATCCCCCATCTCCGAAGAACCCCAGGTGTCGTCACCGCCGCAACAACCAAAGCCGAGCGGTGAGGATGTGGAAGCTTCCCCACAAGAACAAGTACACATTCCTTCACCTCCTCATGCGGCCACGGCACCTCGCCAACCTGGCGATCCTTCAGGCGAACCTTCCGGCGATGACTCCGACGGTGGCCACTCCTCCGAGCATACACCTTCTGACCGTCGTGACGTTGACGACGAGGCCACCGAGTCCGAGCAAGTAGACTACGACTCTGATGAGGAATTTACGGAGTCCGTACCGATTAAAGGCGGCAAGGCCCAACCGAAAGACGATGATGAGGCGACGTCATCCTTTAATGACGACTTTTCAGATGACCTCAACCTAGGAGGTGACTTGGCATCCGATGACCGAACCATCGGTCGCGAGGAAGAAGGTGAAGATGTAGAGACTGGATTGGAGGCACAAGGTGGTGAAGACCATGAGGGCGAAGGTGAGAACTTAGAAAAGAGACCGAAGATGAAGAGGTCCACCTAGACGAAGAGTGGTTACAAATCCAAGAACAGGTCGGAGAAGAAGAGACCACTAGGAGTCTAGAAACGGCCGTCCTCCCTATCCCGAGTCAAACCCCCACAGAGGCAACCCTCATATCGACCAATCAGCCTATGTGTCGGGTCAAGTCGCTGGCAGCCAACCAGCGCACTTGCACGCCCAATCCAGCCACTCGACCATCTCTCAACAGATGGTCGTTTCAACTTCTCACGGGGATTTAGCACAACTTCCATTGACCACTCACTTGGAGTCGGTCAATGTTGAGATAAGAGAGGAGCTACCCCACCTCTCGCCTTCTTTCAGAGCACCTCGAGTCTTAGAGCCTCTTACCGGGATCTTTGGTGTCCCTTCATTTCCTAGGACACAATCGGGGGAACTTCAAGAGTGGACTTTCACAGAAGCAGACCTCGACAGGATTCACCTTGAAGACCTTCTCACGTTAATCAAGTATCTGCAAGGTCCAATCCTCCGCCCCGAGTACCTCCCCGATGGCCTAGAAGTGTTAAAGAAGTATGTCTGTTACGCAATTACTTTGGCGCGTGTGACGGACTACCAGATGGCCATCGAGAGCCGTTAGCCGAAAGTGAATCTGCTTCGACCGAATCTGCAAGCACCAGCTATCGGTTCCTACAGCCTCTACTCCCGACGAAGATTCCAGAACACGGTGTCATCTACCTCACAAAAAAGAAGAAAGAGCGGAAGTTCATGCGCTTCGGGGAACTCGCTCAGTTTTGTGATGGCACCCTTCTATATGTCTACGACGGGCTTCGGAGCAGGTTGTTGACTGATCAGATTCGGAAGACGAAGCACAACGACGGGAAGGCGAAGGTACTTGAAGCAATGAACCTGATCGAGGAGAAGCTCAAAGAGAGACTGATGTTCCGGAGAGTTGAAGTTGCATTGAAGCTACGATTGAGAATCATCGGAAAGTGGGACGAGTACCTCCAGTTATCCAAGTGGGAGCCGGCGCTGAAGCTACGACCACCCTTCTGACTTATTCCCAAAGGGGGAGATTGTTAGACCCTCCTTGTGGGTTGTGAAGAAGTCAAGGGCTTATCCATTAGTTTTCCGTTAAGTTTCATTTGTTTCCATTAGTTTAGTTAACTTTAGTGCCCTTTTGAGGAGTCATAAACTCCAAGGGCCTTTTATGTAATTCTCTATTTCCTATCCCTCCTATGTAAACAATGTGAGGGTTTAGGGTTTTGGTTAATGATTTTTTGGAAACCTTTATTGTTAAGAAATACTACTTCATATTCAAGCATTCCATTGTTATACTCCTTGATTGATCTTCATCTTTTATCAAACAATGATTCTATTTCCATCTTGATTCTCTTTGGTTTTTGGACAAAAAAAATTACTATGCAACCAGGTTGCCAGTTTATCGGTAGTAGTTCCAATGGAAAAGAGAAGGCTTAAACTGGAGTTATCGTGGAATAAAGGCGTACCGAGAAGGATCGTTCGTGTTTCTAGTGATCGAAGAATTACTTTTTCTTGAGTTATTATTTTTCCGTTGTGTGGAACTTAGATCATTTTGATGTTAATTATGAATATTGGACATTTTATTATATAGTTTAAGAAAAAAATTGAGACGTTACATTAATCATAAATTAAGAACCTCAAATTTAGAACAACAAATCAATCCAGATTCTAAAACCCAAATATCAATCAAAATCCAAAAACTACAACTAAACCAATCTTACAACATCGATGGAGAAGATCAAATCGAACCCATCCAAAAATAAATAAAAAAGAAAAAAACTTGGTTCTAATTGTTAGTGATTATGTGCAGAAGTTGACAAACCAGTGAGTTACACATCCAATGTTACAAGACACACTTGAGGGTCACACCTGTGAGGACCTATAAATCGAATAAGTTAAATAAAACCCAGAAATGGAGAGATTGGATTTATAATAGTCAATTATAAATCAGTTGGGTAATTTCAGTCAGAAACCCAAAAGTTTGAGGGTTATTGATTAATTAAGTAAATTATATATTTATTAGATGACTAAATATATAATAGGATAATTAGTTAATAAAGTAATTATCTAGAATAATCTTTTCTTAAAGGAAAAGAAAAGAATTAGATAATTAAAGGAAACTGAATCAGATAGAAACTGTGTTTCTTTCTTATATAAATAAACCTTACGGATAAAGATTTTAATTAATTAATCATCTAGTAATCAGTTTCCAGATAACTCTCTATCTCTATTCCAAACCGGTGCCGCCCCCTCCCGCTACCAAACCAGTTCGGTTTTCAGCTTATTCGGGTTTCAGTTCTACTAGAGGAACATTCGTTTGGTCGTTCACCGGTGGACTCATTCTCAAGCAATCCAGGTAAAACATTCTAACTTTAACTGTAAGAATAGATAAAATAACGACATAGGTGATAGGTGTTATTATTAACCCCTAGCTTGTGTCTTTTTGTTTCAATTTTGCACCATTTTAGTTGCCCATTTTGTCGTTTTAAACGTCGTTTGATCCGGTTCTTTGTAAATACTAGTTCAACACTTAGTTTACCTTAATAGTGCTTAAATTGCCATCTTTTCGATATTAATTTTATGATTGTTCAGATTTTGCAGAAATGGCCCGAGTGCTCCAGCAAATGCTATAGGAGGTCAGTAGCAGTACCGCAGTACCGCAGTACCGAGAGCTGCTGATTTTTGGTTCCCTCCTCAATTTGCGCCAAGTTTTTGGGCCAAAGCTTTTGGGCCGATTTTATGGGCTTGGAAGCCCACCTCCTTTGCTGATTTCTTTTGGAAGACTTGGTCCCTAAGCTTTGTAATGGCTATAAATAAGCCTTTTGTTTTCATTTGTAGAAAAAAAAATTAGTAACCATGCTAGTCACTTAAACTAGTTATCACTTTCACTTCTTTTGTTAAGTTCTTGGAAGTATTTTGTAAGTTAGATTGTGCTTAGATTCCAACCAGTTTCTTAGCATCATCTCACTTGTTATTACGTTTTGGTTTAAATACTACGATCGAAGTATTCCTTGGTTACTTTTTGTTCGTAAGTTACCGGATATTATTCCGCTCGACATTTCTTACGTTATTCTCATCTTTTCAAAGTTCGTCAAGTGTTTATTATAAAGGTTCGATTTTTATCACTCGCGATATTTTACCGTCACCCGATTTCTCAAAGTTACAAATAAAACCTTCGGTTTTGATAAATTTGAAAGTTTTGGATCTTTATAAAAAATAATCTTCTTACATTTTTCAAAGTCTTCGTTAACTAAAAGTTCGTTGTTATGACTTACCGGTTCGAATCTTGCACGAAAAGTGACTAGTTTACGATTTTCTCTCGAAACTTGTTTAACAAGCTATCATTCTTTAAAGACTTTAACCAACCTTCCTTAACAAGTTGTTTTTAACTAGCTTCCCTAGCAAGTTTCTTCACTTTTTAATTAACCGATCACTCTCATTGGAAGTTTCGTATTTTACTATTTAATTATTATCTGTTCCGCTCTACTTGGAATTTATTACACCCTGTTTCTCTCGTTGAATTTATTTTCAACGTTGCAGAATGTATTGTGTAATACTTACCAATTCATTTACGTTTCTTATTATTGAAATTCCATTTAATATTCCGCATTTTTACTGGTCATACCTCCAGTATTTACATTATTGCCCTTTCACTGGTCATCTCATCCAGTGTTTACTTTTCAGTTATTTACATCACAGCAATTTACCTGCTTTTATTTTCTTGGAGTTATATACACTCTGTTTCTCTCATCGATGAGAACGTATTGTGTATTAACTACCAATTTGCTTTAATTTCAGCAATTTACTTTCTCGCATCCGTACTGGTCATTATCCAGTATTTACATTTCCAGTTGTTTAATTCTAGCAATTACAAGCTTTCGTTACTAGTTTTACTATATATGTCATTTAAAATCACAGTGTTCATATCTTTCGCAAAAAGAATCGAAGCCATGATGGGCTAATTGCCGTGGCATAGGGTGTGGGGAAATGTTGAGACCATTATTGGTGTGACCGAATTATCCTGTACCTTAATTGTTGTACTTTAACTATTTATTGCAGGTGTTTAACATTTCATTGAAGATTGTACCAAGTTGATTGACAACCAATTTAGTACATGAAAATGCACTAGCTTTCAGAGTTAGGATTTATGTTAAATATTTTGTGGTAAACGTGAGAAGGCTAAAAATAGTCTTAGTGCCTCGGAACTATACTCATCTGGTAAGATAGGTAACACTGCGTTGTGTTAGGATTCATGAGACTTTAAGTAGACTCATATCGATAACACGCTGACCTTTGTGTACTTCTGGAAGGCCGATCTAACCAGTAGTTAGACCATCATTTAAGCATAGGATTATTTCTAGATCACTTGCTGTCTCATCAGACCTTGTACCCCATGCTCTTTCTTACACAGATTTTACCCAACACCATTTCAAATCAATTCATTTCAAAATCCTCGAATTCGCCATCTGAAATCATCTTTTACAAACTAGACTTTTTACAAAGAGACTTTTTCACAAAACCTTCCCTGAGGATCGATATCTGGTATTCACTTACCATTATTACTTGTTACGAGACGATAGTAGTTCAAGGTGTATACTTGCGCCTGGTTCTATTTTCCAGTTGAATCTCACAGTTCACAGATTATTGCACATACTCCTTATTCGCAAAAAAGGGGTAGCATAATTCTCTAAGCAAGTTTTTGGCGCCGTTGCCGGGGAAGGTAGCTAAGAGTTCTTTTTTGTTTTAAGTAAAGCTTTTAAAATTTGATTTTTCTACCACCTTTTTGAAAATTGGCTCATGCCAAGAAAAGTGCACGGGGAATTTTTCAATATAGATCCAGAGATTGAAAGAACTTTCCGTTGGCAAAGAAAAGTACAAAAAGAAATTTTAAAAATACTCTTGGCTGATCAAGAACAAAGACACCATTCCTCTGATGAGGAAGATTATAGTGATGAGGAGGAACTCCATCAGGAGCAGGATATCATTCAACTTGCTAACTCTAAAGATGGTGGGATTATGGATTATGATGTTCCTGTTTTAAGCCAGCTTCATTCAGGAATACTTAAGCCCAAAATCAAAGCCACCCATTTTGCTCTAAAACCTGTGATGTTTTCCACGCTCCAAACCAATGGCCAGTTTGGTGGCACTGCAATTGAAGATCCTCATTTTCACTTAAAATCTTTCATGCAAATATCAGACTCTTTCATTATACCTGGAGTTTCGCCAAATTCTTTGAGGTTATTTCTTTTTCCATTTTCACTCAAGGAAAGAGCAAGAGCATGGTACGATTCACTCGAACCCGATTCTATAACCTCATGGAGCCAAATGGCGGAAAAAATTTTGAAAAAGTACTTCCCACCCACCAGGAATGCCAAGTCCCGACTTGACATTTCCACTTTTAAACAATGGGATGATGAAGCAGTTCCTGATGCATGGGAAAGATACAAAGAACTTTTGAGAAGATGCCCTCATCATGGCATCCCGTACTGCATACAACTAGAAACATTTTACAATGGCTTAACCACCACTGCTAAAGGAATGCTAGATGCTACGGCAGGCGGAGCTTTCACAGGAGTTACATATAATGAAGGATTCAAAATCCTAGAGAAGGTATCTAACAATAACGGACATTGGGCTGACCCATGGGCAGTCCTGCCAAAAAGAAATACCGCTAATGTCCAGGATACAGATGCTTACGCAGCTTTGGCTGAACAGGTTTCCAATATCGCTGAGATGATGAAGAATCTGTCCAACCCTAGTGGAAGTGAGAGGGCACCTAAAAAACAAGTTCGCTTTGTCACTTGTTCTTACTGTCAGGAAAACCATTCATTTGATGATTGTCCTGGAAATCCTGAGAGTGTCAACTATGTCAATCACAACAACCACACGCAGACTAGGGCGTTCTCTCCTACTTACAATTCCAACTGGAGAGATCACCCTAACTTTGCATGGCGTAGTCCAGCACTCAACCCACCAATGCAGAAACCCCATGGTCAGACCAGTCACCCTATTCAGAATACCAACCACCCACAACAACAAAGGCATGTTCATTTTCAAAACCAAAACCATCAGTTGTCGTCATATCAGCAGAGGCAAAACAACTAACACAACCAAAATGATGCCCCTCCTACCTTGGAGGCAATGCTAAAAGGCTTTATGGCCCAAACCCAGGCATCCTTTAAGAATCTAGAAAACCAGGTTGACCAGATAGCCCAGGAGATTAAGAAAAGACCTGAAGGGACTTTGCCAAGTGATACTGAGACCCCTCAGAGACCGGGAAAGGAACAAGTCCAAGTTGTAACACTGAGAGTGGTAAAACCTTAATAGAAAACAATCAGGTAAAGTCACACACACCACCTGAGAAAAAAGATAAAGAATTATAAAAGACAAAAACAGAGCCTGAGAAGAAAAAGGTAGAACCTAAAAAGACCTTTTCATCATCAACTTCTACTGAGATTTCACAACTGTCTAGAGGTAAGACACCTCTAAACCATGCCCCACTTCATGAAAAGTCAGACCTTCCACTGTTATTCCCAGATGAACCCAAGAAGATACAAAAGAGAGACAGATCCCCTATAAGAGATGAGTCACAATCAGGTAGCAGACCAAAAATTCATCATACACCAAATAGATTAGAGACCATCCTTGAGGAGGAACCAGTCTTACAACAGGTAGTAGATTATGAAACCCTACCTACTCCACCACCTATCCCAGTGCCTACACCTGAAAGGACTACTGCCTCCTCTCCAGTCGGTCGTTATATTCCTTATCCCGAAAGGTTAAGGAATCAAAACGAAGAACTTCAGTTTAAAAAAAATTTAGATGTTTTCAAACAACTTCACATAAACATACCTTTGGTTGAGGCTATTGAGCAAATGCCAAGGTATGCAAAGTTTCTTAAAGACATTTTAAACAAAAAGAAGAAACTAACTGAATATGAAACAGTAGCTCTGACTAAGGAGTGTAGTGCCTTGTTAACCAACAAAATCCCACCAAAGATGAAAGATCCGGGATGTTTCACCATACCTTGTTGTATAGGTGGAAACAATGTAGGTAAAGCCTTGTGTGACCTAGGTGCTAGTATTAACCTGATGCCTTTATCTATTTTCAAATCTCTAGGCATAGGTGAAGCTGGACCGACCACGGTGACTCTGTCTTTAGCTGATAAGACCATAGCCTACCCTGAAGGAAAGATTGAGGATGTCTTGGTCCAAGTTGATAAGTTCATCTTTCCAGCTGACTTTATCATCTTAGACTTTGAGGCTGACAATGAAGTTCCCCTCCTTCTAGGTAGACCCTTTTTAGCAACTGGAAGAACCTTGATTGATGTCCAGAAAGGAGAGTTGACCATGAGAGTCCACGACCAAGAGGTGACCTTTAATGTATTCAATTCTCTCAAGTACCCTGATGACAGAGAGGATTGTTCTACTTTAAGTGTGATTGAAACATGGTGTGAGAATGGATGCAGAAGGGGAATGTTGGGAATAGAAGAATCTGATAATGAGAGTGATGAGGAGGACTGTGAGGAGATAGTGATGCCTAGGGAAGTTCTTGCCATTGAGACCTTAGGAGCTGAGGATAGGAAGACCCTTGTTCCATCCTTAGATGTTGCCCCAGACCTGGAACTGAAACAACTTCCCTCTCATCTGAAGTATGCCTTTTTAGGAGACTCGGGGAAGTTGCCAGTCATAATTTCATCATCATTAGAATCTGATCAGGAAGAAAAGTTGGTCCAAATGCTGAAACAACACAAAAAAGCCATTGCTTGGACCATTGCTGACATCAAGGGCATAAGCCCTACCATTTGTCAACACAAGATCATTCTTGAAAACAAAATTTTCACCTCAGTAGAGCCTCAAAGGAGACTCAATCCTGTGATGAAAGAAGTAGTTAAAAAGGAGATCTTGAAATGGCTTGATGCTGGAATAATCTATCCGATTGCTAGTAGCACTTGTGTTAGTCCAGTACAATGTGTACCCAAGAAGGGTGGAGTCACTATGGTCCCAAATGAGAAAAATGAACTTATACCTACCAGAGTAGTGTCAGGGTGGAGGATATGCATGGATTATAGGAGACTTAACAAAGTCACTCAAAAAGACCATTTTCCTTTACCTTTTATAGATCAAATGTTAGACAGACTGGCAGGAAAAGAGTTTTATTGTTTCTTAGATGGCTACTCCGGTTACAATCAGATAGCCATTGCACCGGATGACCAGGAAAAGACCACTTTCACATGTCCCTATGGAACCTTTGCATTTAGAAGGATGCCCTTTGGATTATGTAATGCCCCTGCCACTTTCCAGAGATGTATGATGTCCATTTTTTCTGATATGCTAGAAAACTCCATGGAAATCTTCATGGATGACTTTTCTGTGTATGGGACGTCATATGACGAATGTTTGAAAAATCTTGAAAAATGTCTGGAAAGATGTGAAAAGACTGATTTAGTCTTAAACTGGGAAAAATGCCACTTCATGGTTGAAGAGGGCATAGTTTTGGGACATCTCATATCTAGAAGAGGCATTGAGGTTGATAAAGCAAAATTGGAAGTAATTGCTAAATTGCCTGAGCCAACCACTGTAAAAGGAATCAGAAGTTTCCTAGGACATGCAGGGTTCTATAGGAGATTCATAAAAGATTTTTCAAAAATCTCAAAACCCTTGTGTATATTACTTCAGCATGACCAAGCTTTTGATTTTAACGAAGAATGTAAAAAGTCTTTCAAAACTCTGAAGGGAGCTTTGGTCACTGCTCCCATAGTAATTGCACCTGATTGGACAAGCCCTTTTGAAATTATGTGTGATGCCAGTGATTGGGCAGTTGGTGCTGTTTTAGGCCAAAAGAAGGGAAAGATTTTTCACTCAATACATTATGCTAGTAAGATACTCAATGATGCCCAAATCAATTACACCACCACTGAAAATGAATTATTAGCTGTGATTTTTGCTTTTGAAAAATTTAGAGCATATTTAATGGGTGCCAAGATAATTGTTCATACAGATCATGCAGCCATCAAGTATCTCATTTCTAAACAAGATGCAAAACCTAGGCTAATAAGGTGGGTCTTGTTACTTCAAGAGTTTGATCTGGAGATCATTGACAGAAAAGGTGTGAACAACCAAGTGGCTGATCACTTGTCTATATTAGAAAAGCCAAAAGAAGCTGAACAAGGGAATGAGATCTGTGAAGTATTCCCAGATGAGAGGATATTGGCTGTGAACCATGTTTCTGTGCCGTGGTTTGCAGACATTGTAAATTACTTAGCTTGTGAGATTATTCCTAAAGAATTTAACAAATATCAGAGGAAGAAACTCATTTTTATTGCAAAAAGTATTTGTGGGATGATCCTTATTTGTTTAAAATTTGTGCAGATCAAATAATCAGGAGGTGCATCCCAAAAGAGGAAGTGACATCAATCATACATCACTGCCATTCAGGACCATGTGGAGGTCATTTTGGAGGACAGAGGACAGCTTCCAAGATCTTACAATCTGGATTTTACTGGCCCACATTGCATAAGGATTGTCATGATTTTGTAAAAAGATGCGATGAATGTCAGAGAAGTGGAAACCTTTCTCGGAGAAATGAAATGCCCCTCAATGGAATTCTATAAATAGAACTCTTTGATGTGTGGGCATTGACTTCATGGGACCATTTCCCAACTCCAACAACTGCACTTACATATTAGTGGCTGTAGACTATGTGTCAAAATGGGTGGAAGCTATGGCTTGCCACTCTAATGATGCTAAGACTGTTGTCAAGTTCCTACACAAGCACATATTCACCAGATATGGTACTCCACGTGCCTTGATCAGTGATGAAGGCACACATTTCATTAACAACCTGCTCGAGGAATTGTTGAGTAAATACAACATTCAGCACAGGGTGGCCACTGCTTACCACCCTCAAACCAATGGTTTGGCTGAGCTGTCAAATAGGGAAATAAAAGGCATTTTGGCCAAAGTAGTCAAACCACACCGAAAGGATTGGGCCTCCAAACTGGATGATGCCCTGTGGGCCTACCGGACTGCGTACAAAACCCCTATAGGAATGTCCCCGTTTAGGTTGGTTTTTGGAAAGGCCTGTCATTTGCCTGTTGAGTTAGAGCACAAAGCCTATTGGGCCATCAAGGAACTCAACATGTGTTTGGATGAGGCTGGTAAAAAGAGGATTTTTCAGTTGAGTGAGATGGAAGAACATAGGAATGCCTCCTATGAAAATGCCAAGTTGTATAAAGAAAACACCAAAAGATGGCATGATAAGAAAATTCTTCCAAAAGAGTTTACCGAGGGTAAGAAAGTTTTATTGTTTAATTCTAGGTTGAAATTATTCCCTGGAAAATTAAACTCTATATGGACTGGGCCTTTCACGATTGCAAAAGTGTACCTTTACGGTGTAGTGGACCTAATTGACCCGGAAAGAGGTACCACTTTCAAAGTAAACGGACAACGGGTAAAACCCTTTCTTGAGCCAACTGAAAACCCACAACAACCTGACATGGTTGTTGAGACCGAAGAAAACCAAATCTGATTCTCTGGTCTAAAAACCCACAAGTTTGTGTAAATATTTTCGTTTTATCTTTTTAATTTTTTTAGTACTCTTATTTTATTAATAATAACTAGTTAAAATTAGGAGCTTGTCACCAAAGGAGAAAAACACAAAAATATCCAGTATCTTATTTTGTAGTATAAATTAGATATCCTAGTTATAATAATTTTAACTTTTGATAACATAAGTTGGTTTTATTTTGTTTTTAGTAAATGATCCAAGTTAAAAGAAAAAAAAAAGAGCCCATTAAGCCCATTTCTTATTTTTCTAACTGATTTTTCTTTGTTGCCTTTTCAAAGATCAGATAAAAAAATAAGTGACATCAGCCTACAAGAATTCAAACAGGCTACTACCTGCATGCTCTCCTCGACGCCATTCTATCAGAAAGAAAAGAAGGAGATCAGAACATTATCTCCCTAATTTGCCCTCCATCTGATTTTTCCTCCCTCCCAACAAAGAATCTGACTTATCCTTCTCCCCTTCCCCTTTCCTGTCGCAGGAAATCAGACCACACACCACCCCCCGCCGACCAAAAACGCCACCACCCCCACATCCCAACTTGCTCACCAAGTCTCAATCTCCTTATAAAACAACCATTACCCCCAAATCTTATTCTATTCTCCCAAAACCCTAAGAAATTCGGTGGAGATGGCTCCCAAAAAATCGAAAGAGCAACAGCCCCAAGCAAATTCCTGCGAGACATCCACCCCTTCCCGATCATTCACCACCCACCGTGTACCCTTCGGTACACCCTCCCCACCGCCGGCGGACTCCATGCAACCACCGCCGGCAGACTCCACACAACCACCACCCTCCGCCGCTGCCTTAACAAACCAACACCCACCCACCATCACTGAACCGTCGGCCACCGAACTCGCAAGCCCTAGACGTAAAAAGCGCCCGGCGACTCACAACCCCGTACCCCCACAGCAAAGACGACTCACGCGAAACAGCCAGCGGTTGCAGACTAATGACGGAATCCAAAGGGTCGGCAATATCGCTATCAGACACATCCGACTCGGGCCATGTTGCGACTACCGAAGCCATTGCAACCTCCACATCGCTGGATACGCTCGCACGCGCAGCAGCGGGAGCCGAGCGAACTCGACTTCCGGTGTTTCTTATCTCAGGTATATCGACATCCACGATAACGGTAACCCGAAAAACCTCCCCACCAATCCCAAAAGCGGGTCCGGCTTCGTCAAGCCGACCCCTTACGGATGAGGAATTGGCCACGGCCGACGTTCTTGGCATCACAAAAAAGGGTATCACGTTGGGAAGTGTCCCATCTCGGTTTGCCGAGATTTTTGGTCTGGATAGAGCCTCAAAGGAAACCACATCGCGTGTTAATGAGAAACTCACGGCCTCTCGTGGGTTTAACTTAAACAATATACCCGATACCCAACCCGAGGACCAAACCCATAATCCGTTTAAAAAACCAGAACTCCCTCGGATTGAAATTCGTTTACCCGAACCCCTACCTAGCAAGCCCAAAGCTATTTTTACCCAAGCCCAAACACCCCCCACGGTTAGCCCACAAATTCAGACCACAAATACACCATCTCAACCCAAAACAACCACCACTGCCACAATACCACAGGAAACCGATTTGGGGCCACAAGAATTTGAATTTCTTGATGAGATTGATGAGCTTCTAGGTACCGACACACGACCTCCGAAAAAACGATCTCAACTGATGCCAAAAAAAGATAAAGTTGTCAAACCGGGAGCGGATAAACCACCGGCACAACAGGTACAACTCCGTAGGTTCACACGGTCCGAGAAAGCAAAGGGAATATCCGGAACGGAAGCCGAACCCGAGCCGGTAGTTTGAAAACCGGGCGGGGTGAGAATCCGAGACCTTGACGATATTCGGGATGAGCCGCATACGCGCCCGACACAGCCGCAGACAGCCCCGGAACAGAACCGGACAGCCCCTAATCAGCGGGCTTCGCACAAAACAACGACCACTTCCAAGGGAAAAGGTTATCCGGTTTCGCTTCTAGCCGACTATGACTTGCTTAGTTGTGATGAGGCCCGGGAGGTGTATTATCAATACGCCTCCAAAGATGTCATTACCCCCAAGGGTTTTCAAAAACCCGTCATCGATAAAAATCCCATTCTACGGGATGTTGTTGATGCCTTCGAATGGGGTAAAGTGTGTGCCGTTCCCCCTAAAGTCAACATAGGATGGCTCCGCGCCTTTTATAACGAGGCCGCGGTTGATAATGACTACCAAATTTTTGTGCAACGGACGCTTATAGATTAGTCACCAGAGGCTTTTAATGCCTTACTTGAGGTAAACCCTCCTCCGGAATCCAAATTTGACACTTTGTGGGAAAATTGCTCGGAAGAACAATTTGCAACTATACTTGACACCATAGGTATTGAGGGAGCAAAATGGGATTTCGAAGGTCAATGGCGTATTTTAGAGGGTCGATACCTCAAACCGGAGGTGAATGTATGGTTTTATTTTATAAGGCAAACACTTCACCCAACGAGTCACGATACAAAGTTATGTTTAGAGCGAGTGTTTTTGCTTTATTGTATTATCGCGAAAAAGCCGTTCAATGTGGGGAAACTAATTAGTATATCCATTCGAGCTTGTTTAGATAGAGGATGGGGAAAGATGGTTTTTGCGGGGTACATTCATAACCTTTTGTTGGCCGCTAAAGTCCCGATACTTGACTCGGACCCATATCTAGCGGAAAAGGTGGTAATAGACCAAAAGGCCGTTGATATGATAACGAAATATTATGCCCGAAAATCTGCAGATGTGACGAATGCAAGTTTGGAGGCCATGAAGACTATGTTTGAGGAGATCGTGGCAACCAAGTTTAGCGAGATGACAAAACCCCCTAAGAGAAAAACCGAAAGACGAAGAAGCTGATAGAAGAATTAAAAAAGAAGGTGAAAGGCTTAAAGAAGGAGAAGAAGAGGAAGGAACGAGCGGAAAAGCTAAGAGCCGAGGTAGAAAAAGCATACGAGATGGGAAGATCCGGAAAGCCGTTGACTGATCCGGCCGTTTCAAAAGTGGTGGTGGATAGCTTGTCATCGTCACCTACTCTATCCGAGTAGGCCAGGTTCATTTCTCAAACACCCTTTTTAATTTCCGGTTTGTACATATGCTTGCTTTATTTGGGTAATTGTTATTTATAGGTCGTTTATACATCCCTTGTGCTCATTTCTTTGGGATAATTTGCTGTTTTAAAAACAATTTTGGCACACACAGCTTCACCAAAAATAGAGCAGCCCCAAAAATCGTCATTCGGGCAGATTTCGGCCTCATTCAAATGAGGCCCGCGACTTGTTTTTGGCCCATTTTCATGCTCTCAAAACAGCGGACAGCCCACTTTGGTATGTCTTGCATGTCGATAATGTGGTGCACAACATTTAGAGGCAATCCCTCTATTAGTTTTTAATTGATATACACGACAGTTGTCACTCGACACACGAGAGGCAATCCCTCTTGTTAATGTTTTTCGGGGCTGTTTGGACCACGGCGTGTGTCGCTCGACACACGGCTGTTTGGTGTATTTCTGTTGGGCCCCGGCAGCAACAAGGATGACCGAAAGGTCGTTGGTTCTCACTTGCTAGCTTGCCCCCATACTCTTTGTTGGTTGTTTGGTGGTCTGCTTTGCATCTTAGCCAAGTTTACGCGTTTGTGCGCTTTGCACTCTGTTTTTAGGGGCTGTTTTGAATCGGTCCGTGTGTCACTTGACACACGGCTGTTGTGTCCTTCTGTGTTGACCACGGCAGCAGCAAGGAAAGACCGGAATGGTCTTTGGTTCACTTAGTTTCCTTGCTTGCTTCTTGTTAAAGTGCCTACAAGCACCGTTTTGAGTCAAAATCCTGGATTTGCAACCACAAGGCTACAAATTCTATTTTGGAAAACTTACCGAAATGTAGTTGCGTTCTTGGTATGTCGTGTTTGTATAAGCCATGACTTAGTCCACTTTGGTAACCAAAAGTTACCACATGTTTCGGACATTTTGCTGAATTTTAGGTACGTTTGAGTACTTGTAGCTTGAGTCATTTTGGGAACTGATTTTTATGAGTTGTGATACTTCTAATTATCATGTGTGCACCAAAAACAAAATAAAATGGGAAGTTGGGACCTTGTTTATGCATAACCGGCTTTCATAGCCACAATAACCTCGCGTTTGCCATTTTTGATCAAATGTCCATCAAATGTCCATCTTTCTTCCAAACTTGATTTTTCATGCATCGAGGACATTGCGACCATCAAGTTTGAGGATGGGAGGATGTCCATTTGGAGACTCACTACATCACAAGAAACAAATGCACTTAGACCACCATTCCAATTCAAAGAACATAGTTCTAAAGTCTAAGTGCATTAAAGAGTGTCAATGCACATCAAAAATACCTCAATATGAGATGCATAGTGGGAAAATTGTACTATGGAAAGATAAAAAGAAAGATGAGGTAAAAAGCTTTGAAAAAAGTCACTCAAAGAAAAGCTTTGGTTTTTGGAATATAGGAGGTTGGTTTTCAATTTCTTAGGATGGCAAACTTTGTGATGATTTTGGTAAAACGTAAGTTTATGAAGGGCTATGGAATTCAAAACATGCGTAATCTTGGAAACAACTTTACCGGCACAAAACCAAGAAAATTGCACACTTTGGTAGATTGGTAAACAAACTCATAGTTTTTAGGATTTCGGTAACAAAATTGAGTCTTTGTTTCGTCTTTTTCTCGTTGTTTGGGGACAAACAACAGTTTAAGTTTGAGGATGTGATAGGTGTTATTATTAACCCCTAGCTTGTGTCTTTTTGTTACAATTTTGCACCATTTTAGTTTCCCATTTTGTCGTTTTAAACGTCGTTTGATCCGGTTCTTTGTAAATACTAGTTCAACACTTAGTTTACCTTAATAGTGCTTAAATTGCCATCTTTTCGATATTAATTTTATGATTGTTCAGATTTTGCAGAAATGCCCCGAGTGCTTCAGCAAATGCTATAGGAGGACAGTAGCAGTACCGCAGTACCGAGAGCTGCTGATTTTTGGTTCCCTCCTCAATTTGGGCCAAGTTTTTGGGCCAAAGCTTTTGGGCCGATTTTCTGGGCTTGGAAGCCCTCCTCCTTTGCTGATTTCTTTTGGAAGACTTGGTCCCTAAGCTTTGTAATGGCTATAAATAAGCCTTTTGTTTTCATTTGTAGAAAAAAAAATTTAGTAACCATGCTAGTCACTTAAACTAGTTATCACTTTCACTTCTTTTGGTCCATATCTAGAAGTTATTAGTGTTGCTAAGTTCTTTGAAGTATTTTGTAAGTTAGATTGTGCTTAAATTCCTACCCGTTTCTTAGCATCATCTCACTTGTTGTTACGTTTTGGTTTAAATACTACGATCAAAGTATTCCTTGGTTACTTTTTGTTCGTAAGTTACCGGATATTATTCCGCTCGTCATTTCTTACGTTATTCTCATCTTTTCAAAGTTCGTCAAGTGTTTAATATAAAGGTTCGATTTTTATCACTCGCAATTGTTGATCCAGCTCTCCTAAGACCTAATGAAATGATAATGATCCTGAATCTTTACTTGGTGAATAGGTTTTTACTTCTGTTATAGCTTGAGGAATTATCACTGAGTCTGTTCAGTGTTATTCCATGTTACTTATGCTGTAACTTATCATTATAGATTTCAGGATCAGGATCAGGAGACTAACGAGCCTGTTCTGCAGTCTACTGATCCTGTCCACTGAAGTGAAGACCTCCTCCTGAAGACATTAAGATCATACAAAAAGAACCATCAGCGACGTCGAAGAAATAGCTGATGACAGGAACAGCATGCTCGTGATCTGAAGACGGAACTCAGTGATAGCAGTCTGTTCACTATCGTATGACATCCTGAAGATTCATCAGGATACACGTGACCCTGAACGTCCCCAGTTTGAGGACTCTAGTCACTGATCAGTATCCTGATCCTGAAGGATTAGAACAATGTCTTAGTCTAATGCACAAAAGGATAACTCGCCTTTTCTGACAATAGTACATAAGGGCAGTTACTTTACTGTTCCCTCCGTACTTATCAGACCATAAGGCAACTGTTTACAAACATCCTCTTTTGCACACCATGCAAAGAGTATTTGTTTATAGTAAATAGTACAACAGACCACTCACATTGTGACACGTCACAATAGTAGGTCTGCATGCATTTAATGCATGGAGTATAAATAGGACGTGAAGAGATGTTCTCCATACTTCTTCTTCATCCTAAAATACTCAAGTCCTTTCTCTCTTATTCCCTCTATCTTCTTTCTTTATTCTCTTCTCACTTAGTGCATAGTGAAGGAACTTAGATTGTTTAGTTTAGACTAATTGTCTTTTCTATTTCCGCAACAATCTGTAAATTCATATTGTTTATAAAACAAGAATTTAAAAGTGAGAAAATTGTGTGATTATATTCAACCCCCCCTTCTATAATCCCAAACACTATCCTTACTTGAAGGTCACCTACTTGGGACCAACAAGTGGTATCAGAGCAGTTACAAGCTCTCATTTTCTTCTTAAGAAAAATCTTGTGATCCTCTCTCTTCTTATTCTATGGCTCTTCAAGCTAAGGATAACTACTTTGATACCGGCTCTGCTGGAAAGCCTCCTCGGTTTAACAAAGACAACTTCTCTCTTTGGAAAACCAGGATGGAGCTTTTCCTCTCTGGTTCTGATCCCCAGATTCCTTATTTTCTGGAAAACGGACCACATGTGCCTACACAAACCGTCCACCCCATTCCTGCTGCTGGTGGCCAACCTGCTGTTCCTGAAAGAGAGCTGGTAAAGCCCGTAACTGACTGGAATGATGAAGATAGACGCCTGGTCAACATTGACACCAAGGCTAGGTCTCTCATCGCCATGTCACTCCCTGACGATGTATTCCACTCTGTATGTCACCTTCGCTCTGCTAAGGAGATATGGGACACTCTCTGTGTTCAATATGAAGGTACTGCCGTACTCATGGAATCAAGAAAGATTTTCTTGGTTCGTCAGTACGAAAGCTTTATTCATCAGAAGGATGAAACTCTCTCCCAGCTACATCAGAGATTCAACTGTCTTCTGATTGATCTGAAGACCATCGGTACTACCTACTCTAACTCTGAGGTGGTTACCAAGTTCATGGAAGCTCTTCCTGAACATTGGGAAATTTATACCTCCTGCTTAACTATGTCAAAGGACATAAAGACACTCACTCTAAGTGAGCTGTACGGTATTCTTCTGAACCGTGAACAACAGAAGAAACTGAAAAAGAATCTCATAAGAGATTCTAAAGAATCCAAAAGCACATCTGTTGCATTGGTTTCTGATTCAGTTCCTCCTGTTGCTGCCACTTCTTCTTCAGTAACTATTACTGAATTAGAATCTTCTGACTCTGACATGTCAGAAGATCCTGAATTCAATGAATCTCTTGCTCTTTTAACCAGATCTTTCAAGAAGTTTGCCAAAAAGGGAAACTTCCATAAAAAGAAACATCTTTCTATTACTGACAAGCCTAAGTCAGATCCTGTTGACAAGGCTACTGCTATCTGCTACAACTGTCAGGGCAAAGGACACTTTGCTAATGATTGCAGGTACAGAAAAAGTCAGTTTGCTCCCTCCTCTGCTAAATCTTCTTCCAAGAACCCCAAATACCAGCGCCTGAAAGAAAAGTACAAGAAGATGAAAACTCAGCGTAAAGGCAAAGGTTTAATCGCAGAAGACTGCGATTGGGATGATGTCTCCTCTGATGACTCGTCTGATGAGGAAGATACTCAAGTGGCACTGATGGCCATTATTGAGGAACCTACCTTAGCTCTCATGGCTAAGATAGAAGAGGTTCCTGAAGAAATTCCTCCTCAGGATCCTGAAGCTTCTTCTTCCACAACTCCTGAAGCTTCCACCTCTGCGACTGATTCTTCCAGTCAGGTACCTATTCCTCTCATCCCTCTTGAAAGCTTAACTCAGTTGGACCTGGTCACTCTCGACCTTTACAAAGCCCTTAATGGTAAAACATCTGCTGAAAAAATGAATATTGATCTTAGAGGACAACTCAAAGAATGTCAAGAAAAATTAAAACAGCTTACCATTTTGGAAGAAAATTATAAGGACCAGGTCACTGTAAACAAAACTCTTTGTATTGAAAGAGAATTGGCTCTTGCTGCCAAAGAGAAGGCCCTTGCCCAATTAAATGCTGAAAAAGTCACCATCAAAGGATGGAGTGACGCCTCCGAAAAAGTTGATGAGATATTAGCTTCAGGGAGGTCTGATAAAAGCAAGAGAGGTCTTGGATTCTTTCGTGGATACAAGAAAGAAGAAACTAAGTCTGATAGTTCCATGCTCAAATTTGGAAAATTTGTTTCTTCTATTCCTCTTCCTAATGCCTCTGAAAACACCCCTTCTTCTTCTTCTAACACTCACCCTGAAGGTGCTCCTAAGAGCAAAAAGAATACAGTTAAGGATAAATCCAAAACTGAAACACCTTCAAAGACCAAGGGTCCTAAACCCAAGAACAAAGTTCTGGGTGGTGGTCCTTCAGTCTCTGGAACTAAGTCTCTTTCTCAGAGTCCTGCTCCCAGACTGAAGATTGACCTGAAGCAAAAGACTCAGGAGAAGAAACCAATTCCTCCAATGTCCAATGCTAAAGGCATACTTGGTGCAGGTCCTGCTCACCTAAAGTTCAAAAACTTTCTGGACCACACTAAACGCTTTCAATATCGCAAATGCTATCACTGTGGATTAAATGACCATATTGCGAGTAAGTGTCCTGATGCTACCAAAGCTGAAAAATCAGCTAAGGTAAAGAAGATTCCCAAGACTGAGAAATCAGTCAAAGGAAAGAAGGTTGTCAAGACTGTTCCTTCAGTCAAGACTCCAGCCTCCTGTACTGATACTTCAGTAAAGGCTGACACTGATTCAACCAGTCCTACTGATACTTCTGGATCCATAGTTCTATGGGTACCAAAGAAAACTTAAACTCTGTATTTTACAGGATAAGGGCATCTGGTACTTGGACAGTGGATGCTCTCGACACATGACTGGTTCTAAATCTGTCCTCACTAACTACCGTGAAGAAAGAGGTCCTGCTGTGACCTTTGGCGGAAACGGTAGAGGCCAAACCGAGGGTATGGCACTCTGACCAACGGAGTAACTACTTTCAAAAGAGTTGCTTATGTTGAAGGCCTGATGCATAATCTTCTGAGCATCAGTGAACTGTGTGATAAGAATCACAAAGTTTCTTTCTCTAAGAAAAAGTGCAAAGTCAAGAACAGGAGAAAGGAAGTTATTCTCAATGGTGTTAGACATGCAGATATCTACATCATCAATATGAATACTTCCACTGATAACTTCTGTTTCGTATCACGTGCTTCCACTGATATGAATTGGCTCTGGCACAAGCGTCTTTCTCATCTCAACTTCAAGACGCTGAATCAACTCTGCATCAACAACCTGGTTATTGGTCTTCCTGACTTTCGCTATACAAAGGAATCTCTTTGTTCAGCATGTGAGAAAGGAAAACAAACCAGGGCTAGCTTCAAGTCTAAGCAGATTTCCTCAATCAGCTCTCCTCTACAACTTCTCCACATGGATCTCTTTGGACCCGTTAATGTCCAATCCATTGGTGGAAAGAAATATACTCTGGTAATCGTAGATGAATATTCCAGATATACTTGGGTTTTCTTCTTACGTGCCAAGAGTGATGCTCATGAAGAAATCATCCTGTTCGTCAGGAAGATGGAAAAACTCAACAACCTTATTGTTCGTTCAATAAGAAGTGACCATGGGACTGAGTTCAAAAACAGTACCCTGGAATCTTTCTTTGAACAGAAAGGTATCTCTCAAAACTTCTCCTCTGTGAGAACTCCTCAGCAAAATGGTGTTGCTGAAAGACGAAACAGGACGCTGATCGAAGCTGCAAGATCTATGCTGAGTGAAGCCAACCTTGCCACTCAGTTCTGGGCTGAAGCTGTAAATACTGCTTGTTACACTCAGAACAGATCTCTGATTGTCAAGCGTTTCAGAAGAACAGCTTACGAACTCTTTCGTAACAGAAAACCATCAATCGAACATCTCCATATCTTTGGTTGTGTCTGCTACATCCTGAACAACAAAGATAATCTTGGAAAGTTTGATTCCAAATCTGATGATGGAATTTTCCTCGGATACTCATCCATTTCTAAAACTTACCGTGTGTTCAACAAACAAAGACAAACCATTGAGGAAACGATTCATGTCAAGTTTGATGAATCGGGTCCTACCTTTCCTCACCCAAATGATAATACTGAAATCAATCAGTGGGCTGACTCTTTCTTTCAAGTCCCTGAACCTCCTATTGCTGATCCATCTCCTCAAGACCTTCCTGATGGTTTTGAAGATAATCCTATACCACCCACTGATATAACCACTCCACCTCTCATAAATGCCACCCCTATCTCTCAAATTACACCACCTGAACCTGATCAACCCACTAACAGTGAAGACTTCTCTCAAACCACTGTTAGTGAACCCTCTCCTACAAATCTTCTTCCTGATCCATCATCCAATGAAGCATCTACTTCAGGACAGGTGTATCAACCACCTGCTCTCCGATGGACCAAAGATCATCCCATTGATCAAGTTCTTGGAAACCCTTCTTCTGGTGTGAAAACCAGACGTCACGCTGGTAACGTCTGTCTTTATGTAAATTTTATCTCTGAAAATGAACCTAAAGAAATAGATGATGCTTTGCGTGATCCTGCCTGGGTCTCAGCCATGCAGGAAGAGCTAGCAGAGTTCATCAGAAACAATGTCTGGCTTCTCGTCCCTAGGCCTCGAAAACGTACAATCATTGGTTCCAAGTGGATTTTTCGAAATAAACTTGATGAGATTGGTACAATCATTCGAAACAAGGCTCGCCTTGTGGCTCAGGGATACAGGCAGGAAGAGGGCATTGATTACGATGAAACTTTTGCTCCTGTTGCTAGGCTCGAAGCAATTCGACTCTTCCTAGCTTTTGCAGCACATATGAACTTCAAAGTTTATCAGATGGACATTAAAAATGCCTTTCTGAATGGAAAACTTAATGAAGAGGTCTATGTGGCTCAGCCTCCTGGCTTTGTAGATCCTAAGTTCCCTGATCACGTCTACAAGTTAAACAAGGCTCTCTATGGGTTAAAACAGGCTCCTCGTGCCTGGTATGATACCCTCTCAACCTTTCTTCTCTCTAAAGGTTTTGTTCGTGGAAAGATTGATAGCACTTTATTTCTAAAGAAATATCCTAAGCATATCCTTCTTGTCCAGATATATGTCGATGACATTATCTTTGGATCCACAAATCCCAAACTCTGCGAAAAGTTTGAGTTGCTCATGAAATCTGAATATAAAATGTCTATGATGGGCGAACTAACATTCTTTTTAGGACTTCAGATCAAGCAATCTGAAAAGGGAATCTTTATCAATCAAGGTAAATATGTACATGAGATGCTGAAGAAATTTGATCTCACATCCTGTACACCGATGAAGACTCCAATGGCTCCTCCTCTGTCTCTTGACAAGGATTCCAAAGGGAAACCTGTTGATGTGACTCTCTATAGAGGAATGATTGGCTCACTGCTGTATCTTACAGCGAGTCGTCCTGATATCATGTATTCTACATGTCTCTGTGCTCGTTATCAGGCTGAACCCAAAGAATCCCATCTGACCGCTGTAAAGCGGATCTTCAGATACCTGAAGGGAACTCCTAACATGGGTCTTTGGTACTCCAAGGACTCAGGGTTCGATCTAACAGCTTATTCTGATAGTGACTTTGCAGGATGTAAGATCGACAGGAAAAGCACTACTGGTGGCTGTCACCTATTAGGTGGCAAGTTGGTGAGTTGGACTAGCAAGAAGCAGAACTCTGTGTCCACATCAACTGCTGAAGCTGAATATGTTGCAGCAGGAATATGTTGTGCTCAGGTCCTGTGGCTGAGAAATCAACTTCAGGACTATGACATACAACTCTCCAAAATTCCTATCTACTGTGACAACACTTCAGCAATCGCCATTGCTAACAATCCTGTCTTACACTCTAAGACAAAGCACATTGAAGTGAGATATCACTTCATCAGGGATCATGTGATGAATGGTGATATTGAACTCCATTTTGTCCCTACTGAATATCAGCTTGCTGACCTCTTTACCAAACCACTGGATGTGACGCGTTTTAATATGCTCCTCAGTGAACTTGGGATGTTAAATCCTGAAGAATAGAAGTTCTCAGGACAAACAGTTGTTAAAGTCCTTATATTCTCTCAGGACCTCTTTTCTTAACAACTCCTGAATAACTCTTCTTCAGAGGATAACTCTATTCAGTACTTACAAAATCTTTGTTCAAAATCCGAATACTGATGATTCTCAGGTAAGTATTTCTTCCCTCTGCTACTGAAACCTTATCGCATTAAATGTGATAAGAGGATTTTCCCAAAACAGTACTTATCTGATAAGTACTCTGATTCCAATAAATCATATCTTTCACCAAAATGGAATCATCCCCTGAAAAGGTGGTTTTTAGTTTTTCAAATAAAACAAACCTTTCATCTACACTGACACGTAATGGGACGTTTCCTGTTCCCCACTACGTGTGTCAGGCGCGTGAACGCGCGTAGAACTCCTTTTTTCATCATTACGTTTGAATTTAGCCGCTCTTTTCTCTCTCATCCTTTTTCTCTCTCCTACCACGAGGTATAAAAACCTCATTCGTAATCCTTTTCACTCTTTACGCTCACATAATTCTCTCTAAGCACTCAAGCAAGAACAAGCAAGAATTTTTTCTCTCAAGAACACCAAGAACACTCACTTACCACTTCTTTAACAAGATCAACGTAAGTTTCCTTATGTTCTTTGTTCTTTCCACAATCTAAGTTGGTATTCTTCTATAAAAACAACTTATTTTGATAAACGTTTTTCCAAAAACCCTAAGATCACTTCGTTTGATCTTAGTTTTCCCAAAATCTTCTAAGATTTTTGTTAAAACTGTTTAGAATGATTTTTCTTATTTCTTTTAAGAACAGTCATAAACTCCTATTTTGATATCTATTCATCAAAATAGAAGTTCTTTTTAATACCAAAACACATTCCTTTTGTGTATTTTGGTATCTAATCTATTCTAAGTATAAAGGATTTCACCATTTTTATGAACATATTTTGTGTTCATTGAAAAATGAAGAAAAATACATATTTTGGACTCTTAATCATCCATATATGTTATTTTTATGTTTTTAACAGGATGGCTGCTACTACATCTACATCTTTGGACGCCCAGCTCTCCACTGAGGCCACACCTCTGCAAGCTACTGAGAGCTTGCCAATCGTCATTCCACAACATGACGTTCAGTTCAAACAGAACAACGTCATAGGACTTTTCGACATCCCAGCAGACAAAGACTATCTGCTGCCTGCCAAGGAATTCCTATTGAACAGCCCTCTGAAGACGGCTTTCACCCTTGACCCGAAGCTGAACAAGCCAATGCTGCAACAACTGTGGTCAACAGCCACTGTTGCCAAGGAGAAGAACGCCAAAGGTGTCCTGCGTGAGGTCATCAAATTCCAAATCAAGGAAAACATCATTTCCTTTGGTTTCGGAACCCTCAGGAACGTGCTCAACTTCCCCAAGAAGAAGCGCTTCCCTCATGTCCCCACCGCTGACGAGATCATCGAGCTCCTGGACACCATAGGCTACCGATGGCCTGTGAACAAGGAAGGTGTCCTGCTACCCAAGACAGGTGCCACTGTCCATAAGTCAGGACTAAACGCTACGTTCTATTATATATGGAACACGTTTGGCCTGTGCTTATCGGGCAAAACAGGGAGCACGGAGCAGTTCCCTATGGTTATTCAGCAGATGGTCTTCTCTGCGATCAAGAATCGCGAGTTCGACTATGCTCGCTCCATCTGGGACGACATGGTGAGAAAGGTCCGATCCAAGACCCGGGTCGTCAACATGGCCTTTCCCAGATTCTTCTCGGCCGTCCTGGAGCTTCACATGGGGGAAAACTACCCCAAGATTGGGAACTCAAACAACTACTCTCTGGGACCCAGATTCCTGGAACAAGTTGCTCATCATCCTGATGACGTCCCTCTCTCCGACGTCCTGGTCGTTCCTGAACCTGCTCAGGCTCAGGATCAGGAGGATGCTGAACCATCAACCTCTCCAACTACAGGTACGTTTTCTATCATCTCTTCCAAACCACATTCTTCTACTTCTATGCATGCTATGTCAGTAGCTAACCCAATACTGACTTCCCCAGCTGCAACCACAACTTCTGCGCTCCAGAAGCGCCCCCAACCATCCTCTGCTACTCCTCCACCTCCTCCAAAACGCGCCAAGGCTAGGGCGTAAAAGAAAAAGAAACAGGCGGCTGGTAAGAAATATTACATTACCCTGCCCCAGTACTTTAATAAACCATCCCCTTTGTCTAAACATTCTTCCACTGCAGATACTTCTACATCTGCCCCTGTTACACAAGAACCTGAGGTGGTTCAACTCGAACCCTCAGAGAATCTGGTGGGTAATCATTCTGATACCCTCCAAGCCTCAGGTAATATTTCTAAGCAATCTATTACTGTTACTTCTTCTATGAAAGCTAATGAGTCTTCTAGTGCTCACTTAGCTACTCTGTCTACAGGTTCTTTAGGAGCAGGTTCTGAAGGGCATCTTCATCAGGATGACCCCTTCAACGACTTCGTTCTCACGGATGCCGAGATTCAGCTGAACACAGCTGAACTCCGCAGGCAGTCCGCTGAGAGGAACCTGCATGAGGCACGCACTGCCCTCCAGCAGAAGGAGGAAGAGCATTCAGCACGGCTCCAGTCCTTACAACAGGAACTTGTTGCTGCCAAAGCTGCTGCAGCCGCTGCTGAGGCCGCCGCCGCCAGTGCCACTGCCGCCGCCGTCGCCGCGACTCCGCCGCCCACGGCCGTCACCCTGTCCATCCCTTGTCTGGATAACATCCACGACAAGGTTTCTCAAGTTGCCTCCTCCTCCACCAACCTTCAGGCATCTATTGATGACCTGAAGGCCACGGCTCTCCCTGCGCTCTCTACAGAGATCATCAACAGCACCAACTCTCTCACCACCTTCCAATCAACGGTGGTTCAGAGGTTGGATGCTCAGGAAGCTGCCATCCGCGCCATCCAGGAGCAGGTGCAAGGGCTCTCCTCTGCTGTCAACGCCCTCACTTCTGCTCCTGCACCGCCTCCATCCTTCACCACGGCGGACAGGGAGGTATTGCAGTCCCTGATCTCATCATCCTTCATCCAGCGCAAAGTCCTCAGTGACATGGCCTCTCTCCTCCAAAGGAGTGTGTCAACAGCTGCCTTGGTACAGGCACCTACTGAGGGGGAGAGACAGCCCCGAGACCATTCAGCGTATTCCCCCTCCACAAACTGGAGAACCACTGAAGACGGGGGGAATAATGAAGACGACGATGATGATGATGAAGATGATGATGATGATATAGACGACATCTTCGTCGAGAAGGTCCCTGCTGACTCTGCGCCCATTCCAGGGCTCGCACAACCTCAGGGGAGAACCCTGATGCCTCTGGTATGTCTCCACTACCATCCTCTCCCTCTACCTCTGATAATCAACCTATATCTACTCTTCTTAAAACCAAACCTACCCCTAAAACCATCACCCTAGACTCCTCACCTGAAGACTCCCCTCCTAATAACCTTCAAATGGTTATCTACCAACCTCCCAAACTACCTTCTCCTGAACCAACTCCTGAACTCACCTCTGCCCCTGAACCTGAACCCTTTAACCAAGCCGATCCTGAAACTCAAGATGTCAACTTTGGCTCTGTCACTGGTGACATTATTCGCCTAATGGAGAATAGTCCCAATGAACAGACCAGAGCTGATTTAGCTAAAATGACCTTCAGGATCACACCCCTCAACCAAGAAACCATTTCTACCCGTCCTACCACCCGTTTCAACCAAGAAGCCTCTTCATCCAGAACCCCTGAAATCCGAGCCACCCCTGAAACCATATGCCTTTCATCAGATGATGAATTCATCTCTGATGACTTCTCTACCCCTGCTTCTTCACCCAGATCACCTCCCTCAAACTCTCCTAGATCTGAAGGTGAAAATTACCCTGACACTTCCTTTGCCATTGACAGGGATGGGCGCTTAGACGCCGTGATAGAGCGACTCGAGAGTACAAGAGTAAAAATCCCTCTTCGTACCTCTTGTGACTCTGAGTTCGCCTATCTCTCGCAGGAGGAGTACAACGAGGCTGTACAGGCTCAACTAGAGCACAATAAAAAGCAGAAGGAAGCTTTCCTCTCTGCTCAAGCCGCTCGAAGGCTTGCATCGGATTTTGTAGATGAAGATGCTGAAATAAGTGCAGATCCTATCCTTGCACAGAAGGCTGTTCTGAAGGTCTTCAACAAAAATGCAGAGATACAGACTGGAGAAGTAAATGCTGAGCTTGACTGGTGCAGAGATCGGTTACACCTCCGAAAGCATGGTGCTGCCATCTCAGGAATCCATCTTCGCCGATCTAGAGGCAAGAAAGGTAATCCTGGTAAAACCTGGATCATAGTCAAACGCTCTGGAGTAAAGGACGTAGAGCACACTCTGGACAAGTTAGATCGCTACAACTTGTCAGAGTGGAACGAAATCAGATCCCTACTTCCCAAAGCCAACAAGAACTATCGGGCTGAAGTAGAAGAAGTCATTGAAGGACTTATTGCTCGCATCAGAAGGACAACTGAAATACCTGATGACCTGCTCCAACACTCCTCAGTCCTATCTCAGCAGCCTGTTCGAAGATCTGCAGGCACCTCTACAAGAAGACCAACTCCCTGTCTTCCCAGAATGGTTGTTAAACCTCTGGACCTCTCAATGCTTGATCTTTCATTCCCTCCTGGAATCTCTCTATCTGAAGGACAAGTAATCAGAGAACCTGTTCATGGCATTTGTGTTAGCAATAACTCAATCCTACGCTTTCAGCGCTTCAGTGAGCTACACATAGCGCCCTATGAACATCTTTTGACAGTTCTCTTCACTGCACAACAAGATAAGAAAAATCCAGACAACAAAGAAATTATTCGCACTGTCAGAGCTATACTTGATCACAGACTTGCCTTCAGCGACACTCCTGTTCCTGTTTGCGTCAAGACTAAATACATTAGCGAAGAATCTGATAGTTAGTTGTCTTGTAATTTTTTTTCTTTCAGTACTTCTATCATGTACTTTTGTATTTTCCTTACTCTTGTAATATTTAAATGAGATTAATGAGAATGCAATTCAGTGCATTGTACTTCATTCCATCATAGTACTGAAAAAGATCCCTCAAAACAGTAAATGGGACATGTACCTTTATGAGTTCTATTTCCTACTGTTTAGTTCTAGACTTAGATTTATTTCTAACTTTTCTAGATTAAGACAATTACTTTGTTGTCTTATCATTATCATTTAGGGGGAGATTGTTGATCCAGCTCTCCTAAGACCTGATGAAATGATAATGATCCTGAATCTTTACTTGGTGAATAGGTTTTTACTTCTGTTATAGCTTGAGGAATTATCACTGAGTCTGTTCAGTGTTATTCCATGTTACTTATGCTGTAACTTATCATTATAGATTTCAGGATCAGGATCAGGAGACTAACGAGCCTGTTCTGCAGTCTAATGATCCTGTCCACTGAAGTGAAGACCTCCTCCTGAAGACATTAAGATCATACAAAAAGAACCATCAGCGACGTCGAAGAAATAGCTGATGACAGGAACAGCATGCTCGTGATCTGGAGACGGAACTCAGTGATAGCAGTCTGTTCACTATCGTATGACATCCTGAAGATTCATCAGGATACACGTGACCCTGAACGTCCCCAGTTTCAGGACTCTAGTCACTGATCAGTATCCTGATCCTGAAGGATTAGAACAATGTCTTAGTCTAATGCACAAAAGGATAACTCGCCTTTTCTGACAATAGTACATAAGGGCAGTTACTTTACTGTTCCCTCCGTACTTATCAGACCATAAGGCAACTGTTTACAAACATCCTCTTTTGCACACCATGCAAAGAGTATTTGTTTATAGTAAATAGTACAACAGACCACTCACATTGTGACACGTCACAATAGTAGGTCTGCATGCATTTAATGCATGGAGTATAAATAGGACGTGAAGAGATGTTCTCCATACTTCTTCTTCATCCTAAAATACTCAAGTCCTTTCTCTCTTATTCCCTCTATCTTCTTTCTTTATTCTCTTCTCACTTAGTGCATAGTGAAGGAACTTAGATTGTTTAGTTTAGACTAATTGTCTTTTCTATTTCCGCAACAATCTGTAAATTCATATTGTTTATAAAACAAGAATTTAAAAGTGAGAAAATTGTGTGATTATATTCAACCCCCCCTTCTATAATCCCAAACACTATCCTTACTTGAAGGTCACCTACTTGGGACCAACAAGTGGTATCAGAGCAGTTACAAGCTCTCATTTTCTTCTTAAGAAAAATCTTGTGATCCTCTCTCTTCTTATTCTATGGCTCTTCAAGCTAAGGATAACTACTTTGATACCGGCTCTGCTGGAAAGCCTCCTCGGTTTAACAAAGACAACTTCTCTCTTTGGAAAACCAGGATGGAGCTTTTCCTCTCTGGTTCTGATCCCCATATTCCTTATTTTCTGGAAAACGGACCACATGTGCCTACACAAACCGTCCACCCCATTCCTGCTGCTGGTGGCCAACCTGCTGTTCCTGAAAGAGAGCTGGTAAAGCCCGTAACTGACTGGAATGATGAAGATAGACGCCTGGTCAACATTGACACCAAGGCTAGGTCTCTCATCGCCATGTCACTCCCTGACGATGTATTCCACTCTGTATGTCACCTTCGCTCTGCTAAGGAGATATGGGACACTCTCTGTGTTCAATATGAAGGTACTGCCGTACTCATGGAATCAAGAAAGATTTTCTTGGTTCGTCAGTACGAAAGCTTTATTCATCAGAAGGATGAAACTCTCTCCCAGCTACATCAGAGATTCAACTGTCTTCTGATTGATCTGAAGACCATCGGTACTACCTACTCTAACTCTGAGGTGGTTACCAAGTTCATGGAAGCTCTTCCTGAACATTGGGAAATTTATACCTCCTGCTTAACTATGTCAAAGGACATAAAGACACTCACTCTAAGTGAGCTGTACGGTATTCTTCTGAACCGTGAACAACAGAAGAAACTGAAAAAGAATCTCATAAGAGATTCTAAAGAATCCAAAAGCACATCTGTTGCATTGGTTTCTGATTCAGTTCCTCCTGTTGCTGCCACTTCTTCTTCAGTAACTATTACTGAATTAGAATCTTCTGACTCTGACATGTCAGAAGATCCTGAATTCAATGAATCTCTTGCTCTTTTAACCAGATCTTTCAAGAAGTTTGCCAAAAAGGGAAACTTCCATAAAAAGAAACATCTTTCTATTACTGACAAGCCTAAGTCAGATCCTGTTGACAAGGCTACTGCTATCTGCTACAACTGTCAGGGCAAAGGACACTTTGCTAATGATTGCAGGTACAGAAAAAGTCAGTTTACTCCCTCCTCTGCTAAATCTTCTTCCAAGAACCCCAAATACCAGCGCCTGAAAGAAAAGTACAAGAAGATGAAAACTCAGCGTAAAGGCAAAGGTTTAATCGCAGAAGACTGCGATTGGGATGATGTCTCCTCTGATGACTCGTCTGATGAGGAAGATACTCAAGTGGCACTGATGGCCATTATTGAGGAACCTACCTTAGCTCTCATGGCTAAGATAGAAGAGGTTCCTGAAGAAATTCCTCCTCAGGATCCTGAAGCTTCTTCTTCCACAACTCCTGAAGCTTCCACCTCTGCGACTGATTCTTCCAGTCAGGTACCTATTCCTCTCATCCCTCTTGAAAGCTTAACTCAGTTGGACCTGGTCACTCTCGACCTTTACAAAGCCCTTAATGGTAAAACATCTGCTGAAAAAATGAATATTGATCTTAGAGGACAACTCAAAGAATGTCAAGAAAAATTAAAACAGCTTACCATTTTGGAAGAAAATTATAAGGACCAGGTCACTGTAAACAAAACTCTTTGTATTGAAAGAGAATTGGCTCTTGCTGCCAAAGAGAAGGCCCTTGCCCAATTAAATGCTGAAAAAGTCACCATCAAAGGATGGAGTGACGCCTCCGAAAAAGTTGATGAGATATTAGCTTCAGGGAGGTCTGATAAAAGCAAGAGAGGTCTTGGATTCTTTCGTGGATACAAGAAAGAAGAAACTAAGTCTGATAGTTCCATGCTCAAATTTGGAAAATTTGTTTCTTCTATTCCTCTTCCTAATGCCTCTGAAAACACCCCTTCTTCTTCTTCTAACACTCACCCTGAAGGTGCTCCTAAGAGCAAAAAGAATACAGTTAAGGATAAATCCAAAACTGAAACACCTTCAAAGACCAAGGGTCCTAAACCCAAGAACAAAGTTCTGGGTGGTGGTCCTTCAGTCTCTGGAACTAAGTCTCTTTCTCAGAGTCCTGCTCCCAGACTGAAGATTGACCTGAAGCAAAAGACTCAGGAGAAGAAACCAATTCCTCCAATGTCCAATGCTAAAGGCATACTTGGTGCAGGTCCTGCTCACCTAAAGTTCAAAAACTTTCTGGACCACATTAAACGCTTTCAATATCGCAAATGCTATCACTGTGGATTAAATGACCATATTGCGAGTAAGTGTCCTGATGCTACCAAAGCTGAAAAATTAGCTAAGGTAAAGAAGATTCCCAAGACTGAGAAATCAGTCAAAGGAAAGAAGGTTGTCAAGACTGTTCCTTCAGTCAAGACTCCAGCCTCCTGTACTGATACTTCAGTAAAGGCTGACACTGATTCAACCAGTCCTACTGATACTTCTGGATCCATAGTTCTATGGGTACCAAAGAAAACTTAAACTCTGTATTTTACAGGATAAGGGCATCTGGTACTTGGACAGTGGATGCTCTCGACACATGACTGGTTCTAAATCTGTCCTCACTAACTACCGTGAAGAAAGAGGTCCTGCTGTGACCTTTGGCGGAAACGGTAGAGGCCAAACCCGAGGGTATGGCACTCTGACCAACGGAGTAACTACTTTCAAAAGAGTTGCTTATGTTGAAGGCCTGATGCATAATCTTCTGAGCATCAGTCAACTGTGTGATAAGAATCACAAAGTTTCTTTCTCTAAGAAAAAGTGCAAAGTCAAGAACAGGAGAAAGGAAGTTATTCTCAATGGTGTTAGACATGCAGATATCTACATCATCAATATGAATACTTCCACTGATAACTTCTGTTTCGTATCACGTGCTTCCACTGATATGAATTGGCTCTGGCACAAGCGTCTTTCTCATCTCAACTTCAAGACGCTGAATCAACTCTGCATCAACAACCTGGTTATTGGTCTTCCTGACTTTCGCTATACAAAGGAATCTCTTTGTTCAGCATGTGAGAAAGGAAAACAAACCAGGGCTAGCTTCAAGTCTAAGCAGATTTCCTCAATCAGCTCTCCTCTACAACTTCTCCACATGGATCTCTTTGGACCCGTTAATGTCCAATCCATTGGTGGAAAGAAATATACTCTGGTAATCGTAGATGAATATTCCAGATATACTTGGGTTTTCTTCTTACGTGCCAAGAGTGATGCTCATGAAGAAATCATCCTGTTCGTCAGGAAGATGGAAAAACTCAACAACCTTATTGTTCGTTCAATAAGAAGTGACCATGGGACTGAGTTCAAAAACAGTACCCTGGAATCTTTCTTTGAACAGAAAGGTATCTCTCAAAACTTCTCCTCTGTGAGAACTCCTCAGCAAAATGGTGTTGCTGAAAGACGAAACAGGACGCTGATCGAAGCTGCAAGATCTATGCTGAGTGAAGCCAACCTTGCCACTCAGTTCTGGGCTGAAGCTGTAAATACTGCTTGTTACACTCAGAACAGATCTCTGATTGTCAAGCGTTTCAGAAGAACAGCTTACGAACTCTTTCGTAACAGAAAACCATCAATCGAACATCTCCATATCTTTGGTTGTGTCTGCTACATCCTGAACAACAAAGATAATCTTGGAAAGTTTGATTCCAAATCTGATGATGGAATTTTCCTCGGATACTCATCCATTTCTAAAACTTACCGTGTGTTCAACAAACAAAGACAAACCATTGAGGAAACGATTCATGTCAAGTTTGATGAATCGGGTCCTACCTTTCCTCACCCAAATGATAATACTGAAATCAATCAGTGGGCTGACTCTTTCTTTCAAGTCCCTGAACCTCCTATTGCTGATCCATCTCCTCAAGACCTTCCTGATGGTTTTGAAGATAATCCTATACCACCCACTGATATAACCACTCCACCTCTCATAAATGCCACCCCTATCTCTCAAATTACACCACCTGAACCTGATCAACCCACTAACAGTGAAGACTTCTCTCAAACCACTGTTAGTGAACCCTCTCCTACAAATCTTCTTCCTGATCCATCATCCAATGAAGCATCTACTTCAGGACAGGTGTATCAACCACCTGCTCTCCGATGGACCAAAGATCATCCCATTGATCAAGTTCTTGGAAACCCTTCTTCTGGTGTGAAAACCAGACGTCACGCTGGTAACTCTGTCTTTATGTAAATTTTATCTCTGAAAATGAACCTAAAGAAATAGATGATGCTTTGCGTGATCCTGCCTGGGTCTCAGCCATGCAGGAAGAGCTAGCAGAGTTCATCAAAACAATGTCTGGCTTCTCGTCCCTAGGCCTCGAAAACGTACAATCATTGGTTCCAAGTGGATTTTTCGAAATAAACTTGATGAGATTGGTACAATCATTCGAAACAAGGCTCGCCTTGTGGCTCAGGGATACAGGCAGGAAGAGGGCATTGATTACGATGAAACTTTTGCTCCTGTTGCTAGGCTCGAAGCAATTCGACTCTTCCTAGCTTTTGCAGCACATATGAACTTCAAAGTTTATCAGATGGACATTAAAAATGCCTTTCTGAATGGAAAACTTAATGAAGAGGTCTATGTGGCTCAGCCTCCTGGCTTTGTAGATCCTAAGTTCCCTGATCACGTCTACAAGTTAAACAAGGCTCTCTATGGGTTAAAACAGGCTCCTCGTGCCTGGTATGATACCCTCTCAACCTTTCTTCTCTCTAAAGGTTTTGTTCGTGGAAAGATTGATAGCACTTTATTTCTAAAGAAATATCCTAAGCATATCCTTCTTGTCCAGATATATGTCGATGACATTATCTTTGGATCCACAAATCCCAAACTCTGCGAAAAGTTTGAGTTGCTCATGAAATCTGAATATAAAATGTCTATGATGGGCGAACTAACATTCTTTTTAGGACTTCAGATCAAGCAATCTGAAAAGGGAATCTTTATCAATCAAGGTAAATATGTACATGAGATGCTGAAGAAATTTGATCTCACATCCTGTACACCGATGAAGACTCCAATGGCTCCTCCTCTGTCTCTTGACAAGGATTCCAAAGGGAAACCTGTTGATGTGACTCTCTATAGAGGAATGATTGGCTCACTGCTGTATCTTACAGCGAGTCGTCCTGATATCATGTATTCTACATGTCTCTGTGCTCGTTATCAGGCTGAACCCAAAGAATCCATCTGACCGCTGTAAAGCGGATCTTCAGATACCTGAAGGGAACTCCTAACATGGGTCTTTGGTACTCCAAGGACTCAGGGTTCGATCTAACAGCTTATTCTGATAGTGACTTTGCAGGATGTAAGATCGACAGGAAAAGCACTACTGGTGGCTGTCACCTATTAGGTGGCAAGTTGGTGAGTTGGACTAGCAAGAAGCAGAACTCTGTGTCCACATCAACTGCTGAAGCTGAATATGTTGCAGCAGGAATATGTTGTGCTCAGGTCCTGTGGCTGAGAAATCAACTTCAGGACTATGACATACAACTCTCCAAAATTCCTATCTACTGTGACAACACTTCAGCAATCGCCATTGCTAACAATCCTGTCTTACACTCTAAGACAAAGCACATTGAAGTGAGATATCACTTCATCAGGGATCATGTGATGAATGGTGATATTGAACTCCATTTTGTCCCTACTGAATATCAGCTTGCTGACCTCTTTACCAAACCACTGGATGTGACGCGTTTTAATATGCTCCTCAGTGAACTTGGGATGTTAAATCCTGAAGAATAGAAGTTCTCAGGACAAACAGTTGTTAAAGTCCTTATATTCTCTCAGGACCTCTTTTCTTAACAACTCCTGAATAACTCTTCTTCAGAGGATAACTCTATTCAGTACTTACAAAATCTTTGTTCAAAATCCGAATACTGATGATTCTCAGGTAAGTATTTCTTCCCTCTGCTACTGAAACCTTATCGCATTAAATGTGATAAGAGGATTTTCCCAAAACAGTACTTATCTGATAAGTACTCTGATTCCAATAAATCATATCTTTCACCAAAATGGAATCATCCCCTGAAAAGGTGGTTTTTAGTTTTTCAAATAAAACAAACCTTTCATCTACACTGACACGTAATGGGACGTTTCCTGTTCCCCACTACGTGTGTCAGGCGCGTGAACGCGCGTAGAACTCCTTTTTTCATCATTACGTTTGAATTTAGCCGCTCTTTTCTCTCTCATCCTTTTTCTCTCTCCTACCACGAGGTATAAAAACCTCATTCGTAATCCTTTTCACTCTTTACGCTCACATAATTCTCTCTAAGCACTCAAGCAAGAACAAGCAAGAATTTTTTCTCTCAAGAACACCAAGAACACTCACTTACCACTTCTTTAACAAGATCAACGTAAGTTTCCTTATGTTCTTTGTTCTTTCCACAATCTAAGTTGGTATTCTTCTATAAAAACAACTTATTTTGATAAACGTTTTTCCAAAAACCCTAAGATCACTTCGTTTGATCTTAGTTTTCCCAAAATCTTCTAAGATTTTTGTTAAAACTGTTTAGAATGATTTTTCTTATTTCTTTTAAGAACAGTCATAAACTCCTATTTTGATATCTATTCATCAAAATAGAAGTTCTTTTTAATACCAAAACACATTCCTTTTGTGTATTTTGGTATCTAATCTATTCTAAGTATAAAGGATTTCACCATTTTTATGAACATATTTTGTGTTCATTGAAAAATGAAGAAAAATACATATTTTGGACTCTTAATCATCCATATATGTTATTTTTATGTTTTTAACAGGATGGCTGCTACTACATCTACATCTTTGGACGCCCAGCTCTCCACTGAGGCCACACCTCTGCAAGCTACTGAGAGCTTGCCAATCGTCATTCCACAACATGACGTTCAGTTCAAACAGAACAACGTCATAGGACTTTTCGACATCCCAGCAGACAAAGACTATCTGCTGCCTGCCAAGGAATTCCTATTGAACAGCCCTCTGAAGACGGCTTTCACCCTTGACCCGAAGCTGAACAAGCCAATGCTGCAACAACTGTGGTCAACAGCCACTGTTGCCAAGGAGAAGAACGCCAAAGGTGTCCTGCGTGAGGTCATCAAATTCCAAATCAAGGAAAACATCATTTCCTTTGGTTTCGGAACCCTCAGGAACGTGCTCAACTTCCCCAAGAAGAAGCGCTTCCCTCATGTCCCCACCGCTGACGAGATCATCGAGCTCCTGGACACCATAGGCTACCGATGGCCTGTGAACAAGGAAGGTGTCCTGCTACCCAAGACAGGTGCCACTGTCCATAAGTCAGGACTAAACGCTACGTTCTATTATATATGGAACACGTTTGGCCTGTGCTTATCGGGCAAAACAGGGAGCACGGAGCAGTTCCCTATGGTTATTCAGCAGATGGTCTTCTCTGCGATCAAGAATCGCGAGTTCGACTATGCTCGCTCCATCTGGGACGACATGGTGAGAAAGGTCCGATCCAAGACCCGGGTCGTCAACATGGCCTTTCCCAGATTCTTCTCGGCCGTCCTGGAGCTTCACATGGGGGAAAACTACCCCAAGATTGGGAACTCAAACAACTACTCTCTGGGACCCAGATTCCTGGAACAAGTTGCTCATCATCCTGATGACGTCCCTCTCTCCGACGTCCTGGTCGTTCCTGAACCTGCTCAGGCTCAGGATCAGGAGGATGCTGAACCATCAACCTCTCCAACTACAGGTACGTTTTCTATCATCTCTTCCAAACCACATTCTTCTACTTCTATGCATGCTATGTCAGTAGCTAACCCAATACTGACTTCCCCAGCTGCAACCACAACTTCTGCGCTCCAGAAGCGCCCCCAACCATCCTCTGCTACTCCTCCACCTCCTCCAAAACGCGCCAAGGCTAGGGCGTAAAAGAAAAAGAAACAGGCGGCTGGTAAGAAATATTACATTACCCTGCCCCAGTACTTTAATAAACCATCCCCTTTGTCTAAACATTCTTCCACTGCAGATACTTCTACATCTGCCCCTGTTACACAAGAACCTGAGGTGGTTCAACTCGAACCCTCAGAGAATCTGGTGGGTAATCATTCTGATACCCTCCAAGCCTCAGGTAATATTTCTAAGCAATCTATTACTGTTACTTCTTCTATGAAAGCTAATGAGTCTTCTAGTGCTCACTTAGCTACTCTGTCTACAGGTTCTTTAGGAGCAGGTTCTGAAGGGCATCTTCATCAGGATGACCCCTTCAACGACTTCGTTCTCACGGATGCCGAGATTCAGCTGAACACAGCTGAACTCCGCAGGCAGTCCGCTGAGAGGAACCTGCATGAGGCACGCACTGCCCTCCAGCAGAAGGAGGAAGAGCATTCAGCACGGCTCCAGTCCTTACAACAGGAACTTGTTGCTGCCAAAGCTGCTGCAGCCGCTGCTGAGGCCGCCGCCGCCAGTGCCACTGCCGCCGCCGTCGCCGCGACTCCACCGCCCACGGCCGTCACCCTGTCCATCCCTTGTCTGGATAACATCCACGACAAGGTTTCTCAAGTTGCCTCCTCCTCCACCAACCTTCAGGCATCTATTGATGACCTGAAGGCCACGGCTCTCCCTGCGCTCTCTACAGAGATCATCAACAGCACCAACTCTCTCACCACCTTCCAATCAACGGTGGTTCAGAGGTTGGATGCTCAGGAAGCTGCCATCCGCGCCATCCAGGAGCAGGTGCAAGGGCTCTCCTCTGCTGTCAACGCCCTCACTTCTGCTCCTGCACCGCCTCCATCCTTCACCACGGCGGACAGGGAGGTATTGCAGTCCCTGATCTCATCATCCTTCATCCAGCGCAAAGTCCTCAGTGACATGGCCTCTCTCCTCCAAAGGAGTGTGTCAACAGCTGCCTTGGTACAGGCACCTGCTGAGGGGGAGAGACAGCCCCGAGACCATTCAGCGTATTCCCCCTCCACAAACTGGAGAACCACTGAAGACGGGGGAATAATGAAGACGACGATGATGATGATGAAGATGATGATGATGATATAGACGACATCTTCGTCGAGAAGGTCCCTGCTGCCTCTGCGCCCATTCCAGGGCTCGCACAACCTCAGGGGGAGAACCCTGATGCCTCTGGTATGTCTCCACTACCATCCTCTCCCTCTACCTCTGATAATCAACCTATATCTACTCTTCTTAAAACCAAAGCTACCCCTGAAACCATCACCCTAGACTCCTCACCTGAAGACTCCCCTCCTAATAACCTTCAAATGGTTATCTACCAACCTCCCAAACTACCTTCTCCTGAACCAACTCCTGAACTCACCTCTGCCCCTGAACCTGAACCCTTTAACCAAGCCGATCCTGAAACTCAAGATGTCAACTTTGGCTCTGTCACTGGTGACATTATTCGCCTAATGGAGAATAGTCCCAATGAACAGACCAGAGCTGATTTAGCTAAAATGACCTTCAGGATCACACCCCTCAACCAAGAAACCATTTCTACCCGTCCTACCACCCGTTTCAACCAAGAAGCCTCTTCATCCAGAACCCCTGAAATCCGAGCCACCCCTGAAACCATATGCCTTTCATCAGATGATGAATTCATCTCTGATGACTTCTCTACCCCTGCTTCTTCACCCAGATCACCTCCCTCAAACTCTCCTAGATCTGAAGGTGAAAATTACCCTGACACTTCCTTTGCCATTGACAGGGATGGGCGCTTAGACGCCGTGATAGAGCGACTCGAGAGTACAAGAGTAAAAATCCCTCTTCGTACCTCTTGTGACTCTGAGTTCGCCTATCTCTCGCAGGAGGAGTACAACGAGGCTGTACAGGCTCAACTAGAGCACAATAAAAAGCAGAAGGAAGCTTTCCTCTCTGCTCAAGCCGCTCGAAGGCTTGCATCGGATTTTGTAGATGAAGATGCTGAAATAAGTGCAGATCCTATCCTTGCACAGAAGGCTGTTCTGAAGGTCTTCAACAAAAATGCAGAGATACAGACTGGAGAAGTAAATGCTGAGCTTGACTGGTGCAGAGATCGGTTACACCTCCGAAAGCATGGTGCTGCCATCTCAGGAATCCATCTTCGCCGATCTAGAGGCAAGAAAGGTAATCCTGGTAAAACCTGGATCACAGTCAAACGCTCTGGAGTAAAGGACGTAGAGCACACTCTGGACAAGTTAGATCGCTACAACTTGTCAGAGTGGAACGAAATCAGATCCCTACTTCCCAAAGCCAACAAGAACTATCGGGCTGAAGTAGAAGAAGTCATTGAAGGACTTATTGCTCGCATCAGAAGGACAACTGAAATACCTGATGACCTGCTCCAACACTCCTCAGTCCTATCTCAGCAGCCTGTTCGAAGATCTGCAGGCACCTCTACAAGAAGACCAACTCCCTGTCTTCCCAGAATGGTTGTTAAACCTCTGGACCTCTCAATGCTTGATCTTTCATTCCCTCCTGGAATCTCTCTATCTGAAGGACAAGTAATCAGAGAACCTGTTCATGGCATTTGTGTTAGCAATAACTCAATCCTACGCTTTCAGCGCTTCAGTGAGCTACACATAGCGCCCTATGAACATCTTTTGACAGTTCTCTTCACTGCACAACAAGATAAGAAAAATCCAGACAACAAAGAAATTATTCGCACTGTCAGAGCTATACTTGATCACAGACTTGCCTTCAGCGACACTCCTGTTCCTGTTTGCGTCAAGACTGAATACATTAGCGAAGAATCTGATAGTTAGTTGTCTTGTAATTTTTTTTCTTTCAGTACTTCTATCATGTACTTTTGTATTTTCCTTACTCTTGTAATATTTAAATGAGATTAATGAGAATGCAATTCAGTGCATTGTACTTCATTCCATCATAGTACTGAAAAAGATCCCTCAAAACAGTAAATGGGACATGTACCTTTATGAGTTCTATTTCCTACTGTTTAGTTCTAGACTTAGATTTATTTCTAACTTTTCTAGATTAAGACAATTACTTTGTTGTCTTATCATTATCATTTAGGGGGAGATTGTTGATCCAGCTCTCCTAAGACCTGATGAAATGATAATGATCCTGAATCTTTACTTGGTGAATAGGTTTTTACTTCTGTTATAGCTTGAGGAATTATCACTGAGTCTGTTCAGTGTTATTCCATGTTACTTATGCTGTAACTTATCATTATAGATTTCAGGATCAGGATCAGGAGACTAACGAGCCTGTTCTGCAGTCTACTGATCCTGTCCACTGAAGTGAAGACCTCCTCCTGAAGACATTAAGATCATACAAAAAGAACCATCAGCGACGTCGAAGAAATAGCTGATGACAGGAACAGCATGCTCGTGATCTGAAGACGGAACTCAGTGATAGCAGTCTGTTCACTATCGTATGACATCCTGAAGATTCATCAGGATACACGTGACCCTGAACGTCCCCAGTTTCAGGACTCTAGTCACTGATCAGTATCCTGATCCTGAAGGATTAGAACAATGTCTTAGTCTAATGCACAAAAGGATAACTCGCCTTTTCTGACAATAGTACATAAGGGCAGTTACTTTACTGTTCCCTCCGTACTTATCAGACCATAAGGCAACTGTTTACAAACATCCTCTTTTGCACACCATGCAAAGAGTATTTGTTTATAGTAAATAGTACAACAGACCACTCACATTGTGACACGTCACAATAGTAGGTCTGCATGCATTTAATGCATGGAGTATAAATAGGACGTGAAGAGATGTTCTCCATACTTCTTCTTCATCCTAAAATACTCAAGTCCTTTCTCTCTTATTCCCTCTATCTTCTTTCTTTATTCTCTTCTCACTTAGTGCATAGTGAAGGAACTTAGATTGTTTAGTTTAGACTAATTGTCTTTTCTATTTCCGCAACAATCTGTAAATTCATATTGTTTATAAAACAAGAATTTAAAAGTGAGAAAATTGTGTGATTATATTCAACCCCCCCCCCTTCTATAATCCCAAACACTATCCTTACTTGAAGGTCACCTACTTGGGACCAACAGCAATATTTTACCGTCACCCGATTTCTCGAAGTTACAAATAAAACCTTCGGTTTTGATAAATTTGAAAGTTTTGGATCTTTATAAAAAATAATCTTCTTACATTTTTCAAAGTCTTCGTTAACTAAAAGTTCGTTGTTATGACTTACCGGTTCGAATCTTGCACGAAAGTGACTAGTTTACAATTTTCTCTCGAAACTTGTTTAACAAGCTATCATTCTTTAAAGACTTTAACCAACCTTCCTTAACAAGTTGTTTTTAACTAGCTTCCCTAGCAAGTTTCTTCACTTTTTAATTAACTGATCACTCTCATTGGAAGTTTCGTATTTTACTATTTAATTATTATCTGTTCCGCTCTACTTGGAATTTATTACACCCTGTTTCTCTCGCTGAATTTATTTTCAACGTTGCAGAACGTATTGTGTAATACTTACCAATTCATTTACGTTTCTTATAATTGAAATTCCATTTAATATTCCGCATTTTTACTGGTCATACCTCCAGTATTTACATTATTGCCCTTTTACTGGTCATCTCATCCAGTGTTTACTTTTCAGTTATTTACATTACAGCAATTTACCTGCTTTTATTTTCTTGGAGTTATATACACTCTGTTTCTCTCATCGAAGAGAACGTATTGTGTATTAACTACTTATTTGCTTTATTTTCAGCAATTTACTTTCTCGCATCCGTACTGGTCATTATCCAGTATTTACATTTCCAGTTGTTTAATTCTTGCAATTACAAGCTTTCGTTACTACTTTTACTATATATGTCATTTAAAATCACGGTGTTCATATCTTTCGCAAAAAGAATCCAAGCCATGATGGGCTAATTGCCGTGGCTTGGGGTGTGAGGAAATGTTGAGACCATTATTGGTGTGACCGAATTATCCTGTACCTTAATTGTTGTACTTTAACTGTTTATTGCAGGTGTTTAACATTTCATTGAAGATTGTACCAAGTTGATTGACAACCAATTTAGTACATGAAAATGCACTAGCTTTCAGAGTTAGGATTTATGTTAAATATTTTGTGATAAACGTGAGAAGGCTAAAAATAGCCTTAGTCCCTCGGTACTATACTCATCTGGTAAGATAGGTAACACTGCGTTGTGTTAGGATTCATGAGACTTTAAGTAGACTCATATCGATAACACGCTGACCTTTGTGTACTTCTGGAAGGCCGATCAAACCAGTAGTTAGACTATCATTTAAGCATAGGATTATTTCTAGATCACTTGTTGTCTCATCAGACCCTTGCACCCCATGCTCTTTCTTAAACAGATTTTACCCAACACCATTTCAAATCAATTCATTTCAAAATCCTCGAATTCGCCATCTGAAATCATCTTTTACAAACTAGACTTTTTACAAAGAGACTTTTTCACAAAACCTTCCCTGAGGATCGATATCTGGTATTCACTTACCATTATTACTTGTTACGAGACGATAGTAGTTCAAGGTGTATACTTGCGCCTAGTTCTATTTTCCAGTTGAATCTCACAGTTCACAGATTATTGCACATACTCCTTATTCGCAAAAAGGGGGTAGCATAATTCTCTCAGCAATAGGTATGTGGATTTTAGGGTTTTGTATCCAAATCGCTTCCGTGTTAAGATCGAACCAGTGTGGTTTCGATTACATAAATCTCTGACAGATTAGTCATCAGGTTTATAGGATTTCTTGAACCTGTAAGGTTTTTGAGAACCACAATGATCCTTGTGTCAGATTAACCCGAGGGATCCCACACAAAACCCAACAGTGGTATCAAAGCCACAGGTTTTAGTCGTTTATTTTCTCGTTAAAAATCGTTTCTTTTTCATTCGTCTAGATCCGTGAAAATTGTTTCTCGCATAACAAGTTTTATTAATGATTGTTATACAATTTTATTTAATTTGATCGTACGAAAAACCCGGAAAATCGCCAAACCATAACCACCAAAGTCCCACCACCAGATTGGTGGTGGCTAAGGATGTTAAACCACGGCCGCATCACCAGAACGGTGACGGCAGCCGGCCACACCACGCAAAGACGGTGGCAGCAGCAGCGTCGTTCTTGCTGCTGTCGTTACCAGCGACGGTGGGGGTGGTGGGATGGTGGCGTGCCGCACCAAAAACCCTACCACCAGTTTGGTGGTGGCGGAGGACGGTGGTGGCGCTACAAATCGTCAACGGCAATTGATCGTGATCATAGGCGACGATCGAACACCGCAACCACCAGAAACGGCAATAGCGGTGGTGGATGGTGGTGTTCACGGCGGCAGAAGACGGCAATAGCCGTTCACTTGATCGCCGGCCGCACCGTGCCTAGCGGTGGCGGCATTCGGCTGCCGTCGTTCGACCGGCCGCACCACAGTTAGTGGTGGCGGCAATTAATTGTTGTCCCGATCACCGGCTGCACCACACGACGTGGTGACAGCGGCGTTATTGTTCACCGAATGGGGGTGGTGGTGGTTGATGACCACTTGCGGGAGGCATCAACCGCCGCCGTTGAACCCGAACCACCACTAGCTGCCTTACGGCCGCGCCAAGCGGTGGTGGTGGACGACCAGAAAAGCAACCACCAGAAACCACCTTGGTGGCGGTGGTGTGCGTCGGACAAAACCACCACAGCTGCGAACGCGGTGGTGGACGCTGATGTTCACAGCGGTAGCGGCGTTCGGCCACTACACCTCGACCGCATCTCGACCGCACCACAGACGGGTGGTGGTGGCGTCATCGATAAAAGACGATGGTGTAACCACCGCTGGCTGCCTTCTTGGCCGCGCCTAGCGGCGGTGGTAAACGCATAACGGCGTTCGGCGGTGGCGGTATTGTTTTGTTTGTTCGCCGGCAAGTAGCTTAGCCACAGCCACACCACCGTGAGTGATGCCGGCGTTGCCCATTAATTCCGAACACCGGCCGCACCACACGTAGTGGATTGCGGCGTCGGTTGTGATCAAAGGCCACGGCGGCGGCGGTGGCAGCCTTGCGCTGTTGTCGTCGTTTGGCCCAAGTAATAGCGGTGGTCGATGACCACCCGTGGGTGGCATTGATCGCCGCCACTGATTTCAACATTTTGGCGGCGGTTACGACTATTGCGCCGCGAGCGGCACTAGCAAAGACTGGTTTACGCCACGAACCTCGATAGCGAAAAACAAGATCACGATGTGTAAGGGCAGCGATATTAGAGGCCGTTTGCTGCTGATATCACTAGACGATAACAACGATGACTAGGGTTCCGACCCACAAAATCCTGTCAAGCCCAAGAATTACCAGTTTGGTAATGTGCCCAAACGGCCCAGTTTTGGACCAAGTTATGGCCTAAGAGGGTTATTTGGTTTTAGTCTATTTTACCCGAATTGATTTTATTCAATTAATTTTTCTCAAACAATTGTTTTTAAGATTTTACTTATCAAACTAATTATTTTGATCCGTTTGATCAACTAAATTTTTGTGTCATGTTTGTCCAAACCAAGACACAGTTTACAGGTCAGTATTTTGTACCAACAATCTTTTTCGGTAAACCCAGTTTGATTTAAATAAAAGGGTAAATGTTTTGAAAACTGTTTTTGTTTTAAATAAGTTTATAATCTTAATTAAATTCAAATAAAACCGTTTTCAAACTGAAACGTTATTTTTGATTTATAAAACAATTCGTCTTATAAATCAGTTAAAACCAAATTGTGAGATATTTGAAACAAGATGTTTTTTAACAGGGTCTAGATTTAATTCACGCTTAAGTATATATTACTTGTTTTTGTGCCTTATATTAGATACATGGTTATTTAAATTATATACATGTGTGCGTATATATACATACCTACTATAGATTTTGCCAACTTAGACCCTTGACGAATTCCCGGGGAGGCCTGCGTGCCATTTACAACCCCTTATGTAATATTGACCTTAGGATAGATGTTTAATTCTCATTCTTATGGGATGACGAGGCCAGTGGGAGCTACGCAAGTTTTTGAAGCTTTTAGTAAAATAGGTCATTATTAGTCCCTAGGAAACAAACGTTGGCAAAAACTATAATTGGTTATTATGTGGTTGATTATTATTATTTAACTGCATGGTTGAATGTTTATTTGTGATATCTTACATGGTTTTAAAATAGAAAGAGTTTTAAGACTAACTAATATCACAAAATAAGATAGGTTTTTTATAATTAAAATTACCAGTTTTTCGAACTTTTTCCAAACGGTAGATTTTATTCTTAAACCTATAAATGATTGTTTTTAAAAGGCAGGTTGACGAAACAGTTAGTTTTAATCAACTAGTGTGCTATCAAAACAGTTAGTTTTAATTAGCAAGTGACTTTAAAACAGTTAGTTTTAAATAGCATGTATGTTTGAAACAGTTAGTTTAAAACATTAGTTGCCCTTTTAACAATCAGTTTTTCAGAATTGTTTTTCAAAATCCTGGAGATAAAAGTTTTTTTTAAATAAAATAAAACCCCGAAAATCATAGATCAGTAGTGCAACCCATCTAGGGGCACCTCCGGCATAAGGTACGTGGGCGTTGTGAGTGAACACACCTTGAACGTCCGCGTTCAAACCGAAGCTGGGGGGTTACATAACTCTGCGAATTATCTCCGGGTGGTACCGGCCAGAGTAAAGTGATCAGGTTCCCAAAATGGTGAGATCTATTTTGGTACTGTTAAGTTCACCGGGAGGTACCGGACCAAAATGCACTCAAAGGGACCGAAACATGTACGGAAAGTTGCCGTTGTCCCGAAAAGATCTAGGAGTCATGTCAGTTAGATGTGATTGGTAAAAGTCCTAACCTACCGAAATAGTACGGGTCTGATGGAGTAAGAACACACCGCACATCAGGACGTATGAAATAAGGATCCTAGTCCAATAAATTGATCATTTAAGGGTTTATTGATATTTGCTGGAAATTAATCTATTCACAGTTGCTAAAAACCAAAAGTTTTAATGTGTAGATGGCAAGCACTGTTACCAACACAAACAATCTTTCCCTGCGCTCTATCCTTGAAAAGGACAAGTTAACCGGCCCCAATTTCCTTGACTGGGAGCGCAATCTGATGATTGTGCTCAGACACGAAAGGAAATGGTATGTCCTTGAAGAGCCTCTTGGGGAGGCTCCTCCAGCAAATGCTCCGGCTGCTGCTAGAAATGCTCACAAGAAGCATTCAGATGATCTACTAGATGTCGCTTGTCTCATGCTTGCAACTATGAGCCTAGATCTACAAGTGGGGCTCATAAACACGAATGCTTATGACATGATCCGCCAGTTGAGGGACATGTTCCAGACACAGGCTCGTACAGAACGTTACGATGCCACAAAAGCATTTAACGAGTGCAAGATGATCAAGGGGACATCAGTAAGTGACCACGTCATGAAAATGAAACGGCACTTGGATCACCTGGAAAGGCTTGGTCACCCAGTTCCGTTGCAGCTAGCAACGGACACTATACTCAACTCACTGTCAGAAGACTACAAGCCTTTTGTAGTCAACTACAATATGAACAACATGGATGTAATAACCAAGTTTTCTGGATGGAGTTAATTAAGTTAAGTTTCCGTCAAATGACCTCTTTGTGAGAAAAATTAGGATTTTTGGGTTAAAAGTGTTACTTTTGAAAAGCTTTTAATGGTATGGGCTTATACCATTTTAGGTATGGGCTTGGCCCAAAACCCTAGGTATTTAAATCCTTAAACCCTAATCTTTGCCATTTTTGGGAAAAGATTTGTGTGTTTAGTGTGTGTTTTGGGGAAAAAGCTTGGAGCCATTTCATCATCTTTAAGGTCGAGAAATCATCGTCGAGGTAAGATCTCGATGTTATTTTGCGTACAACTTATCTAGGTTGATTCAGGGATGATTTAGTGACCTTCTAGAATTGCTTTGGATTCAATTGGATCAGTTTTCATCGAGTTTTTGAGCTTTTTGCGGTCTGTTCGGTTTTCCGAATTGGGATTTTTGTGTTTTCCGAATCGGGAAACATGTTTTCCGAATAGGAATTCATGTTTTCCGGATCGGTTTTTATGAAGTGTGTTTAAGTGCCTCAGCTGCCTTTCCCAAATTGGAAACCTATGTTTTCCGAATCGGGAAATGGGCTAGCCTAGTCGTTATGCTGAATTCGGAGTTAGTCGTTTTCCGAATCGGAAATGACCATTTTCCGAATCGGAAAATGGTTGGTTTTCCGAGTCGAGTTTTGGAAGGTTTTGTCATTAGGGTTATTTTCGGAGAGGATGTTTCCATAGTGATTTATCTTCATAGAAATAAAAATTTTCGAGGGGCGCTGCCCCTCAGACCCCGCAAGGGCGGAACCCCCGTGCTAAGTCTGCCTAGGGATGTCTTAGTAGTGGGTTTTATTAAGCGCGGTTATTAATACCTTAGAACTTATTCAGGCACGTTAGACGAGGTCCACGGCAGGACAGTGAGATTTACTCAGGTGAGTTCCCTTACCTGAAAATGAATGGATTGCTTTTAATATTTTGAAACATATCCATTCGGTTTGAAAAATGTTTTTATGATGATATTAATGTGATTTTGTGAACGTAACGGGAAAACAATGCCTTGCCAATGTTATCGTGAGATTTATAAATGACTGTAAATGCTATATTGATGATCATCGTATGCATGCTATTTTAATATTGTGGGGTTAGCATCGTGAGTAATGTGTACCATGGGACCGTACATCCCTGAGAGAAGTATAGTGGCGTGAGGCACGAACTATGTTCGTCACTCCTTAATTGAGTATCCGGGGGATCCGGCCACGTGAGATTGTTGTGGGATGGTGTGAGGCACGAACTGCGTTCGTCACTCCTTAATTGAGTATCCGGGGGATCCGACCATCTGGGTTGTTTGATGTGACTTTTATTACTCATGATGCTTCCCTAGTACTTTTGTGATGAATGATTTTATCGGCCAGCGGGCCGGAACTGCTGTTTAAACTGTTTTGAGGGAATTCACTAGACCTTTCGGTCTAACCCTCATTTTCAAACTCTAAAATCTTTTCAGGGAAAGATCGAGCACTTAGAGGCAAGGAGAAGGTGAGCGTCTAGAGTAGCGTTGCCAGCTAGAAGTAGTAAGTTTGTCCTAAATAGAATCTCAGCTGTGGAGGGATGTTCCGCATGCACTTTGAACCCTTTTACTTTTGAGTTGAGAATTCTAATATATTGCGCTATAGATCACTGAGAATTTATTATTGTTATACTTGTTTGTGGTTTGGGTTTCGGGTTGTTACAATGGAGAAGTCAATAGCGGAATTGCACTCCATATATGCTTAAAACTGCTGAGTTGAATATGGGGACCAAGAATAAAACCAAGGATGTCCTAATGGTGAGAGATGGAGGGTGAAAAAGAAGCATGGGCATACAAGCACCAGCAAAGGGAAGGGACCAGTTCAGGCCATCCAGAGTGCACCCAAGGTTCATAACAAAGGCAAAGGCAAGGGCAAGGGCAAAAAGGTTAAGCCAAATAAAGCTAGGACCGAGAATCGCTGCTTCAAGTGCAATGAGGTTGGTCACTGAGGCAAAACTGCCCGAAGCGTCATGAAGCAGGTATGTAAACCTCAGATATTTGTGATTGCTTTAGTTCGTCACTTTTTACTTGTTAGTTTACAAGTATACTGATACCTAGAGCAAATGACTATTGCAGGTGGTCAGAAGTGAGGTGCCCAGGAGTTGCAAGGATCAAGATAGAAGTTCATTTTAGATATATATTTTTCAAGACAATTTTATTTCTAAACAGTTGTTTTATTTATGGTTACTTTTTAAATACTTATAATTTATTGGATTTTTTTAAATTTATAAGTCATTGTCTTGAATAAATATCTGATATGCATGAAGTTTTAAATCTGACAAAGTCAAGTTTTGACTTGATTTAAGATCCTAGACATTGCCTATTACACTAACAAAGTTACTTCAATAGTTTTAATTAGATTAAAGTAATTTATATGAAAAAATGTCAAAAAAAAACACACGAAATACATGAATGTGTTTTTAGGAGTAAAAACATTTGTGAGTAAATGATTATGAAATAATTTTTGTGATCAGGTTTAATTACTCAAATGTTTAAAAGAGAATTTAGGATATTAACTCAGATAGCGTTAATAATAACAGTATTTATAAAACTAGGAAAATTCCAAGTTTTGGAATTAGGATTTAATAAAATCCAGTTAAGTTTTATAAATGTTAGAATTCTCAAGTTCATTACTTATAATAGAATTGACTAATCAAAGCCTTGACTAAGTCAATAGTAAATTTTGAGTAATAGTTGGTTTTCATATAGGTTAGTGGGAGCCCAGTTTATTCTCTATCTAGTCTAAGATAAAGAATGAAACATATAATTATTGATTCAGTATATCTCCGAATTCATGATCCAGGTAGGATGAGAATTCATAAGACCTAATAGTCAAAAAGGGAAAATGAAAGTTTCAAAGTATTTGAAACAAATCTCTTAAAAGACTTTAAGTCAATAATTAAAATGTTGGAATAATTAATAAAATTCCAGTAAATTTGCCAGCATAGTAAATGAAATCTGATTTCAGGTAGAAATCATTCATCTACACAGCAACTAAGGAAAGTTGCAGTCTAATTTTACATATTCAGGGAAAAACTAGGAGTTATTCCAGGTCTCCAAGTTCAGGGAATATGATAAAATAGAAGTCTAATTTTTGTTTAAATGTTTGCAAAACAATAATTAGCATAATCAAGTAGATTGTATCAGTAGATACAAACTTGTATTATTTGGTTACCACTTTGATTAAAATGGTAAACTTTAATCAAAGGGTTTAAACTGAAGATAGGTGATACTTCATTTAGATAAGTATTTAACAAACCTTGAATAGATATCATAAAAGTTATTAAGAAATATCATTAATTTTGTGATTATTACAGAGTGTAATATGGACTATACAAAATTATGTTTCTTTATCACTTTTATAATTTTACATGTTTTATAATCCAGGAATGAAACTAGTTTTCCAGTTTTTTATTCAAAAATTTGTCCATGACAACTTATTGTGGTGGGAACCCGATAAGGTGCTAAAGTCATTGTGAACTTTTGGGTAGTTATGATCAGTTGTTAAATGACAGCTACAAGTGTTGTAGACCAAAAGTTGCACAGATATTTAATAGAGTAGCAAATATCGGATGTGATCTGAGGTTGAAATTACTTCTTGGAAATTGTCATGAGTAAATCTCACAGTGGTTGTCCCTATCACCTGAGGTATCTGGTTTGATGTCATGAGGACTGCTGAATACTTAGTGCACTCAACCGCTACGCCGTAACAGGGTGGCTATAAAAGGCGTAACTAGATTCAGCGGAAGCCGTGGTGTCAAATGCAGATATGCAAGATGGGATTTGCACCTCTTCTCTGAAGAGAGATATTTCTGGGCCCCTTGACTGACTGAATATACTGATGAAGTGCATGGCCATGCCCAAACGAACTGATTAGTTCTTTGTCGTTTACCTATCAGTAAAAGTCGGATAGTCGAGAAACAGAATCTTTAGTATTTAGAGTTGACACATTCCAAGCTCATACTCACAGATGAAATATCGAGATGCAAAGGGAAAAACCAAGTTATACCCGATTTATGAACACTAGTTTCATAGATGTTATTTCCTTACTGAAAGTTTATATCACCTGTCTGGGTATAAGAGTTCTTGTAACTTGGTTAGCCTAAGTGCCTGTCTAGGGGCCTCCTTAGGTCTGTGTAAACAAGGAGGTATTGCCAACTTGCACAAGTGGGAGTCTGTTAGTGATTATGTGCAGAAGTTGACAAACCAGTGAGTTACACATCCAATGTTACAAGACACTTGAGGGTCACACCTGTGAGAACCTATAAATCAAATAAGTTAAATAAAACTCAGAAATGGAGAAATTGGATTTATAATAGTCAATTATAAATCAGTTGGGTAATTTCAGTCAGAAACCCAAAAGTTTGACGGTTATTAATTAATTAAGTAAATTATATATTTATTAGATGAATAAATATATAATAGGATAATTAGTTAATAAAGTAATTATCTAGAATAATCTTTTCATAAAGGAAAAGAAAAGAATTAGATAATTAGAGGAAACTGAATCAGATAGAAACTGTGTTTCTTTCTTATATAAATAAACCTTATGGGTTAAACATTTTAATTAATTAATCATCTAGTAATCAGTTTCCAGATAACTCTCTCTCTCTCTCTATTCCAAACCGACTCCGCCCCCTCCCGCTACCAAACCAGTTCGGTTTTCAGCTTATTCGGGTTTCAGTTCTACTAGAGGAACATTCGTTTGGTCGTTCACTGGTGGACTCATTCTCAAGCAATCCAGGTAAAACATTCTAACTTTAACTGTAAGAATAGATAAAATAACGACATAGGTCTGTGGATTTTAGGGTTTTGTATCCAAATCGCTTCCGTGTTAAGATCGAACCAGTTTGGTTTCGATTACATAAATCTCTGACAGATTAGTCATCAGGTTTATAGGATTTCTTGAACCAGTTAGGTTTTTGAGAACCACAATGATCCTTGTGTCAGATTGACCCGAGGGATCCCACACAAAACCCAACACTAATACTACCTGCAATTTTCTTAATTTCCGATATGTATGTACAAACCACATAAAAAACCATTATGTGATATGTTAATGATAATAATAATATCTTTTTGTTAAGGGATTACTTCTTCAAAATGTATCCAACTATCCCTAATATACTATTGTATGAATCCACCTAAAAAAATTCCTTTTGTATATATCAAACTTTATTTTTTAGTCTATTGTGTGTATTTTTTTATACACACAATAGTATATTGGGGGATAGTTGGATACAAATAATAGACTCAAAAATACACATAATAGACTCAAAAATGAAGTTTGATATATACAAAATGAATTTTTTTAGGTTGATACACACAAAAGTATATTGGGAATAGTTGGATACATTTTGAAGAAGTAATCCCTTTTGTTAATTGTAAAAATGAATAAAGGAATATAGTTTGGGGATGTGATGCAACGTAAGTTTGCGAAAGGATCGACAAGCGTCTAAGCTCTTTCTGGTTGAAAATAGCAAAAAGTAAAACTCAAATAAACTAGAGAATGATCTCTAAAAAAGATTAACTTTTATTTGAATAACTTAAACTTAATTATAATTCAAACCTATTATCCATATTTATAATACTAAACTAAAAAAGGATAAATATGAATTATAAACCTAAACCAACTAAACAACATTAAAGATGAATCCTAGAAGAAAAACTAAAGATAATCAATAAATTAATTGTAAAGCTAATTAATAGAAATAAAGAAGATAATAATGAAATAAGAAAAAGACAAGGAATGGCTGTTTTCACGTGATGAGGAATCTTGGAAAAGTCAGTGCGTGATATTTGCTTGCTTCTGAAATCGCATGCAAGTCGCATGGGATGAAAACTAAAACAGAAGCTTATTCTTCGATCTTTAATAATAGAACAAACAAATAAATACAATTTGAGTGGATAGCTGATAATATGTGTACGAGATAAATCACGTAAGCAACGATTCCTCATCTTGTAAGATAGGATTCCAGGCTTCTTTTGGGATCATTTTTTCCGTTCTCAAAAATCTTTAAAAATCCTCGTTAATGCTCGAAACCTCCCTGTATCAGGATGTGACACGGGATGCGAAGAACGCCCTTGTCTTGGTAGCCATATTTTTTAGCCGATTTGTTGAGGAGCTTAATGAAGATTAGGGGTTTATTCATAGAATGATGATAAAGATAAATATTTAAGAAAAATAAAACATGTTTAAATAATGGGTTTTTATATGGACCCTCATAGATTTTTTTTCCTCTGATATAAAAGTAAATAAACCCCTCTAAACTCGGTCCATCTGTGCAAGACACATAAATTTACTCATATCTCTTATAGGTGGGATCCATTTATAATTTTCCTTAAATAATATATGGGTAATATAAATATTTTATTGAATAATTAAATTTGATGTATAATGAATGATATTTAAATTATTTAATAGATATTAAAAGAGGAATTTAAACATATAAGAAAGTTTTATATTTTAAAAAGAAAAGTATATAAAAGTAATTTAAACGTTTGAAAGGATATTAATGCAATTTAAAAGATAAAGAACGTGAAAGAAATTGTCCATATTTTCATACCCTTTACACTAAAAACCAAAAATACATAAGCTAGCTGATAAGCTAGCTTATAAGCTAGTCAATCCAAACATGTACCAGGAAGCTAGCTTATAAGCTAGCTTTTTGAAACGCTACTTTGAGTAGCTTATGAGGAGCTTATTGTAGCTTTTTCCAATTATACCCTTATTAATATTAATTATTAAATTCAAATATACCCTTTTTAGTCATTTTACATACTCATAAGCTAGTTTTTGCCAAACATAATTTGTTCAACAGCTAGCTTATCAGCTACTAGCAAGCTTATCAATCAACAGCTAGCTTATCAGCTATCCGCTAGCTTATCAGCTACCAGCTAGCTTATAAGCTACGCTTGCCAAACATAGCCTTAAAAACGATACATTTTAATTATTTTTCATCCTTTTCATATTTTCTATTTAAGCCCTTAAACCTTATTTATTTATTTATTATTTTGATACCTTTTGATATTTATCTATTTCTCTCGTCACTTTTTTATTTTGAGTTTGATACTTCATATTACTATTAATTAGTTGGTACCTTATCGACTAAAATACGTATTGTTTAGTTATTTATTTTTATATAGAAGCAATTGAATTCTTTACGTAAGATATTCTGAAACACCGTAATTTTAGTGGAACTGGATTTTTTTAATACCATACCATTGTTGTCTTAAAAAAATAAAAGATAATCCTCATGATTATTTAAGGTGTACTATTTTTTAAGATTTTTCAATTATTCATTATTTTATAAAATAAAAGACGTTATTAGCAATAAAACTATACTTATGATGTTATCAATCTATTGTATCAATATATTTACGAGTAGGGAGGTTATATTTCCACGGGATGTATTTACTTCATCCACGGCTAATTTTTTAAAATTACAATTTTACCCTTGCTTTTGTTTCTTTCTTCTTTCCTCTTTTCATCCACGTCTAATTTTTCCCCCCACCCCTATTGTTCTCCCCTTCCATTTCCATTATTTCTTTCTTTCAATCTTTTAATAGCAGAAACTCTCAACACAACTGAACAATCGGTCGAAGTCGCCGTTGTTTCTGATGTTCCAGAGGCGGAGCCGGTGAAGAATGTTGCCGTTGAAGACGACAAGGAGAAGGTTACGGTGTCAATTTCTTCCAGCAGCCGGAAAAACTCACCTCCGGCTGCCGGAAAAAACCCACCCCCGCCGCTGAACTGGAAAAACCATCGGATTCTATGGCGAAACACACGACGACGACGAGGATCTCGACGGAGTTTGCTCAGCCGTGAGGATTTTGACGGAGTTTGCTCCGGCGCGAGGATTGTTGATGAAACGTGGATCATCGATGATGCTTTTGCGTCGGGATCTCCGGCGCGAGGATTGTTGCATCTCAGATCTCACCTCGCCGGCGCTCCTATCAGATCTCACCTTGCCGGCTCTCCTCTAAAAAGCAAGTTAAAAACCCGACGGCGCTACTCTCAGATCTCACCTCGCCGACGTCGTTCTCGAATCCAGTCGTTGCCTCTCTGTCGTCAGTCTCCAGTTGTCGCCTCGCCGTCGCCGTCGCCGGTCTTCTGCATCCTCGTGTTTCTTCCTCGGCGTGATCTCGTGCTTCTGCCTCGCCGTGCTCGGGAAAGAGGAAAAAGGGTGTAATCGGGAAAGGGTGAAGAGGGAAGAGGGAAGAAGGAAGAAGACAAGGCAAGGGTAAAATAGTAATGAGTAGTGGGAACAAAGGATAAAAATGTAATTTAAAAAAATTTGCCTTGGATGAATTAAATAGATCCGTGGAAATATCACCACCCTTACGAGTAAGATGATGTAAAAGATAAATACTACTTATTTATGATAGTTAATGTAGAAAGCTTTAAAATACCCAACAAATCATTTAATTTTAAACGGTTAAATTACGTTTTTAAATTATTTTTTAAATGAAAGAGCATTAAACTTTATGAGGAAGGTTCAAACGAGAATGACATCAATTTAAAAGAATACGAGAATGAATCTCAGCCAATCATCTCAAGCCAATCATATATGAGAATGACTTTTGTGTACAAAATCATATATGATTAACAAAGGAAAAGTTCAGGTACAAAAAACATGTACAAAATCATATATGATTCATATAATAAATCATATAGAAAATCACATGTGATTAACACTGTGCGCGACTTGCGCGACTTGCCCCGCGACCAGAGGTCGCGCGTGTCCTTTTCTTGTGTACAAAATCACATATGATTAACAAAGGAAAAGTTCAGGTACAAAAAATATGTACAAAATCATATGTGATTCATATAGTAAATCACATGTGATTAACACCGTGCGCGACTTGCGCGACTTGCCCCGCGACCAGAGGTCGCGCGCGTCGTTTTTTTCCATCAAAAATCGAATTGGATGGCTGAGATTCATTCTCGTATTCTCTTAAAAAGTTGTCATTCTCATTTGAACCTTTCTCTAAACTTTATTATCTTAAATGATAAGTCTTTAAACATTTTTTAGATGGACAAATCATTAAACTTTCTCACTTTAAATATTTAAATCATTTATAAATTTTTTTTAATAAAATCAAACATTAAACTTTTTAGAAATTGGTTACTTACATCTTTTTAACCCAAACTAATTTAGTTTTAGTTTACAAAATAACATATCTAGTATCAAAGCATTAATAGCCTAGTGATCGATAACAACCTTGGGAGGGACAATGGATGACATCCCTGTTGGTCCATGGTCGCCGAGGATTAATCGGGTGCCTGAATGGATCCCAGATAGTTCATTGACTTCGTGTCAAAATGTGTGCATGAGGTAACTATCGTTTAAAAATATAGAGAACATACGTAATCGGTTATAAGTAGTTTTTTATCTATGTTAAAAGCATATAATCAATTTCTAAAATATTCAATATTCATCTAGAAAAATAGTTCAACAACTTAATTATTCAAAATGTAATAGATTGTTGGGTTTTTTTTTTTTTTTTTAAACTTTTCCCTATTTAATAATATTATTAAATAAAAAAATGTTCAATATTGGAAGGTATTAAAAGTACTATTTAAAAGTTGTAATTTGAAAAAAAAAAATTGAACATACTTGGTTGATATATTAATATCGGTTAGTTGAGACTAACAATTTAAAACATTGATTGGGAACAAAATTATTATTTAGTTAAGTTTTAAAAACGTAGGGAGATAGAGTCACGATATGAGATGATTATTTAGATGTTTTAGAACGTCGATAAGCCGAGGCTTAGAGGGTCAATCATAGTTGACTTTAAATATGGATTGTGTAAGTCCGTAAGAATGCATTTTGCTTGAATTTACACAATCTTTATATGAGTTTTCATATGACTTCGGTGAGGTGTATGCCTATATAAAAGTAAAGTATTTTGAGATGATACTTACATGAATATACATATATTATGCATGATGTTATGATTATATGCATGTTTACAAATGTATGTGTTCGGAATCGAGGAATACAAGAACATGCATAGCGGAAAAAACCCGATTCCCAATCGAGGATCCAATCCCAAACCATACAGACACAATAAAGGGTGTTTTGGTGAATTACCTTTGCGAATAATAACTCCGAAACGCAAGCAGGGGTTACACCGCTACTGGCACCGGTTGAGAGGGTTGCTAGACCACCACCGAGGATTACCCGAAAAACGAATGCGAGCCTTCCTCCTACTGGATTTGGCGCCGGTTTTTTGGGGAGAGAGAGAGAGAGAGTTTTTCTGGGTTTTTTTGAACTAAAAAGATTGAATCAACTGACCCCCTTAACCCCTTATTTATATGGACAAAACAAGCAGTGTTTGATTCCATATATAATTCTTGGTAATTATCTCTGAAATAACTTCCATAATTATCCTTTTAATTAATCTAACTGATTAATTAATTATAAATAATTAAACTAATTATTTAATTCTTTTTCTCTCTAAATAATTAATTAACCAATTAATTATTTCCCATAATCCAAACATTCTCATTTTGGTGTGCAGCAGTGTGACCTACTAGTGTCTTATAACATTGGACACGATAACCCCGTTACTGTCTCGCACATAATCCTAACAGACTCCCACTTGTGCTAGACATGTAACTGAACTGTTATCATTCGCCTAAGGAGGTCCCTAGCCAGACGCTTAGGTTAACCAGGTTATAAGATCTCTTATATCCAGAGATACAATTCACACTTGAATTTTTACACAGGTTCATTCCTTTTGCACACGATATTTCTAAAGTGATTTAAGACATGGAGTGGAGGATTCATTTCTTAAAATCAAGTATTTCTTGACTCTGATTTCGATTGCCTGCAGTAACGGATATTACTAAATAACCCCTGTTATTTTATCCGAGCGTGGCCACGCGTTTTCTGCCAATCTTAATCGTCAAGGGGCCCGGAAATATCTCTCTTTTGAAAGAGGTGCAAATCCCTTCTTGACTACTTGCATTTGGATCCACGGCTTCCGCTGCACCTAGTCACGTCCCGTATGGCCACCCAGTTACGGTGCAGCGTTAGTACGTGCTAAGAGTACAGTGGTCCTCGTGTTCCCAAACCAAGTATCTCAGTTCTAAGGACAACCTATCAAGTCAGTGCTTATGACTGAGGCTCCATGAAGCAGACTTGATTACTGGTCACTTCCAATACCCAAACACTCTGATGAGTATCTATAAATACTTGGTCACATCACTTGTGCTTTTATTCTCTACTTTGAATAAATCATCAAGTATTTATAATAGCGTTAAACTCCCTATTGAAATTCCCATTTCAATAAGTGGCTACGGAAATTCAGATTTCATACAAGACTTTGTAGAATCAAGGATACGTTAAATATGCAAAAAATAGTTAATTTAGAACAATCATGAAATTAAAACCTCCATTTATTTCCAACACACTGTGAAATAAAAACTTTACATGATTACATTGTTTCTAAATTAGACTATAGTAATAATTAATAAACTAAGTACTAGCTACTGGCTTCCAGGTACTGCATCCCAATGGAATTCGCATGTGCCTCATGCTTTGCCCTTGCTAGTGGCTTTGTCAGCGGATCTGCGACATTGTCTTCTGTTGGAATCTTGCATATTCTTACATCTCCTCTTCCAATGATCTCTCGGATGAGGTGATACTTTCTGAGCACGTGTCTCGACTTGTGATGCTCTCTAGGTTCCTTTGCTTGCGCCACGGCTCCTGAGTTATCACAGAATATATCGATCGGTCTCGAGATACTGGCAACCACTCTGAGATCCGATAGAAAATTCCTTAGCCAGACAGCTTCCTTTGCCGCATCACATGCTGCAATGTACTCTGCTTCTGTAGTTGAGTCTGCAATCGTGTCCTGCTTCGAGCTCTTCCATGAGATCGCACCTCCGTTTAGGGTAAAGACATACCCCGACTGTGACCTGAAGTCATCTCTGTCGGTCTGGAAACTAGCGTCAGAGTATCCTGTGACACTAATTTCATCCTCAGAACCTCCAAAGACCAAGAACATTTCTTTCGTTCTTCTTAGATATTTAAGAATGTTCTTGACAGCTACCCAATGGGGCTCACCCGGATTCTGTTGGTATCTGCTCGTAACACTTACTGAGTAAGCAACATCGGGCCTAGTACATAGCATGACATACATAATCGATCCAATTGCAGAAGCATATGGGACCGATTTCATCTTGTCCTGATCTTCACTAGAAACAGGACACTGTGTTTTACTTAACACTATGCCATGTTGCATTGGAATGAATCCTTTCTTGGATTCATCCATCCTGAATCTCTTCAGAACTTTGTCAATGTATGTACTCTGACTAAGTCCGATAAGCCGCTTAGATCTGTTTCTGTAGATCTTTATACCTAGTATATAAGCGGCTTCTCCAAGGTCTTTCATCTGGAAACATTTACTTAACCATTCCTTAACACTCTGTAAAGTTGGTACATCGTTTCCTATGAGTAGTATGTCATCTACATACAAGACCAGGAAGGTTACTATGCTCCCACTGAACTTAGTGTAAACACATGGCTCGAACTCACTTTTAGCGAAGCCAAACTCTTTGATTCGCTCATCAAAGTGTAAGTTCCAGCTTCGAGATGCTTGCTTCAATCCATAAATAGATTTTAGCAGCTTACACACCTTATTAGGATTCTTAGGATCTTTAAACCCCTCTGGTTGTTCCATATAGACGTCTTCTGTTAACTTTCCATTTAGAAAGGCTGTCTTGACGTCCATTTGCCAAATCTCGTAATTAAAGTACGCTGAGATGGCCATAAGAATCCTAATTGACTTCAACATTGCCACTGGTGAAAAGGTTTCATCATAGTCAATCCCATGAGTTTGCGTGAATCCTTTTGCAACCAGTCTGGCTTTGAAGGTGTGTACGTTCCCATCCATGTCGGTTTTCTTCTTGAAAACCCATTTGCGTCCAACAGCCTTACAGTGTTGTGGCAAATCAGTTAACTCCCAGACTTGGTTGTCGTACATGGATTGCATCTCGGCCTTCATGGCTTCCTGCCATTGTTCAGACTCACTGCCTGACACAGCTTCTCCATAGGATGTTGGTTCATTTAAGTCTCCGCTATCTTGAGAGACTAGGAACCCAAGATACCTATCTGTTTCTTGTCTTACCCTGCTGGATCTGCGAAGGTCCTGTGTTTGCACTTCCTCAACCGGCTCTGATTGAGGTTCAACATTGTTATGTTGAATTTCTGGCTCAACAACTGGTGTAGTGTTCTCTTCGTCTACTATCTGTAGATCTACATCCTTTCTGGTGTTCTCTAAACTGAGAAACTTTTCTTCCAGAAATTTTCCATTTCGAGCAACAAACACTTTGTTCTCTTCAGGGTTGTAGAAATAATATCCCACGGTGGTCTTGGGATATCCAACGAAGAAACACTTGTCGGATTTGGGTTTGAGTTTTTCTGAGGTAGGTCGTTTGACGTAAACCTCACAACCCCAAATTTTCAGAAAAGATATGTTGGTGCTCTGTTCAGTATGTGTGCTGCTGTTTCGAGCGCATGTCCCCAGAATGATATTGGCAGCGTAGAATGACACATCATCGTTCGTACCATGTCAAGTAAAGTACGATTTCTCCTTTCTGATACACCGTTCATCTGAGGTGTATACGGAGGTGTAAGTTGGGATACAATCCCACACTCCATCAGATGATTGTCAAACTCATCACTGAGATATTCGCCACCACGATCTGACCGTAAGAACTTGATCCTCTTGTCAAGTAGATTCTGTACTTCATTCTGATATTCCTTGAATTTCTCAAAGGTTTCAGATTTATGTCTCATCAAGTAGACATAACCATACCTACTGAAGTCGTCAGTGAAGGTAATGAAGTACCGGTATCCTCCTCTTGCTACATGACTGAAAGGTCCACATACATCTGTGTGGATTATTTCAAGCAAGTCAGTAGCCCTTTCATTCTCACTGTTGAAAGGTTGCTTTGTCATTTTACCAGATAAACAAGATTCGCAATTATCAAAAGGTTTGTAGTCGAAATTGCCAAGAAAACCTCCTTTTAGGAGTAGTTCAACGCGTTTCTTGTTTATATGGCCTAAACGACAATGCCAGAGGTAAGTCTGATCCTCAATATCCTTGGATCTCTTACTTATATGATAGATTTCACTATTGTTGTCTTTAAGATTTACAGTGTATAGACCATCTACGGGTGTAGCTTTAAAATAGAAAATATTATCTTTAAAGACTGAAATCATTTTATAAGAATATTTATAATAAAAGCCTTGGTCTACCAACAAATCAAAAGACAATACATTCTTAATCATATTTGGAATATAATAACAATTATCCAGTTCCAAAACTAGACCCGAGGGCAAACTAAGACTATAAGATCCCACGGCTTCAGCAATCAACGGAGTGCCTTCGCCAACTCGTAGGTTCGAACGGTCCTTCCTCAGAGTCTTTCTTCTAGTGAATCCCTGTAAATGATTACAAATGTGGTTACCACTGCCTGTATCAATTACCCATGATTCATAAGAAGTGATTAAGCAATCTATCATAAAGATACCTGGAGTATCGGGTAAACCGATATCCATCTGGTCAATGTTCATCGAGTGCTCGCAAATATCCTCGCTGCCGCATTCTGGGCAACTCAGATCTCCCAGCTCATCAATTATATCAGTGTCCATGAGATTCGCAGGTTCGGGTACTGGCTCTAGACTGGCCAGGATATCTTCATGAACTTTATCCACGTCGTTCTTTGGTTCCTTCATGTAGGCACTAGCTGTGTCCTGAACTTCCTTTGTGAGGGAGAACCACATGAGATACACTAACTCCTCCTGAGTCATCTTGTACCCCAGACGTGATAAACACTTAAAAAGCCTTCTCATATCAACAAGATGGTTTTTAACTGACTGACCCTTCTGTAGCTTCAGGGAGAGAATCTCTTGCATGATCAAAAGCTTGCCCGTGTGCTTGTAGAAACCTAACTGGTTTTCTACATTCCTTACGACCTCGTGACAGAATTTCATTCTTAAGTCTCCCGTGAACTCGGGTGACATAGAGAAAACTAGAATGGACATTACATCCGACTCGTCTGCCATGAATCTTAAATATTCAGCAAATTCCTCTTCTGGGGCATTGCTTTTGGGTCGTGACATGGGCTTATTGATCACATAAAGCTTACCCTGGGCACTCAAAACATTCTGTAAGTGCAACTTCCAAACTGGAAAGTTCTGGCCCGTAAGCTTCCACTTGCCCGTAATAAGGCGAAGTGATTCCTCAGGTGAATAAAACGGAATGCTAATTGGAGACATCTACATAAGAATATAAATTCCAATTTAGTTTATAATTATATATAATTCTAATAAATTATTACCCTTAGAATAAATTTATTAGACTAGAATCCATATTTCACATGTGTCGGGAAGCATGTGATCATGTCAAACCGACTCATGCGATCTATGGTAGGTAACACTATACCAATCGTATTCCTATCTGAAAATACGACTTCTAGATCGTCGGGACATCGGATATTAATAATCCGTGCATATTTAGTCCCTCTAGTGCATTTTGGCCTGGTACCACCCAGTGAATAAATAATTACCAAAATAGATTGCACCACCCGGGACCTGGACAAACTCTGGCCGGTACCACCCGGAGATAATTCGCAGAGTTTTATCACCTTCCAGTTTCGGTTTGAACACGAGCGTTCATAGTGTGTGCACTTACAACGCCCTATGTACCTTACACCGGAAGTGCCCCTAAAGTGGGTTGCACTTACTAATCTATGATTTTAACAAGGGTCTAAATTGCCAGTTTCCTTTTCCAAAAACTTTGAAAAACTGGATCCAAACACTAACTGTATTTGTATCCTTTTAATTTTTAAACAATCCGTTCAAAAGGGCAATTTATATTTAATAACAATTACGTAAATTAAACAACCACGCAATTTAAATATAAACAGCACAGTCATAGCTTAAACCCTTAAACTAATGTTGTTTTGTGAGCCAACACAAAACAACGGTCTCAATCCCTAAGTGACAAAAGTCTTCAACTTCTGGCACTCCCACTGGCTCCGAGATCCATGGTCGTCGTCCTTGTCTCCGTCTCGATGTAATTGAAATAATTATTACAAATGGGTTCAAATGGCACGCAGGCCTCCCAACTAGTCTAATAAAATATTAAAATTACAAAAGGGTTGTAAATGGCTCGCAGGCCTCCCAACTATTCTAAAACGGATAAATAAAATAAACACAACCACGGGTTTGAAAGGGTTCAGCTATGACTTATCATAATTAAACAAATTAAAATACAACTGAATTTTAACCGGATAATTATAAAAAAAAAACATAAATTAATTAAAACGAATTAATTAAACTTAATCTTGAATCGTTTTAAAACTTATCTGATAAAAACGATCCTTTTATCTCAAAAATATCCGGAAACGAATCCTTATCTGGATCCGTTAACGATAAACGATTGGGACAAACAACGATTTCGAATACCACCGATCCGTCAAAACGTGACCGTCGATTGGTGGTTTTTCATCGCCGGTAACGACAATGACGCGATCGCCACCGCCGCCGCGCGTACCGTTATCGAACACCGGCGGCAGCAGCAGCTAGAAAGCCACCACCACCGCCGTCCGTCGCCCCGATCTACTCCGGCGACAGCAGCGGCTCGTGAGCCACCACCGCCGCCCATCGGCGTATCAAACAATCATCACCACCGGCGACAGCAGTGGATCGCCCCACCACCGCCGCCGTGGTCGCACCTCGGTCGAGAACAACAATCAATTGCCGCCACCACCGCGACTGGTGGTGCGGCGGGTTGAGGATTCGACGGCAGCAGCGGTTACTACCGCCACCACCGTCTGCTGCCTTTCGTTCGATCGCCACCACTGCCCGACGCCACAGCCACCAAGCGGGTGGTGTGGCCGGCGGTTTTATGTTCAATCGATACCACCACCACCACAATCGGTGGCACGGTGGTGGTTCATGTTTGTAGCCGACGCCGCCACCACTTACGGTGGTGCGGCTGGTGGTTTGGTGCGATAACAGCCGGCGACCACCACAAACTGTGGTGTAGCCGGTTGGTCGTTTGATCCATCGACGATCGGCCTGGAGGTCCGGCCGGCTAACTGCCGCCGTTCCACCGCCGATCGTTGCTCCGTTAGGTTTAAAAAATCAGATCTTAAATACGAAAACAATGATTTTTACAAAACCTAAATAATCAACAAACGGCTTAAACCTGATCTGTTAGGTTTAGGAAGTGGCTCTGATACCACTGTTGGGAATCGAGGAATACAAGAACATGCACAGCGGAAAAAACCCGATTCCCAATCGAGGATCCAATCCCAAACCATACAGACACAATAAAGGGTGTTTTGGTGAATTACCTTTGCGAATAATAACTCCGAAACGCAAGCAGGGGTTACACCGCTACTGGCACCGGTTGAGAGGGTTGCTAGACCACCACCGAGGATTACCCGAAAAACGAATGCGAGCCTTCCTCCTACTGGATTTGGCGCCGGTTTTTTGGGGAGAGAGAGAGAGAGTTTTTCTGGGTTTTTTTGAACTGAAAAGAATGAATCAACTGACCCCCTTAACCCCTTATTTATATGGACAAAACAAGCAGTGTTTGATTCCATATATAATTCTTGGTAATTATCTCTGAAAAACTTCCATAATTATCCTTTTAATTAATCTAACTGATTAATTAATTATAAATAATTAAACTAATTATTTAATTCTTTTTCTCTCTAAATAATTAATTAACCAATTAATTATTTCCCATAATCCAAACATTCTCATTTTGGTGTGCAGCAGTGTGACCTACTAGTGTCTTATAACATTGGACACGATAACCCCGTTACTGTCTCGCACATAATCCTAACAGTATGTTACATGCATACAGATGATATGAGAGTTTGCATGCTAATTATTTAAACCTTTTCCTTTAAATAATATAAGTATGCTATGTTTAGGGGACAGTTTAGGTGGCACATATGTTTCCAGTACCTGGATGATGGTACGATCCCGTAATGGGTGTTGTTTAGATGTGAAATGCGCAGCCCAGGGAATGCCAGAGTAAGTGGATGGCACGAACCCGTAAAGTTGGTTGTGAACCTTGAGGCCTAGGGAATGTTAGGGACAGGGTAAGGTCATGGCATGATCACGTAATGGGTGCTAGCTGGATGTGAATTGTGTAGCCCAAGGATGCTATGGACATATTAAGGTCGTAGCATAACCCCATAATAGGTGTTGGTTGGATGTGAACTGTCCAACCCAGGGAATGCAAAGGACAAAGTAGATACATGGTACGACCCCACAATGGGTGTTAGTCAGACATGGACTGTGCAACCCATGAATGCTAGTGACAGTGTGGCTCTACGCGGCAGGGTGATTCAAGGGAAAGGAACGACATTATGTGTGTTTTTCATTGTTTCAGTTATGCATTAATATGTTGCTATTGATTGTTGATGCATAGGAAATAAATTATCTATATGTGCGCGTAAACCATGAACTCACTTAGCATTTAGCTAACTATTAGCAAAGATCTCAGGAGCTGGTGGTTCTGGTCAGGACAAAGGAAAAAACAAGAAGTAGACTAAGCCTTATGTTAAGTTTATATTTTCTTTCGTATGCGATGTTGAACTATGATTTTAAGTATTCAATGTTTTGCTACGTGATCCATATGAGACAGATTCACGTGAGATATTTTATTCGAGTTTTTGGAATTAAAACTTTCGTTGTGTTGATGGTTTGTTTGGTATTTAAAGTGATACTTTGTGTGTTTGAGGTTAATTTAAGTTAAATAGCATAACATTTCCCTAGGGTGAATTAGGAGGTGTTACATATATAGTGAAAAATAAAATGGTAGGAACAATAACCAGAAGGATTAAAATCCTATTTTAATTTATAATCTAAAAAAAAAAAAAAAAAGACAAATATTAACCAATCTCTTAACTAGACTTAAAAATCAAAATGAAACAAAATGACATCTATAAGTAATCAAAATAACCAATTTAAAAAATGAAACAAATTAATATAATATACCTAAATGTCTGATATTAATTATATTATTAAAATGTGTTAATTATTTTAATATATTTTATATATAAAATGCTAATACTTCAATGGCATTAGTAAGAATTAATAAAAGAAAATGCATTTTTCTCTTTTCACATCCAATTTCAGAAGATGTTCCTTTTGTTTTCGTTTATTTCAATGAACACGATATAGTGAATTAATAAATAGATAAATAAATTGACAATAAATCCCTTCTCTTTTCCTTTTTTGGAAAATGGAGAATAAAATCTTATTAAAGTGGACGTATTTTGAAAACTATTTCATAACTAAAATGGACGTATTTTGAAAATTTGCTACAAAATGGGACCGTGTTTGTCTTTTTAAGTCAAAACAATATTACATTCCAAAAAAGCTCACTCCCATGAGTCCGATCCCATCACCAGCCACCACGAGTTTGTCTCCTTCCATTTAATGTGTGGTACTATGCTATTAATGGTAATGTTTGTCCCTCATTATCTTATCCTTTCCTAAATTGAATTTAGACTAAACATCATTTTTGGCTTTTATATTTTTTCAAAAACCTCGTTTACCTTTTTAAATATAGGGATGAATTTAAACGAGAATGACATTAATTTAAAAGAATATAAGGACAATTCTCAGCTACCATTTATTTCCTTTAAACTCAAACTACACGTGCTACATTGTTACTGCCAGGACCGTTCCTAGGAGTTTTGATACCCTGTGCGAACATGCTTAAAGATGCCCCCTATGTCTACTTTCTAAGCAAATGAAATGACGAAATACACAATTTTTGTAAAGGATTTGAAACGTAGTCAAGTTAGGCGGCTTATCCCTACGTCGATTTTTATTGATTAAAATGAAAAATACAAAATAGACATAAAAACCAAAACCTCAAATTGCAAAATATAAATTTGCATCACCGAAAACGATGTTTTTGTGCACTTCTTGAAGCGAAAAATATCAATCCATTTTTCATATACAAATCCTATGTCTAAATATCCTGTTCCATTTAAACCCAAGTCCTAAATTATCAAACCGAAAAGGCGTAAACTAGTAGTATATGAAATTTTGATACCCCATTGGGCTTTGATGCCCTGTGCGGTCGCACGGGCTGCACGTGCCCAGGGCCGGGCCTGATTACTGCCCTTTAATTGTCAGCCCCATCCCATGCACCTGATTACTACCTTTCATTTTGCCAGTCGCCATCCCACTTCAAAAGATCTCATGAATTCAAATATATTAATATTTGTGAATATTATAACATTTTAAAAAATATCTGACGTGAATCATATAATATTTTTTAATATTATATAATATTGTTAAATTGTATTTTTTAATATTATATTATTATATTTTTAATATTTTTAATAATATATAATGTGAGTCATATAATTCTTTTTAATATTTCTAAAAAATTCATATAATATGAATATTTTTTAATATCATATAATACTCATATAATATTTTTTTTAAATTCAAAATCATATATAATTCACGTATTTTTAAAAATCATATAATATGAATATTTTAATATTTATGATGTAATCATATGTGATTATATAATGCATATTTACTTTTCAAGATTTAGACAACTTATTTACTAAACAATCACTTATGATGATGTGATGAGGGACGGGTTCAAACGAAAACTCTAACTATTTACGAGGACACAAGAATGGTTGTCTATGTACAAAATCACATATGATCCACGTATAAAAATATAATATTCAATACGATTTTAATGATATAATATTGATTAACGATTTTAAAAAATATGTGATATGCCTTATTTTAATATTTTGTCCAAAATATTCATGATATAATCATATGTGATTATGTGATGCATATTTACTCTTCAAGATTCAAACAACTTATTTACTATACAATCACTTATGATGATGTGATGCATGACAGGTTCAAACGAGAACACTAACTATTTACAAGGTCGTGAGAGTGGTTGTTTATGTACAAAATAACATATGATCCACGTATAAAAATCATATTTAAAGTACAAAAATCAGATACAAAATCATATATGATTCACGTACAAAATCACATATGATTATACATTATATAATAATATATAAATTATATATTACTATTACGAGGGACAATCAAATGAACACCATGCAATTGTTGCACACCCTTAAGAACCAATGAATTAGTGTATTTTATGGAAATAATGAAGATTCATTTATTATGATTTAAATATTTATAGAAGGTAATTAGAGTTCATTAATTATGATCACCATTTATAATAGGAAAATATGAATATATTTATCAATCCATATATCCATTAAGACTAGATGAATGGATGAGATTGGTTCTTAAGGTATGCAACAATTGTATGGTGCTCATTTGATTGTTCCTCTATTACTCTCTCTTTCTCTCTCTCTCTCTATATATATATATATATGTGCGCGCGCGCTTAGAATAATTATTCTGTTTTAATAGTCTTTTGCATTAGTTAATTTTTAGTTTATATATCTTGTTTACCTATTATATTTTTTATATTAATTAGTTTTAGTTTTTATATCTTACTTAAGTAAAATATTTTTATATATTAAGTAGTTTTTTTTGAAAGGTTCATCTAGGCTTTGTCTAGACTACATCCTAGGCAATATAGAACAGAAATTGAAAATTCGGCCGTTTGAGACTAAGCTTGGCCACAAGATGCACACGAGGGGATTCGAACCTGGGGTAAATGAGATACCATCCACATTCCCCACAGGCCTTACCGCTACGCCACAAGCCTTGTGGTTATATTAATTAGTTTTTGTAACTACTTAAAGTTATATTTCTATATTTAATATATTGTTGGATGTATAGTTTCAACCTTTGCTACAATTAAAATAACTTTATAGAACGTCTAAAATAGACAATCATCCAAATAAAGTATTGAGTAATTGAAATTCTAGTCCATGTGGTTTGTTGTTTTTCTCACTTTGGTGCCTACAAAATTTTTATTATGAGAAAAAGTAAATGGGATGCAAAAGTGCTTGGCTTTGGTTCTTGAGGAGTACGGTTAAGTGCCTCCGTTAAATTCCCTTCAAAGATTGCTTACGGAAGATGGATTTTGGTAGAAAATGGGTATCATGGATTGAAGCTTGTCTAACATCCGCAATGGCCTCGGTTCTTGTTAATGGGTCTCCTTCAAAGGAATTTTCGATGAAGAAAAGGCTTAAGTAAGGGGAGCTATTAGCACATTTTCTCTTCCTCACTATCTTCGAAGGCCTACATATTCTAATGAAGAACACAGAGGAAAACTGCGTCTTTAAAGGGATAAAGGTCGACAACCATGAACTCTCGATCTCTCACTTGCAATCCGTAGACGATGTGGGCTTTTTCGGCCAATGGAATGCTACCAACTTTAGGAATCTGTTGGAAATCCTAGAGTATTTCCAAAAAATGTATGGGTTAAAGATTAATGTTGGAAAGAGCTAAATATTTGGGATAGGCGTCGCGGAAGAAACGGTGGCAAGTTGGACTTCAAGTAGGCCTGTAAACGAACCGAATGAACACGAACGGGGCATGTTCATGTTCGTTTGTTTAAGTTTAAACGAACACGAACGCTTAATCGAACGAAAAATCCTATTCGTGTTCGTTCATTTAGCACATAAGGATGTTCATGTTCGTTTGTGTTCGTTCATTAAACTCTTAAACGAACGGTTCACGAACGTAAACGAACACAAATGAACATCAACGAACATAAGCGAACGAACATTAACAAACGAAGATGAACAAACAGAAAATCCTACATATTCTTGATTAACATCCAGAAGTTTTTACTCGAGAGGAGAGAGGTTGTGTAGTATTTTTTTTAAACTTTATTATATATACTAATATAAATGAACACACATAAATGAACGAATATAAACGAACAGTTCACGAAAGATGGTTCACGAACATAAACGAACGAACATAACCGAACGTTCACGAACATAATTGAACATAATTGAACGAACGAGAATGTTGTTCGTGTTCGCTCGTTTATTTAAACGAACATAAAATCTTGTTCGTGTTCGTTCGTTTATTAAACGAACGAACATAAACGAACTTCCCGCCGAACAAAATCATGAACGGTTCATGAACGTTCGGTTCGTTTATAGGCCTAGCTTCAAGTGTGGATTGTGCTTTTGGAAAATTACCGTTTACCTATCTAGGTCTTTCGGTAGGTAACTCGATCAAGAGGTTGTCTCATTGGAATGTGGCTATCGAAAAAATAAAGCGGAGACTTAATTTTTGGGGATCGAGATTCGTGTCCCTCCGCGGTAGACATACTTTGGTTAAATCGGTCTTAGGAAGCCTCCCGTTGTACTATTTTTTTCCTTGTTCTGAGCCCGAGGGAAGTGATCGAGAAGTGCAAGAGGTTAAGATGTAGGTCCTTTTGCGAAAGGGGGGGGGGGTTGCGAGAGTTCAAAAAAGGAGGGATTTGGGTTAAATGGTTAGACACGGTAAAAGAATTCGAGAGAGGGGGTCTAAATATTGGTAATATTGACGTCACCAACAATCCAACATAAGTCTTTTGGCTAAATGGTGGTGGTGTTTCCTTGTGGAAAAAGACTCGCTATTAGGGGTGTTTAAAAAAAACGAAAACCCGAATAACCGAACTGAATCGTATGATCCGAAACCGAGAAAACCGATACTCGCACAACCCGTGACCTGAAAAACCCGAAAATATGGGTACCCGCTAAGTCGTGGGTCGAGTTCGGTTCTCAAAATTTACTATCCGCGGATACCCGTCCCGCCCCGTATATATTTAATTTATTAAGAAAAATATGTTTATTAATACATCATGACAAAAAATTACCAGCCTTAAAAAAAGCTTCATCACACACCGTGTTTTTTTGGTTCACCACCCCGCACTGCCATTGGCTTGTCAGTCAAATTCAGCCTAGATTGTTTAAGCATACTCGTATCGACGACGATCTTCCATAGTCTTATTTTCATTGTCTAATAATTTTTAGTGTTAATTATTTTAGTTTGTCACAAAATAACTTCATTTTCTAGTATATATTTTGTGTACATCAAAACACTTGACAAAATGCGGGTACCCGTGAACCGAACCGTGGGTACCTGCCCGCGCAATTCGGTTTCGGATAATAAAAATAGGTACCCTCCCCGTACATACAGTTCTCAAAAAATTCAATACGCACCCCGCCCCGCACCGTGAACACCCCTACTCGCTACGGGTCAAAGTTATAACTAGTTTTTATGAGGAAGGAAGGGGAGTTTTCTTCTTAAACTCTAATACTAATGGTGTAGCCGCCGTGTAGGTACTTGTTGGTCAAATATTATAAAGATTGGATCGATCTTGGACCTCAAAGGCAATGATTTCTCAAGGTCCTTCAGCAAAAGTATCGAAAATGGGAAAGGGACTAGTTTGTGGAACGAAAGGTAGCTCGGAAGGGAGTCGTTCCAAGACGCCTATCCTAGGCTTTGTCGGCTAAAAAAAACAAGGAAGCAACAATAGCGAAACATGGAGAATGGGTAAACGGCGAGTAGATTTGGAAGTGGAAATGGAGATGTACGCCTCGAGGAAGAGCACTTGGAGAACACGAGGAACTATCGTCACGACTACAAGCTTTCTCACTAACCGTAGATAAGGAGGACAAGAACGAGCGGAGACTAGAAGACTCGAAGATTTTCACGGTAAAAAGGTTTAGAGACATTCTAGAAAACCAAGAAGCTAATCTGGGTATCTCAAGAAAGTGGTCAAAAATTGTGCCAAAAAAGTGTGTATTTTCATGTGGAGAGTAAGATTGGGTCGTATTCCATGTCGAGACTTTATAAACCAAAAAAAAATTGATCTTTACTCGCTACTATGCCCGAGATGTGGGGAGGTGGTTGAGACAATCAATCACGTGTTAGTCACTTCTTCGGAAGTGAAAGATATTTGGAGTCTTGTTGGCAATTGGTGGAGAAAAAGGATAGGCGGCACAACTTCGGTTCAAGACGTATTGCAAGAGGAGAGTCTTTCCGGATCTTGAACCTTTGATGATTTGGAATGGACCGTGGTAAAATGGAGCTTTCTTTATCTTATATGGAAACATAGAAACGCTTTGGTGTTTTCGGATGTGAAAACAAATCTTCTCAATAATTTCCTTGAAATGCAAAGGAATACCCTTGAATGGATCTCAAGAAGGTCAAAAAAATGGTCAAAAAATGGGAAGATAGGATTGGAGACCCGAATTAAGCACACTTTCATAACGGGTAATTTGTAGAGGATCCAGCGATCGTGGCAGCGGGTTTATTCACGTACAGTGCTCTCTTTCACCAAGTATGGTCGATAGCTGCTGCCTTATCGGGGCGAGGATGGCGTCATGTTTACGCCTAGTAACCATGGTGCTTTTCTTAATTTTTTGTTCTCGCTTTTAGCCTCGGTTTGGTCTCAGTTTGTTTGTTTTGCTGTGGATGACTTTGGTTGGGTTTTCTGTTTTGCTTGATGTGTTTATGACTGTGGCTTCCTTGTACTTGGTGGCGGTTTTTAATAAATCTTTATGCTTTTAAAAAAGTTCCGTTATATGACTTGCACACGAGGACATATTGATCTTTTTATGAACAACAAACCTTAGGGACAAAAAATGCAATTTGCTTTTATTTATTTATTATAACACTTACTTAAAACATTATACGATATAATTAATAATTATTACTTAGATTTAAAATACGTTATTTAATACATGACACAATTTTAATTAATTAATAATTTGATTATGTTTCATCGACCAAAATTATAACAAAATAATTTATATTTTTGTTTTTAGTACATTTTATTAAGAATTAGTTGAAGCCAAAAAGTTGATAAAAATATCAAAGCATGTCTAGTCTAGGAGGTAAGGTAACAACTTGGGAGAGGGGATTTATCGCATGGTTATATTAATTAGTTTTTGTAGCTGCTGCCTTAGTGGATGGTATTTCTAACCACTCGGGTTCAAATCATGTGATGAGTAAGTGGTAATATCCAAATCATGGGTCTGCCAAATAGTAGTACCCTTAATTAGGTTGACTCGTGGTTGAGGAGGATTAATCGGATGCCTTGGATCCAAGATACCGTGGAAACGTGTGTATTTAGCTTATCGTTTATATAATTGATAAAAAATAAATATTTTAGAAGAAGAATCGATCAAAAAAGCACAAAATTGAGCTGAAGATTCTTAAAAAGATTTGAATTGAATGTGATTTTTAAAAGATTTTATATTTTGATTATTCGCCTTTTTTGAATAATCTGTTGGAGTTGGTACAATAGTTTTTTTTGTTCGTTCCTCTTCTCTTAAGCATCCCTAACAAAATTCACATGTTTTAATCTTTCCACGTTACATTATTTTTACAATCATATGGTAATGTATTTAAAAGATTTAAAAGAAAAAATTAGTTCAATAACATGTAAACATTGTTATAATTACTCTTTTTAAATGTTATTCATGTATCGTTTTGATATGTTCAGTTGTTATAATACTATATATTAACATATGTTGCATTTTATATCAAATATCAAAATTCGCATGTCATTAATTTTATTTCCATTGGTCGACGAAAAGTAAATAAATTATTAATTAAGTTTTTTTTTTCATTCTCTTAAGTAAGTTATTTTTAAATCAAGTAATAATTATTTTTAGTTATATAGTATTATTATTATGTTTTAAATATATGGTATAATAATAAAAGAGTAAATTACAATTTTGGTTCATGTGGTTTTGTTGTTGGTAAAAATATCACTATGCCCTCATATGGAAGTCATACGGGGATTTATCGAAGGCATCTAAAGGTGTTACTCCTTATTCTTAACGTTGCTTGCACCGGTTGATTGAGTTCTACGCGGGTTTACCCGCCCTACCCGCCGGCTTTGATTGGCTTGGGTGCGTGGGTAGATGAAGCCGCCGGGTTGAAGGTCACACGGGTTGGGAGAGCCGTTGTCAAACGGCTCTCTCCCAACGTTAATATTTTTTTTTTTTTTTTTTTATTTTTTTTCTTTTTCATTTAATACCTTCTATATATATATACCCTCCATACACAACATATACACATACCCAACCAAATATCTTACACAAATTTCTTCATCCTCCAACCAAATTTCTTACACCACTACTCTCTTCTACATACATCCACAATGGCACAACCCGATTATTTGAACGATTCATCATCCACGGATACCGACGAAGACTGGGAACAAGATGCGCAAATGTTTGCGCATCTTGTCCAACAAGCAAACGCATCATCATCGATTCGTCGTTCGAAGGCCCCTAACATAGACAGGGGTCGGGTAGAAGGTAACGCAAGGCTAATGGCGGACTACTTTGACGATAACCCGACGTACCCGGAGAAGACGTTCAAGCGACGTTTTAGGATGTCGAGAAATCTATTCACACGAATAGTGTATGATTTATACACACGGTACCCATATTTCCAACAACAGTACGATGCTACGGGGTTACCGGGTTTTTCCACACACCAAAAGTGTACGGCGGCAATTCGGCAACTGGCGTATGGAATAACCGGTGACGCATTTGATGACTACGTCCGCATGGGAGAGTCAACGTCACGCAAGTGTCTAAACCACTTCGTTGAGGGAATTATACAAATGTATGGAAAAATATATTTACGCAAGCCGACTTACGAAGATATTCAGCAGTTGTACGCCGCGCACGAAGACCGTCACGGATTTCCCGGCATGCTCGGTAGCCTTGACTGCATGCATTGGGAATGGGCGATGTGTCCGGTTGCATGGCAAGGTCAATACCATCGAGGCGATAAACCGCATCCGTCAATCATTTTAGAAGCGGCGGCCTCCCAAGACGCATGGATTTGGCACGCATTCTTTGGTTGTCCCGGTGCCATGAACGACCTAAACGTGCTCAATCATTCGCCCATCTTCGAAGATGTGTATAACGAAAGAGCACCCGACCGAAGTTTTCAAGTAAATGGGGCCACCTACAAGCACGGATATTATCTCGGGGATGGGATATATCCGGAATGGGCTACTTTTGTCAAAGCGTTTTCCTATCCGGAAGACGATAAACGAATTAAGTTTAAGGGAGCGCAAGAAGCGGCACGTAAAGATATCGAACGAGCTTTCGGCATTATCCGAAAACGTTGGAATATAATCAAACAACCGGCTCGCATAATGGAGATACCTACGATGCGCAACATTATGTACGCGTGTATCATATTACACAATATGATACTCGAAAACAAAAACAAGGCCATTTGTGTTGTCCCGAACGATATTCCGGATCCACCTAACCCGCAACTCACTAAGGAGCAACGTATGGTGAATATTTTCCAAGTGAGAAACTCAACTATTCACCATAATCTTCGGGCGGATTTAGTGGAACATATTTGGAACCTCGATATTGATTTTTAGTTTTTTTTATTAATGTTATGTAATTTTTTTATTAATGTTATGTAATTTTTATTAATATTAGAATTTTCAAATTATTTTTAACAATATTATTTATTTAATTATATTATTTAATTAAATAAAAATGAAATAAATAAAATAAATTGAAAAGTGAGAGGGTTGGGAGGGTTGGGTGTGTGTTGTAGAGGGTTATGGGAGGGTAAAGAGAGGGCTGACCAAAAGCTGATGTGGAAGCTGATGTGACATTCAAAAAGTGAGTGGGTTGATTGGGTTGGGTGCGTGTAGCCTAAGGACCAAAAGCATAGGGGTTTTCTTGCAATGAGAATTTTGTAGGAGCCAAAAGTGAGAAAAATAACAAACCACAGGGACGAAAATTGCAATTTACTTTAGAGTATTTTATATAACGAAACAAAAAAAACATCGTATCTAAAAGTGTTACAATAAATTTATACAACGTTTTTGAGTGGCATAACAAGTGTTTGAGAAATTTGAAAATAAAGTGCTTTATTAGCTAATTTTATAAGACGTTTTTGAAACCATCACATAAACACATCATTCTAGAGGACACTTGTTTTTATAAGACATTTTTTCAAATAGCGTCCTATAAAAGAGTTAGTAAGACATTTTATCTGAAAAATGCTCTTAAAAACTTGTTACAGCCCCCCAAAAACGTTATATAATTTTTTTGTAACGGTTTTTAGTTTGAGTCCTATTAACTTGATCCTATAAAACACCTTATCTTGATGTTTATTATTTAAGGAGTCCTATAAACTCAGTTTTATGTTACTAATTTTTTTAACCTTCATCTAATTAAGATAAAATATTTATCAAAATTATATTTTGTTTGAGCTAAATTAGTCTATGGAAATAAAGTTTCTTTAAAAATAAAATATTTTAATGGTAAAAACTAAGGTTTAAACTTTATCTAATTATTTTGCTCATGATTTTCAGAAAATATATGCTTGAGTCATAAATTTTGTTAGTCAAGGGTGGGACCAAATTAAATTTGTTCTAAAATTAAAAATTAGTTGGACGGACTGAAAGAGATGAAAAGTATTTAGACTAATATCGTCCATATAAATAAAACTATAGACATTAAAAATTCTTTTCATGGACCACAATCGTTAATTTATGTAAACTATAGGGACTAAGTTTGCATTTTACTCCAATATTTTTAATAGAGAAAACTAATATTAAAAGATATCCGATTAGAATCATCAATAGACAATAATGACCATATATAATCGATGAAATACGTCTTTAAAATATATTGGATCAATCGGTCCAAGCGTTGGAATCATCAAGCGGAGACTTTGAACTTGTAATTGAGTTATTGAGATGACCATGACTATTCTAGAGGGAGTGTGATCCATGACTATATATTTAACAATTATTGGTGAAGGTGATTGATAGATTTGATTATCTATTATTAATTAATCATTTATGCAATTATGCACTAAAAGTTTAAGTCTATCATAACGTCTATATAAAATGAGACAAGCTAAATACACCAATTGACTTGCTATACACACTCAAAAAGTGAATTGCGTTATATACATATACGTCAACATCAAAGACCATCTTTTACATTTTCAATGCATTCATTTCAATTCTCGATACATTCACGTGCTTTGCAAATTGATGCATATATATGAGTACCATATATGTAACAATTATGTTATAATTTTTTTATAATAACGTACGAAAATCTTAAATTTCTAAAAATATTGCATTTATCTTCAACGACTATTCTATTTTACAATTCTAACATTAACTATATTAACCATATTAATTAAAAATAAAATATAGTTTCTTTCATCTACATATCCAATTTCAATATCTTCTATAGGGGTGAACATTGGAACTGAGTACCCGTCTTTGGAACCGGAACGGTTTTGAAACCATCGGTTCTAGAACTGGAACAGTGTGATTGGTTTCGGTTTTTAAAATACGAAACCCATCGAGACCGATTCTAATTCCTGTTCTCATTTTTCTAGAACCGCTAATCGCCGGGTAACAGGTAAAACCGGTTGAGCTATATATATTTTAATAAAAACATTTTTATATGCTTATTATGTAAAATAGATTAAAATTAAAATTATTATTTTATCTTTTACGGTTATACGCTTACACATATATACTTACGACCATTTTCTTCACTCAACTTGTTTATTATTTATTATTTCTATATCATATATAATACTTCAAATTTTGTTTTTTGTTTTAAATATTGGTCGTAGTCTATATACAATAAAAGAGTAAATGGATGCTACAAACTATCTCTATCTCTCATCCCTATCTCTGCCAACTATCTCTATCTCTATCTCGTCTTCCAGTGCTGTAGCGGATTGGTTATCGCTCGGGGGGTTCATAGCGCTCTAACCAAATTTGAGTCGTCCCGTGCACATGCCTGTGGACATTTAAGCGGGCCATGTTTAGCCCCCAAAATTGTTGGGGATTAGTCAGGCTTTGGCCCGGACACCCTTCCAAAAAAAACTACCTCTATCTCTATCTCTCTCTCTATATATATATATATATGTATAGATTTGCTGGTAAAAATACTATCATTAACGTAAGGACAACCCTTTTTATTATTTTCTTACGTTGGCTTCCTCAAAAGGTAATTTAAAAATAATTTGTGTTGATTGTATGTTTTGTTTGATTCTTATGCAAAAGTTCTTCCTGCTCTATATTGTCATGACTGATTGTGTTTCCAAGGACTAATCTTTTTGTACATATATATGATTGTATATATGATTTGAGAAGATCTTGTTGCTTTAATTTTATTATAATGTATGTTTTTTTCATGCAAAGTTTTTTTCCCAGACTAATATTTTTGTGAGGATAAACAGAAGTCAATCAGATAAGCCTAAATGAACTGAAAGTGTAAAATGCGTCCAGATACATGTTTAGGTGGGAAAATCCTATAACCGACTCACCAGACGACGACACGTGACAATCTAGTTACTCCTTTATTATGTACTAGGTTTTATCCCGTGTGATACACGAGGTAATTTAATTAAAAAAAATCATACGAGAAAAATAATATTACAAGTATGATTTATTTAATCTAAATTATTTACTATAATTTAATTTATAACTGGACTTTTAATTTTTTTTTTTTGAACTTTTAATTTGAGATGGATAAAGATAAAATAGGTTCATATGGTTTTGTTATAGTAGAGAGATAGAGATAAAACAGATAGATTAATTTAATGTTTGAATTAATATAGATAAAATAATTTAAATTTGAATTAATAGAGATAGAATAGTTTAATATTTTTAAATTAATAATTTTAAAACAAAATAGTTGAATTAATAGGTTGGAGTTTAATATTTAATAGCATAAAGTTTAATAATTTAAAGTTTAATAATTTTAATTTTGATAAAGTTTAATAATTTTTAATTTTGAATTAGTTATTTCATCCATTGTTCTGTAATATTTAAATATTCAAAAGATTAAAAAGTAAAAAATTAGAACTATTTTTGTAATACAAAATAACACAAAAAGTGTAATCAATGAGCATAAATACAAAGTCACGAGAAATCAACAACTCCAAATTGGACTATAAACATGAATATAATCATCATAATCATATCATCATGTGTAGGAAAAAATAAAAATTGAAGAGCGTTTGTAATACAAAATAACACAAAAAGTGTAATCAATGACCATAAATACAAAGTCACATACGAGAAATTAACAACTCCAACTTGGACTATAAATATGAATAGAATCATCATAATCATATCATCATGTGTAGGAAAAAATAAAATTAAAGAGCATTTGATTAATTACCTTTGTGTGTGTATATGTAATTGTAGTGGCTTAATTAAGAGAGTTGCAGTAATTGATTGAGATTGGAAGATTGAAAGGGGTATTTATAGATTGAGATTGAGGTGTGTATTTTTGGATTAAAACTGCTTGATTTAATTATGTAGAGAATTTTTGAAATTAATATTTATCTTTTACATTATTTTATTTATTGTTTTCATATTTATCTATAGTTTGGATTAAAAAATGAAAATTTTTAAAGAGTTTGAGTAAATTTTTTTGTTCCAACAAGTTATATAGATTTTTCTTAAGAAATAAGAAAATAGGAAAAGTAAGATTTTCAACTTTGGAAAACTTTTAGAAAATTGTACTTTGAAAATAGAGAGAATATTTTTAATTCTTTATATCACCAATGAAAAATAATAATACGTGTATTGATTCTATTAAATATTACACAAATATATGTAGATGATTTTTTAAGCCGTTTCATTTAATTATGTATTTTTGAAAGTGACATTTATCTTTTACATTATTTTATTTATTGTTTTCATATTTATGATTAAAAGGTTTGATTTAATTATGTAGAGGATTTTTTAAACCGTTTGATTTAATTATGGAGAGAATTTTTAAAAGTGATATTTATCTTTTACATTATTTTATTTATTGTTTTGATAACCGAAACCGGCTCACCAGAACGCGACACGTGGCAATTCGGCTCACCAGAGCGCGACACGTGTCAAACCAGTTACTCTTTTATTATAGATAGATAGATATATGTATATAATCAAGATAATTATTGAGTTTTAAAAAAATTATTTTAACCAATTAATTTTGTTTTGACATTATTTAAGTTAGTATTTGTATTGCTTATAAACTTATGAAACTTAGACGAAATAAGATTATCTATTAAAATACTTAATAAATTAAAATGTTTTGCGTGTCTTTACATAAAAAGTTCAATTAATTTATTTTAAATATTAAAAATATAAAATATATCAAGATAATTATTAAAATTTAAATTGTTCAAGTTAATTCTACTAATCTATTTTAAATATAAAATATAAAAAATATTATCAAGATAATTAATGAAATTTTAATTTGACTATTTTTAAGATAAATATCTATGGTTATTTCTTTTATCAACGTCAGTTTCATTTTCGAATGAATACATATATAAATAATACATATAAAACTATAAAACACTTGAACTTAAATAAAAGTTTCTATAAAATCGAAATCGATGTTTACACGTGTTTAAATAATACTTGGTTTTTACTATTATAGTAAACAATTTAAATCAGAGTGAATAAACATCTCATTTTTAAATATAAAAAAATATAAAATGTAATCAAGATAATCATTGATTTTTAACATAATACCTAATGAATATTTTTTATAAAAAAATTTAGCATTCAACAAATTAAACTATAATAAATAATTTAAATTTAAGGAAACTATAAAAAAACTTATGACTTGATTTAACTAGTTATTAAGAGCCCGGCTTCGCACCGGGTTATAAGCTATGATAGATTTTATCATTTATATGAAACATAAAGTTTGTACATATGTTATCATACGAAAGGTTAGTATGACGAACTTCATAATATGGTTACAATAGAAAAGAGGTATTTGGTGCAATTGATGTCTATTTTACGTAGTTGTTCACATAATATGTAGATAGTGTGTGTGTGGGGGGGGGGGGGGGGGGGGATTATATGTCAATGATTATTTAAAATAAATAAAAATATTTAATAAATCAATAAATAAAAATATTAATTTTAACTTAAGCTTTGAAAAAAATATTATGTATTATCAATTAACCAATAGAGCAACATATATTAATAAAATAAAAAAGAAAGATAAAAAGTAACAAAATGTGAAATATGTAATTTGAGAATAAAAAATATATAGATGGTCTACTATAAGGACCAAATATGTAAATTAATCAAACATTTTTTGGATGAGTTAACTACATAATTTAACGAAATTGGATGAAGGGATGGAAATAGAATAAAAATAAAAAACACAGAGAGATGAAAAAATAGTTTTTAAAGATTAAGGACGAAAAACGTTATAGTCATCAAACTACATGAACTAAAATTGTACTTTAACATATTTCAGATATATAACTAAAACCTAAAATGAAATATAGAAAACTAAAAAGTATAAAGTAAATAAATATTATAAGTTTAGAGGAGCTAAAATTTAATTTTTGCAAATGTCGGTATAATTGACAAACCGTATTTTGTCTTCCTAAATATATAATCGTACTATACATGAGAAAGGTTCAAATGAGATTGTTAAAAAAAATGAGAAGTAGAGAAGTGATTTCCACCACTCATCAGTCAATAAAGACGGCTTTGACCGGTTATGGTGGACGCAATCACGGAGGATTGACGCGATTCATGGGAGGGTAGAGAGTATTAAAGGGGGGACCGGTTAAAGCCTTCTTTGTTGACCGAGATGAGTGGTGGAGATCACTTCTCTACTTCTCATTTTTTAGCACTTCTCATTTGAACCTAATACTACTATATATAATATATAATAAATAAATTACATTAAAAAATTTCAATATTAGATTCATTTCGAACGTATCGACAATACGATTATAATGGCGTAATTTGTTAAAATTAAAACGTACAATTTTTACATATTTCAGCCGACATACGATATATGACTAAAACGTAAAATGAAATATACAAAACTAAAAGGTATAAAGTGAATAAATATTATAAGTTTAAGGGCTAAAATGTAATGTTTTTAAATAGATAATCTATATATGGTGAATAATAAAATAATCACATCAAAATATATTCAATATTGGGCTTATTTCGAACATATCAACGTAAATATTATAAGTTTAAGGGCTAAAATGTAATGTTTTTAAATAGATAATCGTACTATATATGATATATAATAAAATAATCACATCAAATATATTCAATATTGGGCTTATTTCGAACGTATCGACGATACGATAATAATGGTGTAAGTTGTTAAAATTAAAACGTATTTTTATAACATATTACAGCCAATATACAATATATGACAAAAACGTAAAATGAAATATAAAAAACTAAATGGTATAAAATGAATATATATTATAAGTTAGGAGGATAAAATGAAAATGTTGAAACTTTACTGTTCATAAACTCCTGATAAATGTTATATATATATAATGCACATTATTCAATTTATTTTTAATAGTACAAAAATTATTATTAAAGGTAATTAAATTATAGAATAATTATAATAATACATTTTAAACATAAATTAAGTTATGCTAAAGAAGTTACATTATAGATAATAAACATCTAACAATATTATGATTTACATTGTAAGTTTGAGAGTTAAAAGTTTATTATACTTAATTTTTTCGATTTAAGACTGTCTAAATAAGGATGAAAATAAACACTTATACATTAAAGGATAAAAAAAACTTTAGTACACAAAAACATCTAACCTAATTACGTCTTTGACCAAACAAACTATTATTATGTTCAATTGCTTTATTAATTATATATTTTATATTTATTTTATTAATATATATCTGTTTTATAATATATACTTTGATGTTAATATTCATTAGTAATCCAAATAGCCATCATCAAGAAAATGTCAAAAGCGCGCGTAGACAAATTTCTATGGGATTTAATCTTTATGAAACTTGACGTCAAAGTGCTTATTTGTACACTTTTATGATAAAATAAACCTAATTCTTACATGTAATAATATAACTGAAATTTAAAATTGCAGTGAATTACGAAATTAGTCTATGTCGTATGCTGAAAATTATGACTAGCATCTTTAATCTCAATTTTTTTGGACGGCAGATAAACATACATATGTTTGGGTAAAAATCTACGCAACGTACGAGGACGACAGGAATACATAAGATAAAGTGCAAGAACGTAATCCTGTATTACGACCAGGTCCTGAAATAAGACCCTCGTACGAAAGTACTTCACCAACGCACGATCTTCTTATGGTTATCGTACGATACCGCGAAGCAACGTACGATACTGAACGGAGGACTTAAGACTAACAGTTACGATTGTTTAAACTGTTGTCTTGATGCAGGGTCGAAGCATTTAATGAGCAGCAAACGTAACCGACGACCAAATAATGAAGCAATTAAAAAGAGACGACAGTTACGACCGACAACATTAAGAGCAATTAATGCACTACGACCGTTACAACCGTTACAAACATCATCATTATTGGCTATTAAATACATGATGCGGTTACGAAAGAGGCTACCTATAAAAGAGACCTTCATGCTCAAAAACAAGGGGGACGACATCAACTACACATACAACTCTCTCTCGGCAATTCTACTACTTTTTCCTAGATTAGTATACGATTTATTGTAATTATTGTACGATCGATACTATTTTCTACATGTAAACGTACGATCAACGCTGTAACAACAAGGATATCACCCCTAGTTGGTGATACATAGTGGAATGTCGACTTGATCCTAAGTCGACTGCAGGTTTTTTCCTCGTCTTGAGGTTTTTTCCTGCGTCATCAAATCTTTTGTCTCATTTTACTTCGTTTTCTTCGTTTTACGTACGTTTTATCAAACATGTTTCTTTCTCTCGACGGTTTAGCCTCACAAACATCTTAAGATATCAACCGGTGCAATTTTTTGCATAAACAGTTTGGCGCCCACCGTGGGGCTCCGTTTTGAGAAAAACTTTCTTTGATAAAATGTACGTTCGTACTAATCATCTTTTTCGAGGTTTGCGCTCTTTTGCTATTTCGCAGAACATGATTTTCCAAGAAAATAAGGATATACTTCTTACTCAACTACAACACCAAAGTAGTGGAAGACCACCTAGAGCCGCATAGTCAGACAATGACTACGCAACTTGGGGCAACCGGAAATCTCTTGACAAAATCAAGAAAACAAAATCCAAAGCTCAAGAAACACCCGAGTCGAGAAACTTTTCGACAAAATCTTGGAACATTATATTTGACAACAGTAAGTTCATATGTCAATCATAAATAACTTCTAAAATTTTTATCTTATGAACTTACAGGTACATCGAAAGGCATTTTGACGTAAGACTGCTTCAAGCCTTTAAAAGCCATACACGCAATCATGTGATGACCTAAAAAGTCCAACGAGAACAACGATTCAAAGGAAAAATCCAAAGAGAAAAATAGCAAATAAACTATTTGCATCAATCATGTGCAAGTTGCATATAAAGCTCAATCTTAATAAGTGCTCGTTCGCTCGCACTAGTAAGTTCTTGGGGCACACGATCGTACGACAAGGAATTAAGGCCAACCCAAATCAAAGTCAAGGTTATTGACGAGGTCAAGTCGCCGGAAAATCTCTAAACAGGTTCATCTATCAGTTCTCAAATAAATATCATTTATTTTATAAACGTCTTACGTAAAAATAAAGGTTATCACTGGACGGACGATTACGAACGTACGATGTCACTTCCGTTGTCGTCTAAAACAAACGACAAGGAAATCCTGTGGTTATATTTGATCACCATTTCAAATACAGTGAGTGTCGTCTTGTTATGAATCTACTATGTAAGTAAACCACTTCCCTATGCTGAAGCTAGGTATACTTTTAACCTTAGCCTCTAAAAATTTTCGACAAATTTTCGAATCACATTTTGTTTCTGTCGTAACTAACTTTCTTCTTAAGTCCGTCTTAAGAAAGCATGAACTTATAGCCATCAGTCAAAAAGAACATCTACCCTAGTAGTCACGACATCGATTGCAAAACAACGATCAAGTCACCAGTTCCGGTGAACTTCGCCATAAACTTTTAATTTTAGTCCCGAACTTAAGATCGGAGCACGACTTAAGATATGTACCGTGGCGATCCAAGACGACACAACGTGGACGACGCACCAGCCAACACAAAAAGGTTTGAAGTCGTCACAAGATCACCACTTAGGGGCAAAATCTCTACATATGCGAAACAATCCACTCTTAATTGTGAACCAAATCAACGGCGGCGAATTTCAAATAGAAGATTGAAGATATGGCACGCTTAAAGATCGCAAAATCTGAATCAATTTACACGATTCTCGATTGAACAAGACTTCATGGCAGAATTCAGTCTCGAATTAGAACCAACAACGCAAGCCGAAGCTAGTAGTGTGGTGATTCAAGACGACACACCCTGAGTAATGCACGTTGACGATTCTTCTAACATAAGAAGATCAGTTCTAGATGTCGTCTTAAGATCACCACAAGGGAGCACGAAAGACAAAATTCGAAGCTTCCAAAAATACGATTTTTAATGATCAATTGTTCAAACGTTCGACAACAGAGCTCAAACGTTCGACAACATGGCTCGTCTTAAGCTACATGACTTTGTTCATTTACGCACATCTTAAGTTTATTTTAACTAACTATCCTCTTAAGATTGTTTTACATAAACCAGAATTGACAGGATGATTGCCTAAGCGGAGCATATACCTTAGTAGAATCGAATATAAACTTCGAACAATGGCAACACACTATGGATTATGCACGTTGATGGATCCTCTAACATAAGAGGATCGGGTCTAGGTGTCGCCTTCAAATCATCACAAGGGGCGATATGATGTACTCCATACGATGGCAAAAGCGGAAACCATTCAGGGGGCAAAAACCTCGCCAATGGAATCTCACGACAGGGATACTACTGGCCGACCCTGCGAGAAGATGCAATCAGATTTGATGTACCATCCGAAATTATGTGCGACAATTTACTTGCGAAAGAACTCGTAAGTTCTACAACGAACGAGGAATCAAACTAATAATGTCAACACCACTCACAGTCCAACGGGTTTGTCGAATCCAGCAATAAGACGATAACCAATACAATCCAAAAAGGGCTAAAATCGGCCAAAGGAAGATAGGCCGATGAGCTACCATTCGTTCTATGGGCTAATCGTATAACTCCAAAAATATCCACAGGTCAGACTTCATTTTCGGTTGTAAAGCAATACTACCGATAGAATCTCAAGTACCAATCGAAAGACACGCCAACGTCGATCGAAACTCTGTCGACCTCGGCTATGATGTGGATGCCTTAGAAAAACTCTGAGAAACAACATTACTTAAGTTGCTTTCACAAAAAAGCATGGTCGAACGATATTTCAACAAAAACGTGAGAACCAAGACCTTCCAAGTTGAAGATTATGTCTTACGACGTGTCTTCCAAAACACACAAGAGCTCAAGGCAGGTAAATTATCTACCAAACAGGAAGGTCCCTATCGAATTTCACACATTGTAGGAAATGGTGCTTATAAACTTAGGACCATGGATAACAAATACATCCCATGGAGTTGGAACGCAACACACCTCAAAAGGTATTACTTCTAATTCATTTTTTACACACGATGACCATTACTGACTTAAGCATCGGAGCGCCGTTGGTCAAACCAACGGCCACCCCATAGCAATTATATGTTTCGTAGGTTTCGCACGATCAACGAATGCTATAACGCATGCATCGCAAGTTTCACAAGATCAACGAATGCTATAACGCATGCACTGCAAGTTTCGCACGACCAACGAATGCCATAACGCACGCATCGCAAGTATCGCACGACCATCGCAAGTATCGCACGACCATCGCAAGAATCGCAAGATTAAAATTGCGTGAATTGCAAGTTAAATGCTCTAAATGCACGATTATTTCGCAAGTGCGCAAGACAACTCGCCAGTCGCACGAATACTCTTATGAGTACAAAGAGTTTCTAAAACCTCCTAAGGCCTTAGTTACACGATAAAGCTAAAACGCACGACATATCAATTGAACGCAAGATTCGCTTGAACGCAAAGTTCGCTTGAACGCAAGATTTGCTTGAACACAAGGTTCGCTTGAACGCACGGTTCGCTTGAACGCAAGGTTCGCTTGAACGCAAGGTTCGCTTGAACGCAAGCTTCGCTTAAACGCAAGGTTCGCTTGAAATGCACTAATCATTCACATTTGCTTGATTTACTGTGCTTCAAACGCATGAATAATTGCTTGGAACATACGACTCCATATACAGGAGTAAAGTCAGTTGCCTTAGTCGCAATAGTGCTAATCGCACGTTCTAAAAATATCTTTACGTGAATGCTTATTCGCAAAAGCGTAAGACTAAGACATTCGACTTCTTATTTAAAATGCTCTAACTGAAAAAACAGAATACTTCGTACATGCAAAGCCTTATCGCAAGAATATGCGATTCAAAGCAGATGACATATTTTTGGTCTTAAAAACCAATTTCGATCATGATATAAGTCTCGCATGATTTGCACTCGAGATGTGTATGATTTGCACTACAGATATGCATGATATGCAATCATTCGCATTAATATTATTAGTGATACGATGACCTCAAAGGCCATTGATTTGATTAAAGCTCTTTAAGCAGCAGGGCTAATTTTAACGCTCGATCGACAAAATTATTAGATCAAATAATACAGGACGAGTCTTGTATTTAGACAAAGTTCTTAAGAGCGAATACAGCAGAAAAAATCGTCTTACAATTTTATCATTCATCTTACGACGATATCGTACGACCGTCTTAAGATTTCGTATGATCGTCTCAAAATTTCATAAAATCGCGATTATCTAACATATAACTGCTACTTTAATGTTTGCTTGATGATCAAAGCTCATGAATGCTTAGTAGATGTAACCGACATCCGAATCATCTACTTTATCTCTCGAATTCATTCATACTTTAGTATGTATATACGATGTTTGTACTTACCACACACGTCACTTGTGTTTATCTCTTCTTTGTAACGTAAGACAGGCTACTGTACAACGAAAGACGTCACCCTTGATTGGTGATATATAATTCAGCGCCATAACCGTCGACAACCCGGATAAAGGCATGAGTCAACTCTGCCCCTTCTTCCAAAGTCTTGATTTAGACAACGCTCAATTGCCGAAACTCCTTCAAGGATAAAAGACTAGGGGCAGTGAACAACATGTCTTATTTACACGACGAGTGTTCTACAACGTTCAACACTCTCCAAAAGTAGGGAAAGAAACGTACGTCAATCACGAGTAATCATCACAACCGCCCACGTATGCATGTGGTCAAGTTTTAAAATCCAAAATCCAAAATAGCAAATTTGCTTTTTGAATTTTAGGGGCAAATTGTTTGGGTAAAAATCTACGCAACGTACGAGGACGACAGGAATACATAAGATAAAGTGCAATAACGTAATCCTGTATTACGATCAGGTCTTGAAATAAGACCCTCATACGAAAGTACTTCACCAACGCACGATCTTCTTATGGTTATCGTACGATACCGCAAAGCAACGTACAATACTGAATGGAGGACTTAAGACTAACAGTTACGATTGTTTAAACTGTTGTCTTGATGCAGGGTCGAAGCATTTAATGAGCAGCAAACGTAACCGACGACCAAATAATGAAGCAATTAAAGAGAGACGACAGTTACGACCGACAACATTAAGAGCAATTAATGCACTACGACCGTTACAACCGTTACAAACATCATCATTATTGGCTATTAAATACATGATGCGGTTACGAAAGAGGTTACCTATAAAAGAGACCTTCATGCTCAAAAACAAGGGGGACGACATCAACTACACATACAACTCTCTCTCGGCAATTCTACTACTTTTTCCTAGATTAGTATACGATTTATTGTAATTATCGTACGATCGATACTATTTTCTACATGTAAACGTACGATCAACGCTGTAACAACAAGGATATCACCCCTAGTTGGTGATACATAGTGGAATGTCGACTTGATCCTAAGTCGACCGCATGTTTTTTCCTCGTCTTGTTTTTTTTTCCTGCGTCATCAAATCTCTTGTCTCATTTTACTTCGTTTTCTTCGTTTTACGTACGTTTTATCAAACATGTTTCTTTCTCTCGACGGTTTAGCCTCACAAACATCTTAAGATATCAACCGGTGCAATATTTTTGCATAAACAACATACATGCTCGATCGAAGTCGAAGAGGTATCCGGGATTCATTCGGGCACCCGACTAATCCTCTCGACAATGGAATCCGTTACCGGCCCATAGCCTCGTCCATGCCCGGCCCGAAGGTCGACCCATGAACCGGGGGTGTCGCCTCCTGTTCCCCCCTCCGAATCGAACCCAAGTAGATAGGGATACTATCCACTGCCCCCCTCAGGATGTTATCGATCGTTGAGCTACAAAGAAATTGACAAATTTCCTTAGTTGTGCATGGGGGCATTCGAACTTGGGTGGGCACTGTGTACCCTCCAAGCACAAACCACTCCACCACAACACCTTGGACATCTCTAATCTCGATTATTATGGATTTGGTCCATATGATTTTCATTTTCACATGGCTAGAGTCTCTCACTAATAACCATTCACTAACCTCAATTAACTCAAAGGTATAATCGTCTTTACCCTTTCTTACATATATACTAAATCGAAAAAAGTACAATGTATAATTATTCGAGATTCATCAATGGAGATTCTTCGTTCAAAGACTAAAAGGGTTGTGTTGGAGGGCTGGAACACTACAACAAAGTTAAGCTAATAGGATGCCTAAAATAAAATAGCGTCTTAATAGAGTATTTTATAGGACGTTATTCATAGGACCAAACACAAAAACGTCATATCTAAAGGCGTTACAATAAGTTTATAGGACGTTTTTAGGCGTCGTAAAAAGTTTTTGAAAACATTTTTTCAAAAAACGTCGTATTACCAATTTTATAGGACCCTTTTGATAAGTGTCCTATAAACTTTATATGACACTTTTCAAAAGCGTCCTATAAATTTATAGGACCCTTCTCAAAAGCGTCCTATAAAATTTGCTAATACGACGTTTTTTTTGGAAATGTCCTAAAAACTTGTTACGACGCCTAAAAGCGTCTTATAAACTTATTGCAACGCCTTTAGATAGGACGTTTTTGTGTTTGGTCCTATAAATTAGCGTCCTATAAAACACTTTATTATGATGCTTTTTTATTTTAGGCGTCCTATAAATTCAATCTTGTTGTAATGACAATTTTCTTCTTTCATATGAAAATGTATAAAAATCATTCTCTTTCTCATTCATCTTAATTAGGGGATATTATGGGTCATGTTGAATCCCATACAAAGATAAAGGGTGTCATAGGCAGAGGTTGCAAGTTACTACTGGAGGTTCAAGGAGACAACGAAGGTTACAGGCAGAGACATCATAGTTTTGTTTCTGAAATAGGTGGAGGTAAAGGTTGTTGGTCCCAAGGGGTGACCTTCAAGTAAGGATAGTGTATGGGATTATAGAAGGGGGGGTTGAATATAATCACACCAAGTTCACTTTTAAATTCTATGTTATATTAACACTTTGAATTTACAGATTGTTGCGGAAATAGAAAAGACACAAGTCTAAACTAAACAATCTAAGTTTCTTTCACTATGCACTAAAGTGAGAAGACTAGAAAAGAGAAGAAGATAGAGGGAATAAGAAAGAAAGGATTAGGGTATTTTTTTTAGGATGAAGAAGAAGTATGGAGAACATCTCTTCAAGTCCTATTTATACCCCATGCATTAAATGCATGCAGACTCACTTTTGTGTACGCGTCACACTTCAAGTGGTCTATTGTACTGTTTACAATAAACAATGTCTTTTGCATGGTGTACAAAAGAGAGCTTATATAAACAGCTGCCTTGTGGTCTGATAAGTATGGAGGGAACAGAAAAGAGACTGTCCTTGTGTACTTTTTGTGTCAGTAAAGGCGGATAATCCTTTTGTGCATTAGATTAAGACATTACACTAATCCTTCAGGATCAGGATACTGATCAGTGAGGAATACTCTGATACTGAGGTTGATCAAAGGTCACTGTATCCTGATGAGTCTTTAGGATGTCATACGAAATTGAGCATCCTGCTATCACTGAGTTCCGTCTTCAGATCACGAGCATGCTGGTCCTGTCGTCAGCTAATTCTTCGACTTCGCTGATGGTTCTTGAGTATGATCTTGATATCTTTAGGAGGTCTTCACTTTGATGATCAGGATCAGTAGACGTCAGAACAGACTCGTTCATCTCCTGATCCTGATCCTCATGATTATAAAAATAAGTTACAGCATAAGTAACATGGAATAACACTGAACAATCTCAGTGATAATTCCTCAAGCTATAACAGAAGTAAAGACCTATTCACTAAGTAAAGTAACATGATCATTATCATTTCATCAGGTCTTAGGAGAGCTGGATCAACAATCTCCCCCTAAATGATAATGATAAAACAACAGAGAAATTGTCTTAATCTAGAAAGTTTAGAAATAAAATTCTAAGTCTAGGTATAACAGTAGGAAATAGAACTCATAAAGGTACGTGTCCCATTTACTGTTTTGAGGGATCTTTTTCAGTACTATGATGGAATAAAGTACGATGCACTAAAATGCATTTCCATTAATCTCATGAGGAATTACAAGAGTAAAGAAAATACACAAGTACATAAATACAGCACTGAAAGAAAATTACAAAAAAATTCTAACTATCAGAATCTTCATCAGGATCTTCTTCCTTGATCTAGATGGTGAGATAGGTTTCACCATCTATTATGCGTCGATTGAGGATAGTCCTGACAGCACGAGCAAACTCTTTGTTGTCTTTGTTTTTCTTTATTTTGTTTGCTGTGAAGAGGACTGACACCAGATGTTCAGTGGGTGCTTTGTGTAGTTCGCTGAAGCGTTGAAAGCGAGGAATGTTGAGATTATCACCTACACAAATACCATGAACAGGTTCTCTGAGGACTTGACCCTCAGAGAGAGTTAATCCTGTAGGGAAGGAGAGATCAAGCATCGAGAGATCAAGGGGTTTGTAGGAAGTCCTGGGAACACAGGGAGTGAATCTCCTTGTGGAAGTGCCTGCTTATCGTCTGACAGGAGGCTTTGGCAGAGTAGAGGGAGGTTGGAGCAGGACATCAGGAATTTTGATTGTTCTTCTGATTCGAGCAATAAGTCCATCAATGACTTCTTTTACTTCAGCCCTGTAGTTCCTGTTGGCTTTGGGAAGTAGGCTTCTGATTTCATTCCACTCTGACAAGTTGTATCTGTCTAACTTGTCAAGAGTGTGCTCTACGTCCTTTACTCCTGAGCGTTTGACGGTGAGCCAGGTTTTGCAGGAACCCCTTTCTTTCCACGGGTTCGGCGAAGATGGATTCCTGCGATTTTGGCACCGTGCTTCCTGAGATGAAGTCGGTCTCTGCACCAGTCAAGCTCTTTGTTTACCTCCTCTGCTTGTTCATCAGTGCTCCTGTTGAAGACTTTCAGCGTGGCCTTCTGTGCTAGAAGAGGATCAGCACTTATTTCGTCGTCTTCTTCGACGAAGTCAAAAGCAAGCTTTCGAGCAGCTTGAGCAGAGAGGAAAGCTTCTCTTTCTTTATTATCTAGCTCCTCCTGATCTTTCAGTGCCTCCAAAATTTCTTCCTGTGATAGATAAGCGAACTCGGAGTCCCAAGAGGTACGAAGAGGAATTTTTACTCTTGTACTCTCGAGTCGCTCTATCACAGCGTCTAAACGCCCATCCCTGTTCAAAGCAGTAGAAGTGTCAGGGTAGTTTTCACCTTCAGAACGTGGAGAGTTTGAGGAAGGTGATCTTGGGGAAGAAGGAGGAGTAGAGTAATCATCAGAGATGAATTCATCATCTAAAGATAGAACAATGGTTTCTGAGGGACCAGGTTGTTCTTGAGTTCTAGAAGAGGAAGCTTCAGGGTTAAAAGGGTTAACAGAATTTAAGGGAAAGGCTTCAGGGTTTAGAGGGGTGACTCGAAAGGTCATTCTGTTAAGTTCAGCTCTGATTTGTTCTGAGGGACTATTCTCCATAAGGTGAATAATCTCACCAGTAACAGAGCCAAAGTTCACATCCTGATATTGGGTTTCAGGTTCTGGATGAGTTTCAGGTTGAGTTTCAGGTTGAGTTTCAGGTTTAGGGGTTGGTTCAGGGGATGGAAGTCTGGGTGGTTGGTAGACAACAAGTTGAAGGTTGTTTGTGGGTGAGTTTTCGGTTGAACTATCTGTTAGGGCTATGGTTTCAAGGTTTGGTTTGGTTTTATTCAGAAGTGAGGAGATGGGTAGATTATCAGAACTAGAAGGGGAGGTTATAGACGTACCAGGAGCGCCAGGGTTCTCCTCATGAGATTGTGCGAGTCCTGGAGTGGGAGTTGGTGTAGCATCAGAAACCTTCTCCACCACGAAGTCATCTTCATCATCATCATCATCATCGTCGTCTTCGTCTTCATTGGTTCCCTCCTCCTCATTGTTTATATTCCAATTGCTGGAGGGGGAATAGACGGAATGATCTCCGTGGGGATAAGGTGTTGGCTGTCTCTCCCCCTCAACAGGTGCCCTGCCTATGGCAGCTGTTGTAAGGCACCTCTGAAGGAGAGAGGCAAGGTCCTCCTGAAGCTTACGGTTGGTGGAGGTGGCGCCAACCAGGGATTGAAGTGCATCCCGGTCGGTGGAGGTGAACGACGGTGGTGGTGGAGCAGCATTGGTGAAGGTGTTGACTGCTGAAGATAGTTCAGCAACCTTTTCCTGAAAGGCCTTGAGCCCAGCTTCCTGAGCGTCCAATCTCTTGGTAACCTCTGCATGGAAAGAGAGGAGAGAATTTGAGCCTGTTGTGATGGCGTTGGTGATGGCAGGAAGTGCTGTCGCCTTCATGTCCTGAAGGGACTCGTGAAGGGTGGTGGATGAGGTGGCCATCTGTGATACCTTGTCCTGGATGGTGTCCAAGCAAGGTATGTTGAGGTGGACCGCCGTGGGAGGAGGAGAGTGGCAGCAGCAACAGCAGCAACCTTTTCTTCAGCCGCAGTGACAGCAGCTTTTGCAGAAGCAAGTTCTTCTGCCATCGCCTGAAGGCGGGCGTTGCTTTCTTCCTCCTGAAGCTGGAGGGCAGCTTTGGCATCCTGAAGCGCTCGTTCAGCGGACTGTCGTCTGAGCTCAGTGACGCTTAACTGATGCTCAGAGTCCGTGAACACAAAAGAATCAAATGGATCATCCTGTAAGCGTTGAGGATGATCCTGAGGCACCGTCAATGAACCTGCAAGATCAGTAGCTAAATGAGCACTAGAAGTCTCAAAAGCTTTCACAAAAGAAGAAGGAGCAATAAAGTGTTTAAGTTTATTACCTGAGGCTTGAACGGCATCAGAAGGAGCGCCGTCCACATTCTCTGAGTGTTCGAGATGAACAACCTCAGGTTCATTAAGAGTAGTAGCAGGAGCATCTGCGGGTGAAGAAGATTTAGATAAAGGGGATGGTCTGTTAAAGAGTTGAGGGAGGGTAATGTAGTATTTCTTACCAGTAGCAGCTCCCTTGTTCTTTCTTTTTGACGCCTTGGACTTGACGCGTTTGGGTGGAGGTGGTGGTGAGGATCCAAAGGGAGGGGGACGCTTCTGGAGCGTCGAGGTGTTTGCAGCTGGGGAAGTCAGTAAGGGGTTAGCTACTGACATAGCATGTAGAGAATGAGAAGAAGATGGTTTGGACGAGATGAAAGAAAACATACCTTGGACTGGAGGGGAGGCAGGTGTCTCTTCCGTTTCCTGCTGTGGTTCCTCAGGAACAACCAAGACAGCAGAGAGAGGAATGTCATTAGGGTGAGGGAGCACCTGGTCCAGGAACTTAGGTCCAATGGCGAAGTTATTGAACGTTCCTTCAGTAGGGTAGGCCGTCTTCATGTGCCTGGCCAGAACACCCGAGAAGAAGCGGGTGTAGGGGATGTTGGCCACACGCTTTGTAGCCTTGATCTTTTTAACCATATCATCCCAGATATGGCGAACATAGTCGTATTTCCGTCTTTTCAGAGCGGAAAACACCATGTGCTGAATGGCGGTAGGGAATTGCTCGGTGCTTCCTGTCTTGCCAGTCAGACAGAGACCGAATGTGTTCCATATGTATGGCATTCAGTCCTGTTTTCTGAACAGTGGCAGAGGACTTGTTGATGACGCCTTCCTTCTCAGGCCATTGGTAGCCGATGTCATCCAGGAGGGCTGTGATTTCGTTCGAGGATGGGGGAGGAGGATATCTTTTCTTTCCTGGGATTTCGAGGACATTTCTGAGAGTCCCAATCCCGAAGGTGGCGATCTCATCGTTGATCTGGAACTTGATCACCTTCTGTAGAATGCCCTTTGGGCTCTTCTCCTGAGCCACCGTGGCCGTAGACCATAGTTGTAGTAGCAGTGGCTTGTTGGGCTTGATGTTCAGTGAGAAGGCAGTCTTCAGCGGACTGCTTAACAAGAAGTCCTTAGCAGGTTGAAGGTATTCTTTTCCTGCTGGAAGGTCAAAGAGGCCTACTAAGTTGTTGGCCTTAAATTGCAGGTCATGCTGAGGGATGACCACAGGGAAACTTCCTGAGGCTGAACGTAGTGTGGTGGCTTCTGTGGAGAGTTGAGCGTCCAGAGAAGTATTCGAAGTAGCAGCCATTCTGTAAACAAAAAGAATAACATGTGTAGATGATTAAGGAATCCAAAATATGTATCTTTTCTTCACTTTTCAATGAACAAAGGAAAATGTTCATAAAAGTGGTGAAATCCTTTATACTTGGAATAGACTAGATACCAAAAATCACAAAAAGAATGTGTTTTGGTATTAAAAAGAACTTCTATTTTGATGAAATATATCAAAATAGGAGTTTGATGATTTTTCTTAAAAGAAATAAGAAAAAGCATATAAACAGTTTTAACAAAAATCTTTGAAAATTTTGGGAAAAACTAAGATCAAACGAAGTGATCTTAGGGTTTTGAAAAACGTTTGTCAAAATAAGTTGTTTTAAAGGAAGAAGATCAACTTAGTTTGTGGAAAGAACAAAGAATTAAACACTTACGATGATTCTTGAAGTAGAAAGTAGTGTGTGTTCTTGGTGTAATAGATTGAGAGAGATTGCTTTTCTTGCGTTAGTTCGTTTAGAGAATTTGTGAGCGTAAAGAGTGAAAAGCATACGAGTGAGGTTTTTATACCTCTTGGGTAGAGAAAGAAAATGAACGAGAGAGGAAAGAGCGGCTAAATTCAAACGTAATGATGAAAAAAGAGGCTTGACGCGCGTTCACGCGCCTGACACACGTAGTGGGGAAAAGGAAACGTCCCATTACGTGTCTGGCAAGATGAAAAGTTTGTTTTATTCTAAAAAACCACCTTTTCAGGGGATAATTCCATTTTGGTGAAAGATGAGACTTTTGGAATTTGAGTACTTATCAGATAAGTACTGTTTTAGGAAATCCTCTTATCACATTTAATGCGATAAGGTTTCAGAGTTAGAAATACTTACCTGAGAATCATCAGTATTCGGATATTTGAACATAGATTTTGTAAGTACTGAATAGAGTTAACGCCTGATAAAAGTATTCGTCAGGAGTTGTTAGATGTAAGTCCTGAGTAAAATTATTCTTCAGGATCTAACAAAGTTATTTCTTGATAAACTTCATTCGTCAGGATTTAACATCCCAAGTTCACTGATGAGCATGTTAAAACGTGTTACATCCAGTGGTTTGGTAAAGAGGTCAGCAAGCTGATATTCAGTAGGGACAAAATGGAGTTCAATATCACCATTCATCACGTGATCCCTGATGAAGTGATATCTTACTTCAATGTGCTTTGTCTTGGAGTGTAAGACAGGATTGTTCGCGATGGCGATTGCTGAAGTGTTGTCACAGTATATGGGAATTTTGGAGAGTTGTATGTCATAGTCCTGAAGTTGATTTCTCAGCCACAGGACCTGAGCACAAGAAATTCCTGCTGCAACATATTCAGCTTCAGCAGTTGATGTGGATACAGAATTCTGTTTCTTGCTAGTCCAACTCACCAACTTTCCACCTAGTAGGTGACACCCACCAGTGGTGCTTTTCCTGTCGATCTTACATCCTGCAAAGTCACTATCAGAATAAGCCGTTAGATCGAACCCTGAGTCTTTGGAGTACCAAAGACCCAGACTAGGAGTTCCCTTCAGATATCTGAAAATCTGCTTTATAGCAGTCAGATGGGATTCTTTGGGTTCAGCCTGATAACGAGCACATAAACATGTAGAATACATGATATCATGACGACTCGCTGTAAGATAGAGTAGTGAGCCGATCATTCCTCTATAAAGAGTCACATCAACAGGTTTCCCTTTGGAATCCTTGTCAAGTGTTAGAGGAGGTGCCATTGGAGTCTTCATCGGTGTAGATGATGTGAGATCAAATTTCTTCAGCATATCAAGTACATTTTTACCTTGATTGATAAAGATTCCCTTTTCAGATTGCTTGATCTGAAGTCCTAAAAAGTAAGTTAGTTCACCCATCATAGACATTTTATATTCTGTTTTCATGAGTAACTCAAACTTTTCGCAGAGTTTGGGATTGGTTGATCCAAAGATAATGTCATCGACATATATCTGGACAAGAAGGATATGCTTAGGATATTTCTTAAGAAATAGAGTGCTATCGATCTTACCACGTTCGAAACCTTTAGAGAGAAGAAAGGTTGACAGGGTATCATACCAGGCACGAGGAGCCTGTTTTAACCCATAGAGAGCCTTGTTTAACTTAAAAACGTGATCAGGGAACTTAGGGTCAACAAAACCAGGAGGCTGAGCTAGATAGACTTCTTCATTTAGTTTTCCATTTAGAAAGGCATTTTTAATGTCCATTTAAAAAACCTTGAAGTCCATATGTGCTGCAAAGGCCAGGAATAGTCGAATTGCTTCGAGCCTAGCCACAGGAGCAAAAGTTTCATCGTAATCAATGCCTTCTTCCTGCCTGTATCCTCGAGCAACAAGACGAGCCTTTTTTCGAATAATAGTACCAATCTCATCAAGTTTATTCCTGAAGATCCATTTGGATCCAATGATGGTACGTTTTCGAGGCCTAGGCACGAGAAGCCAGACATTGTTTCTGATGAACTCTGCTAGCTCTTCCTGCATGGCTGAGACCCAGGAAGGATCACGCAAGGCATCATCTATTTCTTTAGGTTCATTTTCAGAGATGAAATTAACGTAAAGACAGATGTTACCGGATTGATGTCGAGTTTTAACACCAGAGGAAGGATTTCCGAGGACCTGATCAATTGGATGATCCTTGGTCCATCGAAGAGCAGGTGGTTGATACACTTGTCCTGAAGTGGAAGCTTCATTTAACGATGGATCAGGAAGAAGATTTGTAGGAGCAGGAGCAGGTTCACTAACAGTGGTTTGAGAGAAGTCTTCACTGCTAGTGGGTTGATCAGGTTCAGGTGTGACTTGAGTAATGGGGGTGGCATTTATTACTGGAGGTATGGTTATTTGAGAGGGTGGAGGAGGAGTTTCTTCAAAACCATCAGGAAGGTCTTGAGGAGTTGGATCAGCAATGGGAATATCAGGGACTTGAAAGAAAGAGTCAACCCACTGATTTATTTCAGAATTGTCTTGAGGGTGAGGGAAGGTAGGACCCGATTCATCAAATCGAACATGAATCGTTTCCTCTATTGTTTGTTTTCGTTTGTTGAACACACGGTAAGTTTTGGAGACAGAGGAGTATCCAAGGAAGATTCCATCATCAGACTTGGAATCGAACTTTCCAAGGTTATCTTTGTTGTTCAGGATGTAGCAGACACAACCAAAGATATGGAGATGTTCGATTGAAGGTTTTCTGTTACAAAAGATTTCGTAAGCGGTCCTCCTGAAGCGCTTGACTATAAGTGATCTGTTCTGGGTGTAGCAAGCAGTGTTAACGGATTCAGCCCAGAATTGAGTGGCAAGATTGGCTTCACTCAACATCGATCGTGCAGCTTCAATCAGGGTTCTGTTTCGTCTTTCAGCAACACCGTTTTGCTGAGGAGTTCTTACAGAGGAGAAGTTCTGGGAGATACCTTTCCTATCAAAGAAAGTTTTCAGGGTACTGTTTTTGAACTCAGTACCATGGTCACTTCTGATGGATCGAACAGAAAGGTTGTTGAGCTTTTCCATCTTCCTGACGAACAGGATGATTTCTTCAGGAGCATCACTCTTGGATCGAAGAAAGAATACCCATGTATATCTGGAATATTCATCAACAATCACTAGAGTGTATTTCTTTCCAGCGATGGATTGGACATTAACAGGTCCAAAGAAATCCATGTAGAGAAGTTGAAGAGGAGAATTGATGGATGAAATCTGCTTGGACTTGAAGCTAGCCCTGGTCTGCTTTCCTTTTTCACATGCTGAACAAAGAGATACCTTTGTATAGAGAAAGTCAGGAAGACCAACAACAAGATTGTTGATGCAGAGTTGATTCAGCGTCTTGAAGTTGAGATGAGAGAGACGCTTGTGCCAGAGCCAATTAGTATCAGTAGAAGCACGTGATACAAAACAGAAGTTGTTAGTGGAGGTATTCATGTTGATGATGTAGATATCAGCTTGTCTAACACTAGTGAGAATAACTTCCTTGCGCCTGTTCTTGACTTTGCACTTTTTCTTTGAGAAAGAAACTTTGTGATTTTTATCACACAGTTGACTGATGCTAAGAAGATTGTGCATCAGGCCTTCAACATAAGCAACTCTTTTAAACGTAGTTACTCCGTTGGTCAGGGTGCCATACCCTCGGGTTTGGCCTCTACCGTTTCCACCAATGGTCACTGAAGGACCTCTTTCGTCACGATAGTCAGAGAGGACAGATTTTGAACCAGTCATATGTCGTGAGCATCCACTGTCCAGGTACCAGATGCCCTTATCCTATAATATTTAGAGTTTAAGTTTTTCTTGGTACCCATAGGACTATGGATCCAGAGTTATCAGTAGGTATGGTGGAGTCAGTGACAGCCTTAACTGAGTTAGTTTTTGAGGCTGGAGTCTTGACTGAAGGAGCAGTCTTGACAACCTTCTTTCCTTTGACTGTTTTACTAGTGTTAGGATTTTTGTTTACCTTAGCTGATTTTTCAGCTTTGGTAGCATCAGGACACTTACTCGCAATATGGTCATTTAATCCACAGTGATAACATTTGCGATAAAGTAAGCGTTTTGTGGGGTCCAGGAAGTCTTTGAACTTCAGGTGAACAGGACCAGTACCAAGTATTCCTTTAGCATTGGACATAGGAGGAATAGGTGTCTTCTCCTTAGTCTTTTGCTTTAGGTCAATCTTCAGTCTAGGAGTTGGATTTTGAGAAAAAGATTTTGATCCTGAGACTGAAGGGCCACCACCTAGAACTTTATTATTCTTAGGCTTAGGATTCTTGGTCTTTGAAGGTGGTACAGTTTTGGAGTTTTCCTTAACTGTTTTCTTTTTGCTCTTAGGAGCACCTTCAGTGTGTGTTAGAAGAAGAAGGGATGTTTTCAGGAGCATTAGGATCAGGGATAGAGGAGACGAACATTCCAAATTTAAGCATGGAACGATCAGGCCTAGGACATCCACGAGTGAATCCAAGACCCTTTTTGTTTTTAACATTTCTCCTTGAGGCTAATATTTCATCAACCTTTTCAGAGGCGTCACTCCATCCTTTGATGGTGACTTTTTCAGCATTAAGTTCAGCCAGGGCTCTTTCTTTGGCAGCAAGAGCCCTTTCTCTTTCAATACAGAGAGTTTGATTTACAGAGACCTGATCCTTATAGTTTTCTTCCAGAATGGTAAGTTGTTTTATCTTTTAATGACACTCTTTGAGTTGATCACGAAGATCAATGTTCATTTTCTCAGCAGAGGTCTTACCATTCAGGGCTTTATAGAGATCAAGGGTCAGTAGATCCAATTGAGTTAGACTTTCAAGAGGAACAACAGGAGTAGGTACCTGACTGGGAGATTCAGTTGCAGAGGTGGAAGCTTCAGAAGCTTGTGCAGGATTCTCTTTAGGGACCTCTTCTATCTTAGCCGTGAGAGCTAAGTTAGGTTCTTCGAGTATGGCCATCAGTGCCACTTGAGTAGTATCTTCCTCATCTGATGACTCGTCAGAGGAGACATCATCCCAATCGCAGTCTTCTGCGATAAGACCTTTACCTTTGCGCTGAGATTTCATTTTCTTATACTTTTCTTTCAGCCTTTGGTATTTGGGATTTTTGGAGGAAGATTTGGTGGAAGAAGGAGCAAACTGATTTTTCTTGTACCTGCAATCATTAGCAAAGTGTCCTTTGCCCTGACAATTGTAGCAGGTAGCAGTAGCTTTGTCAACAGATTCTGTTTTAGGCTTGTCAGTAAGAGTAAGAGGTTTCCTTCTTTGGAAGTTTCCATTTTTGGCAAACTTTTTAAAAGAGCGAGTAAGTAGAGCAAGAGATTCATTAAAATTAGGATCTAAGTCTGACATGTCAGAATCAGAAGATTCTAATTCAGCAATGGTGACAGAGGAAGGAGTAGCAACAGCAGGAACTGAATCAGAGACCAATGCAATAGAAGTGCTCTTGGAATCTTTTGTATCTCTTATGAGATTCTTTTTCAGTTTCTTCTGTTGCTCACGGTTCAGAAGAATACCGTACAACTCACTTAGTGTGAGTGTCTTTATGTCTTTGGACATAGTTAAACAGGAGGTGTAAACTTCCCAATGTTCAGGAAGAGCTTCCATGAACTTGGTAATCACCTCAGAGTTAGGATAGACAGTACCAATAGTTTTCAGGTCGATCAGGAGACAGTTGAATCTCTGATGTATCTGGGAGAGGGTTTCATCCTTCTGATGAATGAAGCTTTCATACTGGCGAACCAAGAAAATCTTTCTTGATTTCATAAGGACTGTAGTACCTTCGTATTGGACACAAAGAGTGTTACAAATTTCTTTAGCAGAACGAAGATGACAGACAGAGTGAAAGATGTCATCAGGGAGTGACATGGCAATGAGAGACCTAGCCTTGGTGTCAATATTGACAAGGCGTCTGTCTTCATCATTGCAGTCAGTCACAGGCTTTACTAGTTCCCTTGCGGGTATAGCAGGTTGGCCGTTGGCAGCAGGAACAGCATGGACAGTTTGTGTGGGCACATGTGGTCCATTTTCCAGGAAGTAGGGAATTTGGGGATCAGAACCGGATAGAAAGAGTTTCATCCTGGTTTTCCAAAGAGCAAAGTTGTCTTTGTTAAACCTTGGAGGTTTTCCAGCAGAGCCGGTATCAAAGTAGTTATCCTTAGCTTGAAGAGCCATGGATTAAGAGAGAGGATCACAAGATTTTTCTAAGAGAAGAAGAGAGCTTGACTCTACTCTGATACCACTTGTTGGTCCCAAGGGGTGACTTTCAAGTAAGGATAGTGTATGGGATTATAGAAGGGGGGGGTTGAATATAATCACACCAAGTTTTCACTTTTAAATTCTATGTTATATTAACACTTTGAATTTACAGATTGTTGCGGAAATAGAAAATACACAAGTCTAAACTAAACAATCTAAGTTTCTTTCACTATGCACTAAAGTGAGAAGACTAGAAAAGAGAAGAAGATAGAGGGAATAAGAAAGAAAGGATTAGGGTATTTTTTTTAGGATGAAGAAGAAGTATGGAGACCATCTCTTCAAGTCTTATTTATACCCCATGCATTAAATGCATGCAGACTCACTTTTGTGTACGTGTCACACTTCAAGTGGTCTATTGTACTATTTACTATAAACAATGTCTTTTGCATGGTGTACAAAAGAGAGCTTATATAAACAGTTGCCTTGAGGTCTGATAAGTACGAAGGGAACCGAAAAGAGACTGTCTTTGTGTACTTTTTGTGTCAGTAAAGGCGAATAATTCTTTTGTGCATTAGATTAAGACATTACACTAATCCTTCAGGATCAGGATACTGATTAGTGAGGAATACTCTCATACTGAGGTTGATCAAAGGTCACTGTATCTTGATGAGTCTTCAGGATGTCATACGAAATTGAGCAGCCTGCTATCACTGAGTTCCGTCTTCAGATCACGAGCATGCTGGTCCTATCATCAGCTAATTCTTTGACTTCGCTGATGGTTCTTGAGTATGATCTTGATGTCTTCAGGAGGTCTTCACTTTCATGATCAGGATCGGTAGACGTCAGAACAGACTCGTTCATCTCCTGATCCTGATCCTGATGATTATAAAAATAAGTTACAACATAAGTAACATGGAATAACACTGAACAATCTTAGTGATAATTCCTCAAGCTATAACAGAAGTAAAGACCAATTCACTAAGTAAAGTAACAGGATCATTATCATTTCATCAGGTCTTAGGAGAGCTGGATCAACAAAGGTTGCGAACAAAGGAAGGGTGGGAAGGAAGGCGGAGGTCGGTTGTCGACGGGAAGTGTGTTGGTGGTGTGAGAGGAAATATATATGTTGGTCCTCTATTGATGGCCAATATGATAAATTGTATTGTAGAGGGGGGGGGGGGGGGTTGAATACAATCAACACTGTTTCTTCCACTTAATTCATATCATAACTCATATGGAGCCTTTGTGTGAACTGAAGTAGATTGTTTGTTAAAATGGATCAAGACGCATGCCATCCCCAACTTTACACGTGTCAGGTAAAGATTGGGTTTGGTGTAGTATTGTAACATAAATAATGCCCATGCTTGGTAGGGTCATGGCCTATGGTAAACAGTTGCCTTATGGGTGATAAGTATGGAGGGAACAGTAAAGAGACATCCCTTTTGTACTATTTGTCAGAAAAGCAAATCAAATCCTTTTTGTGCATATAGGACAAGAAGACAAATATAGTATTCTTAAAGTACAAGTCACTGATCAGGCCTTAGAATCGCTGATCCTTGGGAAGGATCAGGGAGGCAATGTGACTTGTTCTCTATGGAACGTCATGTAAGGGTAGTCAGCTAGCTGTTAGTGATTTCAACTTCAGATCATTAGCATCGCTGACTCTATCATCAGCTTGCATCAATAGATGGTGCTGATGGTTTCATAGTGACATGACAGTTTGTCTTCAAAGAATACTTAGCTGATGTCAGCTCTCACTGATACTGAACGGAGTCAGTGATCAACGATCGCTGATGTCCAAGCTATCAGCGAGAGAGACTCGCTGAAGTATTGAACTTCATCACAGCAGTGCTAAGTATTTTTCAGTTATTAGATAAAGGATCATTGGTATTTCATCAAGTCATAGAGGAGCTGGATCAACAATCTCCCCCTAAATATCAATGATAAGACAACAGGGAGGTTGTCTTGATTCTAGTAAGTTAAAAATTTTCTAAGTCTAAATTCAAGAGTTAGGAAATAAAACAGGTGAAAGGTAATTGTTATATTTAACTGTTAGAAGTGAACTTTTTCAGTGATGAGTATCAGGGATAGAAAAACACTTGTATTTGATTTCATTTCAAAGTAAGAATTACAATACAGAAAGAAATAAAATTACAAGTCACTGAAAAAAATTACAAAGAGAGAACATGCTAATCAAAAGGTTCTTCTTTAATGTAGAATCTATCTATGTCTTCTCCATCATTACTTCTCTTCTTTAATTCAGATCAAATTCCCTTGGCAAAATCTTTAGAGTCTTGATCAGTGTTTGTGGAATAGACCAAGACATTTATTGTTGATCCAGCTCTCCTAAGACCTGATGAAATGATAATGATCCTGAATCATTACTTAGTGAATAGGTTTTTACTTCTGTTATAGCTTGAGGAATTATCACTGAGTCTGTTCTGTGTTATTCCATGTTACTTATGCTGTAACTTATTTTTATAGTAATCAGGATCAGGATCAGGAGACGAACGAGTCTGTTCTGCAGTCGACTGATCCTATCCACTGAAGTGAAGACCTTCTGAAGACATTAAGATCATACACAAAGAACCATCAGCGACGTCGAAGAAATAGCTGATGACAGGAACAACATGCTCGTGATCTGAAGACGGAATTCAGTGATAGCAGGCTGCTCAATATCGTATGACATCCTGAAGACTCAACAGGATACAAGTGACCCTGAGCTTCATCAGTATCAGGACCCTAGTCACTGATCAGTATCCTGCTCCTGAAGGATTAGAAAAGTGTCTTAATCTAATGCACAAAAGGATTATCCGCCTTTACTGACACAAAAGTACATAAGGACAGTCTCTTTACTGTTCCCTCCGTACTTATCAGACCTCAAGGCAACTGTTTACAAACATACTCCTTTTGCACAACATGCAAAAAGTATTTGTTTATAGTAAATAGTACAACAGACCAACTACAGCGTGACACGTCACAAAAGTAGGTCTGCATGCATTTAATGCATGGAGTATAAATTGGACGTGGAGAAGATTTTCTCCATACCTCTTCTGCATCCAAAATACTCAAGTCCTTTCTTTCTTATTACCCTCTATCTTCTTTCTTACATCTTCTCACTTAGTGCATAGTGAAAGAACTTAGATTGTTTAGTTTAGACTATTTGTCTTTTCTATTTCCGCAACAATCTGTAAATTCATATTGTTAATATAACAAGAATTTAAAAGTGAAAAATTGTGATTATATTCATCCCCCCCCTTCTATAATCCCAAACACTATCCTAGCTTGAAGGTCACCTACTTGGGACCAACAAGTGGTATCAGAGCAGTTACAAGCTCTCATTTTCTTCTTAGAAAAATCTTGTGATCCTCTCTCTTCTTATTCTATGGCTCTTCAAGCTAAGGATAACTACTTTGATACCGGCTCTGCTGGAAAGCCTCCTAGGTTTAACAAAGATAACTTCTCTCTTTGGAAAACCAGGATGGAACTCTTTCTCTCTGGTTCTGATCCCCAGATTCCATACTTTCTGGAAAATGGACCACATGTGCCTACACAAACCGTCCACCCCATTCCTGCTGCTGCTGGCCAACCAGCTGTACCTGAAAGGCAGCTGGTGAAGCCCGTAACTGACTGGAATGATGAAGACAGACGCCTGGTCAACATTGACACTAAGGCTAGGTCTCTCATTGCCATGTCACTTCCTGACGATGTATTCCACTCTGTCTGTCACCTTCGCTCTGCTAAGGAGATATGGGACACTCTCTGTGTTCAATATGAAGGTACTGCTGTTCTCATGGAATCAAGAAAGATTTTCTTGGTTCCACAGTACGAAAGCTTTATTCATCAAAAGGATGAAACCCTCTCCCAGCTACATCAGAGATTCAACTGTCTGCTGATTGATCTGAAGACTATCGGTACTACCTACTCTAACTCTGAGGTGGTTACCAAGTTCATGGAAGCTCTTCCTGAACATTGGGAAATTTACACCTCCTGCTTAACTATGTCAAAGGACATAAAGACACTCACACTAAGTGAGTTGTACGGTATTCTTCTCAACCGAGAACAACAGAAGAAACTGAAAAAGAATCTCATAAGAGACTCTAAAGACACCAAAAGCAACTCTGTTGCATTGGTCTCTGACTCAGTTCCTACTGTTGCCACTTCTTCTTCAGTAACTATTACTGAATTAGAATCTTTTGACTCTGACATGTCAGAAGATCCTGAATTCAATGAATCTCTTGCTCTTTTAACCAGATCTTTCAACAAGTTTGCCAAAAAGGGAAACTTCCACAAAAAGAAACATCTTACTATTACTGACAAGCCTAAATTAGACCCTGTTGATAAGGCTACTGCTATCTGCTACAACTGTCAGGGCAAAGGACACTTTGCTAATGATTGCAGGTACAGGAAAAGTCAGTTTGCTCCCTCCTCTGCTAAATCTTCTTCCAAGAATCCCAAATACCAGCGCCTGAAAGAAAAATACAAAAAGATGAAAACTCAGCGTAAAGGCAAAGGTTTAATCGCAGAAGACTGCGACTGGGATGATGTCTCCTCTGATGACTCATCTGATGAGGAAGATACTCAAGTGGCACTGATGGCCATTATTGAGGAACCTACCTTAGCTCTCATGGCTAAGATAGAAGAGGTCCCTGAAGAGATTCCTACTCAGGTTCCTGAAGCCTCTTCTTCTACCTGTAAAACCTCTGCTGAAAAAATGAACATTGATCTTAGAGGACAACTCAAAGAATGTCAAGAAAAAATAAAACAGCTTACCATTTTGGAAGAAAATTATAAGGACCAGGTCACTGTAAATAAAACTCTCTGTATTGAAAGAGAAATGGCTCTTGCTGCCAAAGAAAAAGCCCTTGCTCAATTAAATGCTGAAAAAGTCACCATCAAAGGATGGAGTGACGCCTCTGAAAAAGTTGATGAAATATTAGCTTCAGGGAGATCTGACAAAAGCAAAAGAGGTCTTGGATTCACTCATAGATATAAGTATGAAGAAACTAAGTATGAAAGTTCCATGCTCAAATTTGGAAAATTTGTTTCTTCTATTCCCATTCCTAATGCTTCTGAAAATATCCCTTTTTCTTCTAACACACACTCTGAAGGTGCTCCTAAGAGCAAAAAGAACACAGTCAAGGAAAAATCTAAGACTGTAACACCTTCAAAGACCAAGAGTCCTAAACCCAAGAACAAAGTTCTGGGTGGTGGTCCTTCAGTCTCAGGATCAAAATCTTTCTCTCAAAATCCTGCTCCCAGACTGAAGATTGACCTGAAGCAAAAGACTCAGGAGAAGAAACCAATTCCTCCAATGTCCAATGCTAAAGGCATACTTGGTGCTGGTCCTGCTCACCTAAAGTTCAAAAACTTTTTGGACCACACTAAACGCTTTCAATATCGCAAATGTTATCACTGTGGATTAAATGACCATATTGCGAGTAAGTGTCCTGATGCTACCAAAGCTGAAAAATCAGCTAAGGTAAAGAAGGTTCCCAAGACTGAGAAATCAGTCAAAGGAAAGAAGGTTGTCAAGACTGTTCCTTCAGTCAAGACTCCAGCCTCAAGAACTGATAAATCAGTTAAGGCTGCCACTGACTCCACCAGTCCTACTGATAATTCTGGATCCATAGTTCTATGGGTACCAAGAAAAACTTACTCTAAATTTTACAGGATAAGGGCATCTGGTACCTGGACAGTGGATGCTCTCGACATATGACTGGTTCTAAATCTGTCCTCTCTAACTACCGTGAAGAAAGAGGTCCTGATGTGACCTTTGGCGGAAACGGTAAAGGCCAAACCCGAGGGTATGGCACACTGACCAACGGAGTAACTACTTTCAAAAGAGTTGCTTATGTTGAAGGCCTGATGCATAATCTTCTGAGCATCAGTCAACTGTGTGATAAGAATCACAAAGTTTCTTTCTCTAAGAAAAAGTGCAAAGTCAAGAACAGAAGAAAGGAAGTCATTCTCACTGGTGTTAGACGAGCAGACATCTACATCATCAACATGAACACCTCCACTGACAACTTCTGTTTTGTATCCCGTGCTTCCACTGATACAAATTGGCTATGGCACAAGCGTCTATCTCATCTCAACTTCAAGACGCTGAATCAACTCTGCATTGACAACCTGGTCATTGGTCTTCCTGACTTTCGCTACACAAAGGTGTCTCTTTGTTCAGCATGTGAAAAAGGAAAACGGACCAGGGCTAGTTTCAAGTCCAAGCAAATTTCCTCCATCAGCTCTCCTCTACAACTTCTCCACATGGATCTTTTTGGACCAGTCAACGTCCAATCCATTGCTGGAAAGAAATACACTCTGGTAATTGTTGATGAATATTCCAGATACACTTGGGTATTCTTTCTTCGTGCCAAGAGTGATGCTCCTGAAGAAATCATCCTGTTCGTCAGGAAGATGGAAAAGCTCAACAACCTTATTGTCCGATCAATAAGAAGCGACCATGGAACTGAATTTAAAAACAATACCCTGGAAACCTTCTTCGAACAGAAAGGTATCTCTCAAAACTTCTCCTCTGTAAGAACTCCTCAGCAAAATGGTGTTGCTGAAAGACGAAACAGGACGCTGATTGAAGCTGCAAGATCTATGCTGAGTGAAGCCAACCTTGCCACTCAGTTCTGGGCAGAAGCTGTAAATACTGCTTGCTATACTCAGAACAGATCTCTGATAGTCAAACGCTTCAGAAGAACCCCTTACGAACTCTTTCGTAACAGGAAGCCATCAATCGAACATCTCCATATCTTTGGTTGTGTTTGCTACATCCTAAACAACAAAGATAATCTTGGGAAGTTTGATTCCAAATCTGATGATGGAATTTTCCTTGGATACTCATCCATTTCTAAAACCTACCGTGTGTTCAACAAACGTAGACAAGCCATAGAGGAAACGATTCACGTCAAGTTTGATGAATCGGGTCCTACTTTCCCTCACCCAAATGATAATTCTGAAATCAATCAGTGGGCTGATTCTTTCTTTCAAGTCCCTGAACCTCCTATTGCTGATCCATCTCCTCAAGACCTTCCTGATGGTTTTGAAGAAGATCCTCCTATACCACCCACTGAAACATCCTCTCCACCTCTGATTAATGCCACTCCAATTACCCAAATCACACCTTCTGAACCTGATCAACCCACTAACAGTGAAGACTTTTCTCAAACCACTATTAGTGAGCCTACTCCCACTAATCTTCTCCCTGATCCATCAGTAAATGAAGCTTATACTTCAGGACAGGTGTATCAGCCACCTGCTCTCCGATGGACCAAGGATCATCCCATTGATCAAGTTCTTGGTAATCCCTCCTCTGGCATTAAAACTCGACGCCAATCTGGTAACGTCTGTCTTTATGTAAATTTTATCTCTGAAAATGAACCTAAAGAAATAGATGATGCTTTGCGTAATCCTGCCTGGGTCTCAGCCATGCAGGAAGAGCTAGCAGAGTTCATCAGAAACAATGTCTGGCTTCTCGTCCCTAGGCCTCGAAAACGTACTATCATTGGTTCCAAGTGGATTTTTCGAAATAAACTTGATGAGATTGGTACTATTATTCGAAACAAGGCTCGCCTTGTGGCTCAGGGATACAGGCAGGAAGAAGGCATTGATTACGATGAAACCTTTGCTCCTGTTGCTAGGCTCGAAGCAATTCGACTCTTCCTAGCTTTTGCAGCACATATGAACTTCAAGGTTTATCAGATGGACATTAAAAATGCCTTTCTGAATGGAAAACTTAATGAAGAAGTCTATGTGGCTCAGCCTCCTGGCTTTGTAGATCCTAAGTTCCCTGATCACGTCTACAAGTTAAACAAGGCTCTCTATGGGTTAAAACAGGCTCCTCGTGCCTGGTATGATACCCTCTCAACCTTTCTTCTCTCTAAAGGTTTTGTTCGTGGAAAGATTGATAGCACTTTATTTCTAAAGAAATATCCTAAGCATATTCTTCTTGTCCAGATATATGTCGATGACATTATCTTTGGATCCACAAATCCCAAACTCTGCGAAAAGTTTGAGTTGCTCATGAAATCTGAATATAAAATGTCTATGATGGGCGAACTAACATTCTTTTTAGGACTTCAGATCAAGCAATCTGAAAAGGGAATTTTCATCAATCAAGGTAAATATGTACATGAAATGCTGAAGAAATTTGATCTCACATCTTGTACACCGATGAAGACTCCAATGGCTCCTCCTCTGACACTTGACAAGGATTCCAAAGGGAAATCTGTCAATGTGACTCTCTACAGAGGAATGATCGGCTCTCTGCTGTATCTTACAGCTAGTCGCCCTGATATCATGTATTCTACATGTCTTTGTGCCCGTTATCAGGCTGAACCCAAAGAATCCCATCTGACCGCTGTAAAGCGGATCTTCAGATATCTGAAGGGAACTCCTAATCTGGGTCTTTGGTACTCCAAGGACTCAGGGTTCGATCTAACAGCTTATTCTGATAGTGACTTTGCAGGATGTAAGATTGACAGGAAAAGCACCACTGGTGGTTGTCACCTGCTAGGTGGCAAGTTGGTGAGTTGGACTAGCAAAAAGCAGAACTCTGTGTCCACATCAACTGCTGAAGCTGAATATGTTGCAGCAGGAATCTGTTGTGCTCAAGTCCTGTGGCTGAGAAATCAACTTCAGGACTATGACATACAACTTTCTAAAATTCCTATCTACTGTGACAATACCTCAGCAATAGCCATCGCCAATAATCCTCTCTTACACTCCAAGACAAAGCACATTGAAGTGAGATATCACTTCATCAGGGATCATGTGATGAATGGTGATATTGAACTCCATTTTGTCCCTACTGAATATCAGCTTGCTGACCTCTTTACCAAACCACTGGATGTGACGCGTTTTAATATGCTCATCAGTGAACTTGGGATGTTAAATCCTGATGATTGAAGTTTATCAGGACAAACAGTTGTTAAATCCTATAGAATAATCATTCTCAGGACTCTTTCTTTAACAACTCCTGAACTAACTCTCATCAGAGGATGACTCTATTCAGTACTTACAAAATCTTTGTTCAATATCCGAATACTGATGATTCTCAGGTAAGTATTTCTTCCCTCTGCTACTGAAACCTTATCGCATTAAATGTGATAAGAGGATTTTCCCAAAACAGTACTTATCTGATAAGTACTCTGATTCCTATAAAACATATCTTTCACCAAAATGGAATCATCCCCTGAAAAGGCGGTTTTTATCTTTTCAAATAAAACAAACTTTTCATCTGCACTGACACGTAATGGGACGTTTCCTGTTCCCCACTACGTGTGTCAGGCGCGTGAACGCGCGTAGAACCTCCTTTATTCATCATTACGTTTGAATTTAGCCGCTCTTTTCTCTCTCATCCATTTTCTCTCTCCTACCACGAGGTATAAAAACCTCACTCGTAATCCTTCACACTCTTTACGCTCACAAATTCTCTCTAAGCAATCTAGCAAGAAAAAGCAAGAACAAGTTTTCTCTCAAGAACACTAAGAACACTCATCACTTTCCTTTACACAAGATCATCGTAAGTGTTTCTTTTTCTTTGTTCTGTCCACATTGTAAGTTGGTTTTTCTTTTCAAATAAATAACTTATTCTGGTATACGTTCTTCCAAAAACCCTAAGATCACTTCGTTTGATCTTAGTTTTTCCCAAAATCTTCTGAGATTTTTGTTAAAACATTTTATATGATTTTCTTATTTCTTTTAAGAAAAATCATAAACTCTTATTTTGATATCTTCTCATCAAAATAAAAGTTTCTTTTTAATACCAAAACACATTCCTCTTGTGAATTTTGGTATCTAATCCATTCCAAGTATAAAGGATTTCACCATTTTTATGAACATATTCTGTGTTCATTGAAAAATGAAGAAAAATGCATATTTTGGATCTTTAATCATCCACATATGTTATTTTTATGTTTAACAGGATGGCTGCTACTACTTCCTCCTTGGACGCCCAACTCTCTTCCGAAGCTACACCTCTGCAAACCGCTACTGAAAGCCTGCCGATCGTAATTCCGCAGCACGACGTACAGTTCAAGCAGAACAACGTCGTTGGCCTGTTTGACATTCCAGAAGGCAAAGAATATCTGCTGCCTGCTAAGAACTTCCTCCTGAGCAGCCCCCTGAAGACGGCTTTTAGAATAGACCCGAAGCCGAACAAACCAATGCTGCAACAACTGTGGTCTACTGCCACTGTTGCCAAGGAAAGGAACGCCAAGGGTGTCCTAAGGGAGGTCATCAAGTTCCAGATCAAGGAAAATATAATTTCCTTTGGTTTCGGAACTCTGAGGAACGTGCTGAACTTCCCAAAGAAGAAACGCTTCCCTCCTGCTCCTACGTCCGACGAAATCATCGAGTTCTTGGACGCCATTGGCTACAGATGGCCTGTGAAGGATGGCGTCATGCTTCCCAAGACTGCTGCGACTGTCCATAAGACAGGCCTGAACGCTACATTCTATTATATATGGAATACGTTTGGCCTGTGCTTATCTGGCAAGACAGGAAGCACGGAGCAGTTCCCCACCGTGATTCAGCACATGGTCTTCTCAGCGATCAAAAATCGCGAGTTTGAGTATGCTCGCTGCATATGGGAGGACATGGTCAAGAAGGTCAGGAACACGAAGCGGGTCGTCAACGTCGCCTTCACCAGATTCTTCTCGGCAGTCCTGGAACTGCATATGGGGCCAAACTACCCCAAAATCGGGAACTCCAACAACTACGCCCTCGGGCCTAAGTTCCTGGATCAGGTTGCTCCAAAACCTGACGACGTCCCTCTCTCCACCTCTCCCACTGAAGGTATGTACTCTCTCTTATCTTCCAAACCCCATTCTTCTATTTCTCTGCATGCTATGTCAGTAGCTAACCCCATACTGACTTCCCCAGCTGCAACCACTTCATCTGCGCTCCTGAAGCGCCCCCAACCTTCTTCTGCCACTCCTTCACCTCCTCCAAAACGCGCCAAGTCGAAGGCGCAGAAGAAAAAGAAACAGGCGGCTGGTAAGAAATACTATATTACCCTGCCTCAACTCTTTAATAAACCATCTCCTTTATCTAAAACTTCCTCACCTGCAGATGCTTCCATCTCTGCTCCTGTACACCAAGAACCTCAGGTTGTTCACCTCGAACACTCAGAGAACATGGGGGGTAATCGCTCTGATACCCTCCTGGCCTCAGGTAATACTTTTAAGCAAAATATTACTGTCTCTTCTTTTATGAAAGCTAATGAGTCCTCTAGTACTCACTTAGCTACTCTGTCCACAGGTTCTTTAGGAGCAGTCACTGAAGGGCATCCCCAACTTCATCAGGATGACCCTTTCAATGACTTTGTCTTCACGGACGCCGAGCGTCAGCTGAATGCAGCTGAGCTACGTCGGCAGTCCGCTGAACGACAATTGCAGGAGGTACGCACAGCTCTCCAACAGAAGGAGGACGAGCACCAGACACGCCTCCAGGCGTTGGAACTGGAGCTTGCCGCTGCAAAGGCCGCTGCCAGTACCACTGAAGCCGCCGCCGCCAATGCCGCTGCCGCCGCCGTCGCCGCCACTACCGCCGCCTACGGCTGTTACCCTTACGATTCCTTGTCTGGATAACATCCATGACAAGGTCTCACAAGTGGCCACCTCCTCCAACAACCTTCAGGCATCTATTGATGACCTGAAGGCCTCTGCTCTGCCTGCACTCTCCACCACCATCAACAACAGCACCAACTCTCTCACCACTTTCCAATCAACAGTGGTTCAGAGGTTGGATGCTCAGGAAGCAGGCCTCCGCGCCCTCCAGGAGCAGGTGACTGGCCTCACCACTGCTGTCAACGCCCTCACCTCTGCTCCTGCACCGCCTCCGTCATTCACCGCGGCAGACAGGGATGTTTTGCAATCCCTAATCTCATCTTCCTTCATCTCACGCAAAGTCCTTAGCGACATGGCCTCTCTCCTCCAGAGGAACCTATCAACAGCCGCCTTACTCCAGGCACCTGTTGAGGGGGAGAGACAGCCTAGAGACCGGTCCGTTTATTCCCCCTCCACCAACTGGAGAACCAACGAACAAGGGGGAATGAACGAGGAAGATGAAGAAGATGAAGATGATGATGAAGACGACGATATCTTCGTCGAGAAGGCTGCAACCCCAACGCCCACTCTAGGGCCTGCACAATCTCAGGGGGAGAACCTCGGTGCACCTGGTACGTTACTATTACCATCCTCTCCCTCATCCTCTGATAACCAACCAATCTCTTCTCTCCTTAAACCTAAACCTGCACCTAAAACCATAACCCTCGACACCTCCTCTGATGACTCTCTAATAAACAACCTACAAATGGTTGTCTACCAACCACCAAAACAACCTACCCCTGAACCAACACCCCATTCTTCTCCTAAACAAACCTCTCAGCCTGAAAACCAAGAAAACTCCGACTTTCAGGATGTGAACTTTGGCTCTGTCACTGGTGAGATTATTCGCCTCATGGAGAATAGTCCATCAGAACAGACAAGAGCTGAATTAAGCAGAATGACTTTCAGAGTAACACCCCTAAACCCTGAATCCATTCCCTCTAAACCAACCCGCTTTATTCCTGAAGCATCCTCTTCTAGAACCCCTGAAATCCGAGCCCCTCCTGAAACCATTTGCCTCTCATCAGATGATGAATTCATCTCTGATGACTTCTCTACCCCTGCCTCTTCTCCCAGATCTCCTCCCTCTAACTCTCCTAGATCTGAAGGTGAGAATTACCCTGACAACTCTGCTATTGTCAACAGGGATGGGCGTTTAGACGCCGTGATAGAGCGACTCGAGAGTACAAGAGTAAAAATTCCTCTTCGTACCTCTTGTGACTCCGAGTTCGCCTATCTATCACAAGAAGAATACAACGCTGCTGTACAGGCTCAGGAGGAGCACAATAAAAAGCAGAAGGAAGCCTTCCTCTCTGCTCAAGCCGCCCGAAGGCTTGCATCAGATTTTGTGGATGAAGATGCTGAAATAAGTGCAGATCCTATTCTTGCACAGAAGGCTGCTCTGAAGGTCTTCAACAAAAATGCAGAGGAACAGACTGAAGAAGTAAACTCTGAGCTTGACTGGTGCAGAGATCGTCTACACCTAAGAAAACATGGTGCTGCTATCTCTGGAATCCATCTCAGCCGAACTCGCGGCAAAAGAGCAAAAACATGGATCACCGTCAAACGCTCAGGAGTCAAGAACGTGCAACACACTCTGGACAAGTTAGATCGTTACAACTTGTCAGAGTGGAACGAAATCAGATCCCTACTTCCCAAAGCCAACAAGAACTATCGGGCTGAAGTAGAAGAAGTCATCGAAGGACTTATTGCACGCATCAGAAGGACAACGGAAATACCTGATGACCTGCTCCACTACTCTTCAGTCCTACCTCAGCAACCCATTCGAAGATCTTCAGGCACCTCAACAAGAAGACCAACTCCCTGCTTGCCCAGGGTGGTTGTCAAGCCTCTGGATCTCTCGATGCTTGATCTTTCACTCCCTTTAGGAGTCTCTCTCTCTGAAGGACAAGTCATCAGAGAACCTGTTCATGGTATTTGTGTAAGCGACAACTCAAAGATCCTACGCTTTCAGCGTTTCAGCGAGCTACACAAAGCACCATATGAACACTTGGTTTCAGTACTCTTCACTGCTCAAAAGGATAAAGAAAACCAAGACAATAAAGAAATTATTCGCACTGTCAGAACTATACTCGATCATCGACTCGCATTCAGTGATACTCCAGTTCCAATACAAGTAAAGACTGAATATGTTAGCGAAGACTCTGATAGTTAGAATATTTTGTAATCTTTTCTTTCAGTACTTTATTCATGTACTCATGTATTTTTCTTACTCTTGTAACCTTTATTAAGATTAATGAAAATGCATTTCAGTGCATTGTACTTCACTCCATCATAGTACTGAAAAAGATCCCTCAAAACAGTAAATGGGACATGTACCTTTATGAGTTCTATTTCCTACTGTTTTATCTAGACTTAGAAATTTTTTCTTTCTAGACTTAGACAACTTCTCTGTTGTCTTATCATTATCATTTAGGGGGAGATTGTTGATCCAGCTCTCCTAAGACCTGATGAAATGATAATGATCCTGAATCTTTACTTAGTGAATAGGTTTTTACTTCTGTTATAGCTTGAGGAATTATCACTGAGTCTGTTCTGTGTTATTCCATGTTACTTATGCTGTAACTTATTTTTATAGTAATCAGGATCAGGATCAGGAGACGAACGAGTCTGTTCTGCAGTCGACTGATCCTATCCACTGAAGTGAAGACCTCCTGAAGACATTAAGATCATACACAAAGAACCATCAGCGACGTCGAAGAAATAGCTGATGACAGGAACAGCATGCTCGTGATCTGAAGACGGAATTCAGTGATAGTAGGCTGCTCAATATCGTATGACATCCTGAAGACTCAACAGGATACAAGTGACCCTGAGCTTCATCAGTATCAGGACCCTAGTCACTGATCAGTATCCTGCTCCTGAAAGATTAGAAAAGTGTCTTAATCTAATGCACAAAAGGATTATCCGCCTTTACTGACACAAAAGTACATAAGGACAGTCTCTTTACTGTTCCCTCCGTACTTATCAGACCTCAAGGCAACTGTTTACAAACATACTCCTTTTGCACAACATGCAAAAAGTATTTGTTTATAGTAAATAGTACAACAGACCAACTACAGCGTGACACGTCACAAAAGTAGGTCTGCATGCATTTAATGCATGGAGTATAAATTGGACGTGGAGAAGATTTTCTCCATACCTCTTCTACATCCAAAATACTCAAGTCCTTTCTTTCTTATTACCCTCTATCTTCTTTCTTACATCTTCTCACTTAGTGCATAGTGAAAGAACTTAGATTGTTTAGTTTAGACTATTTGTCTTTTCTATTTCCGCAACAATCTGTAAATTCATATTGTTAATATAACAAGAATTTAAAAGTGAAAAATTGTGATTATATTCATCCCCCCTTCTATAATCCCAAACACTATCCTAGCCTGAAGGTCACCTACTTGGGACCAACATTTATCAGATGCATAGTGGGAGAGATGGGAATCTCACCGAATCTTTGAAACTTAAGGTTGTTAAACCTATCTCTGAAGAACAGTCCATACTCAGGTTCATTGAGAACACGACCTTCATAAAGAGAATGTCCTTCAGGATAGATATAAGCACAAGTGGTAGGAGCAGCAGGGATAAACCGTGGATCGGAGCCTCTACGCCTTGAAGAAGAAGGATGAGAGGTAGAAGGTCTGGAAGTTGAAGCAGCGAGAGATTCTTCCTGGACCTTAGGTGTTTGAATGAATTCGAAGTTTCGAACTCTATTGATGAGGTTTGTGAGAAGTTCCTCCACCTGAGGTCTGGCTTGAGACCTTGAATTCTTCAGACATCTAAGAATTTCATGCCTCTCCACCAGCCCATAATCCTCCAAAGTTCTCAGAGAGTGAGTGATATTTCTATCATCATCTCTGGAAACAGTGATTCTTACGTATGTGGGAGCATTCTTCTTTGCTCTGGACTTTTGAAGCTTGATAGAAGTAATCTTCGCTGGTCTTCTTCTATTATTGATCTTCTCCAGGCACCAGTTAGATTCAGCTTCAGCGTGTGAGCTCTCTCTGATCCCTTATTTTTTCGAAGGCTCGAAGGGCAGCTTGCTGAGCTCGGATGGAGTCAGCATTTATTTCGGGGTCTTCTCTGACAAACTCTTCAGCGAGTTGTTGAGCTGCCAGAGCATCCCTTTGATTTTCTTCGAGCTGCTTCAGAGCCAGCTCGTGCTCCTTGAGCACTTCTTCAGAGATCCCAGGTGGGATTTTTATTCTTGAACTCTCAAGATGAGAGACTGCCTCCTTTAACTTTAATTCCCTGTACATTGGATCATTTATGTTAGGAAGAGAGTTGTCTGAGTCTTCATCAGAAGAGGTTTCAAAGGATTCCTCTGAAGATGAGATGGTAATAGTGTTTGAGGGAAGGGTTTTGGTTTTTAAGGGAGTGACGACAAAAGTCATATTCCTGACTTCAGCTCTTGTGCTGGCTGATCTACTATGTTCCATCAGGTGAATAATATCACCAGTGACAGAGCCATAGTTTACATCTTGGTTTAGGGATTCTTGGGGTTCTGGATCAAGAGATGAGTTTAGCGGAGGTTGATAAACAACCATTTGGAGGTTGTTTTTAGGAGAAGGGTTAGGAGATTCAGAATTTGAACTTGAAATAAATTGGACCTCAGGGAGAGAAGGAATAGAAGGAGTACCTTGAAGTTCTCCCCCTGAGATGGAGGCATCTTCAGCTTCGACTTCAGTGTTGATGAAGCCATCATCATCTGCCTCCGCTAGTTCCTCAGCGGGACTGCTCGAACTCTCCCCCTCAGATGCAGCACCCTGTGCTGCAGTTGACAGGTACCGCTGGAGGAAGAACGCCATATTCACTTGAACGGTGTCTTGGCGAATTAGGCTACCAGCTGTTTATGTAAAAAATTACACAAGTCAAATGTCGTATGAAAATGTGTGAGGCTTAACCGTCGAGAGAAAGAAATTACAATCGATAAAAAGTGCGATAAAAGTAAAATAAGACAGATAATTTGATGACGCAGGAAAAACCTCACGACGGAGGAAAAAACTTGCGGTCGACCTAAAAGTTAAGTCGACAATGCACTATGATCACCAAGCAGGGGTGATGTCCTCCGAGTTTACAGCTTCAATCGTACGATTACAAGAGAAATAATAATGGAATCGAATGTAAAATACAACTGATCACAAAGAATAGCCAATATAGAATTTGTAAGCTTCGAGCAGACTTCGTGTCTCCAAATGTTGGCTTGATTCTTCTTATATAGTATCTCGAGAGTAACCGTCCAACGGTACCATTAATCATTAATGCTCGACTCGTAACTGTCCAACGGTATTGTTGAGTGTTAATGTCCAGATCATAACTGCTGCGAGAATCTTGCTTGTAACGGTCAATCTCTTGATGATGTCGGTTTCTGTCGAACGAGTTATAACTTAAGACATGTTCGTTATAATGATGAACTCCAACGAGCATAGCATAGTACTCGATCTCAGACTTCCTTAAAGGTGGACAATGATAATCAGCTTGCCTGCATTAAAAGATATGAACATCGTATGTTTACTCGTTAGTATCGTCGTACGACATTATAGATGTCGTTCGACTTCTATGATAGATTTATTCGATAATCATCGTTCTTTGTTCGAGGATTTTTATTAGTTTATCTTAGGACCTTATCTTAATATAGTCTTGTTAATTTGATCATTGTCTTACGATTATAATCAGCTGTCGTGCGTTCGTAGATTTTTACCCAAACAATTTGCCCCCAATATTTAGGAAATCATTCTAATTTTTTCTAAATCTTTAATTTGCTGGACAAAGAGTAAAAATCCGTTGAATAACGGCTGTATTAACGTTAATATGAATGACGTCATAATACCGTTGCTTTGGACGCGTGCCTTCTAACGGCTAGTTAAGGACGCGTGTCCGTTTGTGCGACGATTCACCTTTGATCTGGTTGCTATAAATAAGACGTCTTTACCTAAGAAAAGATTTTACAAAATCTTTCTTTAATTTCTCTTCGATTTCAAATCGTTTCCTTGATCGTAATCTGACCCCAAAATTCGGCAAAGATTTCGAGCAATCTTAGGTTATAAAAGGTAATTTTTCTCCTTCTCATTTCATGTGTTTGAAATCAATTGCTAGGAAAAGTACTAGAGGTTTAGACGCTCTTAGGTTTACTCGTTTGAGGAATAGTTTAGGTCTGTTAGATTTCGTCATGTCGAGCGAGGTTAGCAGTTCAATCATGGAGAGTTTGGAGGTTATGGAGTTGAGAAACCTTGCTAGGTTGCCGGAGGGTGCCCAAATCAGGGTGGCTGGAGAAATCCGGCCGGCGGATACTCCGACGGGGTTCTTAGCCCTGTATGAGTATCCGTTCAAGATCGGCTTTCGATGGCCGTATTCTCCTATCTCTCGGGCTTTTATGACCCGATTCAACTTATCTCCAGGGCAACTGATGCCCCAATTCTGGCGCGTCATCCTGGTGATCGAACGGGTGACTAGGGATTGGGGTCGTCGTGCGTTTTCAGTCGACGACCTTCTTTCTGCTTACAACATAACGAGGCTACCCTACAACCGTTATGGGTTGTTTCCTAGGGGTAGGAATGATTCCATGCTTGTTCATGGCACCCAAGTAAATGATCGAGGGTGGAAATCTCGATACGTCTTTGTCCAGACGTCTTCGGTCACTGACGAATCTTGGGTCGTTCCTGAATGGAACTCAAATGGTAATTTAGACGTTAGTCTTTCTTTCTTGTATTTTTTGTATATTTTTATGTATTAATCGCACGTTTCTTTTGCAGCTGTCAACTTCACGTTCGAGACTACTGAAGAGTCAACTGAACTGATCTCACACTTCTTGAGTTATAGTGTGACGGATCGTACGTATAGAACGTCGAAGGACAGTGAGGAGAGTAACGTCGAACCTGAAGTACAGATCATCGAAGAGACAGAGATGGAAGGTAGTTATTTACGATGGTTATTTCTTTCAGTTTTAGTTTTAGTCCTACGTTTCTAACTTGGATTTTTCTTTTACGTAGGTTCAGCTTCAAAGAAGACGTCGGTGATGGAGGCGGCTGCTCGTGCTGCCAAAAGGAAAGCCGCGGCCGGTGAAGCTTTGGTGGCTAAATGTACGAGGTCGTCGTACGTCTCTTTGGATACCCCACCTAAGGATGCCAAGCAAAAGGATGAAGGTGGGATAGAGGCGATCCCTATCCACTTTGCTCCACCTGCGAAGGAAGCAGGTGCGTCAAGCCAGCCTTCGTCGAAGGTTGGCAAGGGTAAGGAGGCAGAGGGGTCTGGTCTTACGACCATGACCATTAACATGCCCTCCGACTTCATGGTGGACGACGTCATTAGGACGAAGTCTATCTTCCCTGTTCTGGAGCAGTTCCACTCCCCTGTTCAAAAGGCGCGCATGGAGCAGGCGGACATCGAAGATTTGGATGCCTCTGTCGCAGGCATATCTTTCTTGGTAAGTGTTTTTTATCTTACTCGTACGATTTTCATACTTCATTGTTCGTCTTTCTGATCTCTTTTTCTTTTCTCTTTGTAGGCTCTCTAGACGTGTCTTAGCCTTCACTTGCGGATGGCTAAGATTAAGGAGGAGATCGTGTCGAACCAAAATGACGCTAAGTTGGCCAAGAAGAAAGCTGAAAGGGCCAAAATCAAGCTGGCTCAATTGGCCGATGAGGTTTACGCCAAATCGGTCCAAATTGGAGACCTCGAATCAAAGTTGGAGATCAGCGACAGGTTCCAAGTCGAGCAACGGGAGCGGCTGAAGGTGTCCCTGGAACGTACGAAGGATCTGGAGAAAGAACTACTTGACGTTCGACGGGAGAAGGCCGAGAGGGAGGAGGCTTTGTCGTCCAGGATCCAAGAGCTCGAGGAGGATGGTGCCTTGGCTCGAGTAGTCGCACGTGCTGCATTTATGCGACGTGTGGCTACTAGGACCGTCACTTCAAAGATGGCAAGCGAAGAGGTGGCCTCCTTCGTACGGGTGATGGGTTCTGAGGATCTTCTTGACGAAGAAGATCTTAAAAACTTGGACGAGGAAGCGGCGATCGAAGGGGAGGAGCCTGCTGAAGCCAAGGGTGCCGGTGTCGAGGAGGAGGTGACTGAAACCTCTGGATCCGTCTCTGTGCCCCCACCAGTGACTGAAGAAACCCCTGTCGCAGATCCACCTACCTCTGATGCTCCCGTAGAATAGGACTTGATGTAATCGTACGATTTTTGCTATATTAATGAAAAAACTTTTGGTTTAAATAACTTGTTTCAATTTTTCTTGCGTTATTGCCTTTGTGTTTTTTTGCTTTTGTCGTGCGTTATAGCCTTTGTTCTTTTGCATGCATTTGTTTAAAGTCCTAAGACTTGGGTTTAGAAACGTTTCTTTTTATACTCATAAGAGTATACGTGCGACTGGCGAATTGTCTTGCGCTCTTGCGAAATAATCATGTGTTTAAAGCAATTAGTATAATCATGCGATACTTGCGATAATCGTGCGATACTTGCGATAATCGTGCGATACATGTGATATGTACTTCATAGTATTCATTGATCATGCGATACCTGCGAACAAATATAGTTGGTAGGGGGTGGCCGTTGGTTTGACCAACGGCGCTCCGACGCTGAAGTTAGTAATCGATTCAAGAAATAAATCGTATGTAAATAGGTTAGAAATAGTACCTTTTGAGGTGATGAGCATTCCAACTACGTGGGATCTCTATTCCCTCCATTGTCGTGAGTTGATAGGCCCCATTTCCAATTACTTTGGAAATTACATAAGGTCCTTCCCATTTGATGGAAAGTTTTCCGGCGTTTGGTTCTTGAGTGTTCTGAAACACATGTCGTAAGACATAGTCTCCAACTTGGAAGATCTTGGCCTTTACCTTTTTGTTGAAATGTCGTTCGACTAGCCCTTTTTATGCTGCCATCGTACGCAATGCGTTTTCTCGAAGTTCTTCCAGAGCATCCAGATCGTATGATAAATTTACGGCATTCTGGTCAAATGTACGATTTCTAGCAACAGGTATTTGGGCTTCGATTGGCAAAACTACTTCGCATCCATATACTAAGGAATATGGAGTTTGTCCTGTTGATTCTCTTGGTGTCGTTCGATTCGCCCATAGGACTGATGGTAGTTCTTCTACCCATTTACCTTTTGCTCCCTTCAACCTTTTTCGAATTGAATTGATGATGACTTTGTTGCTTGATTCAGCCAATCCGTTGGACTGAGGGTACCTTGGAGTAGAAGTGACTAACTTGATCCCACGTTTTTCACAGAACGTATGAGTTTTGTCACTTATAAATTGTGAACCATTGTGGCACATTATCTCGGATGGTACTCCGAATCTGTAAATAATGTTGTTTTGAATGAAGGATATGACCTCCTTATCTCTGACCTGCGAAAAAGCTCCAGCTTCTATCCACTTCGAGAAATAATCGGTGAGCACAAGTAAATAAACTTTTTGTCCAGGAGCAGGAGGTAATTTACCAACGATGACCATTCCCCATCGCATGAATGGCCAAGGAATTAGGAAAGAATGTAAGGGTTCAGATGGTCGATGAGTCATACCCGAATGTTTTTGACAAGCGTCACAATGTCGAACGTACCTTATTGCATCTTCTCGTAGGGTAGGCCAATAATAACCTTGTCATGAGATTCGATTAGCGAGGCTTCTGCCCCCTGCGTGATTCCCACATTCTCCATCGTGCATTTCTTGGAGAATTCGATCGATTTGTGTCTTATTTGTGACACATCGTAGAAGGAGTCCAGTTGTGGATCTTCGATAAAGCTGGTCTTCAAGAACCGTATATTTTGAAGCTTTGGACCTTCTTTTTCGAGCTTCCATTTTGTCTTCAGGGAGTCGGTCGTGCTTGAGATAATTCCATATGTCAATCGACCAATTATAGACTTCTTCGTTCATCTGCACTTCTTTTTTTGCTTCAATTGTTGGCGTTGTGAGATGAAGTATTGGAATAGTCTCCATAGATGGATCGTGGAATGCGAATCCCAAGTTAGCTAATGCGTCAGCTTGCATGTTTAGATCCCTTGGTATTTGTTCGATCAAAAAGTATTCGAATCGTGCGATTCGATCTTTAACAGCTTTGAGATAGCTCATCATTTTCGAATTTTTTGCTTGAAAGTCTCCAGTTATTTGATTGACTACCAATAGAGAATCGCTTCGAACATGCAACTGTTTTGCCCCCAGTCTAAGAGCGATATCCAATCTTGCGATCAGAGCTTCGTATTCCGCTTCATTGTTCGTGGCTTTGAATTCGCATCGTATGGAGTACACCATGTTCCCCCCTGTGATGATTTTAAGACAACACCTAGTCCACATCCTCGTACGTTTGAGGAGCCATCAACGTAGAGTAACCAAGGTTTGTTGTCTGAAATCATCACATTATTGATTTCGTCGTACGTTGTTGGTTCTAGTCCTGGAGAGAACTCTGCTACAAAATCCGCCAATGCTTGTGATTTAATCGCCGTCTTGGGTTTGAATTCTATGTCGAACCCGCTGAGATAGATACCCCACTTGGCTAGACGTCCTGTTAGTTCTGGCTTCCGTAGGACAGTCTTAAGTGGATAATTAGTCACAACAATAATATGATGTGACTCGAAGTAATGCCTTAGCTTTTTGGCTGCAGTCATGAGACCCAATAGCAATTTCTCCATGGACGTATACCTGGTTTCTGCGTCGAGGAAAGATTTACTTACATAATAAATTGGTCGCTGCTGTTGATCTTCCTCACGAGTACTGCACTCGTCGCATTTTTGCTTACTGCCAAGTATAGATGCAAACTTTCCCCTTCGACCGGTTTTGTCAATAAGGGTGGTGAGATCATGTTCGTCTGTCCATAAGAAGCCTTGATTCTTTCGTAGGACATTATAGAACAAGTGGCATTTATCCGATGATCGTGAGATAAATCGGGTTAAAGCTGCCACGCGTCCTGTTAATTTTTGGACCTCTTTGACATTCCTTGGAGATTGTATCTCGATGATAGCTTTAACTTGTTCTGGACTTGCTTTGATTCCTCGTTGTGTCACCAAGTATCCCAGGAACTTCCCTGCACGTACTCTGAAGGAACATTTTGTTGGATTGAGCTTCATCTTGTATTGTCGTACGATGTCGAACGATTGCTTTAGATGTGCTACATGATGAATCGATCGTTCCGATTTCACGAGCATGTGGTCGATATAAACCTCCATCGTTCGACCTAGATGTTCCTTGAACATCATATTAACCAGCCTTTGATACGTCGAGCCTTCATTCTTAAGACCAAATGGCATGACTTTGTAACAGTATATGCCTTTGTCTGTCATGAATGCGATTTTTTCTTGGTCGTCCGTATGCATCAGGATTTGGTTATATCCCGAATATGCGTCCATGAATGTCAACAATTCGTGTCCTGTTGTTGCGTCGACCATGTCATCGATATGAGGTAATGGGAAAGGATCTTTTGGACAAGCTTTGTTTAGATCTGTGAAGTCGATGCAGACTCGCCATTTTCCGTTCTTCTTCTGTACGACGACCACATTGGCCAACCAGTCTGGATATTTAACTTCTCGAATCTTGCCTATCTTGAGAAGGTTATCAACTTCGTCGTTGATTACCTTGTTGCGTTCCGGTGCAAACTTACGTCGCTTTTGCTTTATCGGTTTGAAAGTAGGATCAACATTTAACTTGTGCGATATAATGTTAGGATCTATCCCAACCATATCTTCGTGCGACCAAGCAAAACAGCCTGAATGTTCCTGGAAAAAAAATATAATCTTATTTTTTATGTCAGGGGGAAGCGAGGCTCCTATGAAGACTTTTCGATCAGGATGTTCAGGATCGAGCACGACTTCTTCTAATTGAAGGTCATCGTTCGACCGCTTTCCATCTTGGCTCTGTAATTGCTAGATGTCATGCGGCTTTGTCTTCATTGTGATCTTGTAGCATTCTCGAGCGATCTTCTTTTCACTAATGATTTCTTGAATTCCCCAAGGAGAAGGAAATTTAATCTTCTGATGGTACATCGAAGGTACCGCTTTCATTTCATGGATCCAAGGTCTCCCTAGAATGACGTTATAAGCTGATTGACAATCTATAACGTTGAACTTTGTCTGTTTGTTGATTCCTTTGGCGAAAACAGGTAGGATGATTTATCCGAGAGTGTTCATCGGGTCTCCATTGAATCCAATCAAGGTAGTGCTTCGTCGTACGATTTCTGATCGTTCGATACCCATTACTTTAAGAGTATCTGCAAAGATGACGTTTGCAGAGGTGCCTCCATCGATCAGAATTCTCTTAGTCAAGCAGTTCCCAATTGTTAACTGAATGACTAGTGCGTCGTGATGCCTTTGATTAGCCTCCTGAGTATCATCTTGGTCGAACGTAATCACCATTGCGTCGAGTTCTTTTTCATTCTTCGATCGGGCTTCTTCCGGAATAGGACGTTCACTGGGACCTTCTCGTGCATGTCTTTTAGCTGCATAATATGTAAGACCACAGACCTCTGATCCTCCTGTGATGCAATTGACGACTTTGGTATGTGTTGGAGAAGCTGGTCGCTCTTGTTCGTCTGGTAAGATGCCTTTAAGATGTCCTTTGGACTTCAAGTATGAGACCTCCTTTTTAAGGTTGTTGCATTCGTCCGTTGTATGGCCATGATCGTCGTGAAAGTCGCACCATTGATCCCTGTCTTTGCTGGGATTTTCGGATTTCTTGGGCCATCGTACGTTTGCATCAATCTTTCGTAAGGTATCCACCAATTCCTTTGATGTACCTGCAAAATTGTAAGTAGACAAATCTGGATATCTAATTTTGGACGTACCTTTATTCGATCGGGTTTTTGATTCGTATCGAGGATTCCCGATCTTGTTTACTCTTTTGTGCTTAAAATCATGCTTTTGTGCAATAAGAGATTTCTTTTCGACTTAGTGTTTCCGTCGAAAAAGAGCATCGTCTTCTATCCTCATGAAAGCTAACGTTATGGCTCGTACGTCGTCAAAGTTTTCTGGTGGGTATTTAGTCAATTCTAAATACAGTCTAGAGGATTCGTCCAAACCACGTTTATATGCTTCGATTGCAGTTTTCACATCACAGTTCTTTACTTCGATCATAGCTGCGTTGAACCTGTTGAAGTAATCACGGATCGTTTCTCCGGGTTTTTGTACAACGTAATATAGGACGCTAGTTTGCTTCTCCATCTTACGACTGCTGGCGAATTGTCGAGTGAATTGGTTCCCCAATTCTGCGAAGGATCCAATACTTTTTGGCTTCAAATTGATGAGCCATTGTAATGCTGCTTCTGTTAAGGTCGATCCAAAGCTCTTGCACATACATACTTCCTGATATGCCGCTGGTATAGGAACCGTCCACATGAGTTGCTTATACTATGCGACATGTTCGACAGGGTCTGTAATTCCTGAATACTTTGTCGCGAATGCTGGTATGCTGTATTTCTTTGGCACGTCAACGAGAGCAATTTCAACGACGAATGGAGAGGCTTGGAATCCAGTCCTAGGGCACTGCTGCACCAGGTAGTTTTGTAAGTAGTGCGAATAGTTTTTGATTCTGTTCCTCCAAAGATTTCAATCGTGCGTTCAGAGGATCTTCAGTGGTCACTGGAATTGTTGGGATGAATCCGGAAGAAATTCCGGTGCTGGATGGGATTGTTGTATGAACTATGGAACTAGCAGCTGTGGGTATATGACCAGGAATAGGGATTTGTTGAGAAATGTTGTTGAAAGGACCAAATGTGAATCCAGCTGGACTTTGAGGCACGGATGGTCGTACGCAGTTCTGTTGGTTATGTGGTAAAGGTATTGAGGTGTTAAACTGAGGACGAAGCGGTGATCTCAAATGTTGAGGTGGATAAGGAGAAGGAATAGGCATCGAGGGAACTTGCGAAGCTCGAAGACGTTGGATTTCTTCATTAGCTTGTTGCAATTGTTGTTGTAGAGATGTTACGAATGCGTTATCCATTATCCTGCAAAAATAGTTCAAAGAGAACTCGAAGAAAATATTAGTACGAAGACGCACTTTTCACCGAATGAAATTTTCCTCAAAACGGAGCCCCATAGTGGGCGCCAAACTGTTTATGTAAAAAATTACACAAGTCAAATGTCGTATCAAAATGTGTGAGGCTTAACCGTCGAGAGAAAGAAATTACAATCGATAAGAAGTGCGATAAAAGTAAAATAAGACAGATAATTTGATGACGCAGGAAAAACCTCACGACGGAGGAAAAAACCTGCGGTCGACCTAAAAGTTAAGTCGACAATGCACTATGATCACCAAGCAGGGGTGATGTCCTTCGAGTTTACAGCTTCAATCGTACGATTACAAGAGAAATAACAATGGAATCGAATGTAAAATACAACTGATCACAAAGAATAGCCAATATAGAATTTGTAAGCTTCGAGCAGACTTCGTGTCTCCAAATGTTGGCTTGATTCTTCTTATATAGTAGCTCGAGAGTAACCGTCCAATGGTACCATTAATCATTAATGCTCAACTCGTAACTGTCCAACGGTATTGTTGAGTGTTAATGTCCAGATCGTAACTGCTGCGAGAATCTTACTTGTAACGGTCGATCTCTTGATGATGTCGGTTTCTGTCGAACGAGTTATAACTTAAGACATGTTCGTTATAATGATGAACTCCAACGAGCATATCATAGTACTCGATCTCAGACATCCTTAAAGGTGGACAATGATAATCAGCTTGCCTGCATTAAAAGATATGAACATCGTATGTTTACTCGTTAGTATCGTCGTACGACATTATAGATGTCGTACGACTTCTATGATAGATTTATTCGATAATCATCGTTCTTTGTTCGAGGATTTTTATTAGTTTATCTTAGGACCTTATCTTAATATAGTCTTGTTATTTTGATCATTGTCTTACGATTATAATCAGCTGTCGTGCGTTCGTAGATTTTTACCCAAACACCAGCTATTCCTTCCAGCAGCCATCTATCCTTGGCTGTGAAGCTTGGTTCAGCCGGAGGTGTAGGAGGAGGAAGAGCAGCGATCTTGGCATCAAGGTCTTTAACCTGATTCTGGATGGCCTTGATTTCCTTTTCCTGTGCATCCAAGCGCTGGAAAACTTCGCGCTGGAAGGACGGGAGAGCAGAGGGACCCGTCTTGATGGAGTCATGCAACTCAGGGATCACCCGGGTAGTTAGGTCGTCTAGTGAATTACCCACGACTCCTGAGGCTTGCGCTAGGATCTCCATGTTCCCAATAATTGAACCTAGGGCAGGGATTGAGAGAAACATCCCTAGGTTCTGGGAAGAAGAGGAAGCATCAACATCCGCCTTCTTCTCAGCGGCAGCCTTGGCAGCTGCAGCTTTGGCGTCAACTTGAGCCTGCTTGAGGGCCTGGACCTTTCGGTCATGCTCCTCCCTATAGGCATCAGCTTTAGCGTCAGCGGCCTTTTGAAGGGCTGCCTTCTTGGCAGCGATTTCCTGAAGCTCTACCTCAGAGATTTCAGGGGGGTGGGTAAAGATCCAGAGCCTGAAAGATCAATAGAATTAGAGTGAACTGTAAAAATATAATAAAGTAAACATATCATAAAGATAAGTGAACTTTGGGAGTTAAGAGAATACCCGAAGATTTGTCTTTCGCGGGATGGGAATCCTTAGAGGGATTCCCAAGCTTGGCTTTCTTCGCCTTAGGAGGCGAACAGATGGCTGGCCTCTTTAGCGGCAAGCTGGGCTTGATCGTTGGTGCCCTCCTTTTAGAGGAGGAAGTCTTCTTTGACTTCTCAGCGACAGCAGTACCGGGAGCGGCAGTTGGAGCGACGAGAAGAGGAACATCACCATCAGTAGCAGGTGGAGTGACCAGCACGTCCTGAAGCTGGACGGTGATGCTGGTAGAGTCGTGTTGCAGCGACTTGCTCCCAATCGTATAGTGGGAGTAACCAGGAGTGGCTGTAGGGTATTGGTTACCCAGATAGTCAGCGATGATCGCTGAGAAGAAACGTGGGTATGCCACATTCTTCTCGCTGGTGGTCTTCTTGAACCTAGCCACCATATCGTCATAGATATACTTGGCATAGTTCAGGGGCTTGTTGTTGATGGCAGCCCACACCATTACCGTCGATGGGAATGCAGCCTGATCCAAGCTACCCACTTTAGCAGTGAGGCATTGGATGAAGTGTGTCCATATAAACCCAAAGACAGGGTTGAGCATGTTTTTCTTCACTGTGGAGGCGTTCTTGAGGGGCTCTTTGGTCTGTTCGTCGACAAGCCACTGGATATCAAGTTTCTCCAGCCAGGCAATGATCGTGTCCTTAGAAGGCTCCTTGCAGTATGAGTCTAGGACAGGTAGTCCTAGAACTCTTCGAAGTACCCCGACTCCGAAGGTGAGAGTCCCAGGAACATTACCTTTGGGACTCTTGGGTAGGCGACACTGAATACATTCAGCATCCTTACCAAGAGAGTTCTTGAGAATGACCACCTTGGTAGAGACCCAGAAGGCGCTCAACAGCTCCCTGTTGGGTGGGAAGTTGATTGTGAAGGCAGTCTTCAGAGGACAACTGAGCAGGAAGTCCCTAGCGGCAGTAAGGTGCTCTTTCCCAGAGGGAAGATCAATGATGGCAAGGTAGTTGTTGGTTTGCCATGAGAGGGAGATAAGCAGAGATGTTATCATTGATGTTCTGGCTGTCCTCATCTTCATCTTCAACATCCTCGTCTTGGTAGGAGATCACATCCAGATTAGAACCCTCTTCAGTAGAGTTGGAGTGAGGATCTTCTTCCACCGCTATGGGGGTTTCAGTGGTGGTGAGTGGGGTAGCATCAGTAGTGGCAGGGGTGTTTTCAGCAGTGGGAATGGGTTCGTTGACAGCATCCCATTCAACGTTGGTTTCAGCAGTGTTCTTGATGATTCCAGAAGTGGAAGCCATTGAATCTGCCAAAAACACCAATCTTATAATGAAAAAGAAAGGATAGAAGAAAGATGAAAGGTTTTCAAATTTAATGAAAAAGATGAAAGACTTTCAAATTTAAACTTTTGAAAAGATCTTCAAAAATTTCTTATTCTTTTTGAAAGAGTTTCGAGCCCTAGAAATTTAAGGTTTAAAGAAAGATAGTTCCTTTCTGAACTAGGGTTTTCAGAACCAATAAAAATTCCATAAGAAGTTTTTAGAACATAAAGACTTTATCTTTCTTGATTCTGAAAAGTATGATTTTCAGAATCAAGAGTTTTTGCTCCATAATGCATGATCTTGTGAGAGAAGGAAGATCTCAGAAATAGTATAGATAAGAGAAGGAAAGCAAAATATACATACCAGTTGAGAAGGAACAAAGGTTCTTGAGAAAGATTTCTTGAAGGTTGTTCTTGCTGGAATGCTTTGATTTGCTTGAGTGCTTGAGAATTTTGAGAGCGTAAAGAAGAGGAATGGAGGTTATGAGAGTTTATATAGTAGTGAAGAGGAGAGAGAAGAGGGAAAAAGTTGTAATCGTGTACCATGTTTTTAGGAGCAATGATGACAGAAGCTATCACGCGCCGTAAAACTGTCTCACTCTCATTCACGCGCTCTACTCGCTGTCACGCGCCTGACACAGCCTTGCTCGCATTAAATAGCACTAACGTGTCAGACTATGAAGGGACAACATTCTGAATGTGAATCATTTCAAAAAGGGAAACATATTTTTTTCGATGATTATCCTTAAACATGGGAATATGAAAGGTTATCAGCAGGAGGAAAAGTCCTCTTATCACATTTAATATGTTAAGGTAGGTGAGATCACGGACATATGAAAATAAATGCAGTGTCTTAGCAGAAGAGAGAACATCAGTGACTTATATATGATTAGGGGGATCAATTCATTTCATTAAAGAAGAAAAATATAGTACACTGAAAAAGAAAATACATAGATTATGCACAAAAGAAAATAGAAATGCAGCATGCTGAAGATCAGACATCAGGGTTTAGCATTCCTAGCTCGCTGATGAGTTGGTTGAACTGTTTCTCATCCAGCGGTTTAGTGAAGAGATCAGCGAGTTGATATTCAGTAGGAACGAAATGAAGCTCAACATCGCCATTCATCACATGATCTCTGATAAAGTGATATCGGATTTCAATGTGCTTTGTCTTCGAGTGAAGGATAGGATTGTTAGCGATGGCGATCCCTGAAGTGTTGCCGCAGTAGATGGGTATCTTTGATAGCTGAAACCCATAGTGCATCAGTTGATTTCTCATCCAGAGGACTTGATGTGGACACTGAATTCTGTAGCAGCGACATACTCTGCTTCAGCGGTTGATGTGGACACTGAATTCTGCTTCTTGCTTGTCCAACTCACCAACTTACCACCAAGTAGCTGACAGCCACCAGTGGTGCTCTTTCGGTCTATTTTACAGCCTGTAAAATCACTATCTGAAAAAGCAGTTAGATCAAACCCTGAGTCCCTGGGGTACTAGAGACCAAGGTTGGGAATCCCCTTCATATACCTGAAGATGCGCTTTACAGCCTTCACATGGGACTCCTTAGGATCAGCTTGATATCGTGCGCAAAGACAAGTAGCATACATGATATCAGGTCGGCTTGCTGTAAGGTACAACAGTGAGCCAATCATTCCTCTATAGAGAGTAACATCAACAGATTTCCCTTCGGAATCCATGTCGACTTTTAGAGGAGGTGCCATTGGTGTTTTCATTTCAGAGCAGGTAGTAAGTTCAAATTTAGCAAGCATTTCACGAACATACTTACCTTGGGAGATGAAAATACCCTTTTCAGATTGTTTAACCTGAAGACCTAAAAAGTAGGTTAGTTCACCCATCATTGACATCTTGTATTCAGCCTGCATGAGTGCTTCAAACTTTTTGCAAAGTTTGGCTTTCGTGGACCCAAAGATGATGTCATCAACATAAATTTGGGCAAGGAAAACATGATCCTTGTAAGACTTGACAAACAGTGTGCTGTCGATCTTTCCACGAGTGAAACCTTCTTTGATGAGATATGTAGATAAGGTTTCATACCAAGCTCTAGGAGTCAACTTTAATCCATACAGAGCCTTGTTTAGCTTGTAAACATGATCAGGGTGTTTAGGATCAGTGAAGCCTAGAGGTTGAGCAACGTAGACTTCTTCAGTGATTTTCCCATTGAGAAACGCACTCTTGACATCCATCTGAAACACTTGAAATTTCATATGAGCTGCATAAGCAAGAAAGTGTCTAATGGCTTCTAATCTAGCCACAGGGGCAAATGTTTCATCATACTCTATCCCCTCTTCTTGTCTATATCCTTGTGCAACAAGACGAGCCTTATTGCGGATCACAATGCCATGTTCATCAAGTTTATTTCTAAAAATCCATTTCAGACCAATGATGGTCTTCCTGGATGGCCTGTGAACAAGGGTCCAGACAAGGTTTCTTTCGAACTCAGTGAGTTCTTCTTGCATCGCTGAAACCCAAAATGGATCAACGAGTGCTTCTTCTATTTTAGAAGGCTCATTTTCAGATAAGAAACAGACGTAGAGACAGTGATTACTAGCCTGATGTCGAGTTTTTACACCAGTAGATGGATCACCTAGGACTTGATCAATAGGATGATCTCTTCTCCATCTGAGAGATGGAGGCTGAGGAACAACCTGAAAAGGTTCAACCGCAATAGTTGAAGATGATTCTTTAGTGACTGTATCAAGTTGAGGAGGATCAGAGACGAGAGGAGTAGCTTCAGATGATCCTGAAGTTGACGGAATGTCCTCCTGAGAAGTTGTAGGGGCAACTTGAGATATAGGAACAGCAGAGTAAACTGGAGGATCCTGAGGAATTTCAGGTATTTCTTCAAATCCATTAGGGATTGGAGATGGTGTTCCTGCAGCAGGGATGTTAGTATCAGGGGCTTCATTTTTAGGGACCTGAAAGTAAGAGTTAGCCCATTGATCTACATCATTATTATCAGAAAATGAGGAAGAAGAGAAGGGATTAGATTCATCAAACTTGACATGAATGGTTTCTTCAATGGTTTTCCTTCGTTTGTTGAAGACACGATAGGCTTTGGATAAAGTAGAGTATCCAACCAAGGAACCATCGTCAGCTTTCGCATCGAACTTTCCGAGAGCATCTCTGTTGTTCTTGATATAACAATTGCAACCAAAGATGTGGAAGTACTCGATGTTCGGCTTCCTTCCTCTGAAAAGTTCGTAGACTGTCTTCTTGAATCTTTTCACAATCAGCGACCCGTTATGCGTGTAACAGGCAGTGTTGACAGCCTCAGCCCAGAATTGAATAGGAAGACGTGCGTGCGATTTCTTCGTTCAGCGACTCCGTTTTGCTGAGGAGTCCGAACAGAAGAGAAGTTCTGCGAGATTCCCTTGCTGACAAGGAATTCATCCAGGACACTGTTTTTGAATTCAGTGCCATGATCACTTCTTGTAGAACGAACAATGATCTGATTATACTTCTCCATCCGAAGAATGAAGGCAATGATCAGTTGAGGAGTTTCACTCTTGGCTTTAAGGAAGAACACCCAGTGTATCTGGAGTATTCATCCACTATTACCAAAGTGAATCGCTTTCCACCCATAGACTGAATATTGACAGATCCAAAGAGGTCCATCTGCAATAAATGGAGTGGAGAGTTGATGGTAGAGACTTGCTTGGATTTGAAAGAAGCTCTTGTCTGCTTTCCCTTTTCACAAGCAGCACAAAGAGATTCCTTTGCAAAGCTGTTTTCATGGACACCTTTCACTAGATTGTTGATAGAGAGCTGGTTGATGGTCTTGAATATCAGGTGGGATAGACGTTTGTGCCAGAGCCAGTTGATTTCTGAAGAGGCCCTGGACATGAAGCACACATTTTCAATGGACGTGTCCATGTTGATGACGTAGACATCATGGGATCTTTGTCCTCTGAGAATGATTTTCTTGTGCATGTTCTTCACCTTGCAGCTTTTGTTGGAGAAAGAGACCTTGTGATCTTTATCACAAAGCTGACTGATACTCAGCAGATTGTGAGTCAGTCCTTCAACGTAAGATACCATCCGAAAGGTAGTGTTACCATTGGTTAAGGTACCATAACCACGAGTGATACCTCTTCCTTCACCACCGAATTTGACTGAAGGGCCAGCTTCTTCCTTGAAGTCGACTAGAACATGTTTGTTTCCAGTCATGTGTTTGGAGCATCCGCTGTCAAGATACCAGATGCCCTTTTTCTGTAAGAGAAGAAAGAGTTAATTGGTCTTCGGAACCCACATGAAGTTGGGCCCGTCAAGGTCAGCGAAAAGGAAGAATTATCAGGGATGTAGGTAACTGAAGATTCAGGGGCCTCATTTACTACAAGAGCATTAGGATTATAGGCAACATCTTCTGTCTTAACTGAAGTTTCAGTTTTGACAAAGTCAGGGATGGTGGCAGTCTCAGCGACTAAAGGTTTCTTTCCTTTGGCAGACTTATTTGCCTTAGGAACTTTCTTTACCTTGGCTGCTTTTTCAGCCTTGGTAGCATGAGGACACTAACTAGCGATATGGTCATTTTGACCACAGTGATAGCAGTTTCTATAGGTCTTAGATTTAGAGGGACCCTTAGGATTTTTAAGCTTAAGGTGAGTTGGTCCATTTCCAAGAATGCCTATGTCTTTAGTCTGAGGAGGAATGGGAGTCTTCTCCTGAGGTTTGGTTATTAAGTCAACCTTGATTCTAGGAGTGGGGCTTTGAGCAGATTTCTTAGCCCCTGATCCCGTAGGACCACCACCTAAGACTTTAGAAGTCTTGTGGTTTTGATATTTAGGTTTGGGAGGATGGTTTGGAAGGTTCTTGCTTTTAGAGTTCTTAGGAGACTGAACAGAAATAGCAGCCTCGTCTTTGGAGATGGAAGGAGAACTCTGAGGGTTGGAGTCAGAAGTAACAAACATGCCAAATTTTAAATTAGATTTATCAGATTTATCCATAGCATGATGTTTTCCTTTAACAAAACCTAAGCAGGTTCTGTTCATAGGGTGACGCTGGATGGAGAAAATTTCATCCACCTTTTCAAAGGCATCAGCCCAACTCTTAACAGTGACCTTCTCTGAAAGTAGCTCAGCGAGAGCTTTTTCTTTCTCAGCGATGGCCTGTTCTCGTTCAATGCAAAGAACTTGGTTTGCATGAACTTGGTCTTTGTAACTAGTCTCAAAAACAGCAAGCTCTTTGATTTTCTCATGACACTCTTTGAGCTCAGTCCTAAGGTCAAAGTTGACCTTTTCAGCAGAGGACTTGCCATTTAAGGCATTGTACAGATCGATGGTTAAAGCATCCATCGCTGTCATAGCATCAGAAGGAGAAGGAGTAGATACCTGAGGAAGATCAGAGATCGAAGCAGAAGTAGCAGTGACTTCTTCTTCAGGGATGTCTTCGAGCTGCGCCATAAGAGCAGGCTCGGTTTCTTCAGCGATGGCCATATTAGACATGTAACCTCGCCGGTATCCTCTTCATCAGAGGATTCATCAGAAGATTCATCCCAACCTTTTTCTTCAGCGATTAGACCTTTGCATTTTCGCTGGAATTTCAGCTTTCGGTACTTGGACTTTAGCTTCTGGTAAGCTGGGGTAGAGGATTCAGCGAACTGATTCTTCTTGTACCTGCACTCAGTGGCAAAGTGTCCTTTGCCCTGACATTTGAAACAGGTAGAGGCAGCCTTATTACCAGAAGGAGTGTCAGGCTTGTTAGTAAGAGAAAGCTGCTTGGGCTTACCAGAAGGTGATTTGAGGATCGGAACCAGAGAGAAAGAGTTCCATTCTTGACTTCCATAGAGGGAAGTTATTAGCATTGAATCTGGGTGGCTTTGCCAGAGATCTAGATTCGAAATATGTGTCTTTAGGAGGATTGGCCATAGGGTGGATCTAGAAACTATGTTTCTTTTGTGAACGGTTAAGAAGAAGAGGTTTCTAACCGCTCTGATACCACTTATTGGTCCTCTATTGATGGCCAATATGATAAATTGTATTGTAGAATAGGGGGTTTAATACAATCAACACTGTTTCTTCCACTAAATTCAGATCACGACTCCTATGGAGCCTTTGTGTGAACTGAAGTAGATTGTTTGTTGAAATGGATCAAGACTTTGTCAAGATCCAAACAATATTTTTAAGTATTTAGACACACAGCCTTTGCTTATGCACAAAGCAAGAATTAGAAGAGATATAGAGAATTAGAAGATAGAAGATAGAAAGAAGAAAGGACAGGGGTCATGGCCTATGGTAAACAGTTGCCTTATGGGTGATAAGTACGGAGGGAACAGTAAAGAGACATCCCTTTTTTACTATTTGTCAGAAAGGCAAATCAAATCCTTTTTGTGAGTATAGGACAAGAAGACAAATATAGTATTCTTAAAGTACAAGTCACTGATCAGGCCTTAGAATCGTTGATCCTTGGGAAGGATCAGGGAGGCACTGTGACTTGTTCTCTATGGAACGTCATGTAAGGGTAGTCAGCTAGCTGTCACTGATTTCAACTTCAGATCATTAGCATCGCTGACTCTATCGTCAGCTTGCATCAATAGATGGTGCTGATGGTTTCATAGTGACATGACAATTTGTCTTCAAAGGACACTTAGCTGATGTCAGCTCTAACTGATAATGAACGGAGCAAGTGATCAACGATCGCTGATGTCCAAGCTATCAGCGAGACAAACTCGCTAAAGTATTGAACTTCATCACAACGGTGCTAAGTATTTTTCAGTTATTAGATAAAGGATCACTGGTATTTCATCAAGTCATAGAGGAGCTGGATCAACAATATATGAAACAATTTCATTAGAATGAAAAAATCACATGAAAGAATAGTCATTCACGAGATATGGCTGAAATTCGTTGTCTTCGGCGGCAAGGGCGAGATCTAGTTCGAGTTTGTTGTCTACGACGGCAATGGTGAGATCTGGTTCGAATTCGTTATCTCCGACGATGGCGGCGGTGGAGGTGAAGGTTATGATCTACGACGGAGCTAGATTTGTATCTGGATCATTATCTCTAGATTGTTTTCGATAGCGACGATGGAGCGGCGGTGGCCGGGAATTATAGCGCCGCCACCGGAAGCAGAGCAATAGCGGTGGCCACCGGAACAGCCACGACGGAGTTAGACGGTGGTGGTAGTTTGGTGTATTGCAGATCAGAGGTCGTTAATTTAGGGTTTTTGTGGTGGTGGTGGCTGTGGTGGTCATTTGGAGATGGTGGTCTATGGTGGTGGTGGTCTGTGGTGGTGGTGGGTGGCAGTGGTGGTGCCAGTGGTGGTGGTAGCTGTGATGGTGGTGGTTATGCACATGTGTTTACCGGGTGGAGGAGGAAAGAGGCGGCGGTGCACATGTGTTCACCGGGTGGAGAAGGCGGTTGTGCACATGTGTTCACCGGGTGGAGGAGGCGACGGTGCACATGTGTTTACCGGCTGGAGGAGGAGGAAGGAGGCGGCGGTGCACATGTGTTCACCAAGTGGAGGAGGAGGAAGGAGGCGGTGGTGCACATGTGTTCACCGGGTGGAGGAGGAGGAAGGAGGAGGCTTTCCCAAAATACCCCTGTGCACTTGTGTTTGCTGTATTTTTTAATTATTAGTTATTAAAAATTCCCTAATTATAGGGATTTAATCTTGACCCTAGATTTAGATTATTAAGGGTTGTGATGGGTTAACACGGTTAACACACTATTTGTGGTTAACAACGAAACTCAACCCTATATATATATATATATATATATGAATTTGTGTGTTTAAGAATATTATTTTTTATTTTTTTACAAGAAAAAAGCAAAAGAATAGATAATTACAAAAATAGTTCTTAAATTAACGGAGTTAACGAAGGAGTTAATCAGAGGGACCATGGCCAAAACAAAATGAAAACCACAAGGACCATATTCAAGAAAAACATACATTAGGGACCATAATCAAAAAAATTATTAAACCACAAGGACCAAATCCACAATTTACTCAAAAAATATATAATATAATTCCATCATGTAAACAATTTTATGAATCAATTTCATTAGAAATATACAATTTCCATTGTTTTTATTCTAATCAAAGGGTAGTTTGTATTTGAGTGTTTCTCTATATTTGTGTATGTGTATATATATGCATACAAGCCAATACAGATATTGTATAAGGAAGTCAAAATAATGATATTTTCGTCTCTTTATCATTAAGTTCCTTAACATAACCCTTAATGAAAGATTCTAGCCATGCAAAAATGAAAACCACTTAAACGAAATCCATAATTAACGTTACATAATGACAATCCACTTTTAAAGTTATAAATATATACGCATGCTTTGACATGAACATGGAAACTAAATTCTTTAATTGAAAATAACAAAGTCACATAATAAATGTTAGAATTTTAATAAAGCTAATCGAAGTGGTTTTATATTTAAATAATTGTAGTTTCTTAAAAGAAAATCCGAATCTATATATCTATTAAAAGACGGCTTTCGTTGATATTATTAATAAATAAATTGACCTATTTGATAAGCCAATTAAAAAAATATATAAATTGATGATGTTATCATGTATTTCTTATGTAATTTTTAATAACACATTAATAGTGAATAAATACCATATTTGGAACTAACAATTATGAAAAATGTATGTTCCAAAATTTACATCAATTTCTCTTGAATTTATTAATATCAATTTTATAATTAACATTTTCTATCCTTAGAATTACCTAATTAAAAAAAATTTATTCCTTAGTTTTTCGTTTTTCACTTTACATCCTTATCATATTAACATAAATAATATATATGAACTAAAATGTATTAAAATTTTTGTTTTTCTTTTCAATAAATTAAACCATTATAATCATCTCACTAATACCTTCAAAATAAGTCTAATATTGAATATTTTTTTTAATTTAACTATATTACTTTTAATTTAAAGATACTATTTTTCTAATATTGAGTCTAATATTGAAATTTAAAGATTTATTCTTTATAATTGTCAAATATTTTTAGCAAATATTTCAAAAATTCTTGATTTTTTTTTGACAAATTATACCATAATAATCATCAAATCAAAACCTTCAAAATGGGTTCAAATGTTATGAGTTTAAAGACCACTATGGATCGAATCTTTTTTTAGTTTTTTTGATCAGTTGACTTTGAATTTTATACATAAATAGAATAGAGAGAGGGAATATGTATTTTCATTAATGATCACAAGTCCTTTTAAATAGCAATGTGTTATAAAAAGACAACCACCTGATATTTCAGTTTTACTCTAACTCTAATATATCTATATCTATCTCGAACTATATCTCTATGATCATCAAATTTTTTAAATGATGACACATTTTCCTATAGCAAAAAAAAAACAAAAAAAAAATAAAAAGAATCCTATAGCACTCTCCTTTGTACCAAGTTAAAGAAGTGGTGACGTATATTTGTTGCATCGTTAAAACCTCACGTATAAAAACCTAGTGGAAAAAAACCAACTCAAGACAAATGAACGTCAATTATTAGTTATTATCCATATGTAGATGATAAATAAGCAAAACCGAGTAGTATTTTATGTCGTTTTTAGTAATAAGTACATGTTCTTTTTTATAAATTAAATAAATCTTATGACGAAATTTAAATAACATTACCAAATTAAAATACGATCAGACTATATTTTTATTTCAAATAATTAATTATATGATCTAAAATCTAATAGAAAATACTTTCTACTAAACAAATATAATGTTATTTATGTGGTCCACATAGAATTGGTCGATCTTTGAAAAATATAAATATATTACTATAATCAAAACCATAGCTTATAGGTTTGCGTTTCTCACGTTTAATACACGACATACATACGTATGCTATTGAACAAGTTTCAGGTATAAATAACAAAAAAACAATAAAGTATTCTTACTCTTTTTGGTGGTGGCTTAAGAAGAAGAGGACAGATTTTCAACAAACCCTTAAATCAACAACATATATATTTTTTAATTAAGTCAAGTGTCGGAATATATTTGACCGATTATTACTTATGGTTGCGTAATGAATAATAAAGAACCAAATGAGTGTTAGTCTAGTGGTAAGACTTGGGCACTATATAGTGGTGAACCTGAGTTCGAGCCCTGGGGGACGCATTCTGGAGCTACGGGGGCTTCGACCCCGAGCTGCATGCTTTAGCAGTCGGGCTTCGGCAAAAAATTGTCGATGATTAGTCTGGGCCCAATATGGTCTGGGATACCTCTTCTAAAAAAATAATAAAGAAAATGAATAATTGAAGAATTGGATAATTATCAGCTTGCAAAATGTTTCAAACATGGATGTTGATTTTTCTAGAAATTGTAGATTCAAAGTTACTATTGCTTATTTTGTCATTTTTTTAATCTTGTGGACTTCAAAAAAGTTTATAAATAGCTAGTGCTTTGCCTTTCTTTCATCATAACTCACAAACACTTGATACACTAAGGAACTAGAAAACATTTTCTAGCTCCTCATATCATCATCCACATTAATTGCATGATGGCTTACAAAATAGTCGCGGCTATTCTCATCATCGCTATTTTCTTTCATGAGCCATGTCTCGCTGAAATACGTATGCATAGCCTATCTTGCTTATCAGTCTATAATTCTTTCAATATTTGCATATATAGAACTACTTACGCTATCTCAACCATGATTATGCTAACCAACTTATGCTCTCTTAATTTTATGCATTGCATTTTTTGAGCCAATTAATCTGAATTAGATGAATTTTACAATGTAAACATGGAAAAATAAATGATCTCTATACATGTTAAATTTCAGTAAATATGAATTCTAACCATTGTTATTTTCTGGTTAAGAAGAAAGAAACTTACTATGGTGGACTTTATTCTCTCTATTTCAGCACCAAACTATACATTCATGCAGGGAGCAACAAAAGCTCCTAAGATATCATTCTATGACTACATAGTCATTGGTGGAGGTCTCACGGGAATCCCTTTAGCCACCACACTCTCACAAAACTACTCAGTGTTATTGCTTGAGCGTGGTGGCTCCCCTTACGGTAATCCAAACATCATTCAATCAGCCAACTTTGGCAACTATTTCCTGGACCCATCACCAGAGTCCCCGGCTGAACTATTTATGTCCGAGGATGGTGTTGGAAATGCACGCCCACGTGTCTTGGGCGGGGGTACTGCAATCAACGCCGGCTTGTACACTCGTGATGACCACAAATTCTTCAAAGATGCGAGATTAACGGACGAAAAATTGGTGAACAGTTCCTATGAATTTGTAGAAAAGTGTATGGTTTTTGAGCCAGTTGTAACAGAGTGGCAATCGGCACTTGAAGGTGCATTTGTGGACGCTGGAGTGACGCCAGACAATGGGTTTACATACGAATATATCATGGGGACTAAAGTGGCTGGTACAACGTTTGATCAAAACGGGCGACGACATACAGCAGCGGATTTGCTGCAGTATGCTAATCCTTTAGGGTTGTCTGTTTATCTACATGCAACTGTCGGGAAAATTATATTCAAGACCAAAGGTATGTAGGAATTGGCTTCAAAATTATAGAGATTGTAAGTTTATAAAGAAAACTCCAACTCATGACTTGCTTATTTTCTAATTTGTTTTATAGGAAGAACTAGGCCGATGGCTTTTGGGGTAGTGTTTGAAGATGAAGCAGGGAATAAGCATAGGGCATACCTAAAAGGAAATGAAAAGGATGAAATAATACTATCTGCAGGACCCCTTGGAAGCCCACAACTTTTGATGTTGAGTGGCATAGGTCCAAAAGATCAACTTGATGCCCAACAAATCAAACTTGTCTTAAACCAACCCTTAGTTGGCCAAGGCATGGCAGATAACCCGCTAAATGCGATATTCGTCCCTTCTCCCATTCCTGTCGGGCAATCTGTAGTTCAGGTTATCGCTACTCAGGCTGGTAGCCAAATCGAGCAAGTGAGTAGCGTTAACTTGGTTCTTGGAAGCCCTTCTGACTATCAAGGATTTTCTTATGAGGTATATAAACATGCTATACAAGTTTCTTATCTAAACTAAAATTGAGCAGTCTAACAGGATTATAAATTCCCAAAACAACGAATATTAACGTAACTATACATATCTTTAATTGCAGATGGGTGGTTTTATATTTTCTAAACTCGATGGCCCCTATTCTACTGGTGAGCTAAAGCTTCGAAGCCGTAATCCAACCGACATTCCATCAGTGAAGTTCAACTATTTTGAAGATTCGAGAGACTTGGAAAAATGCGTGAATGGCATTAGTACTATCTTAACAGCAATTGAATCAAGTGCTTTCTCAAAATTCAAATATGCAAACATGACGTCCCAAGATATTCTTGAGCTAAATGCTAAACTTCCAACATACTTACCGACACATGCTAATACAAGTTTGTCCTTGGAACAATTCTGCAAGGACACTGTAAGGACTGTGTGGCAATTTCACGGTGGCTGTCAAATTGGCAAAGTAGTTGATGACGACTACAAGGTTATCGGTGTGGATAATCTCCGCATCATTGACGGGTCGACTCTACTTAAAGCTCCGGCCAATCTATTAATGGTTGGAAGGTACTTAACCTTAAACATGGAAGATTCTTACTTTTTTATATTCATATTTGATATTCAGAAGTCAATTCTAAAATGGTAATTTCATTTTATATTTTTCAGGTACATGGGACTTACTATACAAGCCCAAAGACATGAAAGTGATGAATCAGAATCAGGATTGTTGTTCACATCTTGAATCGACGCTTTTGATGTTGATTTTCATGTACGTGGAAGATATAGTTAACAGTTGTGGACCATTACGTACGTTGCTATGAAATGAATAAATGAGTGTGTAAGAATGAGTTTCTTGTTCCAACTATAGTGTACTTATAAGAGTTTAATTTCCTCTTTCATCAATTAAAGTTTGACGTATCGTTTTCATGCATGCTCATTAATTAAATTTGAAACTGTTGTTTATTGTGACCAAGAATAGTTCTTTCTTTGTTAACCCCAATGGGGCAGCCTGGCGGTTAAGGCTTGGTGTTGGGAAAGAACCCACCCAAGTTTGAATCCGGGGGTGAGCAACCAGGGGCCACTGAGTGTTAATCTCAGGGAAGCATGCTTTAGCTCTTGTTAAAAATTACCAAGGATGTAGTCTGGGCAAACCCAGGTCAACCTTATCCAAAAGAAAAAAGAATAGTTCTTTGTTGGAAGAAGAAATAGTTGATGTAAGCGGCTTAAATAAACTTAATTAGGGGCCGTTTACTTGAGTATTTATCCGGTTAGTGCTTATCTGTAAAATTGGAGACTATCCTCTACCATATCGGACAACATTTTAGTCTCTCAAAACGATATGGTATGCAACAATTTACCCGGTAAGCTCTAACAGGTTAAAAGTTGACGATCTCACTTACCCGGGTAAGACTCTCGGTTCATGCTATCGCTCTTACTGGTTCATGTTATCGCTCTTACCAGGTAAGATTCTAGTCATTGCCATATTCGTCCGTAAGGTAAATTGACCCGACAAGTAGTACCGGGTAAGCGTCAAATAAACGGCCCCTTAATCTGTATATGATGTTCGCTGAATGTAAAACCAAAAAGAAAATATATTTTTCAACAAGTAAGATGCAATCGAAGAATTCAACAATCGCCAAACAATATTGCATGGTATCATCCATGTAGTGCAAATGTGTGGTGACGTGGGTTAAATTACAATCTAGCTAAAAGTATTTTTAGCTTAATGGATTGATCATAAAGAGAGAATGACATAAGAAATAATCAGCTACGAACAATATTAATTAACAATAGAAGACGAATGAAGTATGGACAATAAAAATAAAAGAAGAATAAAAAAGATGGTGTTTAACAACATACCACAATCATGGAACTAACAACATATGACAATCAAATAATCAATTAGTGTTAGGTTGAACGTATATAAAAATGATAATAGACAAATAACCACCATTGATGTAGACTTAGATTATATATGCTAATCAAGTAATAGTTAATGTTAATTTAATTGCCATTTTAAATTCAGACCATAATAATAGATTAGTTATTAAGTAAAATATGGTATTGCTTACATATGTTTCTAACCACTTCTTAAATAACCGCTCTCTGTGCCTATTTTTTTGAACGGTAGAGGACTCCCACATACGTCATGACACGAAGTCGACGAGTTATCCGGAATCCATGCGGGCACCCGACTAATCTTCGGCGACCATAGACGGACACGAAATCCGATCCATTGTTAGGGTATCGCTACATGCTCAGTTGCTCACCCCATGAATTGAACCCAGGTAGATAGGCGGGATGTCACCCACTATCCCTCCCAAGGATATAATCGACCACTAGGCTACTAATGTTTTGATAACCGCTCCTTGTGCCTATCAAGTTCTCCTACAATATATATATATATATATATATATATAGGGGTGGGTTCAAATGTGAACCACTTTTTGGTTGTGAACGTGAGGACAACCGAGAGCGCGACACGTGGAGGATGACTAGGCGCCACGTAAGATCCACGGCGGATGACTAGGCGCCACGTAAGATCCGCGGCGGATGACTAGGCGCGATTCATGGGAGGGCATTGAATTAAAGAGGGAGACCACACTTAAAGTCGCCACGTGTCGCGCTCTCGGTTGTCCTCACGTTCACAACCAAAATGTGGTTCACATTTGAACTTTCCTCTATATATATATATATATATATAGATGGTTCTTCATGTCTAATCCACTCATCAAACTTTAATATGGAAGGGTAACAGTTGAGCAATATATACTTGTGAACTTTGTGCATCTCAGCATCATTAGTAAAAGCTCTTATCAAATAATATCGGAGAAGCCATCAGGGGTTATAGCCTGGTGGTAGGGAGTTTTTCTTATGAAAGGGAGGTCTCAGGTTCGAGCATCTCTAGAGGGTTTCTTACTTGGAGCTTCCTGAGGGTATTTCCCTTGGGGCCCTACTGGTTATTATCCCTGGGGGTAGGTGAAGCAGCCCTACCTAATTAATTAGGGGGGTGTAGAGGAGTGGGTTTGAACTCGGGGCCCGGATAAGATCAACCGTGTTCAAACCCTGTGCCTCTACTGCTTAGGCGAAGCTGTTAAAAAAAATAATAATAATATCGGAGAAGGAATTGTGAAAATGCTTACAAGATTCGTTCTTAACGGAACAAGGAATGTTTGAGGAAAATTCCAAGGCACAATATTTAGGCAAATTTCTATCGTAGTTGGTTCAAAATATTTGTATATACTTTAATATTTAGTGATGAGAATACACTCCGGTTTATATTATTATATATTTGTTTTATTGTATATACTTTAATATTTAGTCAATGTATTAATATTCATAAGTAATACACTAATACCTGATAGTCGTGATTAGGAAAATGTCAAAAGCGTAGACCAATTTATATTCGATTTCCATATATCTTTATGAAAGTTGACGTCGATGTGTTTACTTATACACTTTTATATACAAAACTTATATATTTTGGTCTGACATAAACATATATAGAAATTGAAAATACCAAAATTAAAAAATATATGTTAGATTTCCACTAAAACTGATCGAAATGGTTTGATTATATTGGTACTGAATGTTATACAATGTAAGGGAGCTCATGTGCTTTTTGGTATCAACTCGTTCTAAGCTCAATTCGAGCTCAAGCTAAATGAGCTCGAGCTTTATTTTAAGCTCGCCTGGTTAAAAAAACCAGTTCAAGCCTTTATGATCATACTCACGAGCCTTAATTAATATATATGTGTATATATATTTATATTAAATTATAAATAATAAAAATAGTATTAAGTTAAATAACAAATAGCAAAATATTAACTAATAAAAAAAACATGTTAAGTATTAATTTATAGGTAAATGAGTCGAGCTCGAACCAACCCAAACTTGCTAAATCTTTGACGAGCTCGAGTTTGACACATAAGGCTCGAAACGAGTTGAACTCGAGCTCGAGTTTTATGAAATTGAATGATTTGAGTTAAGTTCGGCTTGTTTTACACCCCTTTGTACTATTGTTCATAGTTACTTTTTTTTTGAACGGCAATTTAACTCACACACACGTTCCGGGGGTATCCGGATACATACGGGCACCGACTAATCCCTGGGGCCCATGAGCCGACCCAAAGGCCAACCCATGGACTCGCCCCTGAACCGACCCGAAGACCGGTCAAGAGCTGGATACCGCAGAAGAGGTCTATAAGGCCTTTGGCCTTTTTTGCACCAAGCGGGGCTCGAACCCGCGCCAACCTATCTTTCAAGGCAAGCGCAAGGATGTTACCTACCACCGCTGGGCTAGACATTCATTGGTTATTGTTCATAGTTACTACTATTGTTTTTGTGAAAATATGCATCTAGGCTTTGCCTAAACTACATTCTTGGCAATTTGGTAATTAAATTACGGCCGTCTGAGACTAAGTTTGGCCACAATTGTTGCGTACGCATGAAATTGAACCTTGGGCACATGTGATATTCCACCACATCCCCCAAGGCCTCAACCACTAACATCATAGTTACTGCTAATTTATAGTTAAGAATATGCTTATTGTTTAATTTTATGATTAATAACATGTTTCATGATTAACCACAGGGGTTGTAACATACTGGTTGAGATCGGTTAAAACCTTGTGGCATGTGGTGGAATATCCCAGTTGCCCAAGGTTCGAATTTAGGCGTACACAACATTATGGCCACTCAGTTATCAGGGGCTCATGTCTTAAAGTCATAAATTATTAGTCTAGCCATAACCTAGGATACCTTTCGACAAAAACATGTTTCTATGATTTGTGAAGAATCAATAAATAAGTTTTACTGTTCTTATAACGAATAACATGTTTCATGATATGTGATGAATCAATAAATAAGTTTTATTTATAACTAATAACATGTTTCATGATTTGTTATGAATCAATAAATAAGTTTTATTGTTCTTATAACTAATAACATGTTTCTTGATTTGTGATGAATCAATAAATAAGTTTTATTGTTCTTATAACTAATAACATGTTTCATGATTTGTGATGAATCAATAAACAAGTTTTATTGTTCTTATAGCTAATAACATGTTTCATGATTTGTGATGAATCAATAAATAAATTCTATTTGTCAAATGTGTATTAGGTCAGTTCAAGTTAGGTAAGCTTAACGTTAAAACATCTTATTTTTGCATTTTGTCAATTTCCTAATGTAATTAAATCCAAAATCTCAAAGCTTTTCCTTCGTTGTTAAACTTGAGTTTATTATTCAGATTCCGCAACAGGATATACTGGAACCCATTAATTGAGGTTGTAGATATATTTAATATGGGTTCTGTTATTTACACCCTTGTTTAGGGTGTAAATGATATTAAAAAGGAAAGTTTTAAAAAAGCCAACTTTATCTATGTCTATTTATGTCAAGATTTTTTTTTTGGTTAAGTTAAATAAAGAAGAATATTTATTATTTTATAACTTTAATTTTACTAACTCATTTTTCTTTACAAATCTCGGTTTAATATATACTTCTAGTTTCTATACAAATCATGTTATTTTACAAATCTCGTATCCTTGCCTTCTTCTTTTGCTAAAGAACAACTTTGTTTAGTAAATCGCTTGCATTTTTATAACATATATATTAGTTATTAACAACACTATTTCATCTATATAAATTAATCTCTCTAATCTACTATCACACCACACGTCAAATAATTTTATATCACTCTCTTTTCTTTTCTAAATTTTTCAATACTTGAAATGACAAAAATATTTAATTTCATGACTTGGTTTTTGGAAAAAAAAAATTATACTATATTACTAAAATAAAACTTAAAAAAAATCATTATTGCTAAAATTATTTTTATATGTGATATATTTAACAATAATATATTTATTGCATACATAAATATATTAGATTAATTTATAGTTGTAGTTGTAGAAATAATAAAAAAAATATCAAATAATCATTGTTAAAAATAATAAAAGTGTAATAGTTACTGTTAAAAAGAATTAAAATGTTAATATTATAACTAATGTTAAAAATAATTTTGTAAAAGTGTATTGGATAATTAATGTTGTAAATAAAAAAATTAAGGTTAAAAAGAAATAAAGTAATTAATGTTGGAGTAATTATAGGATAATGATTACATTGTAATTAGTAGGATATTTAGTGGGAGTGAGATAGGAGGGTGGATGGGGTGTAAATAAAAATTCAAGGGTGGGAATAAGAAAACCCATTTAGTATTCATTATCATTTTTGAAAATATAATACTTCATTCTTTCCATAATTAATGTTTATAATTTTATTTTAGCTTGTTTTAAACTATGTGTCCAATTGAAAAATTGAATATCTACTTTCACATTCTACCCTTAATTCTGTAGTAAAGAAAGATTATCTTTCGATTATCAAGGATAAAAGTGTTGTTTTACTTAATTAAGAGTAATAAATAGAGATTCCTAAAACATGATACCATTTTTCTTCAAGACCTTTATTTCCGAAAGGACGAAGTATGTAGATATGACAAACTCACACACACTACTCAATTTTGATGAGGCTCAAATTGACTCCCCTAGAGGTTGGGATCTATTAGAGCATCTCAAATTAAATGAAAGGTTTTTACAAGTAAATAGTGTAGTGGCTTGTAGAAACTACCTTGATTCTTACCTTGATGTTTGGTATTAAATATGGTATTAGTTTTCCTTTTTTAAACTTTATAATTTTTAGAGATGTTCCGTTAGAGATGCTCTTAGTTTCCATTAACAGTTGGCATATCATTATTTCTTATTAGGTATCAAGAAAAATCCTTTCTTTTGCATTACACTTGACCCCCTATGTTGGGTTCGGATTCCAACATTAGCTATATGGTTGAGGATCGACATTCGACTCGAGGTTGAGGCCGAAGACTGATTTATCTTTAAGGATGACACCTTAGACACCAAAGGATTCCGTTTGTCCTAGTGGTTAAACCATTCGATCCTAAGGATTGGTATTTGAGCAAGGTTTCAAGTTCATATCTATTTTCACAAATTAGGTATGCGCACACTGAAAGAGGTACAGTCTAACGACTTATGCTGGGGAGGGGGAATGTTGGATACGGGTTTGAGTTCCAGCGTTATCCGTATGACTAAGAGTAGTATATTGAAAGAGGTACAGGTGAAGGAGGAATATGTGTTGGAGCTTCTGAATTTGGAGTAGGAACAGGAGATGGTAGGTCTAGGGAAATAGATGAATCTGTAAAGAATGAAACAGTAGAGGTAGATGTTTTAGAGTTGAAGTTTGGCATGGTGTAGAAGGGAGCATGTTCCCAGAATGTGACATGGCGAGATATGCACAGGCGTTTGGAGATAGGATCCCAACAACGGTATTCTTTGTGTTTAATTCCTTAACCGAGAAAAAAAATCATAGACTAGAACATGGTTCGAGCTTGGTATATTCATGAGGTTATAACTAAACAAAGCATGCACAACCCCATACTTTCAGGAGTTCATATCTAGGAGTAACACCATGAAGAGCCTCATAAGGAGACTTGTTATGAAGAGTGGGAGTTGGATGTCTATTAATCGTGTAGATAGTAGTGAATGCAGCTACACCCCAAAAACGTTCTGGACATTTGGCAGAGATCAACAGGGTACAAATAGTATCAAGAGTGTGCCCGTGTTTGCGTTCAGCACAACCATTTTAGGGAGAAGAGCCCGAACAAGAGTACTGAGAGATAGTATCTTGAGATGAAGAAAGGCGATGAGAGAAGATTCTTTATATTCCATAGCGTTATCGGCTCGAAGAATATTATGGGTTTTGAGAATTGGGTTTGTATCATGCGGGAAAAGGTATTATAAATCTGAGGTAGTTCTGATCGATGTTTCATTAGATAAACGAACATGAAACGTATGTGATCATTGACGAAGATAACGAAGTACCTACAACCACCCAAAGATGGATATGGTGTTGGTCCCCATACATCGGAATGAATAAGATCGATAGAAGAATCAGATTTATAGTTATTGAGTTCAAAAGGTAGAGCATGATGTTTGCCGAGTTTACAAGACAAACAAGAAACTTCATTGGAAGTGATATTACCTAGAAACCAGAGTTGGCTAATAGCTTTATTCTAGCTGATGACAACTGTCCTAGGCAAGCATGCCATAGATCAAAAGAAGGGATTTTGGATACTGACGCAGTAAGGTTCGTAAATGACGAAGGTAAGGGTGAGTGGATATAGACGACTTGAAGTATCCATCCAACTCTACGGCATTCTCCACGAATCTACTTCGTCTTTGAATCATGTATAACATAACTAGAAGAATGAAACGAAATTAGCAGACCAGATTCCATAAGTTAGGTAAGTGAGACTAGACCTATGGCTAGTCCTGGTACATGCAGTACATCGGGTAACTGAATCGTGTTGGTAGAAAGACTCTCATTGAATAGTACAGGCTTGGGAGTAAGAGCCGCTATGCGAACGGATGGATGCTGAGATGGTTGCTTAGTAAGGAAATCGACAGGATATGGCGACATGTGGTTAAAGCAGCCAAAATCGAAAATCCCAAAGTTGCCTAATAGAGACGAGCGCTGAGAATGAATACACATAGTCCAGGGCATTGACTTTGTTGCATAAGTTGTGGGTTTATAAGTTGTCGCATAAGTTGTTGATTTTGGCGCATGAGTGTCATCAGCCTGATGAGACGGATCCAGTGGCATAGATCCGTCTGAAATGACGGACCCCGAGGTATGATGATTGGGGTTGGAAGCCATCAGAGTAGTGACACAGTAAAATTAGGTTTGATAAGTATCAGGTTTGATGTGAAAAACAGGCACAATCGCTGAGTTTTAATGTCAAGGTCACCGGTTCCCGGTGTCAGGATCGTCGAGTTTGAGAGTCACAGCTGCCGTGTTGGGTTTAACATAACCAGGTTGCAAACCCGGTGTATGTAGCCTGAGGTTTAGTGCAAGATGGCATCAGGCTTCAAAGGTGGGTTTCAAAAGGTGGATTTCAAAAGGTGAGTTTGAAACCCGGTGTTTTCAAAAGGTGGGTTTGAAACCCAGTGTTTTCAAAAGGTGGGTTTTCAAATACCCGATGTTGAGACTAAATCCCATGTTCTAGGTTTTACAATTGTCTAGCGGTGCTGATACTCTAGATGCAGGCAATCGACCAACAACAATAGTCATCAATAAGTAGCAGATAATCTATCAAGATACTAATGCTGGGGATCGACTAAGAAATCAATTGACAATTCAGTTTGGCAGCGGCGGTGACTGTAGATTGTGATTGAGATGGAGGGAGCATGAGTGAACCTTGGGTTGAAGGTGATGATGACGGCTGATGTAAGAGGAGAGATTCGACAGCTGGTGTTGGCTGTGATGGCGGAAGTGGTGCGATCGACGGAATTGATTGTGAGGATGGCGGCGATCGACGATTAGTCGATAGTGGCTACGGCGACAATAGGTTATGACGATCAACGACAGCGGCAAATGGCTGGGTTACAGCGGTAGTGACCAGTGGTTGGGTTAATAGGCGGCAGCGACGATATGGACAGCGGCAATGATAGGTGTGTATGGCGACGATGTAGATCCGATGGCGATGGTCGTAAGATGCGACAGATGGCAGCGAGAGAGAGAGTAACCTAATGCTCTGATACCATGTTAGAATTGGTGAGCAACTGATTGAAGATGAACACACCAGAGGGCCAAAGGTTAGCCGTATATTGATTGAGAGAAGATTACAAAGTGTGTTACAATTTAATGAAAGCAAAACCTAATCTATATATGTACAGTATAAGAAAACTAGGAAAGGGCCACAAGCCCAAGGACTACATACACTAACAATTTATCATTGGATTGGCAACCAAGATATGTTGGTTATACTGTTATACACCATGCCATTATGTTTTGTTGCTAATAAAATTTATATTTTTGTCAAATATTGAAATTTTATGGTAGTTAAATTTAGGGAGAAGAGGATAAGAATAGAAGAGGAGGAGAGGCTATCAAAGTTGTCGATCGGACGCTATATGGCCGAATTGGAGACAAAAAAGAAGTGTAAGTAAGATCTAGAGGTTGCAAAGACTACGCATCTTGGCCACTTAGCTAAGCATATCAAATTGTCATAGAAGTTTGTTGTTTTTATGTTGCAATAGGGATATACTATACCCCTTGACCACCCGCCACTAGATTTTTTTTGACAGCAAGCAAGGGGCAATTTATTAAAACCAGGGAGAAGCTAGAGCGGTACAAATGTTCACGTCATTAGCTGCATTACATAACCAGTTCTCCCATTTAATAAGCTTACCACTTTTAGAACGACATCGCACCCAATTGTAAGCGACGGTTTGAATCTTCCGAACCACATCCACCACCACTAGATTAGTTGCATGTTACTTTGCTCTCGTGCTGTATGTGTAGTTCCAGATTCAAGTTTTAATCATCATACAAAAAGTAGAGAATGAATTGGATAGCCAAATGTCATTGATTCTTGATGAATTTATTACACACACTATTTACACCAAGAACACACACACAGTTAAGCTCTCAAACCTATCTCAACTCAATCTCATTTGACAATGAAGCGTACTACTAACAATGACATCACAAAGGGCTATTTATACCCAAACCCATTACACCCTCAACTTTAGACCATTTACACTTTCTACCCTAACTATTACAAACTATTACAAAAGAACATTAAAGCACTAAAACAATAAAAGCAAACTTTGACTTTGCCTTTGTCTTCACTTTGAGCACCAACTTGTGATCTCGGATACAATCCGATTTTGCACCCAACAATCTCCCCCTCTGGATTCGAGATCACAAAAAGAATTAGGCAAACGTCTTCAAAAAAGCAATCAACACTTTGAACATCAACAATAAGCTTTCTTGAAAAATAAGCTTTGGTAATAATCTTCGCGAATCATCCAACTTGACACAAGAAGCTTTAACAAACGAAGAATCTTCAAACAATCTTCAAACTTCAATATTTGGAATATTCTGATCATCTTGAAGTATCTCGTAATTATCTCTCGACTTCCTCAAAGTATCTTCAAGAATCATTTCTCGACTTTACAATTCAGATCCATCTCCCCAAAGTATCTTTTAAAACATTTCTAAACCATCTCCCCCTTTTTGATGAAATATGAAATAATCATCAAAACTCTAGAAATGTATGATCAGATAACTCGTCGCGTAAAGAATACAAACATGTGAACAAACCACCAAGAAAATCAAAAACCATCTCACATAACCATCTCCGCCATGTCACTCCAGAATTCCCCTTTTTACTCCAATGAAATACCGTCAATTCCAAAAAGTAATCCGAATCTTTTCAAATTCAGATTGAAATGGGAAAAACCTGAAGCAACACATGAATCAGTTGGAATGCCTGTGAGAAGCACAAAGCAACTCAGTACAACAAATGCACTATATAAAGAGCTTTAGTGATGATCACTCCCCAGGGCTTCCGTTCAATCATCGCAAATACTATAAGTATTACTATGAACGTTCCGACAAAGAAACAAATTTCTTGTGTGTATTTGTGATGAAAGAAAACAGCATCAAGTGCTTTCATAAAGCTCAAAATGTGAAAACATTTCACGACTCGATGTGTAGAAATGAAGTTCGAAGGCAGGGCAGCTTCCTTCTATTTCAATATCGATTTTCCAAATGAAAAACCTGATAAATTATGTGCTGCGTCCCCGTGATGAAATGAAACATCTCCTTGTTAAGAAGGAAATGAGTAGCTAGTGGGGTAAAAACGAGAGTCGGCATTGGGCTTTGCCTTGTTTCAATATCGGTCACCAAAGAGCGTGAACCAATAGATTATGTGGTTGCCTGGCTTAGAAAAGGTTGGTGCAGAGTTTTATTTTTCTTTTAACTCTGTTCGCACACCCTCCAATTCTTTTAAACTTCCTCACATCTAACCAAGCTCTCATATAACATTTTTCCGCTCAATCACTATGAGAAAAACTCGACCACCTGAGTTATCTCCCCCACTCTTTGATGGAGACCCCTCACTCATTTCTCAAGGATAACTTCTTGGGTAGGATTGCCGGTTCTGGAAATCTGTAGAAGTTCTGTTAAGCTCACACATCCCATGAAATAAGTTTCCTAAACATAAAAGTACAATGATTCATCGGGTGAATCAATGAGCCAAGATGAAGCATGCTCAAACAAATATATATGAAGAATATAGGAGCATAATAAACTTGTTTGAGAAAAACTGATTCATCATATGATGTGAGATATGTTCTTGAAAAGCTTTGGTGTACACAAAATGAATGAATGTTATCTATACGATCAAGATATAGATATAGCAATGAAGAACGTATCTGATCAAATAAACGATGAAGGACAAATAGGAAGATAGTAAGCGAGTGTATTACCACCAAAAATATGATCATATAGAGACGTGGTAATAACTAAGTCAAAAGAAGCTAAACCGGTGTGTATGAATACTTGAAAAGTATATGAAAAGATAATACGCAAGTATTAATCTTTGGAAACACACGGTTAGAAAATATCCGTCAACTCATCATGATATGAAAACATGTAAAATCACACTTCTAATTTGAAAAAAAAATCGTTTGAGAATCAAGAAGTGAGTTTGAACATCTAAAAACGTTTTTCATACCTGAAAGTTGTTCATCTTTCAAATATGTAAGCATTAAAGCTTATTTGAACTCTCCCCCTAAAATGAATATCACTTTTAAGAACTCCCCCTCAAATGGATAATCTGCAAAACAAAGTAGAAATTGGTATTCATTGAAAATGAATCCTTAGATGTTAGTCAGATAGTATCCAATCCAGAATAATTATGCAACTCCCCCTTAAATTAAGATGCGTAACAGATTTAAGTTGGACTAAGCATGCCAAGCTTGCTAAGCAAAAAGTTAAAACGCTTTTCATCTAAAGGTTTAGTGAAAAGGTCAGCAAGTTGGTAATCTGTTTGAACAAATAACATTTCGATATTACCTTTCTCCACATTATCTTTGATAAAATGATAACGAATGTCGAAGTGTTTGGTCTTGGCATGCTGAACCGGATTTGACGTTATCGCAATGGCGCTTTCCGAATCACAGTAGATAGGGACTCTCTTCAACTTGTAACCATAGTCTAATAGTTGTGTCTTCATCCAAAGCACTTGCAAACAACAACTTGCGGCGGCCACATATTCTGCTTCGGCCGTAGAAGTGGAGACGCAATCTTGCTTTTTCGAAGTCCAACTAACAAGTTTATCACCTAAAAACTACACGATCCAGAAGTGCTTTTCCTATCCAGTTTACAACCACCATAATCTGAATCAGTAAACGATATTAGCTCAAAACTAGAATCTTTCGGATACCAAAGACCCATCTCGGGAGTGCCTTTGAGATATCGTAAGATCCTTTTGACTGCCGCAAGGTGTGACTCTTTAGGATTAGCTTGAAACCTAGCACAAAAACATGTGGCGAACATAATGTCCGGTCTAGTCGCAGTGAGGTACAAAAGAGAACCAATCATGCTTCTGTAAATATTTTGATCAACAGATTTACTGGCTAAATCAGGACCCAAAAGATTTCCAGTTGGCATTGGTGTTTTAATTGGAGAACAATCAGTCATGTGAAACTTTTCAACATATCTTTAATATATTTTGATTGATTTATAAAGATGCCATCAGGGTTTTGTTTGACTTGAATTCCTAAAAAGAAATTCAATTCACCCATCATGCTCATTTCAAATTCGGTCTCCATGATTTTAGAAAATTTTGTACACAACTCTGGATTAGTAGAACCGAAAATAATGTCGTCAACATAAATTTGAACTAAAAGCAAGTCATCACCTTCTTTCTTCAGAAAAAGAGTAGTATCGATCGTACCTCGTTTGAATCCTTTGGATAAGAGATGATTAGTCAGAGTTTCATGCCATGCTCTTGGAGTTTGTTTTAAGCCATATAATGCTTTGTCCAAGATGCATACATGATCGGGAAAATCTGGATCGACGAACCCTTCAGGTTGCTCTATATAGACCTCTTCATGGAAGACTCCATTCAAGAACGCAGATTTGACATCCATTTGAAATACCTTGATGTTCTTGTGAGCTGCATAGGCCAGAAAGATTCGAATTGCCTCGATCCACGCTACCGGTGCAAAAGTCTCATCGTAGTCAATACCTTCTTGTTGAGAGTAACCTTTAGCAACCAATCGCGCCTTATTTCTGACAATCAATCCGGATTCATCTTTCTTATTTCTGAAGATCCACTTGGTCTTAATGATTGATTTATCTTGCGGTCTCGGAACCAAGCCATACACTTTGTTTCTTTTGAATTGTAGAAGCTCTTCTTGCATTGCTAATAGCCAATCAGAATCTTCTAATGCTTGAGAGACATTCTTTGGTTCAATTACGCTCAAGAAACTTTTGTATAGACAGTAATTTGCAGATGCAGATCGCGTTTTAACACCATCATTGACATCACCAAGCACATTGTAGAGTGGATGTGCTCTTGTCCATTTCAACTGAGCAGGAAGAATTGCAAGATCATCTAGATTGTTCTGACTATCATTTTCATCAATGATTGCAGGAATCTCTGATTGATCATCGGGGGTTAACTCTGATTGCTCAACACTTGGAACTGGTATAGCCTGATCAGAGTTAGAAGTAGAACAAATATTCTCCGATGGTCCGGAATCATTCACACTTGAAGGTTCTGGGACATCTTGAATATCAACTCTTGGATTTCTGGAAAGAATTAGATCTTCATTATCTACACAAATATCCAGAAAAGCATCCATAAAAAGTAAATCGAGTTCTGAACTATTTGGATCAGTAATAGAATCAGAAGTCGTAGTAGAAGCTTGACTAGTAATTCCGAGTTCTGAACTGCTATGTTCAGAAGTCATCGACACAGTTTCATCAAAGGTCACATAAACGGTTTCCATAACCATCTTGGTTCTTTTGTTGTAGACCCGGAAAGTCTTCGACGTTAGCGAATAACCGAGAAAGTATCCCTCGTCGGCTTTCTTGTCAAACTTACCGAGATTGTCACGGTTATTGAGAATGTAACACCTACAACCAAAAACATGAAAAAATTTGACATTAGGAACTCTACGGTTGATTATATGATAAGGAGTTTTCTTTAAGCGCTTAGTGATGATGGTTCGATTTTGTGTAAAACAAGCCGTTGAAACAGCTTCGGCCCAAAAGGTAAGAGGTAATCCGTGTTGGGGATCTATGCGTACAAACGCGCAGCGGATAACAAAAACTTGATCCCCAAACGCGGATCCAATCCCAAACGATGCAGATACAATCAAAGGGTGTTTTCGATGGTTTACCTTATGCGATTGAGTTTCCGGAAAGCTGGCAGGGGTTACACCGCTACTGGCACCACACGAGAGGGTTGCTAGACCACCACCAAGGATTACTCCGAAACACGAACGCGACCCTTTACTTTTTGATCGGCGCCGGTTTTAGTGAGAGAGGGAGAAAGAAAGAGTTTTCTGGGTTGTAGGATTAAAACTGAATTGAATTGAACTGATACCCTTAACCCTTTATTTATATGGATAAAACTAATCAGAGTTTTATTCCATATAAGATTCTTTGGTAATTATCTCCAAATAATTTCCATAATTAATTAATCTTAATTAATTTATAAATAGTTTAACTAACTATTTATTTAAAACTTTCTCATTAAATAATTAATAAACAATTAATTATTTCTCTCACGTAATCCAAACGTTCTCATTTTGGCGTGCAGCGGTGTGACCTACTAGTGTCCTATAACATTGGATACGGTAACCCCGTTACTGTCTTGCACATAATCCTAACAGACTCCCACTTGTGCTAGACATGTAACTGTACTGTTACCATTAGCCTAAGGAGGTCCCTAGCCAGACACTTAGGTTAACCAGGTTATAAGATCTCTTATATCCAGAGATACAATTCACGCTTGAATTTGTACACAGGTTCATTCCTTTTGCACACGATATTTCTAAAGTGACTTAAGACATGGAGTGGAGGATTCATTTCTTAAGATCAAGTATTTCTTGACTCTGATTTCGATTGCCTGCAGTAACGGATATTACTAAATAACCCTTGTTATTCTATCCGAGCGTGGCCACGCGTTTTCTGCCAATCTTAATCGTCAAGGGGCCCGGAAATATCTCTCTTTTGAAAGAGGTGCAAATCCCTTCTTGACTACTTGCATTTGGATCCACGGCTTCCGCTGCATCTAGTCACGTCCCGTATGGCCACCCAGTTACGGTGTAGCGTTAGTACGTGCTAAGAGTACAGTGGTCCTCGTGTTCCCAAACCAAGTATCTCAGGTCTAAGGACAACCTATCAAGTCAGTGCTTATGACTGAGGCTCCATGAAGCAGACTTGATTACTGGTCACTTCCAATACCCAAACACTCTGATGAGTATTTATAAATACTTGGTCACATCACTTGTGCTTTTATTCTCTACTTTGAATAAATCATCAAGTATTTATAATAGCGTTAAACTCCCTATTGAAATTCCCATTTCAATAAGTGGCTACGGAAATTTAGATTTCATACAAAACTTTGTAAAATCATGGATACGTTAAATATGCAAAAAAATAGTTAATTTAGAACAATCATGAAAATAAAACCTCCATTTATTTCCAACACACTGTGAAATAAAAACTTTACATGATTACATTGTTTCTAAATTATACTATAGTAATAATTAAAAACTAAGTACTAGCTACTGGCTTCCAGGTACTGCATCCCAATGGAATTCGCATGTGCCTCATGCTTTACCCTCGCTAGTGGCTTTGTCAGCGGATCTGCGACATTGTCCTCTGTTGGAATTTTGCATATTCTTACATCTCCTCTTCCAATGATCTCTCGGATGAGGTGATACTTTCTGAGCACGTGTCTTGACTTGTGATGCTCTCTAGGTTCCTTTGCTTGCGCCACGGCTCCTGAGTTATCACAGAATATATCGATCGGTCTCGAGATACTGGCAACCACTCTGAGATCCGATAGAAAATTCCTTAGCCAGACAGCTTCCTTTGCCGCATCAGATGCTGCAATGTACTCTGCTTCTGTAGTTGAGTCTGCAATGGTGTCCTGCTTCGAGCTCTTCCATGAGATCGCACCTCCGTTTAGGGTAAAGACGTACCCTGACTGTGACCTGAAGTCATCTCTGTCGGTCTGGAAACTAGCGTCAGAGTATCCTGTGACACTAATTTCATCCTCAGAACCTCCAAAGACCAAGAACATTTCTTTCGTTCTTCTTAGATATTTAAGAATGTTCTTGACAGCTACCCAATGGGGCTCACCCGGATTCTGTTGGTATCTGCTCGTAACACTTACTGAGTAAGCAACATCGGGCCTAGTACATAGCATGGCATACATAATCGATCCAATTGCAGAAGCATATGGGACCGATTTCATTCTGTCCTGATCTTCACTAGAAACAGGACACTGTGTTTTACTTAACACTATGCCATGTTGCATTGGAATGAATCCTTTCTTGGATTCATCCATCCTGAATCTCTTCAGTACTTTGTCAATGTATGTACTCTGACTAAGTCCGATAAGCCGCTTAGATCTGTTTCTGTAGATCTTTATACCTAGTATATAAGCGGCTTCTCCAGGGTCTTTCATCTGGAAACATTTACTTAACCATTCCTTAACACTCTGTAAAGTTGGTACATCGTTTCCTATGATTAGTATGTCATCTACATACAAGACCAGGAAGGTTACTATGCTCCCACTGAACTTAGTGTAAACACATGGCTCGAACTCACTTTTAGCAAAGCCAAACTCTTTGATTCGCTCATCAAAGTGTAAGTTCCAGCTTCGAGATGCTTGCTTCAATCCATAAATAGATTTTAGCAGCTTACATACCTTATTAGGATTCTTAGGATCTTCAAACCCCTCTGGTTGTTCCATATAGACGTCTTCTGTTAACTTTCCATTTAGAAAGGCTGTCTTGACGTCCATCTGCTAAATCTCGTAGTTAAAGTATGCTGAGATGGCCATAAGAATCCTAATTGATTTTAACATAGCCACTGGTGAAAAGGTTTCATCATAGTCAATGCCATGAGTTTGCGTGAATCCTTTTGCAACCAGTCTGGCTTTGAAGGTGTGTACGTTCCCATCCATGTCGGTTTTCTTCTTGAAAACCCATTTGCGTCCAACAGCCTTACAGTGTTGTGGCAAATCAGTCAACTGCCAAACTTGGTTGTCGTACATGGATTGCATCTCGGCCCTCATGGCTTCCTGCCATTGCTCAGACTCACTGCCTGATACAGCTTCTCCATAGGATGTTGGTTCATTTAAGTCTCCACTGTCTTGAGAGACTAGGAACCCAAGATACCTATCTGGTTCTTGTCTTACCCTACTGGATCTGCGAAGGTCCTGTGTTTGCACTTCCTCAACCGGCTCTGATTGAGGTTCAACATTGTTATGTTGAATATCCGGCTCAACAACTGGTGTAGTGCTTTCTTCGTCTACTATCTGTAGATCTACATCCTTTCTGGTGTTCTCTAAACTGAGAAACTTTTCTTCCAGAAATTTTCCATTTCGAGCAACAAACACTTTGTTCTCTTCAGGGTTGTAGAAATAATATCCCACGGTGGTCTTGGGATATCCAACGAAGAAACACTTGTCGGATTTGGGTTTGAGTTTTTCTGAGGTAGGTCGTTTGACATAAACCTCACAACCCCAAATTTTCAGAAAAGATATGTTGGGTTTCTTACCCTTCCATAACTCGTATGTAGTCTTTTCTACCGACTTTGTTGGTGCTCTGTTCAGTATGTGTGCTGCTGTTTCGAGCGCATGTCCCCAGAATGATACTGGCAGCGAAGAATGACACATCATCGTTCGTACCATGTCAAGCAATGTACGATTTCTCCTTTCTGATACACCATTCATCTGAGGTGTATACGGAGGTGTAAGTTGGGATACAATCCCACACTCCATCAGATGATTGTCAAACTCATCACTGAGATATTCGCCACCACGATCTGACCGTAAGAACTTGATCCTCTTGTCAAGTAGATTCTGTACTTCATTCTGATATTCCTTGAATTTCTCAAAGGTTTCAGATTTATGTCTCATTAAGTAGACATAACCATACCTACTGAAGTCGTCAGTGAAGGTAATGAAGTACCGGTATCCTCCTCTTGCTACATGACTGAAAGGTCCACATACATCTGTGTGGATTATTTCAAGCAAGTCAGTAGCCCTTTCATTCTCACTGTTGAAAGGTTGCTTTGTCATTTTGCCAGATAGACAAGATTCGCAATTATCAAAAGGTTTATAGTCGAAATTGCCGAGAAAACCTCCTTTTAGGAGTAGTTCAACGCGTTTCTTGTTTATATGGCCCAAACGACAATGCCAGAGGTAAGTCTGATCCTCAATATCCCTGGATCGCTTACTTATATGATAGATTTCACTATTGTTGTCTTTAAGATTTACAGTGTATAGACCATCTACAGGTGTAGCTTTAAAATAGAAAATGTTATCTTTAAAAACTGAAATCATTTTGTTAGAACCTGACTTATTGTGTTTGTAAAGAAGTCAGGGGCGTCTTTTGATATTATGTAATAGTTAGTTTTAAAACAATACTTTTGTGCGCCTCTTAGAAGAGTCATAGACTCTAGGGGCTATTTTGTAACTTCGGCTCTATATATAGGGGTCGATAGTTAACGTTATTAGAAGTTCTTGCAACTGACAACTTTAGTCATATGCTTTGTCGTATTGTCGTGTTCTTCATATTACTTGCATATCTGATTGCTTGATCCATTACATTGCATTCTTGTCGATTATCGGACTCACAATTGGTATCAGAGCGCGTGTTTTGGTAGTTTTGGACAGAAATCTGACGTTATTTTTGATTTCCCGAATCGGAACATCAGTTCCCGAATGGGACACAAGTGTCCCGATTCGGAACATCTGATTTCCCGAATTGGAAATCTCAAACTCCCGAATCGGATCTTATATCTCCCGAATCGGATCTTTTGCCACTCCCGAATTGGAAATTTGAACTCCCGAATCGGGACTCTCATTTCCCGAATCGGGACTTGGCTTAATCTCCCGAATCGGGACTCATTCTCACTCCCGTATCGGGACTTGCAACTCCCGAATCGGGACTCGCAGTCTTTCCCGCCTTAGCCTTTCTTTTTGAAATTCTCGAATTTCTATAAAAGGAACGCTTTAAGCGCGGAAGCTCTGTCCAATCAGAAATCACAAACTACTCAAAACAGATCCTATTTCCAAGGACGCAATGTCAAAAGAAATAATCAGTATTGGTTCTGAAACACGACCTCCAGTATTAGTCGTCGGCGAATACCAGCAATGGAAACGCCGAATGATTAACTTCCTCGACTTACTGGATGACAAACTGATGGTCTCCATCACTGAGGGACCAATCAGACCAACGGTTACTGTAGCTGAAGTAGCCAGAACCGATGTCACTCCCTATCTACCTGCATATGAGGTTGAAAAACCTTACGACATGTTCACTCATGAACAACGAGCCAGGGCAGCCATTGATAAACGTGCTCTCACGTTACTCACTATGGCTCTACCTAATGACATGTTCGCGAGAGTTGACAGCTGTAAAGATGCCAGAGCAATGTGGCTGGGCATTGAACAGCAAATGCAGGGTGGTGACAAGGCACTAGAAGGCCAAAAGGAGAACGCTATGAACGCGTACGAAAGCTTCTGTGCTCGCGAGGGAGAGACGCTGACTGAAACCTACAATCGTTTAAACATCTGTGTAAACGATCTGCGGAGACTTGGCTTAGAGAAGAACAAGTACGAGGTGAATGTAAAATTCCTCAAAAGACTGAACAAACTCTGGCAATCTGTCAAAATCAGCATCCAAGTGAGCCAGAATCTTGGCCAGCTTGGACTTCATGATCTGTATAGCATGATGCTACCTCGTGAAGAAACCTTATTCGGTAAAACTGTCAAGACAATTGATCCTCCTACCTTGGCTTTATTGTCAAATAGAGGATCGTCCTCTCATGAAAACTACACCGTTGAAGAACCAGTAGTTCTTGATGATGGACTTACCGAAGAGGAGATGTTTCAGCTGGAGAACTCATTCGCCTTGATGGCTAAATTCCGGGGAAATCCCCAACGCTTCAACAGATTCAGACAAGGACCTCAGTTTGTGGGAGGTCAGTCTAGCCAAGGAGGGTACCAGTCAAGAGAAAGCTTCCAAAGAAACGATCAAGGAAGAACAAACAACTATCAACATCGTGATAGGTCTGGGTACAACAATCAAGGATCTTATCAAGATCAAAGACAAAGCAACAACAACAACCAGCAACAGCAAAGGGATCAGGAGTACAACTCCAACAACTACCACGGTAACAGAGGTTATCAAGGAGGTGGTTACAATCAAAGGTGGAACGACCAATCTGGTTCTAACTACAACAACCAGAACCAGAAGACAAATGATGATGGTCGTCAGCACAACAACACCGGTGGAACCGAACCTCCACAACAGAACAAACTCCCAGCTCTAGAAGCTCCTCCTGCAGCCAATCAAAACAGAAACCCCGCTCGGGTTCCCACCTGCTACAACTGTGGTGACCCGGGTCACTATGCATCGGATTGCAAGAAGAAGCTCAAAGACTCTGCTTACTTTGAGAAGAAGGCTGCCGTGATGAAGAAGAAAGAGCAAGGCAAGGTGCTGTTAGCTGATGAGGAAGACTGGATCATGGAACCAGAAGACTCAGATGATGAAGGCCCATCAGCCGTACAAGGACACTGCCTCATGGCTGACTTTGAGGAACCATGTATATCTGGTTCCCCAAACGACTCTACTGATGAAGAATCTGAGGTACATTCTTGTTCATTATTGTCAATACCTGATGAACTGTCTATGTCTGAAACTCTAAGACTTGAGAGCCAACTCCAAATGGAAAAAGCTCTCGTCGCGAGATTCAGAATAGAGAGTGCTGTGTATAAAAGTAGTTTAGAGGACCTCGCCGAGAACTTTAATAGAATGGAACTTGAGTCTGGGATTAGAGAATCTATCCTCGAAAACAAGCTCCTTGATCTTCAAAGATCTCACGACGAAATTGAAAGTAGTCGTGAAGAACTCAAGCTCAAGTTTCACCTTCTTTCCTTGGAAAGAACAAAATTATTTGTAAAAATCGAAGAGCTTGAGGAAAATAATTTAAAGAGAGGACAATCTGAACATACCTTGAGTCTGCTTACCAAGCAAACCACTCAACATCCCTTTTACCAAGCCAAACCTGGGTTGGGACATTCAGAGAAAAGCATTCTTGAGAAAGCACCTGCACATCTATACAACTTTGACAGTATGAGTGCTTCCAAACCTGAACCTAGGTCAGTCAAAGGACAAGACAATGACAACTATGTGATGCAGACTGTGACCTTTACCGAAATAATAGATGGAAAAGCCGTATCTTTTACCACCAGTCCTGCAAATAGTTCAACCAGTAGTCCACCTTCCAGTCCTGTTGCTAAAGGTCCCATCTTTACCCCTGCTAGTAATCCAGAGAATACTTTCACTAGCTGGGAAGGCATCAAAGCTAGGACACCTAAGGTAGCAATGCCACCCATCAACTATGAGGACTTAAACTTTAGCTATGACACTAGGGAGATAGATACATCCGAGGACGCTGATGTTATCCAACCTTTGGATGTTTCCGCAACTCAGCCTCCTGCCCCAGTGTGTGTAGAAAAGGAATTGTTCCATCTTAGGTCCAAAGCCGTAGAACTTGATGCCTGTCGCCATAAGTTAAAGAACTTTGAGTCAATTCTTTCTGAAAAAGACAGCCATATCAAATCATTGGAACATAGTCATCATGAGGCAAATGCCGAAAGGATTAATATGTCAAACCAATGTGAGATCGCAGAGTTTTCATGCTCATGTTTTAAAAACAAATTTGCGGATCTCCAAACACAATTGGTCGTCCAATTTATTAATAACACAATGGAAAAGGACTTCTTTTATGAAAAGGAACTGATGTTTGGTCAAACTTTCGCGAATCAATGTTGTCAAATCAATCAGTTGAAAAGTCGGGTGTCCTTCTTAGAAGAATCTGACTCTTGGGATTCGTGCACATGCAATTCACCAATCACACCAGACTTTAGGTCAACCAAACCTAAACTAGTACTAGATCCTAATGTTGTGTATGATGTAAAGGTGTTTTTGGACGCTGATGATCCTCCTTCAGGTTATATACCAAGAAAACCTGTTTTGCCAAAGGCACCTGCTATAAAGCAAATCAGTTCTCCTGAGCCACTTACATCAGTGTCTGTGATAAACACTAAAGGTGCAAAATATGTTGGTACTGACAAAGGGAAGTCAGTTAAGCCACACACACCCACAGTAACACAGACACGGAATTCAAAATCTACTGATACAAGTAGCTTGGTGAAACCCATTAAGGGACTAGACTTTCATTCTAGTTTTTTTGATGTGGGTGAGAACTCCAAACCTAAACAACCTTTGAAAATGATAAAATCAGTTTGTCAAACCACCGCAAATTTCAAAGGTGGTCAATCCATTCTAGTTAAGCCGTCACCCAACTCACAACTTGCTTTTCATGCAGATGCGAGGACAGGTGATGGAACTGCGAATGTGAAGCCACGAAGAAGGAGATATCGGAAGAAGAAGAACTCTTTTAATGCTTTCCCTAAATGGGGTGGTCATGATCATGCTGGTCTTGGCTACAACCCACCTAGTTGTAATTCAAACATAAAATCAAAGTCTGTACACATTAATCGCTCAGCGAATTCTGATAATCTTACAGCTTTCAAAAATCATATATGTTCTTTGTTTGATAATTACATGCGTGTTGATATGCCTGGTAATGCAAATGCTTATAGTAAGTCAGGTAGTCCTCACCGGGAAAGAAAAGAGAAAATGACAAAGCCAAATGCTTTGCCTCCTGTGAAGTCTCCTAAGCCTAAGGAGAAATCTGAAAAGGACACTTCACCGGTTGCTTTATCTGTTTCTAACGGTAGGACACCCATGTGGCAATGGGTTCCTAAACAAATTTGATCTTGCGCTTTGCAGGGCAGTCACATGTGGTACTTTGATTCTGGAGCCTTCAGGCATGTGACTGGGCAGCGCAACATCCTCTTCGACTACGTCGTTAGAGCTGAAGGCTTTGTTAAGCTTGTAGACAAGAGACGTCTACCGATCATAGGATATGGAAGCATGACGAATGGAGAACACGTCATCAAGAATGTGCGCTATGTTGAAGGACTGCCTTTTAACCTACTCAGTTCCAGCCAATTCTGTGATGGAGGATATCTTGTGAAGACATTCATTCTAGGGAGCAATATTGAAGATGAGGATGGGAACGTGATTCTACGCGCTCGAAGGAACGGTCACCTATATACCACAATGTTTTATGCTGTTCCTCAACAACTGGAAACGGTGGTATTTCTCGCAAAAGCGACAAAGGAAGAAAGCTGGCTGTGGCATCAGCGTCCTCTTCTAACACTTTGATTGAGGAAACTGTTCTTTCCCCCTCTCAACTCTCTTCAACACAACCCTCTCCTGAAACTGCAGTCGAAGCGGTCCGAGAACAGACAGTGTCCACTGTTCTTGCCCCAATTCCTGAAGTTGTTCCGCCACCTTCTCCATCCAGAACGTATGCTGAAGTAGTTCGTGAACCCCGTCCGGAGACTGTGTTAAATACTGATACGGATGCTAGTCTTCTCTCCTCTGCCATTCGGGATGAGAATGACTCAAGAAACAACATGGAATACGATCCTATTCCCCATTCCAGAAAATGGACCAGAAGCCATTCCACTACCAACATCATCGGTAGTCCATCTGCTCCAGTGACAACTCGCTCTTCAAAGAATGATGAAAACCTAATCCTCTTCGGCGGATTCCTGAGTAAATTTGAACCGACCAATACCCAGGACGCTCTTACTGATCCTGACTGGGTAAGGGCCATGCAGGATGAGCTTGCCGAATTCGAGAGAAACAGAGTCTGGCGCCTTGTAGAAAGACCAAGAAAAATCAGAATCATTGACTTGCGGTGGATCTTCCGCAACAAGAAAGATGAAAACGATCTTATTATCCGTAATAAGGCTCGTCTGGTCGCCAAGGGATACCGTCAACAGGAAGGCATCGACTACGACGAGACATTCGCTCCGGTGGCTAGAATTGAGGCCATCAGGATTTTTCTCGCGTATGCAGCTCACAAGAACATGAAGGTCTTCCAGATGGACGTCAAGTGCGCGTTCCTGAACGGAGAACTTCAAGAAGTAGTATATGTTGAGCAACCTGAGGGATTTGTTGATCCCAAGTACCCGGAACACGTTTACGTGCTCGACAAAGCACTTTACGGATTAAAACAAGCACCTCGTGCCTGGTATGAAACTCTTACCATTTACTTGCTTGAGTCCGGATACAAAAAGGGTACTGTCGATCCTACCCTGTTTCTTCGAAGGTCAGGTAATCACTTGACTGTAGTGCAGATATATGTGGATGATATCATCTTTGCGTCTACAAACCCTGAGTCTTGCACCGAGTTTGAGCAGATAATGAAGTCCAGATTTCAAATGAGTATGATGGGCGAACTTACGTTTTTCTTAGGACTACAAGTCCGTCAAACCCCGCAAGGGATTTTTATAAACCAGTCCAAATATACTCTTGACATTTTAAAACGCTTTGACTTTACTGGACCTAAGTCTGCTTCAACTCCAATGTCCACGTCATTCCAACTGGATGCAGATACGTCTGGTAATCCGGTTGACCAAAAAGTTTATCGTGCGATCATTGGTTCTCTGCTTTATCTCACGGCAAGTAGACCCGACATCATGTTTGCCACATGTGTCTGTGCTCGTTTTCAGTGCGACCCTCGAGAGTCACATCTCGGGGCTGTCAAGAGAATTCTTAAGTACCTGAAGGGCACACCTAATTTTGGCCTTTGGTACCCAAAGGATTCTGGTTTTGAACTAACAGCTTTTACAGATTCAGATCATGCAGGCTGTAAGTTAAACAGGAAGAGCACGTCAGGAGCCTGCCAGTTTCTAGGGGACAAGTTAGTGAGTTGGTCCTCGAGAAAACAGAACTGTGTATCCCTTTCAACAGCTGAGGCAGAATATGTTGCTGCAGCATGTTGCTGTTCACAGGTTCTTTGGATGAAAATTCAGCTGGCGGACTATGGCTACACCATGCATCGGATTCCAATCTACTGTGATTCTAGCAGTGCCATACAGATTGCGGCAAATCCAGTTCAACACTCTCGGACGAAACATATCGACATCCGATATCACTTCATCAAAGATCACGTCGAGAAAGGTAACGTTGAACTATTTTTCGTTGAAAGTGAACGTCAGATAGCTGATCTGTTCACTAAAGCTTTTGACGAGAAGCGCCATTACTATTTACTTAGTAAACTGGGCATGCTAGATCCCCCGGCAGATTTCTAGGGGGAGCCAATCACTTAAACTCATGCATGTGTGTAGGGGGAGCTCTTGTGTCGCATATATCTAGGGGGAGCCTTTTATGTTGTTTAAATCTAACTCAGTCGGATCCAATCTGCATTGGATACCATTCCTAATTTTTCTTGCAGGTTGTAGAACCGACGCACGGTTTCTGAATACTTCAGTTCAGGACCCGGGATTCAAAATAAGATTTCTGACCATTCGTGTCAGACTCGGTGATTATTCCAATCTCGGAAATTCCAGGTTAGTCGTTTCAATAAACGTCAAGGGGCTGAACTTGTAAATTCTATGAACTTGTTAAGATAAGGGACTGGAAGTGACAGGTTCCATTTCTGACTAGTTCAGGGACCAGTTCTGCCAGTCTCCAAAACTTCAATGTTCAGGGACCATTTTTGCAAACTTTTGAAAATCACAAGTTCAGGGGAAGTTTTGAAATTCTTTCAAAACCTATGTTCGGGGTTCATTCGGTCATTTCGTGATAGTCGTGATCTGTGAGAGCAGTTATCAGATAAAATTTTCAAAAAACCTGATAAGTTATCAAAACATATAAAAGCGGGAATTGATAACTGAATTCAGTTATCACTTTCAAATTTCAAAACCACTTATCAGTTTTCTCTGACGATCAAGAACACGAAGAACACCCCGTTCGATCCATCGACTTCCCGGCTTCCCCGAGCGTTCGTTATCGATCCGTTCGTCGATCCGATTACTTCTTTACGATCCTGGTAAGTTTTCTAACGACTTAATGTATTCATAATCATCTAAACTACATCGTTTATTGATCGAATTGTAGCCTAAAGTTTTCGGGTAAAACCCGAAACTCCAAGATCCTTGGATTCGAGTTTCGGGACGTTAGATCGATCCATTCTTGTTCCTAAACTTGTTTAAATCAATAATGTACTTAATAGAACTAGTTTAGGATTGATTTGAATCATTATTTGATCGTTTTGAGTCTCGGAAAACCAACAGCCGCGGAGTCCCGATACGGGACTCTTCGAGGTCTCTTGAATCGGGACCTTTGTGTTCTTGATGCGGGACTCCAGAAACTCATGTATCGGGACTTTAGGTTTCCCGATTCGGGAATTTCGTTTTCCCGATACGGGAATTTGTTTAGACTAGTAGTGCATTTCCCGATTCGGGACTCTTGTAATACGAACCCCCGATTCGGGACTTCGAATATTATATATTGATAGTATAATCTCCCGATTCGGGACTCTGTGAAATGTTGTTTATGTCCCGATTCGGGACTTCAGTGTTGTTTGTTTATGTGTTGTTTGATACTCCCGATTCGGGACTCATACCCCCGATTCGGGACTAAGCTTTAAACGAGAATCGTTCTTAACAAATCACCTTACGGGATTTGTCCGTAGACCGATTCGAGTTCTAAGCCGGTCCTGAATCTGTGGCTTCGAGTCTTGTTTCGGGTTTTATTAAAATCTCGACATGAGTTTCGCGGGAATCCATTTTACAAAGTTCGACTCAGTTTTAAAGATTCCCTCGGGAATCTTCGATAAACTGACTCGCGACTAGTCGAAACTCTGCCGAATTTTTGTCAGAACACATAATTCGTGTTAAGAAGGGACTAACTTTTAAAATTATTATCTGTCTATGTCAGAAATGGCAGACCAGAGAGAACACCCTTCTTCCCCCACTGATCCAGAAGCTGATCGAGCTCTGATTGAGCCAACGGACATGGTTCACATACTTCAGAACAACGAGTATGTGATCCTCTCTACTGTCCGGTTGCAACACTCGATTGTACGGGAGATCCTACGAGCTCATCCTATACTCTATGCCATGACGGCCACTGCAGATGTACCGGGCATTTACCTGCAGCAGTTTTGGAAGACAGCTGTTCTGGACACCAGGTTCGGAGTCTTCTCGATAATTGGTCGAGTGGATAACACCGAACTGGTCATCTCTATGGAGGACATCCGCCGAATCCTTCGCCTCCCTGCCGCTACTGATGGCGGCCACCAGCAGTTCGACGAGCTGGTATCGGGGCCCATTCTGTTGAGCGAACTTCTAGCTCTAGGGGTCACCAAGGATGTGCACGGCGTGTCTCAGATCACCACGAGCGATCTACCACCAATCTGGGCTCAACTATACAACCTGATGAACAGGTGTCTGTCCTCGAAGACGAAAGGGTTGGACAAAGCAACGACGTCCTTCTGGCATATCTTTCATTCCGTAGCCTACGGACGCCACATCGACATCGCCGCCCAGTTATGGCTCGACATCACCAAGGATCTGACGATCAGGGAGCGCACCAGACATCACTCCATTCCGTGGTTGCGGTTCTATGGTCTCATCATCCGTGACCATCTGGAACGCAATCCGGACATTCCACGCCGCTCCGGTCATTCTATCATCAAACCGAAGAAGATCAGCTGGATCGCCAAGCGTGACTACACCGAAGGCCAGTACGAGATGCAGATTCCTGATCACGTCCTCAACGGCCTGAACCAGCGAGCACCGAGCGTCATTAGGTATAGGAATCGCTTAGGTCTAGGAGTCGCACCTATGGACCATCCAGAACCGGAAGGTCCTGCCCAGGGTGCGCAACCCGTCCCTTCTAGTCCTCGGGCCTTACGTCCGAGGACCCGGGGTCCCACTGGGGGGGCCTCTGGCTCGGGAAGTGTGATGAGAGTTGACGTGAGGGAAAACCTGGGTAGTATCATCCGCAGATCCATGACCGCTCACGAAGCTTCTACATCTTCCGATCTTCCAAAGACTCGAGAAGAAAGGCTCAGTCGCATTCGCCAACGAATGAACGATGATCCACAGTTGCCGACTCCACGAGTAAAGGAGTACGTTCCACAACGTCGTTCCACGACGAGACTTCCAGGGCTCCCGACTGTGCCCGAGTCCCCGGAAGACCAGGAACCCTCTACTCCTAGAGATGCCACTGGACCTACACCTCCTGGATCTCCAAAAGAGGTCACTGCTGCTTCGCCAGAAGAAGAAGAACCAGCCCATACTTCACCGCCCCCTCAGGCCACCACCTCTAGACTCCCGACGGATCCCTCTGGTGATCCTTTCAGCAGCTCGTCTGACACGCCACCACCAGATTCCGATCCAGAGGAAGGCCCGGCAGAGGGAAAGGGTAAGGGCAAAGGCAAAGGAAAGGGGAAAGGAAAAGGTAAAGGCAAGGCCTTAGACGACGATGTCTCCACTTCCTCCCACAACGCAAGCGACTCTGTCCAATTACTTGATTACTCCGGGACGGAAGAGCGAACGTTGAACACCGAGGCCGCCGAACAGGCTGAGAGCGAGTCTTGGATGAAGATCGGTGCGGGTAGTGAAGGTTTCGAGGGAGAGAGCCAGGGTCCAGTACATCAAGAGGCCGAAGAAGAAGAGGCCCAACAGGATGTAGAGTTGGTAGACACCCGACAAGAGGCCGAAGTAGAAGTGGCCCACCCTAGGCAGCCAGATATCGGAACCCAACCAGCCAAGAGTCTATCCTCCACACAGGCATCCCACACAGATCCTACTCAGCCAATGCCGAGTAGTCAAGTCGTTGGCAGCCAACCAACGCATATGCACACCCAAGCCATCCACTCGACCACCTCCCAACAGGTGGTCGTTTCATCAGATCACGGGGCTATACCACCTATTCCACCTTTCACTCATTCGGAGTTGATCGGTGTTGAATCTAGAGATGCTCATCCCCAGCACTCGCTTTCTTTCGCACCACATAGAGTCTTAGAGCCCCTAGATTCACATCTGGCGACTTCCACTCGAGGCCCCGCTGCACTTGACGCTACACCAGTCGTCAGCGCGGGCCAAGGGAGCACCTTTGCGGGGCTTTCCCTGTCCACCGGTTTCGCAAATGAACCGGTGTTGACCCTCTCGAGTTTGGAACCCAGGGATTCGGACGGCATCCTTAAAGCTGTCCAAAGCAGGTTGGAAGCCATAGAGAAGGCCGACGCGGCGAAAGACAGACGTCTAGAGGCTATTGAAAAGGCCTTAGCCATCAAGGAACAGGAAGACCAAGCCCGTCGAGCCGAGATCGAGGCCCTGCGGAAAGCCGACGAGGACCGTCAGAAGGAACTGGACGAAGCCAGACGCCTTATCAAAGGCAAGTTCCAGGAAGGGGAACGCCCGTCTTTCGGCGATTCGAGCCGCTCTCCTACTCCCGTCCTCCGTCTCCAACCACCACCTATAGCTGAGGAGATTCCCGGCTTTGTCTCTGAAGCCGAGCACCAGATTGTCATCGCTCAGCTCACCACTCAGAACGATGCCCTTCAGAGACAGGTGGATCAGTACAAGCAGCTGGTAGCCACGAGGGATATGCAGCTAGAGATTGCCTTGCGGAGGGTCCGCGAGCTTGAGGAAACTTGCAGGTCTCAGGCTCAACCCTCCAAGCGCGGGCATGATGATCCGGACGACGCCGCCAATCCTCATGAGGGGGAGGGTCCGTCCAAGAGGGCTCGCCTAGACCTTCCCTCCGGCTCCGGAACCGCCGCCGATGACACACCAGTTGACACCACTCCACCTGCAGATCAGCCTGCCGATATTGCAGATCCGGCAGATCCTGTGAACGACGATTCCGATGAAGAGATCCCGGCAGAGGCAGCGAACTGGAGATATGAGGCTATCCCCGTGGGTACGACCGTCCAGTTTCCTCACGAGAAGGTGACTCCTGCCATTGACCTGATCGATCCAAACACCGCGCCGTTGGATCCTTCCGACCTTCGTGTCTCTGACGAGGGAAGGAAGATCCTGAACCAGCATGCCCAGAGCCTTCGGTTTTGGAAGAGATCAGATGACGTTGTCTCTGGTGAGGAGTACGACGCCTTTCTTCCCACGGTACAGACGCCAGAAGCTTTCACAGGTCAACAACCGATCAGACTGGGTTGGAACCACACCGTCATTTTCAGGCCCTTCCTGGAGGAATCCTTCACACGGATCTTCCAACAGGAACGCCTCTTCTCGTGGTCCAAGAAGGTCTTCTTCGGACTATCTCATGTCAAGAAGCGTCGCCGCCGTACCGCGTACATCTACCAGAGGAAGCTCAGCTGGAGCGAGCATGGGCAGATCAGACGGAAGCTCAGATTTACCAAGGTAACTGATGTCCGACCTTACAAATTTGGACACCAGTTATTCCTTGAGTTCCATGTCCGGATGTACAACCCAGGCAAGCCCGACGGAGAACTCAGAGACTTCATGTTCCCTGAAGCCGATCTGGACAGCATAGATCTCGATGATCTTCTCACTTTGATCAGACACCTTGAGGGCCCGATTCTGAAACCAGGCTACTTCAGAGACGGTCTGGAAGTCCTCAAGAGATATGTACGCCACTCGATCAACCTCGCGCATCTCACAGACTATCAGATGGCGATCGAGAGCAAGCAACAGAAGGTAAATCTTCTCCGTCCCAACCTGGAGGCAAATCTACTGGACCAATACATGCCCTACTTCCCAACGGAACTCCCAGAGCATGGTGTTGTGTACATCACCTTCAGGAAGAACCAGAGGAGATTCATGCGCTTCAGTGAGCTGTCTAGCTTCTGTGACGGCACTCTGCTGTATGTTTACAACGGGATGAAGCGTCGTCTGATGGAGGAGAACATGCCTATGTACAAGGGGACTCAGTGGAAGAGAAAGCTGAAGGAGGCCCTGAATCTGATCGAGGTGAAGCTTAAAGAAAGACTGATGCTGAGAAGAGTGGAAACTGCGATGGAGCTCCGTACAAGATCGATCCGCGAATGGGACGAGTACCTGCAGCTCTCGCAGTGGGAACCAGCATTGAAGTATCCGCCGCCTTTCTGACTTCTTCCCAAAGGGGGAGATTGTTAGAACCTGACTTATTGTGTTTGTAAAGAAGTCAGGGGCGTCTTTTGATATTATGTAATAGTTAGTTTTAAAACAATACTTTTGTGCGCCTCTTAGAAGAGTCATAGACTCTAGGGGCTATTTTGTAACTTCGGCTCTATATATAGGGGTCGATAGTTAACGTTATTAGAAGTTCTTGCAACTGACAACTTTAGTCATATGCTTTGTCGTATTGTCGTGTTCTTCATATTACTTGCATATCTGATTGCTTGATCCATTACATTGCATTCTTGTCGATTATCGGACTCACACATTTTATAAGAATATTTATAATAAAAGCCTTGGTCTACCAACAAATCAAAAGACAATACATTCTTAATCATGTTTGGAATATAATAACAATTATCCAGTTCCAAAACTAGACCCGAGGGTAAACTAAGACTATAAGATCCCACGGCTTCAGCAATCAACGGAGTGCCTTCGCCAACTCGTAGGTTCGAACGGTCCTTCCTCAGAGTCTTTCTTCTAGTGAATCCCTGTAAATGATTACAAATGTGGTTACCACTGCCTGTATTAATTACCCATGATTCATAAGAAGTGATTAAGCAATCTATCATAAAGATACCTGGAGCATCGGGTAAACCGATATCCATCTGGTCGATGTTCATCGAGTGCTCGCAAATATCCTCGCTGCCACATTCTGGGCAACTCAGATCTCCCAGCTCATCAATTATATCAGTGTCCATGAGATTCGCAGGTTCGGGTACCGGCTCTAGACTGGCCAGGATATCTTCATGAACTTTATCCACGTCGTTCTTTGGTTCCTTCATGTAGGCACTAGCTGTGTCCTGAACTTCCTTTGTGAGGGAGAACCACATGAGATACACTAACTCCTCCTGAGTCATCTTGTACCCCAGACGTGATAAACACTTAAAAAGCCTTCTCATATCAATAAGATGGTTTTTAACTGACTGACCCTTCTGTAGCTTCAGGGAGAGAATCTCTTGCATGATCAAAAGCTTGCCCGTGTGCTTGTAGAAACCTAACTGGTTTTCTACACTTCTTACGACCTCGTGACAGAATTTCACTCTTAAGTCTCCCGTGAACTCGGGTGACATAGAGAAAACTAGAATGGACATTACGTCCGACTCATCTACCATGAATCTGAAATATTCAGCAAATTCCTCTTCTGGGGCATTGCTTTTGGGTCGTGACATGGGCTTATTGATCACATAAAGCTTACCCTGGGCACTCAAAACATTCTGTAAGTGTAACTTCCAAACTGGAAAGTTCTGGCCCGTAAGCTTCCACTTGCCCGTAATAAGGCGAAGTGATTCCTCAGGTGAATAAAACGGAATGCTAATTGGAGACATCTACAGAAGAATATAAATTCCAATTTAGTTTATAATTATATAATTCTAATAAATTATTACCCTTAAAATAAATTTATTAGACTAGAATCCATATTTCACATGTGTCGGGAAGCATGTGATCATGTCAAACCGACTCATGCGATCTATGGTAGGTAAAACTATACCAATCGTATTCCCATCTGAAAATACGACTTCTAGATCGTCGGGACATCGGATATTAATAGTCCGTGCATATTTAGTCCCTCTAGTGCATTTTGGCCTGGTACCACCCAGTGAATAAATAATTACCAAAATAGATTGCACCACCCGGGACCTGGACAAACTCTGGCCGGTACCACCCGGAGATAATTCGCAGAGTTTTATCTCCCTCCAGTTTCGGTTTGAACACGGACGTTCATAGTGTGTGCACTTACAACGCCCTATGTACCTTACACCGGAGGTGCCCCTAAAGTGGGTTGCACTTACTAATCTATGATTTTAACAAGGGTCAAAAATTGCCAGTTTTCAAAAACTTTGGATTCAAACACAAACTGTATTTTATCCAATTTTAAAACCATTTATATTTAATTTAAAAGACGTAACTACGTAATATAATTAAATATAAACAACCACGCAGACTGAATAATCGTAAACAACCACGCAGTTAAAATAACACGTCATAGTCAAAAACCCTTAACTATTGTCGTTTTGTGAGCCAACACAAAACGACGGTCCAATTCCTAAGTGACAAATCTTCTCGGTGCTCCCACTGGCTCCAAGCTCCATGATCGTCTCCTTGACTCCGTCTTCGGGTCTTCTTTTAATTAAAATATTACAATATAACCGGGTTGTAAATGGCACGCAGGCCTCCCGTAACAACACACATAATAATTAAAAGATAGAATCACGGGTCATAAGGGTTTGACTACGACTTCATATAATAATTAAAACTCTACTAGTGATAATTATATAGTTAATTAATTTAAACTTGGAAAAAATTTAAGCTTATCTGGTTAAAAGATTTCCTTATCAAAGACCTTTCCGGAAACGGATCTCACGCGGGACCCATTAACGAAAAACAATCGAAAAACAAAACGATTCGAAATCCGGCACTGATGGCAACGACCGAAATCATCACCACCGATACCGGCCCGAACGCCATTCGACTTTCGCGGATCGCCGGCGACAGCAGCGGCTCGAGAGCCACCACCGCCGCCTGTCGGTTTTTGATCGTGGCCGACGCCACGCTAGCAAACAAACACCGCTACCACCGGCAACGGCAGCGGTTCGCACCACCACTGCTGCCGTGGTAGCGCGGCGAACGGTGGTCCGACGACAGCAGCCAAAGAGCCACCGCCGCCGTCCCTCTATGATCGGAAAATCGAAACCGGCAGTGACCGATACCCCTTTGCGGCGGTAATCGACCACCGCCACCACCACAAATACTGTCGCCACCACCAATCGGTGGTTTATACAAAATCATCGACGACGGCAGCAGCCACTGCTACCACCGCCGTCAGTTTTCCGGCGAGAACAACTAAGCCACCACCACCGTCAACGGCAGTGGCGATAGCCACCACCGCCGATCGGTGGTTTGAATATCGATCAATTGCCGTCACCACGTTACTGTGGTGCGGCTTTCGATTGCGACTAACGCCACCACCATTCACGCCGAGGACGGCCTTGGTGGTCGTCGATCAATCGAGGCAACCGTAAACGGCCACCATCGATCGCCACCGCCACCACAAAACGGTGGTGCGGTGGTTGCAATCGACCACACCCGCGACCATCTCCTGTGGTGCAGCGCTGTGGTTGTATCGAGGGGACAGCCGCCGGCCACCACCCTCTGTGGTGTCGCCGGCAGTGGCTTCTGGTGGTCTGGTGGTTCGGTCGGCTAACTGCCGCCGTTCCACCACCGATTAGGTTTATACAAAAATCGAATTTTTAACAACGAATTAAAACATAAAAATCAATTTTTTTTTTATCAAACCTAATAAACTGATAAACCTGATCTGCAGGTTTTAGGAAGTGGCTCTGATACCACTGTTGGGGATCTATGCGTACAAACGCACAGCGGATAACAAAAACTTGATCCCCAAACGCGGATCCAATCCCAAACGATGCAGATACAATCAAAGGGTGTTTTCGATGGTTTACCTTATGCGATTGAGTTTCCGGAAAGCTGGCAGGGGTTACACCGCTACTGGCACCACACGAGAGGGTTGCTAGACCACCACCAAGGATTACTCCGAAACACGAACGCGACCCTTTACTTTTTGATCGGCGCCGGTTTTAGTGAGAGAGGGAGAAAGAAAGAGTTTTCTGGGTTGTAGGATTAAAACTGAATTGAATTGAACTGATACCCTTAACCCTTTATTTATATGGATAAAACTAATCAGAGTTTTATTCCATATAAGATTCTTTGGTAATTATCTCCAAATAATTTCCATAATTAATTAATCTTATATAATTTATAAATAGTTTAACTAACTATTTATTTAAAACTTTCTCATTAAATAATTAATAAACAATTAATTATTTCTCTCACGTAATCCAAACGTTCTCATTTTGGCGTGCAGCGGTGTGACCTACTAGTGTCCTATAACATTGGATACGGTAACCCCGTTACTGTCTTGCACATAATCCTAACAATCCGGAGTAAGCTAGCATCGTTCGTGCCGCTTCAACTAAGGTTCGATTTCGTCTTTCTACAACTCCATTTTGTTGCGAAGTATAAACACCTGAAAAATTATGAGAAATACCAACAGATGTTAGATAAGCATCTAAAGTAGCATTTTTAAATTCAGTGCCATTATCACTCCTAATCTTTCGAACTGGAAGTTGCAAAAGAACTTGGATCCTCTTGATAAACTTTATGATCAACTCGGGAGCTTCAGATTTCATTCTCAGAAATTCTAGCCATGTGTACCATGAGTATTCATCAACCATAACTAGAATGTACTTCTTTCCACTAATTGATTGAATTCTTATCGGTCCGCATAAGTCCATGTGGATCATTTCGAGTGGTGATTGACATGAAGATTCTATCTTTGACTTGTGAGAACTTCTCTTCATCTTTCCCATTTGACAAGCCGGACATAAAGAATCTCTATCAAATGTCAACTTTGGAAGACCTTTCACCAATCCACCATTAGCTAGTTTGCTAATATCTGAGAAATTCTGATGAGAAAATCTTCTATGCCATAGCCAGCTTTCGCCTTTGGTTGCCTTTGTAAACAAACAAACTGGTTTTGATGAATCTATCACCGGAAAGTCAACCACATAGAGATTGTAAAACCTTCTCCCTTCAAAAATCTGAACACTATCACTATTAATGATAAGACAGTTAATGATGGAAAATATACCAATGTTATAACCATCACAAAACTGACTTGCACTAAAAAGATTATGACTTAACCCCTCAACATAAAGTACCTTCTTTATGGATACCTTACCATTTGTAAGAATGTCGTAACCTTTGATGACCCCAGTTGTCTTATTCCCAAAAGTAACTGTTCCTCCTGGTCGTTCCACAAAATTGTGCAACAACTCCTTGTAGCCAGTCATATGTCTTGAACAACCGGAATCAACATACCACATATGCCTGGCATGTAGAAACATGTTAGTTCATCTTGGGAACCCATATCCAAATGGGTCCTTTCTTGTTAGTCTCATACATTTTTAACAAATCAGAAGATGAACCTAAGATCTTATAGTTTATACCAGACTTTGAAATTCGTGCATTCAATAAATCTTTAGGAATCCATTTGCACACAAATTTCACATCAACTGATTTATCTTTTGCTTTTGAAAGATTTTTCTTTTTAACACTAAACACTTTAGCACGATGATCAAACGAGTAAGCACGAGATTTATCATGAGAAACACCACTAGATCTCTTCTTTTTAACATCCCTAGAGTTCAAAGAAAAAGAATTATCACCACAATGAGTACAATGCAAACGTTGCATAGCAAAAAACATCAAGGCAGACTCAAAAGAGTTTTGACACTTATTGAATCTAACATTCAGATTACATTTATTTGCATCGTCAAAAGACTTTTTAACAAAACTCTCATTTGTAGCAAAATGTTTTTTCTTCTTTGAATCTTTCTTCATCCACCCTAGGCCATGTCGTTTAAAACTTTTTAAATCTGTAGAATCAGAAGAACTTGAGTTAATAGGTGTCTTAGGAACTGAACATAAATCAGATAAAGTTTTAGAAGATGTTTCAAGTGTAGCACACGAAGTACTTCCTACCTCAAAAGTACTTGCATCAAAATTAATTGAACAAGTTTCAGACTTTGACAAAGAACACGAGATTTCTCATCTTTGGAAATTCCACTATCACTTGAAACATTGACAACATTTGGTTTATTTTGTGTACCAGACTTTGATTTTTAAAAAACAGGACCAAATTCCACATCTGGTAGTTTAAGTTCTGATTTAAGGATATCACCTTCAACCATACTATCTAAAGTTTTGTACACAAGATAACCATCTTTGTCAATAACAGCATATGTAATTAAATCAGTCACTTCAGGCTTAATACGTTGATTAAAACAAGATGGAGTATCTTGAGACTCAAACATGGGGTTAGAGATAAAATTTATCTTTTCTTCCTCAACACCCGCTTCGATGTCATCATCATTATCAGAATCAAAACATGGTTTGGTCTCATCAGAATCAGATTCAGACTCATAATCAGAAACGCTTTTATTTTCTGAAAGATTATTAACTTGAATAAGCTCAGAAAGATTTTCACAATCCGTTTCATTTTCAAGTTCAGATGTCTTATCTTCAGATTTAGGAGTAGATTCAGTAGTCTTTGACTCATTTTCAATATTGTTACTAAGCTTTTCAGATTCATTTGAAAAAGACTTTACATCTTGAGAATACAAAGAAACACACTGAGTATAAGAAAACTCGGGTTTTCTTGTTTTATAACTTTGATTTAACTCATCATATTGAAAATCACATGTGAAATCAAAGTTATTCTTTCTCTTTGGCTTTGAATCTGAAAAACTATCACTTGAGTCATCAACAACTTTTTCTTTACCTTTATCCGAAGAATCAGATAATGAACTACCAGATTTTACAAAGGTCTCATTTAATTTTGGAAAAGTTAAGTTATCAAACTGATAAAGACCTTTAGGGGCTTTCTTTAAAACATCAACTTCAGGTAAACCTAACCCCATTTTTGGATTGTAAAATCTAGTATCTTTTAGATTATTTGTCAAAAGCTTAAGCGTCTGTTGAGTCTGACCTCTTTTGATATTAAGATCCTCCAATTGTTTTATCTTGGCATAATCCTCGGATCTATCTAGAAAACAAACTTCATATTTGATCATATATTCAGCTTTTTCAGACTCCAAATTTACTAAAGCACTCTTCATCTCAGAAATTTGAGATTCTAGTTTGGCTTTCTCTTTCCTAATCTCAGCCTTTTCAAGCTCACGATCATCAGCTAAACATTTATATAACTCACATTCATTACTGAATTCAATGACTCGAGCTCTTTCGAACTTAATCTTTTCCTTCAAGTCATCAAATTCAGTTTTTAAAATTAAAAACTGTTCTTCTAAAGAGCATTCATCATTATCAGATAGATCAGAGTCAGAAGGAGTTTGACTTACCTCATTTGTTTCTTCGGTCTCTTTGTGAAGGTTGATGATTTCCTCCACACTTGCCATGAGATTGTAGTGAACTTGTGTGAAATGAGCAAAGTCCTCATCATCAGAAGTATCATCATACCAACATTCCTCTTCAGCCATCAAGACTTTACCTTCACTCTTGCGTTTAGCAAGTTGAGCCTTCTTAGTGTAGTAGTCAAGAATCCCTAACTTTCGGCGCTCTACAATCTTTGACAAAATGGCCTGGTTTGCCACAATTGAAACATACATTGCCTTTCTCATCTGTCTTGCCTTTCTCATAAGTCTTCCTCTCCGGCCTTTTCTCATATTTCTTTGGCTTGTACTTGTCTCTTTTGTAGTTCTCGAACTTGGGTTTAGAATAGAACTTCTTATTCCCATACCTTTTGTGGATGGAACTAGACAAAAGAGCAAGCTTATCCGCAACTCTCTTCAAATCAACATCAGATTCTGAACTATCATCCTCAACAGTGTCCGAATCAGAATCAGACAACTCGGTGACTAAGGCCTTTGAATGACTTTTCTTCTTTGAACTAGCAGTAGAGAGCACACTCTTGTTCTTTTCAGTTAGAAGAGCCAAAGAATCAGTAATGCTCTTCTGCTTTGTCACAATGTCTTTGACCTTCACTTCATGTTGACTAAGAATGGAATATAGATCATCTAAGTCTTCTTCCGCTAAGTTCTTGTTCATCTGAAGATTAACCGGGTAGTGATCCCATTCTGGATTGAGATTTTTCAAGAACTTGAAGTTTATCTCGGAAGTAGACTTGTTTATTCCATTTCTTCTTAGATCATTTCAAAATGATATTGAACCGACTATAAGAATCAGCAAGTGTTTCTCCCTCTAAAGCCTTAAAGCCTTCATAAGCTCCGATTGCTTGGTTTAACTTCGCTTGTATTGATCTTTTCGTCCCTTGAAACTGTTTTTCCAACTCATCCCACAACTCTTTTGCCGTATTTCTACTATCAACACGATTAAACAAATCGTTTGGAATCGCCATCGTGAGGAAAGTAAGAGCCTTGTCATCAAGTTTAGCTCTAATTTTTTCAAGCTCATTGTAATGCCGAAAGAGTTTGAACACACGGCTTGGTTCAATTGTGGGCAGTAGTGGCAGTCTCGGGTGTACCCGGAATATCAATGTACGGCTTAATCGGACCTTCTTGGGTGCTCACCATGAGTGTCTTATCGATATTGTTGAGAAACTGAATCATCCTCACACGCCATTGAGGATACTCGCCAATCTGAAGAACCGGAGGCTTCGACTTCGAACCCATACTCAATAGATCTTTAGACATCTTCATAGAACTTGAAAATGATCGAAAATTCACTGAAAACTGAACGATTTCTTTGAACGTTTGGAGGTATGCAAATCTGAGGATCTGTAACTAATCTGAACACTTCTTTTGATCAAGGAAAAGGTTAGTGACAAAAGTCAAAAAGTCAACCAAAAAGTCAACCGATGAATAGTGAAATCCCGAGAAAAAATATTTTTCAAAAATTTTAAAGTTGATTTTGACTGCAAAATTGAAAGAATAGTCCAAAAAATCAACCTCTCGGAAAACACCAAAATCTCGAAAAAACCGGCATTTTTCGGGAAAAAATGACCTTAAAAATGACTGAACTTTTTCACCGTAGAATCAGATAAGAAGACTAAAAAGCTTTACGTGAAAAAACGCCCGAAAAACGCTTCCAGACTCAGTAAAAGTGACTGAACTTTTTCACCGTAGAACTTTTTTTTTATCTCTTAAAGTAATCCGATTCGGAAAACACTAAATTCCGAATCGGAATTTTTCACATTTTCCGAATCGGAATATGTAGTTTTCCGAATCGGAGAAAAGAATTTTGACAGAGTTCCGAGATAAATTTCGAGTTGGTATTTGGTCAAACTCCGAATCGGGAAATGAGGTTTTCCGAATTCGGAATTTGATTAATACCAAGTCGTAAAATGAGTAAAACTAACTTCGAACACAATTTCCGAATCAAAAAAATTTTCCGATTCGGAATATTTCAAAAATCCGATTCGGAATTTTTGAGTATTCCAATTCGGAATTTATGAATATTCTGATTCGGAATATATGAACAGCAATTCGGAATTTCGAGCAAAAACCAAGCAGAAGGTAAAAAACTCAAAAATTACTGCTCAAAACACCAAAATTTGACTCAAAATCACTCACAAACTCAATAAAAACATCATTTTAACCATATACAATCAAATTCACATGCAAACAATGATCAAAAGAAGAACATCAATACCTCAAAACCCCATTTTCGAAAAAAAAACACAAAAAGCTCAAGAAATCATACCAATTTTCAACGAATTTCCAGCTCTGGTACCACTTGTAGTTCCAGATTCAAGTTCTAATCATCATACAACAAGTAGAGAATGAACTGGATAGCCAAATGTCATTGATTCTTGATAATTTATTACACACACTATTTACACCAAGAACACACACACTTAAGCTCTCAAACCTATCTCAACTCAATCTCATTTGACAATGAAGCGTACTACTAACAATGACATCACAAAGGGCTATTTATACCCAAACCCATTACACCCTCAACTTTAGACCATTTACACTTTCTACCCTAACTATTACAAACTATTACAAAAGAACATTAAAGCACTAAAACAATAAAAGCAAACTTTGACTTTGTAGACCACTTTGACTTTGCATTTGTCTTCACTTTGAGCACCAACTTGTGATCTCGGATACAATCCGATTTTGCACCCAACAGTATGTTTAATCGTATGAATTAGGAATCGTATAAATTAGATATTTTGAATTTGTTGGACTATTTTGGTTTATTTTTCTAAATTTATGTTCATGGACATACGTATACGAAATACAATTTTTATTTTTATCTTTTTAAAAATAAGAAAAATTTGTGACCCACCAACAATGGAATTTCAGCGCTAATACTTAGGGGCTGTTTGATTTTTAAGAGATCTAAAATCTGAACTCTTATTTCACTTCTGAATTATAAAAGGTGATATGAAAGTCTGAAATCCTAATCTACAAGACTGTTTGTTTTTCAAATATTTGAAATCTGAAGTCTAAAATGTAGATTTAAAACACAATTAAAAAAATAGAAAAAATATCAAGTAATCCACGCCTCCTTTCCATTTGATAACATCTTCCATTTAAAATAAAATAAAAAACGCAAAAATAGGATTTGGTATATATTAGTTAAAGTAGAGAGAGAAAGAGAAATAGAAATAAAAATAAAAACCCTATTAAAGAGAGAGGAGAGAAACAATGGTTATCCAGATCTACCGTCCGCCGTCACCGCCCCCTCCTCCCTCCGACGTCGTCGCCCCCTCCTTCCGCCGTCGCCGCCATCCATCCTCCTTCACTTCCCATCTTCCACCGTTGCCACCCCCTCCTCCGCCATCAGAGATCGGAGGAGGTAAACCCAGAACAGCTGGCGGCGGACTGCTATCACCGGCAGAGACAGTCACCGGCGGTGATTACTGATAAAAGACAACTTGAGAAGATGGAGGAAGAAGACGATAGGATATTTAGAGGTTCTCAGAGGATGGACTATCACTTATTTCATCAGACGAGTTTTCAGATATTAGAGGACTGAAAGCTTAAAAAAACAAACACTCTGAAACCTGGAAACTCTGACCGAATGAGATTTCAGAGGTTTTCAGTGAGGAATTTTAAAAATCAAAGAGCCCCTTAGTGGAACTGTACAAATCAGATTTGTCTCTAATCCATAACTAATATGATTCGTGGAGATCCATCGTTGATATTTCGTCGCTAATTCGTTGTAGATGTAATTCGTCGCAAAATTAGATCGTCTCTAATCTGTCGTTGATTCCATCACTAATATTAGTATACAACACATTTAACCTTGTGAACTATCAACGGCGAATTAGTGACATATTAGTGATGGTCTCGTCTAGATAGGGATGAATTTTGTAGTGTATTTAGTCTTTTTTTTTGTTATAAAGAAACCTCCTATATGAGCTAGAGAACTTACAATATCTAAATTTGATGACGATAAATGTTGATGCGTGCGTTTCTCCCGTACACTATAAGAAACTTGAGTTTATATAGAGGGCCCAAATAAATAAGCGTCTTAATAAAGATTTTATAGCATCCAAGTTTATAGAATCAAACAGAAAACGTCATATATAAAAAAAATTATAATAGGTTTTTGGATATTTTTGAGCGTCATAACCAGTTTTGAAACATTTTCAAAATAAAGTATCGTATTATCTAATTTTATAGCACACGTTTGAGAAGTGACCTATAAACCCATCTTTTTTAGGACATGTGGACACATTTTCAAATAGCATTAAATAAAATAGTTAATATGACGTTTTATTTTAAATATGCTTAAAAAAACTTGTTACGATGTTCAATAATGACACATATATATCATATATAACTTTATTTTAAGACTTTTATGTATGACGATTTTTAATTTGATCCAATAGACTAATTTCTTTAAAATGCTCTATTAGAACATTTTTTTTTGCTAGTGGTAAGATTGTCCATTGGCTTCCTTGAGGTCATGGGTTCGATCCTTGCACTACACAATATTTGATCGGTACCTCCACCTCGCAAATGCCCATGGGGCTCGCAGTTTGGGGACTTATTTGGAAGATACGGTCCTGGGTTTTATTACAACCGGCTGCGGGAGACTGGGACAAAGGGTTGCCAAGGACTCGCTCATGGAGGTAGAGTGACATCGGTCCAAAGGGACCCAAGATTAGAGTGTCTCCACCATTTTGGAAGAACATTTTTTTTAGCATCTTATCCACTTAATTTTATGACAGTAATACTATGCATTCAAGGTTGAACGCGCATACCAACATTTATTTTTAATCTCTGTGATTTGTAAAAATTCACTTTTACCAAAAATTTGCTTTAACGAAACAAAAAGTAATCAGGTACCCAATGCAACATTTATTTTGAATAAATAAAATATAACATAAAAGAATATATAAGAGACACATACAATTATTGTACGAACCCATGGCGATAACCTTATTGATTGTAGGATGGTCGCACCGGGCCTCGAAAGAAGTAATTAGCACAATCTTCCCATGGATTACGATATCCATTTTCAGGATAAGTGATTTGTGGACTATTTTCAACAGGCATTTGTTGGTTCCGAATTCTTGCCAAACAAGGCCAACTCCCAAAAATACTTTCACAAAAGTCCACAACTTCCGGATTATATTCACACGGAGGCATTTGGACCACTTGTTTTCCATATCGTCCATTATCATACCCCACTCCAATTCCATATCCATGATCATATTCCGGCCAAGGATAATCATATCCGTAATCAGGATAATTGTATCCCTCCATTTCCGTTCCTCCAACTTCTCTCGACTCTAATGGCTCGGGCGTAGGAACAGGAACATGCACCGGCTCGGGCTCAGGCACAGGAACCGGGACATGTACCGGCTTCGGCTCAATCAAAGGAACAGGAATAGGAATTGGAGCAGGAACAGGTGTAGGTTCAGGGTTAGCCATAGGGATAGGTTTTGACATGGGCTCGGGCATGGACGTGGGTTTGGGTTTAACCTCTGGGTTGGGCTTGAGGGTTGGCTCATTAATGGGTTTGGGGTTAGAACGCGGATAGCAAGTTTTGTCGGATGGTGGAAGGGGCTTTCCGTAGACAGACACAATATCATAGCCACCGTCATAAGGGGTTGGATCGTACTCTTCAAACTCAGGCTCGTTAAACCCCGAATCCATTGGTTGAGGATAAGAGATCGAGTAGTGGGTTGATACGATACATAGCCAGTATCACACGCAACCGGTTCATAAACAATTAACTTGGGCTCAACGTAGTTATACGCAAAGTAATTGATCTCAGGACTAGCCGACGAATATGAATATGATTATAATTATAATTATAATCCTCGGGTTGATGATAATAATGTTCTACAAATTTAGGCTCATAAAACTCACTGAACATTGTATGCATCATAAGCATCATAAGTATCAACCTCATAAGATTCATAACCAGAAAAACTTACTGAATCTTGGTGATATAGAAGATCATATGTGGGGTAGTACTGTTCTTGAGGCCACATGTACCCATCATCATAATAAGCCATTGCTGATATATCAAAGAAGCCAAACCATAGAGCTGGACTGATTATTGATTTCTGGGTTTAGATTGTGTGATAAGAGAAACTACCATTCTTGATCATGAAAAGCAATGGCTTTATGGATGTCACAAGAGCTATAAGTTAACAAATTTGGAGCATGCATACTATGGATTAGTGAGTTGTATTTTCTCAAAAGATGCATATTCTTTTTCTGATTTTGGAATTATGGATTGGGAAAGTTCAAAAAAGGGACAAAGATGGTGATCAGCCATGTGATGTGTTGTTGGGAAATTAAAGTTTCAAGAGCCACTTGATGCTTATCTAGTGGAATTGGGGATTTGACATTGCAACCGCAAGAGTGGTACTATTGCTACTTTTTGTTGGTATATGCCACGATAAAGAGATAACAGACTTTTTGTTAAGGTTTTGCTTTATATTTAAAAGCTTTAAAATTTCTTCAAAAATTTTTAAAGAAGCTTTTTAGTTGGGTAAAAAAAAATCTCTATACATGGGGATAAAGTTTTTCCAGAAGGGTATCAAAAGGGTGGGTGTGTTTGTAAATTGTTAGAAATTTTCGAGATTTTAAGGCTATGTTTGCTTGTAGAAAAGTGGTTTCATTTTTATAGAAAACGTTTTAAGAAAATGGAGTTGAGTTTTCATTTTCAGTTTTCTATAAAGTTTTAGAAAACTTTTTTACTTGAAATAATGGAGTTTCCATTTTCCATTTTTAGTAAACTAGAAAACTCATTTATTTTGTGCATTTTCCATCATTCTTTATTTTCCATTTCCATTTTCTCAAATATTCCACCGGTGGCGGTGGAGGTGGTGCTAGCGGTGGTCACGACGGTGGTGGTGGTCGAGGTGGCAGTGGCATTGGCGGCGGTGGTCGGGGTGGTCGCATTGGTAGCGGTAGCCATGGCGTCCGAGGCCGCGGTGGTGGCGGTTGTCGCAACGGCGGTGGCGGAGGTGGTGGTGGTGGTGTCGGCGGCGACGGCGGTGGCGGTGGTCCTGGCGGAGGTGGTGGTGGTGGCTGAGGCAGTAGCGGCGGCAGCGTGCGTGGCCGTGGTGGCTGTTGCGATGGCGGCAGCAGTAGGGGCGGCGGTGGTGGAGGTCGGTGACAAGAAGGGGACGGTGGCCGCGGCGGTGGTGGTGGTCACGGTGACGAGAAGGGGGGGGGGACGGTGGCGGCGGCGGCGGTGGTGGTCGCGACGGTGGTGGCGGCGGCAGTGGTAGTGGCGGTGGCAAAGGTGGTGGCGACGGCCGGCTACGAGAATGAGACAATAATTGAAAATGAAAATGAGAATTGGAAAACTATAAAAAGTTGTTTTCTAATTCAAGTGTAAATTTTAAAAAATGAAAATTTTGTTTTTTTGGAAAAGTTTTTCTAAATTGAATCAAGCAAACAAGTTTTGTTTTTTTCATTGTTTTAAATTTTTTTAGAAAAGTGAAAATTTTTGAAGAAGTAAACATACCCTAAAAGCTTCTGATTTTATCTTAAAAGGTTCTTTAAAAGTAATTTTGAGATACTTCTAAAGTATTTGTGGAAAGATTTCTTCGCAGATATTGGTTTAAATATATAACACCCGTAAATTTTTAAACCAAATTATTTTTTTTGAAACAAAGAACTTTTATAAATAAAATACTTAAGAAAATCATTCTCAGGTTTAAATAATAAATCATCCGTAATTCCCATTAAATAAAATAACTAAGTAATAACGTCAATCGGAATGCCATTCGTCGGGTACGTCAAGCCGGAGCCTTGCCTTTATCCTTGCTCGTACTTGCACCTAAAAAAATGGAAATATGATGGGGTAAGCACAACCGCTTAGTGAGCAAGTAATCACATACAATATATCGCAACAAATATATATATACATCTCATCCACTTTAAAACATCACATCTTAACGGTTTCCTCTCTTCGGACCATCCCGCAGTCCGGCCTTAGTGGTTACCCACTCTTCGGATCGTCCCACGACCCGGCCCTAGTGGTTACCCACTCTTCGGGTCATCCCGCAACCCGGCCCAACATATCACGTCAACATATATATCAATCACCATATAAAGCATGTAAAACCCCACTCACCTCGAATCTTCGACAAGCACGCGAAAAAAACGATATCAACACTCAATCAAACCACATCGTCGATCTGTAAATTATAACAAAGTATATGCGTTCTATAAGAATTTGTTTGATACTCCACAAATCCTAACGTGCACGCTTAAACGGTATCGCGGGTTTTAGATTAATTACCGACCCAACCCGCCAACGCCACCTAAAGAAGTTTCTTGCGAAACCCTCCTAGCTAACTCGACAAAACAGGTTTAAACGAACTCGGTAAACTAGTTCTCGGGCAATGGAACGACCCGGTGCGACCTGACCCGCAACAAAATCGCCACAGACCTGAACCAGGCCCGTCGCGACTTCTGCCGCGAGCCAAACCCGCACCGGAACCCGCCTGCATGCAAATTTGGTACCCGGGCGACTTCCCGCGACTTAGGAAGTCCCGCTGTACTCGCTGACGCACAAAAATTCAACCCGCGCGACCTGAAGTCGCACCGAAACCCGCTTCGGGCACAGGTCCGACAGCCTTGAAGTTTTTTTCTCAAATTTTCGATACCTTCGATACTAAACTCGATTTTTATGCAAACCCTAACATTTAATCTGACCTAAACACGTTTTCATCGAAGAACGAATGATAACTAACCCTATACAAAGATTTAAACGAAACCCTAGCTTACGATAATCACAAAAACGGGGTTTGGAATCTTACCTTACGCGATTTAACACGAAATCCTACGTCGCCTCTTCCCGACTCCGATTCTCTCTCTTCTCGGCTGATCTCTCTCTCTCTCTCTCTCTCTTCTTTCTTTCCAAGCAAATAAATGTGAATAATGAGGGTAAGGAGGAGGGATCTAGGTTTATATACTAACCGGGCCGGGCTTCCTTCTATCCTAATAAATAAACTTATGGCCCAAGACTTATAGCCCAAGAATAAATCCTATTTGACTTCAACTACAACTCTAGATAAGGCCCATCTACTATTTTAATTTTTTTTTTAAAAATAAAAATAAATGAATAAACAAAATACAATAAAACACTAACGGTTTTTGGGGTGTTACAAAATAATAATTTTTATAAACCTTGGATACAAAAAAGGTGTTATACACACTTTTTGAGTCATGTATACACAAGATTCGGCATCAAAAACTTGAGCTTCCTTCGAGCGAAATGGTGTACGTAGGTTTATTTCATGGGGCATAAGTCAGATGCAAAACATGTCCTTGTTAACTTCATAAACATGGCCGAGAATCAATTCAATAATAAAGTCAAGGTGGTAATAAGAAGTGGGCCATAATTTTAACTTGTAGAATTCTATGCCTCCATGGGTATTCAATACGAAACAAGTTGCATCAATACACTGCAACAAATTATTGTTATCGAATGTAAACATCGACACCTTGTTTCTAAACATATTTTAGGGAGCCATCTTAACTGCAGCAAGAACGCCCACACCGCTCTTAAATGTAAAATACCTTTTGAGAGACTTTTCAACAAAGAACCAAGTTATTCTCATTTGTGTGTGTTTGATTGTCGATGCTTTGTTTATACTCATCCTTCTAAACCAAGTAAATTTGATTCTAGGTCCGTTGAATGTATCTTTCTTAGGCACCCGTATGGACAAAAGCGTATAAGGCTTATAATTTGCTAACAAAGAAATCACTAGTTTCACGAGATGTGTTTTTCTTAAGTAAGTTTCCCTTCCAATCACCCATAGATAAGTATGGTATTATGTTATTAATCACCTATTTGATTTGCATGATATTGTAGAAAAGGATCGAAGTATTAGGTCAAAATAATTTAGGAAAGGATCAAACACTCTTGTATATATTCATTGTAATATGTATTGTTGTAAGATACACAAAAGCTATTTTCTTTCGGAACAAACACTTTTTCATCGAATAAAATACATAGTTTGAATTCCTTTTACATATAATGTAAAAACATACACCAAACAATTGATATTTTGATGTCCGTTTTTTGGTATGTATGGATTTCATGCTTCAAGATTACGAATTGTCATCAAAGAAACTACTGGACTTCTCTTGCCTCGCGATTCTGTATCCTTATTTTACATTTGGATGATTTCATATTTATAACATACCCATAATATATCGTAGAACATCTTGTTTGCGTGATTGCTTAGTTGTACTGTTATAGTTTCGTTAAAATGGTCTCCCCTAGTTCACTCTTAGAGGGGACACAAAGCATTGATTTTCAACCACTTTTCAATGCAATCCGTGTGAAATAAGGGAGAACATTGTCACTCCTTGTAAACGCAAGTTGCAACACACTTATACGAGACATATAACCAAAGGAAGGACTTAGCATCTGCACACGAATATGACACACTTAGTTTGTGTTCCTACAACCACAACCACAACCACAACCCCACCTTTGCTATATAAAAATGTAGGAGCTATAGAAAAGGAAACTTCTTATAATTGTAGCTCAATTGATTTTTGGATTATTCCATTCCCGTCTCCTGATCCAACAATTCAATCCAAATTCTTTTATATCTTATCCGAGTGTTCAAAAAGATTTTAGGGTCCATATCCAAATGATCAAATACATATTTGAAGTAAAAGAATAAGCCATTTTGAGTGTGTTAGGTCTGTATTTTAGTTTTCAAGATTTCAACTTTAAAGATAAAACTGTAATTTTTCTAAAGGGTATAAAAACCCTTTTTGAGTGTAGGTTGTAAACACAAGAGTGTTCTTCATGTATATCTATCTCTCTAGAATTTTATATGAATGTATGAATCTTTGATAGTAATTTTGTTCTTAACTTGATCATATACTTGATATATGGGATCCATAATAGCTATTATTGCTATAACAAAAAATTTCTACATATATTTGTTGAAAATTTGAAGAATTTTGTAAGAGTTCTTGAAGAAAGTGGGTTTTGTTGGAGATCTGCAATTTATTTGAGGGTTGATGCTTCTTTTCATGGATTTGATATGTGTTTGATATTTGATATGCATCTTTTCAGCTTGCCAAAGCAGGTTATGGGGCAGACGTAAGAGTGGAGCATTGAACAACTGGAATGACATCATTTTCTACTCTACACCAACCCTACCTACACCACACTCCTTCATCACACCCACATCTCCACACTCCTCCATCTACACCAACCCCTACACCTACACCCACACCCCTCCATCTACAACACACCTACACCTACACCCACATCTCTTCCTACATCTACACCAACACAAACTCCAAAAAAAAAAAAAACTTCAAGACGTCTACCTACGCATGTTTCGAGGGGGAACAATGCATCGCTACGCATCTTTTGAGGGGGAACAATGACATGTATGACGTACCCCTACGACGCGTTGAAATCCTAAGGCGCGACGAATCTTTCCCTCCCTACAAGTATGATGTACCTCCTTCCCCAAGGTCCTCATACATATGCATAACCAAAGCATCTCATGCCTTACCTAACACTCCCAATGTCATACCCCAAACACCTCATGGCAAACCTCAAAGACTCATGATATACCGATGGCGATGCCACTTGCATCACTTGATTCTGCCGATCATCATTCACCGGGTGTGAGAGCATACTTAGGTGTATCACCTCTACCAGCATCTCCAGAGCCGGAGACTGGCACCCCAGAGGCATCCTCTAGGAGAGTGAGTGAGGTATCGAGCGAGGTCATTCACCTGGGGTGGTGACCAAGGGTGTGAGGATGAGGAGTCGAGGGGATATGACGGGGGTAGACTAGGCGGTGATGATGATCGCTCCGGAGCTAGTACTCTACATGCTTATGACAATCACCAAAGCCTTTCACTTTTCCCTTGGTGGACTATGATTCGATGACTCCGGTGATGACCACCCATCTAAGGGTGAGGACAACATAAGGGTTGAGGGAGACAAAACAGTTGAAGATAGTAAGCAGAGTGAGGGATGTAAAAGAATTGATGAGTGTGAGATAGGACCAAAGGTTTTAACCGGTCCTCCCCTATCCATAGGTAGAAGCTGGGCAGCCATATCTGCTACCCGTACATATGTGTTGAGTACAGGTATTGAAGAAGACACCTCCCACCCAGAGGTGCAACTCCACGCCCCACCTAGCCACTCATTCATCTCTCAAAAGGTGGATGTTTCATTCCACGGGGACTCAGCACAACGGCTATCGCGCCCTCACTTGGAGGGTAGTGTATTGAAACAGGAGGATCCCTGCCCCGATCCCCACACTTCCTTCATGTGCACCAAAGTCAAGAGCCTTATACACTTTTAGGTACACATAGTGCCAGTCTATGTGACGCAGTCTCTGCTCACCAATCATGATTCTAAGTGACGTGATCGGAACCTCGAGAGTGGCGTCCATGACGGGCGTTTCACGATGACCGATGGGAAGTCCTACCATGGTCACTATCACGCCAGCCATGAACGTAGGCCACACCGTTGATTCAGCGGTTGTGCAAACGGGTACTCTATGTGAGCCCGGAGTTACTTACCCGACATTCATTGTCAGGGAAATGATGGACGGCGCCCTAAAGGTTGTCCATGAGGATTTTGTACATCACCACCTCCATATACCTTACCACCTCCAGCACCGACTGCACCCAACTACCCGACTAACGATTTGAGGGATTCTTTATCAGTGAAGTTGCTCTCCAAAAGGGAATCTCCTTGAGGATGAAGTCAACATTCTTGGGTACTTTTAGCGGTTATCATATCCAAACCTTCCCGAGCACCGTCCCGAGCCGGCTACCGCACCCTCTTATACGGTAGGCCCTTCCATCCAGAGGCTCGAAGGGAAGTTTGATGATCTCAAGACGGAGGTGAGATCAAAGTTTGTTGAGGTCAAGGACTCTCTTTCAGTCATTCATAGAGTCCTTGCGATCTCCTGCTGTGCAACGGCCGAGCCACCGAAGAGACGACACGACGACCGAGATTACCCCAATTGCCGTGAGGGGGAAATCAGAAAGAAGGCTCGGCACACTCCATCGTTCCAACATGCACATCTTCCGGTGCCGCGTCTGACACTCATATCGGCGTTGATGATCACCACTCATAGCCTGGTTGGAACTTGACGGCTGACGTTGATGAAATGAGTCGAGAGATTGTGATTTATTGTGATTTCCTCGATTTATATCACATGCGTCCCCGCTACTGATGATGAGCTTCAAGGAGATTATCATTCTTGATGACATCTCCTCAGATGATGATGATGATGAGTACATGTAGTTTCCAGTCTCCTCCACCATCATTCGACATATCTTCACCTCATAGATCACCTCTCCTGCGCACGCCGTCTCATACACCTTGGGAATCTCCAAGTGTGTTGACTCGAACATCGTCTCCAATCACGAACATCTCCCTGACATAGACCGCTTACTTTGGGTTGAAGATGATCGAAGGACAACCGGCTGAGAGACATCAAGAGACACCGCTACCACCACCGCCTCGGAGACGTGAATGACTATCTCAGAAGTTCAAGGAGACAAATGCTTCAAGAAGGAAGTCATCGAGCAATCATCAATGGCGACGAAGAAATTGACACAAAGGGGAAATTGTTAGATATTTTGTTAAGTTGTGTCAATTTGTAACTCTTAAGAAGTTAGTTTCCTTTTATGTAAATTGTGGTTGAGGCCCATTTGTTTAGGGCCCATCCATTTGAAAAAGCCTAGTCCATTAGTGCTAGTATAAATAGTTGTCTTAACTTCATTTGTAGCTGCCTCTACTCCCACTCACTTTACACTTTCCAATCATTTGAGAGCATTATATACATCTTGATTGTGTTCGTCTATTTGGTGTTGATTTGGAACCTACAGAATTCAATCCTTTGACAACAGCAAAATATATTCAATCTTTGATTTTTGACTGCTACTCCACGTGCGGGGGTATGAGCAACCTTAACTAGAACATTTGGTGTTGTTACCCTTTCGATGTAATCTCTTAGTTGCAGTCTAGCGTCTTGCTAGGTTCTCACCTACTTATAAAGTTGTTGTTCCAACAAAAATCGTTTTGAAGATCGGTTTTGAGTTTTTGTTGAAATTCTTTTTCTCATGAAAAGTTTGAATCTTAATGTATGTTTTTTGAGATTTTTGACAAAAATTGGGTCATTGAGATATGATTTTTTTGTTTGATCCTTCATTTAATTTGTTTTTACATTTTAAACATCATTCCAAAGGATTATCACTTTGTATTGAATTTTTTAAATTTTAAAGTTAAGATTTTGTGAGTTTTATATTTGAAGTCTAAAATTTTTATTTTGAAGATTTGAAGAAAAGGACAACAAATTTTCAGTCGGGATCGTGAATGTATTTGTCATCCGGGATTGTTAGAGCATCTCTAATAGCATTGCTATAATTTCTCTAAAATAGAATAAAAAAGATCAAAATCTTTAAAATCATTTTTTTCCATCTCCAAGAGCTTTTCTATTTTAGAGAATCTATCACTACTTATATTATTAAAATATACACTATATTTATTATCCCAATAAATTTTTTAAAAACTTTTGAATAACTAATTAGAGGGAGGTTCAAATGAGAAGTGATAAAAAACTATGAAGTAGAGAAGTGATCATAGCCTTCCATTTATTTGATCAATGGTTATTAATTAATTGATGCAGCAGATTATTAAAGGAGTACCGTATGTTTTGTGGAATAGCGGAAGGGTATTTTTGTAATTATTCCAATTGTTCATATATGAATCATTCCAATTATTCATATATGAATCATTGTAGTATGAAGATTCATATCTGAATGTTCATATATGAATCATTGTAGTATGAAGATTCATATATGAATGTTCATATAACAACATTTATATAACAAAACTTAATATTACAAAGATTCATATATAAATCTTCAATTCACAAAAATTCATATATGAAACTTCTGTTAGAAATTATTATTAGTTGTGTTAATTTGTAATTTATTTAAAGTTACTTTCCTTTTATGTAATTGTCGTTTAGGCCCATTGTTTAGGGCCCATCCATTTGTAAAAGCCTAGTCCATTAGGAATAGTATAAATAGATGTATTCCCATTCATTTGTATTTTCCTCCTCTCCAACTCTGATATACTTTCCAATCATTTAAGTGAAATTGATATATCTTGATTGTGTTCATTGGTGTTGATTTGGAACCTACAACTTCATATATAAACCTTTATATAAAGAAGGTTCATATAACAAAGATTCAGATATGAATTATTATATGAATCTTCACACTACAATGATTCATATATGAATAATACGAATGATTCATATATGAACAAAATGAATAATTACCAAAATATCCTTCCTATTCAAAAAAATGGAAGGCTATGATCACTTCTCTACTTCATACTTTTTTATCATTTCTCATTTGAACCTAATACTAACTAATTATAGCATTGGTAGAATAGATTAAAATAACATTTATTTATATTTACTCAATTTTTTTTTATTTTAATAATCACTTTAGCAATGCTGTTTAAGCATTTTTATAAAAAAAAATATTAATTTTTCTATTTTAACAATAATATTAGAGATGTTTTTAAATCATCTTTTATGTAGTATTATTACATTTAACACTTGGTACCTTTGTGCCATATAATTTGGATAAGGCTGTTTTTTTCTAATTTTGTCACTTTGTTAGTTTGAACTATTTAACTACTCAGGCAACCAGTGGTGCCATGCACGTGCAAGTATGTTGGATGAATGTATTTTATATAAAAAGTCATTACGAACTAATAAAATATTATAATTATGTGAATTTATGAAAGTCTATAAAACTTTATTAAACGTTTTCATATTTTATATTTCTATATTTTTATAATTAATAAGTTTTCATATATTCTATACTTTTATATTTTCTATAAACTCATATACCATTTATTATTATAAACAATTAACAACTATAATTAATTATCATCAATTTACATATTTTTCGTAGTTCGTAAATGAAACCTACTATATAATGCATGAAATTATGCAGAATGTATGGTACATATCAAAAGTTTGGATAGAGGTGTCAGTGCTCTTTAAAAATGTGGCATTCAAAGAAGAAAGAGTGGCATTCCAAGAATTCTTGATAATTCATTTAATACGTGGCTTCATGTTAGAAGTCAAAGGGTGCATGTAAACGATGAATATGTGTTTTAACTTTTTTGTCGGTATTGTTTAAATTGGTCCTTATTTTCATGTATTACAAGATTGGTTTTACAGGTTTTGATCTAATATTGTTACGTATTTGGAAATTAAAATTTTCATGTAAACATGTTGATTGGGGGGTGAAGTTTTGATGGATTTTCGGTGGGTATGATTAATTTTCGATTTTACATTTTGATTTTTCAAAAGTTAAGTGATATAATTGTTGGGTTAATCGGTTCGGTAGCTACTAGTTTACGTGATCATATGTTTGATCGAAAATTTATAAGTATCAATGATTTTATATTATCTAGTTTTAGTTAATGGTTTTTAATTAGAAAAATATTTTAGTTTGTTTTATTTAGTTGGGTCATAGTTAGTTTTGGGTATGAATGTTTGCATTGACTTAGTCATGCATGGAGTTAACAGCAAATAGGGGTCATAGAGAGTGGCTAGAAATTAGGAAATTTAGGTAGTTTTCTTTATTTTTTTCTCTTCTAAATTGTAATTGCTTTTCTTTCCAAATGGTAGTGATTGATTTAAAAAGTTTGAACTCCCTGCCGTATTTTTTCCTTGCTTTACTTTTGTGATATATATTTCAATCCCGTTCCATTAAATAATATATTGATCCAAAGCTTAAACCAACAATTGATATCAGAGCTTAGGACTCGTAGGTAGCGGGTTTGAAGATCGTAGGCAGCCTCCCCCGGTGCGGGTGTCGGTCGGCGGAGGGCTAGGGGTTGAAGAGAAAAAAAGGTGAAGCGCAACAACAGAATACGGAGACGTCAAATTAAGTGTTCCGGTCAGGAGTTGTCGTGAGGAAGACGGGGAGTACCGTTTGAGACGACGGGGGGTGACCGGTAATGAACATAGGCGGTCTATTGGGACTGTTTTGAAGGAATTCCTTGATCGACTTGTTCGTTATAAGGGGAGACCGACGTAGGTGCGTGAAAAGCGAGCAAAAAGGATCCGTCAGAGTAGGTGGCTTTGGATTCAGTTCGTTTGGCAGGTTAAAAAGAAAACGGTAGAAGCGGGTGGCTTTGTTTTCTTGGTCGGTGGAGAAGCCTCTTTGAACAAGGATGATCGGTAAAGGTTACAGTTGACAAGACAGGAAAAGATTGAAGAAACTACGGTTGTAAAGATTGTGACGTTGGAGGTCAAATCGGGTGGCTTTGGATGTGGCCGGGGAAGAGGTCTTCGATCCGTGAAAAGTCAAGATGTTAATGAATCCAGCAGGATGCCATGTTAGATGTTACAAAATCTGGTGAACTTGTTTCGGGTTGAAAGATGACTTTGGATGTGACCGAGGTGAAGGTCGGGTGTTCGGGAAAAGTCGAGATGCTTTGAGAATATGGGGATTCGGCTGCTATGAGTAAAAGGTGTGAATGAACCGATTAAGGGGGTGATTGTTGGGTTAATCGGTTCGGTAGCTCCTAGTTTACGTGTTCATATGCTTGACCGAAAATTTATAAGTATCAATGATTTTATATTATCTAGTTTTAGTTAATGGTTTTTAATTAGAATGATATTTTAGTTTGTTTTATTTAGTTGAGTCATAGTTAGTTTTGGGTATGGATGTTTGCATTGACTTAGTCATGCATGGAGTTAACAGCAAATAAGGGTTATGGAGAGTGGCTAGAAATTAGGAGATTTAGGTAGTTTTCTTTATTTTTTTCTCTTATAAATTGTAATTGCTTTTCTTTCCAAATGGTAGTGATTGATTTAAAAAGTTTGAAGTCCCTGCCGTATTTTTTCCTTGCTTTACTTTTGTGATATATATTTCAATCCCCTTCCATTAAATAATATATTGATCCAAAGCTTAAACCAACAGTAATAACTAATTAGGAAAGTAGTTTTAGAATAGTTTAATTTGACTTAAAACGATAAAGCTTCATGCATGTTCTGATCAACTCTTTGCATCGAATTGTATGATTTATGTGCTTTTCGTGACAAACGGTGATTTTTCGGAGTGATTTTGGTGGTCACAACAATTTTTCGAAACGTTTTGGATTTTTCAAACGATAAGCGGATGGAGATGTGATATCTAATTTTTTTGGGATTGTTCGGTAAGGTTTCGACATTGTTCCACACAGTACGTTTAAAGTGGTAAGAGAAAGGTTTTTATCGAAAATTTTAAAGTTATTTTGAGGGTATGTCGATAAGTTTCGATGATGGTTCAATGAGACGCTTTGTTAGTCAATGAAGTTCTTTATTGTATATATAGTTTAATTTTCGTTTCGTAATGTTTTGGTATCCTTCGGTAGCGTTTTGTTATGTTTTCCGTTTAATTTTTTTTATAATCTTAGTCTTCTTTCTGTTAGTCCCGTTAAGTTTTAACTTTATATATTTTTTACAGTTTAGTACCTAGACTTTAAAGTTTCTCAAAAATATCATTTTCAGCCTGTGAACTATAAATTTTCAAATTTTATCATTTTTAGTCCTTTGGCTTGAGCTTTTTTAAAACATTACACTTTCAGTCCTTGTACTTGTGTTTTTATGTTTTGAGTCGTTCAAGTTTGTTTTTTTTTGCAGATTTAGTCTTTTGACTTTATTTTGTCAAATTTTCTTTAATTTTTCATTTGGAATAATCATTTCAAGTGTGCACAATTCCATCCTGTAGTCGAAGTTTTTCTGTAAAGTATCATTTCAAATGTTGATCACGATGGGGGAAGTCGTAATTGCTGAGGTGCAAGATGATTCTTATTCTGCTTTGACCATATATGATTTCGGATACATACACCTTGGTTATAAAATGTCTTGTAAATGATTTGAACAAAAGTTTTGCAACAAGAGAACTTACTGTGTCACATAATTATCCTCATAGTTATTTTGAAGAAGAACTTGCATCACAACTAATCTTTATTCTAGTTCATGTTGATTACAGAAGTTTTTACGAAAAAAGAGCTTCTAAACTTGAAAAAGATCTTGAAGAAGAAATAAGAATGCACTCGGTTGAAAAACATAAGTTTCTATGTATATTATCTAAATTGGAAAAAGAGTTTGAAAATAAAAGGAATTTCATTTTTGGCACTAAAAGAAAAATGACCTTCAGAGAAGGTTTTCTACTGTATTTAAAAGCTTGAAAAGCTTCTCTAAAGGTTTTAGAGAAACTTTTACTTCTGTCAACAACCTTCCGTACATAACGCTAGGAAAAATTTTAGGGAGGGTTTTAAGTGGGTTTTAGACAAGAAACGCTTACATTTAGTTACGCTTCTCACATTTGCCATGTAATTCCTTCTCTAAAAGTAACTTTTTGTTACGATTCTAAATCCTTCTCTAAAACCCATTTTCTTGTACCGTAGGTTTTCAGTTGAAGAAATATCATTTTTTTTTGTGCAAAATCAACGAACTTGAAGATGCTTTTAGATCTCAAGTTAAAACATGTTTTTGAATCAAATGTTGTTCTGTCTGAAAATTTATCAACGATTTAAGAAACTTCTTCTTGCAAAGCCTTCTTTTGTCAAATCTCTTTTGATTATAATGCTTCGACACCATTAGATGTTTTTGTAAAATATAAAGATGGACAAGAGTTAGATGATGTAGGTTCCAAATCAACACCAATAAACACAATCAATATATAATTCTCTTCAAATGATTAATGGAAGCGGATAATGAATCAACTACAAATAAAGTCAAGACAACTATTTATACTATTCCTAAAAGGCCTAAAACGCTTTAAATGAATGGGCCCTAAACAATGGGCTTCATCCACAATTTACATAAAAAGAAATAACTTTAGATTAATTACAAATTGACACACAAACAAATATTTCTAACAATTTCCCCCTTTGTGTAAATTTCTTCGCTTCTGATGATGATGGCTCGATGACTTCCTTCTTGAAGCATTTTGTCTCCTTGAGCTTCTTAGATAGTCCGTCATCTCTCCGAGGCGGTGGTGGTGGCGGTCTCTCTTTACGTCTTTCGGCGGGTCGTCCTTCGATCATCCTCAACCGATAGTAAGGTCGTCATAAAACGTTGCTTAGATAGACAACACGCAAGGCAAGTACTTGTAAAACGGACAACAATCAATGTTGGGGAGAATTTCGTGACTGGAAACGGTGTTCGAGTCATCACGCTTGGAGATTCCCAAGGTGTAGGAGACGCCGTGCGCGAGAGAGGTGATTTGAGAAGGGAAGGTATGTCGAATGATGGTGGAGGAGACTGGAAACTGCATGTACTCATCATCATCACTGAAGGACATATCATCAAGATTAATAATCTCCTTGAGCTCATCATCAGTAGCAGGGACCATGTGATAGGAATCGAAGAAATCACAATAAATCACAATCTCTCGACTCATCCCATCAACGTCAGCCGTCGAGTTCCAACTAGGCTATGAGTGGTGATCATCGATGTCGATATGAGTGTCGGGTGGGCGCCGGAAGATGTACCAGTTGGAACTGAGGAGTCAAGCCGAGCCTTCTTTCGAATTTCCCTTTTACGGCTATCGAGGTCATCTCGGTTGTCGTGTCGTTGCTTCGGTGACTCAGCTGATGCACAACAAGGAGTCTTAAGGGCTCGGATCCGTGACCGCATAACCGATATAGAACCCTTGATAACTTTCAAATCACCTTGTACCTCCGTCATCAAAAAGGCAAGCTTCCCTTGGAGCCACTGGATGGAAAAGACTACCTCTTGAGAAAAGGAGGTGCCGGCTAGGGATGGTTCACGGGAAGTGATGAGTACGCGGACCGCTGCAGATAAGCCAGAAGGGTGGTTTCATGCTCGTGGAGATTCCACGGGAGATCAGTTTCGCCATAAGAAAATCCCTTTACTCATCAATCAAGTAGCTGGATGCAGTCGGTGCTGGAGGTGGTGAAGTATAAAATCCTTATGGACACCTTTAGGGCGCCCTCCATCATTTCCCTGACAACGGATGTCGAGTAAGTAACTCTGGGCTCACATAGAGTACCCGTTTGCACAACCGCTGAATCAACTGTGTGGCCTACGTTCATGGCTGGCGTGATAGTGACCATGGTAGGACTTCCCGCCGGTCATCATGAAACGCCGATCATGGACGCCACTCTCGGGGTTCCGATCACGTCACTCAGAATCGTGATGGGTGGAGCAGAGACTGCGTCACATAGACTGGCAGTATGTGTACCTAAAAGTATATAAGGCTCTAAACTTTGGTGCACATGAAGGAAGTGTGGGGATCGAGGCAGGGATCCTCCTGTTTCAATACCACTACCCTCAAAGTGAGGAAGCGATAGCCGTTGTGCTAAGTCCCTGTGGAATGAAACATCCACCTTTTGAGAGATGAATGAGTGGCTAGGTGGGGCGTGCAGTTGCACCTCTGGGTGGGAGGTGTCTTCTTCAATACCTTTGGTCCTATCTCACACTCATCATTTCGTTTACTTCCCTTGCTCTGCTCACTTTATTCGACTGTTAGGTCTACCTCAAACCTTATGTCGTCCTTACCCTCAGATGGGTGGTCATCACCGGAGTCATCGAATCATAGTCCACCAAAGGGAAAAGGGAAGGGCTTTAGTGACTATCATAAGCATGTAGAGTACTAGCTCCAGAGCGATCATCATCACCGCCTAATCTACCCCTGACATATCCCCTCGACTCCTCAACCTCACACCCTTGGTCACAACCCCCAGATAAATGACCTCGCTCGATACCCTCACTCACTCTCCTAGAGGATACCACTGGGGTGCCAGTCTCCGGCTCTGGAGATGCTGGTAGAGGTGATACACCTAAGTATGCTCTCACAATCGGTGAATGATGATCGGCAGGGTTAAGTGATGCAAGTGGCTCACCATCGGTATATCATGAATCTTTGAGGTTTGCCATGAGGTGTTTGAGGTATGGTATTTGGAGTGTTAGGTAAGGCACGAGATGCTTTGGTTATGCATATGTATGAGGACCTTGGGAAGGAGGTACATCATACTTGTAGGGTGTGATGGGTATGGCATGCATCATACATGTAGGGTGTGATGAGTATGGCATGAGGGGTGATGGGTATAGCATGAGGACCACTGTAGGAGGTACATCATACATGTAGGGAGGGAGAGATTCATCGCGCCTTAGGATTCCGTCGTCACGTAGGATATCGCGACGCCGTAGGAGGTACGTCATACATGTAGTTGTTCCCCCTCGAAAGATGCATAGCGATGCATTGTTCCCCCTCAAAACATGCATAGGTAGACGTTTTTTTTTTGGAAGTTGGTGTTGGTGTGGATGTAGGAGGAGATATAGGTGTAGGTGTAGGTGTAGATGGAGGGGTGTGAGTGTAGATGATGTTGGTGTTGGTTTTTTTTTCGTTTGGGAGTCTCCGTTTCGCCATGGTACCTGAAAATGATACACGGTTAGTGCATAGATGGTGTACGCAAAACTTATTTTGAAGACCCTCACAGCATTGACCTGCACTCCTTCGTACCAAGACCAGGGTGTTGGTATAAGGGAATGCAACTCATTGGGTGAGGGACTTGAATACGATAAGAGTATCATGAAGTCTTAACAACCCAGAGATGTCATCCATGAAGTATGTTGATATGAATAGGTGTGGTGTATAGTGATTGTGTTGGTGTAGGTGATGAAGAACAACACATGCATATCACACAAGGAACAACACTCACCCGAGCTCAAAGGAGAAAGATCATCCTAAGCTCGAGGGTCAGGTAACACACGCTAAGTAATCACACAAATGCATCAAGCATGTGAACAATCAACCATACACACAAGACAAAAAGGGTACGCAGATACTTAATACGGAACACAAAACAGAACACAGTGAGTTGCCGAGCATCAAACATCCAAACCTGATGTGCAAGCGCTGGAAAAGTTAGAACGGGGTGTGGTGCAGGGGGGCTTCGCGGCGCGAGCTTAGGAGTTCGCGACACGAGGTGGAGTGCGGCGCGCAAAGAGGTGCAGCGCGCGGCAGGGGCGCGGCGCAAGGTGTGGTGTGGCGCACAAGGCCCTTCGCGGCGCGAGGTATGGTGCTCGCGGCGCGAGGTGAAGTGCGGCGCGCGGCAGTGGCGCGGCGCAAGGAGAGTGCGGCGCTTAAGACCCTTCGCGGCCCAAGGAAAGGTTCTCGCGGCGCGAGGTGGAGTGCGGCGCGCGGCAGGGGTGCGGCGCAAGGAGAGTGCGGCGTGCAAGGCCCTTCATGGCGCGAGGAAAGGTACTCGCGGTGCGAGAGTGGAACAGTGGGTACCTGAACGAGCAAACTTTGAAAGGCCATAACTTTGGCTACGGGTCTTCGTTTCAGACGATCCACCTGTCAAATCGAAGCTACGGACCTTTGGACCCCGAAAAATGATGTTTAAGTGACTTTTTGAGACTTTTCGTGATTTTTCCATGTTTTTGTAGTTTTGATTTTGACTTTTGAGAACGGTCAAAAGCTTTTGACAGGCTCAGATTGTTTTGGTACACTTGCTTAAGTTTCTATTTGACACGCCCGCCCGAAGATTTTTTTTATTTTTTATTTATTTATATTTTTTTATGAAAGAGGACTTACCTTGGCAATGGTATGACGACATCTTACCTGGTGTTCCCCTTCGGAGCATGTAGTGGTGAGTGGTGTTCCCCCTAGAGATGTGCACAAATGAGGTGTCATTCCCCCTCAAGACATTCACTGGCGGGGTGTCATGCCTTCTTGAGATGTGCACCACATGGTGACATGCCTTCTTGAGACATGCACTACAGGGTGAAATGCACTACAGGGTGACATGCACCACAGGGTGATGTTCCCCCTTGATTTATTACCACTTATAACAACAACTTCTCACAAAGTAAAACTCTTGAAGGGAGTGAGAAGGTCCCTTCGCCCGGTCATGTGTTTGGGACAACCTCAACCATAACTTACATATGACCGGCCTGTAAAATCAAGTGCAAACATTTTTAGGTACCCATTTGGGAATAGGTCCTTTCGGGTTAGTATCAGCAGGTTTAGAGTTATGTTTCTTAGCATGATGAGTGTGATGATGATAAGCATGATTGTAGAATCCATAAAAGTTAGGAACACAATATCGATCATTCAGAAAGGCATTCACACAAAAGCCAAAATGAAAATAGTTTCGACATCGATAATCACTCCGATATCCATAAGCAACATGTTCACAGTCATGAAAATTAAAAAGAGTATGAGGTACATGACTGTGAGTTCAATGAAATTTATCGTTGGAAATCTATTTTTCGCAAATCTGGGCTTATGTGCACATGACTTTGGATGACTGGCTTTTGTAGTTCCATTCTCCTTTGAGTTACGCCTACCCTGTCTCACATTTTGATTTGTCTCATTTTGAAGAAGTATGATTGGCATGCGAATGATGATTTGAAGATTTGTTTTTCGGGTGGAAGTTGTGTGACTGTTCATTAGATTTAGATGACTTCGTGTTCTTAGGAGATCGTCTACGTTTCTTAGGAGCAGTCACATTTGAACGAGACGTACTCGCAACTTCAGACACGGGGGTAACTACAGTAGCCTTCTCTTTGTCTTTCCGAGTGAGTTTGACAGGAGTACTAGTTCTAGGTTTAGAGGTACTGTTTGATCTACCAGCCTCACCAGCCATGGTGGAACAATCATCTGATACAATCTCAGAGATTTGTACCATTGATTTTGGTTCCATGTTAGTTAGAGTGTCCATGTATGAGATAGTTGTGCAAATTGGAGACCTTAGTACAATTGATTTTGAGTTTTGAAAATTTGTACTTGAAGGTCTGAAATCGGGTGCATCAACATTCCACGCATGGCAATGATGAGGTGTATTACCACAAGTTCCACATGAGGATTGATTGTCTCTTGGATTTGAGGGCAGTTTCAAGTTCATTGATTTTACACAAGAACAAGTCCTTCTCCCTAAGGCTCATGCGCCTCTCATCCTCGAGTTCCTCCTCAAGTTTGGCAATCCTTTTCTCATAAAACGTGTTGTTTTCTTTGTAAATCTTTTCGAGAATTGGAACTTCCTGGTTCATCTCAGCCTCAGTGTAGCTAGGCGTGTAATCCATAGACAAAGGGATCTCACGCGTTGCGTAACTAGCATTAAGAGATGAATAGTTGAAGGGAATGGAGTGTTTGTTTTTTCTATCTTTTTCTTTCTTCTTAATGTCCTTCAACTGTTCAGGATCATCAGACTCTTTCATGAAAATGATTTTGTATCCAAGACTCTTGTACTGAAGGTCATACATGGTAGGAGTCTTGGATATGTCACGCTTAAGGAAGCAAGGCCTTTTGTATCCAATGCCTTCTTTAGGGTTATAATAATTGAACTCTTTAGGCTGGTTCATATGAATGGTTTGATCGGTTTGCCCTCTCTTTAGGAACATGTCCTCCATATCGTTTATTTTGGCAAAGAGATTTGTTCGTTGGGCAAAAATTGCATCATACTTTTGAACACTTTCCCAACTCAAGACTTCAGCCTCATGAAATTTCTTTTGTAGGTTAGTGATACTATCATTCATGCATGTTACTTTATCTTCAAGAGTTTTATTTGCAAGAGTGAACATGTTAATTGTATCCTTGGAGTGAGCTAACTCAATGTTGAATTTCACGACTAAGGCATGTTCACTAGCTAGTTTGGATTCAGCAATGGTTGTTAAGTTGTTTGCTTGTTTAATTTTCTTATCATACTCAGAAACTTTAAGTGCTAGACCTTTTACTTGATTTTCAAGTTCAATGTACGGGTCAGGAAGTATCTCAGAGGAAGATGACCCAGAATGGTCTGAGTCAAGGTCGTTGAGATCACGATCTCCGACTTCTGAGTACATTTCCTCCTCACCATGATTTGCCATCAGGCACAGTTGATCTTCTCTTCCTTCATCACTTGTTAGGTCCTCACCAAGCATACATATGGTATCTCCCTCCTCATCATCACTTGACATTCTGAGCCAAGCTTCATCATCAGCAAGAAGTGTTGTTCCTTCATCTGGCATCTAGAAGCATGTTTTCTTTGGTTCTTTGCCCTTGTCATCAGGCTTGGTGTTATCCTCGGGCATTTGGTAGTCAGCTCTACCACCCTGTTCAACTCTCTTCAGCTCAGGTTGTCTTTCATGCTTCCATCGACTTGAGTACCGATGGTTGTTAGAAGACATGAGCTTTCTTGTACTTCTGTTGGACATAGACTTGGTGATCAACGCCAGGGCCTTCTTTATGACATTCATCTCTTCATCAGATTCCTCTTCATGAACATGGAGAACCGATGGTTGGGTATCGGATCCTTTCGCAAACGCGTCACGTGTGTTCATCATGTTGTTGATTGTGGATCTTAAACCACAAGTATGATCCAAGTGTGATGACACCGCAGGTGTGGTGTTATGATAGATGACACCACAGGTGAGGTGTTGAGGCAGATGACACCACAGATGTAGTGTTGAGGCAAATGACATCACAGGTGAGATGTACTGTCAAATGACACCACAGGTGAGGTTAGGCAGATGACACCACATGTGAGGTGCAATATCAAATGATACCACAGGTGTGGTGTTGTGTCAAATGAAGAGATTATGCGGGTATGGTGTCAAGACGCGTATGGTGACCACACAATGGATTAAGAGGAGTGGTAGGCTCTGATACCAATTGTAGGTTCCAAATCAACACCAATGAACACAATCAATATATAATTCTCTTCAAATGATTAATGGAAGTGGATAATGAATCAACTACAAATGAAGTCAAGACAACTATTTATACTATTCCTAAAAGGCCTAAAAGGCTTTAAATGAATGTGCCCTAAACAATGGGCTTCATCCACAATTTACATAAAAAGAAACTAACTTTAGAAAATTGACACAACAAACAAATATTTCTAACAGATGACTTAATGAACTTTCTGGTTAATATAAAGATGGACAAGCTTCGACACCATACTCTGCCTCTGCAGTGGATGTTGACACACAATTTTGCTTCTTTGAAGACCAGCTAACTAGTTTTCCTCCTAGAAACTGACAGCTCCCAAAAGTAGTCTTTCTATCCACTTGACATCCTCCATAATCTGAATCAGTGTATGCCAGAAGATCAAAGCCTGAATATAGAGGATACCACATACTAAGATTTGGTGTCTTCTTTAAATATCTCAAAATTCTCTTTACAACACTTAAGTGTGATTCCTTGAGATTGGCTTGATACTTGGCATAAAGACAAGTGGAAAACATAATGTCATGTCAGTTGGCTGTTAGATACAAGAGTGAACTAATCATACCTCTGTAGAGTTTACACTCTATAGAAATTCCACTCAAGTCTTTGTGAAGTTTTAGGCCAGTAGCCATGGGTGTTCTCATGGAAGAAACTTCATTAAGCTTGTATTTCTTCAAATGGTCTTGGATATATTTGGCTTGGTTGATGAAAGTGCCTTTAGAAGATTGCTTGACTTGAAGTCCAAGAAAAAATGTTAGCTCTCCCATCATATTCATCTCAAATTCACTCTGCATCAAGGATTCAAATTCTTTGCACATGGAAACATCAGTTGAACCAAAAATGATATCATCAACATATATTTGTACAAGCAAGATATCATCATCCTGTTTCTTGATATCTGTTGTACCTCTATGAAAACTGTTTGAAGTGAGAAAAGTAGATAGACGTTAATAGCAAGCTATGGGGGCTTGTTTAAGACCATATAGAGCTTTGTCTATAAACTAGACATGATTTGGGTACATCTCACATTCAAAACCTGGAGGTTGCTTGACATACACTTCTTCCTTGAGTTTTCCATTTAGAAAGGCTGACTTGACATCCATTTGGTAGACTTTAAACCCTCTGTGAGAAGCATAGGCCAAGAATATTCTAATTGCTTCAACCCTTGCAACAGGGGCAAAGGTTTCCTCATAGTCAATGCCTTCTTCTTGACAGTATCCTTGTGCTACCAACCTTGCCTTATTTTTTATCACAACCCATTTTCATCCTTCTTGTTCCTAAGGACCCATTTGGTGCCAATAGCAACTTTTCCATTTGGTAGAAGTGTCAAAGACAATATATTGCTCCTTTCAAATTGAAGAAGTCCCTCTTACATAGCTTCAACCCAAAATGGATCTGCTAGAGCCTCTGTCACTTTTTTAGGCTCTATCATACATACAAAGCATGAGAATAAGCAGTAGTCGACATTTGCTCTTGTCTTGACACCTTCAGAGGGGTCTCCAATTATTTGGGATTGAGGATGACACTACAAGAAATTTCATCTTTAGCTACCAAGCCTATAGCGATGACTAGGATTTAGTCGCTATAGCTTAAAAATTAGGATTGTTTTCTTATTCGTAAATAAACTCATGTTTTTTAATCTAGTTGAATATTTAAAATACTTTTTAAAATAAATAGAAGCCTATGGCGACGATAAGTCGTTCCAATAGGTATCAAATGATTTTTATAAATTCATAAAATATATAGATTCGACAAGTAGTCGCCAAAGGTATTTAATATTTTTTAATATTTAATTAATTAATTGTTTTGAAAAGGACAAAAAATTTACAACCTAACGGAGTCGAATTTTTTGTAGCAGTAGATAAATAATTTTACATTTAAAAAAAGAATAAATATTTAACAAAAGAAAATCTCAAACAGGTACACACGTCCTGTTCTCGAGTTTTTTTTAACGAGGGAAAGGAAAGGATTTCTAAGGAAAGTAACAAAAGTGTGTTCTCGAGTTTTTTTAAACGGAGGAAAGGAAAGGATTTGGAAGGATATATGTGTTCTCGAGTTTTTTAAATGAAGGAAAGGAAAGGATTTGGAGGGATTAGGAGGGATAACTCTCCCTTATTTTTCTCTTAAAAGTTATCCTTCCCTTTCCTTCCAAAAGTGGGATGATTTGGAAGGATAACTCTCTTTCTCCCTTTCTTTTCCTTTCCTCTCCTGCCCTTTCTCTCCTTTAAATTCTAAACTCTAGAACAGGGGCGTAAACCCTAAGCAAATCGCCTATTCTTTGCTACCTATTCTTTGCTAAAAGCACATCGCCTAATTAAACCCTAAAAACGAATCGCCTCGACTTCTCATCAATTTCATCTGCGACATTCGACATTCATCTACATTCAAGGTGAAATTGCTCAATTTCGACATTCATCTACACTTAATCACCAGTTTCGACGTTTAATTCATCATCCACATTCCTTTCGTTGTGCAATTTTGAGGTAATTTTCGACATTCATCTACACCTAATCATCAGTTTCGACGTTCAATTCATCATCCACATTCGTTTAGTTGTGCGATTTTGAGGTAATGAAATTGTTTTTTAGTATATAATGAAATTGCTCTATTTGAGAAACGAAATTGATGTTTGAATTTCTTCCTGTGTTCGAAATTGATTTTTAGTTTAACTAGATTAATTTCATTAAGCTATTGATACAGTTGGAAATTGCTACCAAGGCTATAGTCGAAACTGATTAAAAAGTATTTTAATCAGTTTAGTAAAAATAAATAGATTTTTATATAAAACATAAATTAAGTTGTAAGTGTGAACTTACAATGAATTTAAGTTAAGTTAAGTTGTAAGTATATAAACCTTCGATAACGAATTTAATTGGTTTATTATGTATATGCACACAAGGTGTTCGATGAAATGCATGTGAGAAATATGGGTTGTTTTTTGTTTTGCATTTGGGTTTCTAGTAATTCTTGGATTACATAGTGTTACAATGAAGTAGTAATATATGATTTTGAAGATGTGATCTGGTTATATGTATTGGTGATACTTCATTATGCTATATGCTTTCTGTTTTCACCAAATACTTTCATAAATTTTTATTGAAAAATGGATATATTTTGGTTAAGAATGAGATGAAATTATGTGGTGAGTTGCTATTCTTTTTTCTACATGATAAAAAAAACGTACAATGTTTACTTTTTTATATCAAGGTGGTGATATAATGTATAATGTTGCTGTCTATATCAATCATTATTTGGATTTAATATTATATATATAGGTTGCATATAGTACATAATATTATAGTAGATTGTTTACTCTTTGTTAGTTGTTCAAGAATCATATTGCAGGTTCATGTCTCATTAGCACAGAAGATTAAACTTCAGAGATTGTTTTCTATTCCTTTTGTTTACACTTTACTTGTATCTACTAAAAGGAGGTTACATACAAATGAAGGTTACTCAAATAAGATGCCATTTTGATGTCTCATCAGACCACTTCATTAATTGTAAAGTTGACTTCAATTTACCTTTCTTTCACTTATCTTCCGAAACTTATGGTTTATGCAGATTTGTTTTAGATACTTGTAGGCATTTGAAAGAAAACAAGCCTTACCTCGCATGGACTGTAGTGGGCTATCGTAGGTGTGTTTGCTCTAAGTTTGTAATGTGTGATAAAGTGTGTCAACATCATTCTTTGAATAGCATGAATCATGGCATGTATTTTTGTTTTAAAGCAATGAAACTTGTATGGATTTTTATAGGATGAATTCCTTTCGGATAAAACTTGTGTGGAATTTCACAATTGGAACCAACCGTAGCAAGTGTATGAATCAGAAACATTAATAGGTTTATGTGTACTGAGAGTACCCAACTTTGTACCATTTGTTTTGAGTCTACCACCACTTATGACTTTCTTTTCTTTTTCTTCTTGATCTCTATATAATTGCTATGGATCTGGACATACTTTATATGAGGTATGATTTAAATTTTTTAAGTTAAATCTAATAATCTTATGAAACAACAGATGCTACTATAGTTGAAATCTTATGATTAAGAAGCTATAGACCGACGCTGTCATGAATTTGACAAAAAACAATAATGGTAACAGGGAATAGAAGCTTATTTTTGCCATGTATTTCACAATTTTGTGTTTGCATTGAGTTTTATCCAATGATGTTGGAGCTGCTTGCAAGGAAATTGTTTCTCCTAAAGCTAGTGAGAATTAAGATGGAGTAACTCTGTTGTATAATAAGATCAATAAAGATGACAATGGAATGATTGCACCAAAAGCTTGTATTTCTTGATAGTAAAGTTTTCCACAATGAGCATTAAGCATAACCAAAAACACTAACCCATACATTCTATTTATATGGGATTAGGAAATAGAAAGTTACAAGAAAGGCCCTTGGAGTCTATGACTCCTTTTAAAGGGCACCCAAAAGATAACTACATTAACTAAAACATAAACAAACTTAACAAACTAACTGGATAGACCTTCGACTTCTTCACAACCTAATAGAAGGTCTAACAATCTCCCCCTTTGGGAAGAAGTTAGAAGGGTGGTGGAAGCTTCATCCCACTCTTCAATTATCCTCGATCTTAACTTCAAAGACGCTTCAAATCTTCGGAACATCAGTCTCTCATTGAGCTTCCCTTCAATCAGATCCATCGCCTCTAGAATCCTCGCCTTTCCATCAATGTGCTTCAGCCTCGGTATCTGATCGGTCAGCATTCTACTCCGCAACCCGTTATAGACATACAGAAGGGTGGCATCACAAAATTGAGCGAGTTTCCCAAAGCGTATGAACTTCCGCTCTTTCTTCATCTGTGTGAGGTAGACGACACCGTGCTCTGGAGTCTTCGTCGGGAAGTAGAGGATGTAGGAACCGATGGCTTGCACCTGTAGATTCGGTCGAAGTAGATTCACTTTTGGCTGAGAGTTCTCGATGGGCATCTGGTAGTCCGTCACATGCGCCAAAGTAATTGCGTGATGAACATATTTCTTCAGAACATCCAGGCCATCGTCAAAGTATTCGGGGCGGAGGATCGGACCTTGCAGATACTTGATCAAGGTGAGAAGGTTTTCGAGGTGAATCCGATCAAGATCTACTTCCGTGAATGTCCACTTTAGGAGCTCTCCGGTGGGTCTACCTCTTCCGTACATGAGGACGTCAAATTCGAGAAATAACTAATACCCATGTCTGTAGGGTCGAACCGCAGTTACTTTCACGAATCGGCGCCTTAGACGTGTTCTTCCGTGTTTTGCCCAGTTGCAGACCCGTTGGTGGACGTAGGCAATTCTTCGTCGAAGATTCTTCAGGTGAGAGATCCCGAAGTATACTTTTCGGAACCATGTGTGGTGCTTTTCCTGCTGGAAGATCTTCGCCAAAGACTCTTCCAAGAATGGCCTAAAGATCACAGAGTGATTCCAGTTGAGCTGAATGACAGTTGGAGTCGGAGAGTAATGGTGGGCGGCGCGTCTGTCTCTGGAAATTCTACCGTTGGGAGGAACCGATTGTACTCGCCGTTGCTGACAATATCATCCCCTTTCTTGTGGAAGCGGAGGCTCTGGGTAAGCAAACGGAGTATCTTTCTGGCTTCTTCGGGAATCTGAAGTTCAGAAGAATCTGTCGGTGCCGACTCCAAGGCGATGATGTCAACTTCAGCGGTAGGTTTTTCATGAGGAAACTGGATTACCTCATCCAACGGTATAGACTCGTAGTGGAACTGCTCGACGTCCAGTGGCTCGTCATCAGAATCCTCATATAGAGGAGCGGTTCTGGACGGAGCTGTTCCCCAAGCTGAAGCTGGTGCATGTGAGGATCTGGAACCTGAGGCGGGAGTAAGGTTGATGCAAAGCCGATTGCTGGCTTGCGTCTCCCCCTCATGAGGACCTGGTGCGGAGTCAGCAGGGTCGTCATGCCTCCGTTTGGAAGGCTGAGCCAGTGACCGGCATATCGCCTCTAGTTCCCGGATACGTCGATGGGCAATTTCGAGCTGCTTGTCCCTGGTGCTATCTCGGCTTCCTGTTGGCGCACCTTCTCGGACAGGCCGTCGACCTGAAGGCTGTAACTGGCTATCACAAGTTGATGCTCTTATTGGGTCACAAAGCTAGGGATCCCGGCTTGAGCACTCGGTCTTGGAGGTGGATGGTCGGGAGATCGGAGCTTCTGTTTGTGGAGCGGTTTCCACATATTTGCCTTTGACTTGGCGTCTAATCTCCTGAAGCTTACAATCCCGGTCTTCGTTTGATTTCCGGAATGCCTCATGATCGGCACGTCTTTGTCTTTCAGTTTCGGCCAAGGCTTTCTCAAGCGCCTCGAACTGTCTTTCTCTGGCCGCATCTGCCTCCTCTAGCTTCTGTAGTCTTGTGTGGACGACTTTAAGGATGTCATCCAAATCCGTCGGACCCGGTCCCATAGATGTTGCTCCTGATGCAGCTTGTGCTCCGGTTGATGAGGAAAGTCCAACAAAGCTACTTTCTCGGCCTGTTATCATAGTTGGTATGATGTTGACCATGGCAGGGCTTCCGGACGATCCTCGAAGGGCGTCTGAAGACACACCGACTACGTCCGTTCCAGCCGAGTCCCGTAAGATCACAGCTTGTGATTCCCCCAACAGTGTCCTAGGAAAGGAAGGGATATCGAAGATCCCGCCAAGAGGCTCTAGTACTCTACGTGCACTGAAAAAAGGCGAGAGGTGGGGCAGTTCCTCTCTTATCTCAACATTGACCGACTCCGAGTGAGTGGTCAATGGAAGTTGTGCTATATCCCCGTGAGAATGTAAAACCACTGTCTGTTGAGAGACAGTGGAGTGGCTGGTTTGGGCGTGCGAATGCGCTGGTTAGCTGCCAACGACTTGACTCGACAGCATAGGCTGACTGGTCAATATCTGGGTTGCCTCTGTGGTGGTTTGACTCAGGTTAGGGAGGACGACCGTTTCTAGACTCCTAGTGGTCTCTTCATCTCCGACCTGTTCTTCGATTTGTAGCCACTCTTCGTCTAGATGGACCTCTTCATCCTCGGTCTCTTTTTCTAGGGCCTCACCATCACCCTCATGGTCTTCACCACCTTTTCGCTCCAAACTAGTCTCAACTTCTTCTCCTTCTTCTTCGCACTCGACGGTTCGTTCGTCGGAAGCCATATCACCTCCTAGGTTGAGGTCGTCAGAGAAATCATCGTTAAAGGACGACATCGCCTCATCATGGTCATCCGGGCTTTGCCGCCTTTGACCGGTACAGACTCCGTGAACTCTTCATCGGAGCCGTAGTCCACTTGCTCGGACTCGCTGACCTCGTCGTCGATGTCACGACGGTGAGAAGGTGTATGCTCGGAAAAGTGGCCACCGTCGGAGTCATCACCAGAAGGTTCGCCGGAGGGATCGCCAGTTTGGCGTGGTGCCGTTGCCGTGTGAGGCAGTGAGGGAATGTGTGCTTGTTCTTGTGGGGAAGCTTCCACATCCTCACCGGTTGGCTCAATTTGTTGCGGTGGCGACGACACCGGAGCATCCTGAGAGATGGGTGATGGAGGAGATGCTTGGTGGATCCGAGTGTACTGCTTGATCCTGGCGCCAATCATACGCTCAGGATCAGATAGAAGAGCGGCTTGCTCGTCAAAATAAGTGTGGGTTCGCGCCGAATGAGCTCTAGCTTCGACCATCCGTTGGTAGGCTGTCTCGACGTCGTTTCTAGACCAGTGCGGAGTGGCGGAGGTACTACCTATTCTACCCGCTTCTCCCCTCACGTCTACACTCATCACCCTTGAACCGGATGCTCCCCCAGTGGAGTTTTGGCATTCCGTGCCTAAGGCACGATACTCAGTTAGGAAAGTTTGCGCACCTTGGGTAGGGCTCCCCGATTATGAGGAGTCCGTGGATGCGACTTTTTGTCCTATGGACACCCTATAAAGACCTACACTTACCGCTGCCTGGTCCGCCATGTCTAGAACATGCTCGGGTACCCTATAAAGACCTACACTTACCACTTGACTACGTTTGAGGGTCCTTTTGTTCGTCCGGGTGATCTGCTTACTGTGGAACCTCGGATGGCTCGAAGGATGACGAACCTCCGGATGCCGATCCATGTGATCGCGATCAGACTGAAAAATCTCATCCATGGGATGGATGAGTGTTGGTTTCGGGCAGTGTCGACGTCCCGAGTAACGTCTTGCCAAAGTTGCAGCGCAACATCGATCCTCCGTCTTGCCGAGTAACGTGTTGCCAAAGTTACGTGCCAAAGTTGGGTAATCGCCTTCATGTGATCGGATACCCAAATTGTAAGAGGATTTAAGCTGTCCATTTCCTGGAGTGAGGGAGTGTGGCATACGCTTGGGACGTCGAGTGGATTACCCGACTCAAAACCTTTCCTGGTTTGGGACCAACAAATGTTTTGAGTCGGACAAAGCTGGGTAATCGACTGATCGGATAATCGCCTTCATCAAGCGAATTCAAATTCATTTGAGTCGTAAAGTGAAGAAGCTACGCATTGACAATGGCACCGAGTTTCAGAATGCGAAACTGCAATCCTTCCTTGAAGATGTGGGCATCTCCCACAATTTTTTCAGCGGTACGCACTCCTCAACAAAATGGAGTTGTAGAAAGGAAGAATCGGACGTTGGTCGAAGCTGCGAGATCCATGATGGCTCACTCGGCGTTCCATAACCATTTTGGGCTGAAGCCGTTTCTACAGCATGCTTCACGCAAAATCGGACTCTAATCGTCAAGCGGATTGGTAAAACCGCTTACGAGATGATCGAACAGCGTAAGCCTAACATCGATTACTTTAGAGTTTTTGGATGTAAATGCTATGTTCTTAATGACCGAGATGATCTGGGTAAGTTTGACCCTAAGTCTGATGAGTCTATCTTCATTGGATACTCACATAACTCAAAGACTTATCAGGTATTCAACAAACGCACCCGAACCATCTTGGAAAGCTCAAATGTGGACTTTTCTGAAACTGAAACATATTCTGATGCATGCCCTAGTAATCCAAATGCGTTACTGCTTGAACTGTCTACCGCACCACCAAGCACAGATTTAACATCTAACTCTTTTGCTTCGGAATTCATAGACCTTGCAGACTACGATCTACCAACTCTCATGGGACCAATCGTAGTTCCTGCTCATCCTGGTTCATCTACCACTTTTGTGTCATCTGATGCCTTCGTGACGGAACCATCATCTAGTACTTCAACGAATTCAGTGACACCGGAGTCAGTGGTTTCTCCCCTTGAAAATTCTTCAACTGAACCCCTAACCGTTGCTTCACCAGAACCCGTCCGAAAACAGACAACACATCCTGTTCTTGCACCCATTCCTGAAGAAGCTCCACTACCTTCTCCGAGCTCCGCTCAAAGAACCCATGCTCAGGTAGTTCGGGAGCCCCAGTTGTTAGTTGTTCTAAACATAGAACCACTGACGAATCTTCAAGTGGGAACCAGTCAGGGGTCTTAGCAGTACACGACGAGAATGATGCGTCGAACAATCAGCAAGCATATGTCACACTCCCTCACACCAGGAAATGGACAAGAGATCCACGAAGAATGTGGACAACCTGATTCTTTTTGGCGGGTTCCTGAGTGATTTTGAATCGTCAGATGTTCATCAGGCTCTTTCCGATCCAGACTGGGTGTGGGCAATGCAAGAAGAGTTAGCTGAATTCGAACGCAACAAGGTTTGGCGTTTGGTGACTAGACCATGGGGAAAATCCATTATTGGCTTGAAATGGATTTTTCGGAACAAGAAAGACGAAAACGATCTTATTACCCGCAATAAGGCCTGGTTAGTCGCCAAAGGGTATCACCAACAAGAGGGAATCGACTACGACGAGACATTTGCGCCTGTAGCCAGAATTGAAGCTATTCGGATCTTCCTCGCATATGCTGCACACAAAAACATGACTGTCTATCAGATGGATGTCAAGTGCACCTTCTTAAACGGAGTTCTTCAAGAAGAGGTATATGTCGATCAACCTGAAGGATTTGTGGATCCGAGGTATCCAACTCATGTCTATGTATTAGACAAGGCGCTTTACGGTCTCAAGCAAGCTCCTCGAGCATGGTATGAAACTCTTACTATTTACTTGATTGGAGTTGGCTACAAGAAAGGTACAATCGACCCCACTTTGTTTCTTCGACGATTAGCTAGTGATTTGATTATAGTACAGATATACGTGGATGACATCATTTTTGCATCTACGAAGCCTGAGTTGTGCAAGGAGTTTGAGAACACCATGAAATCACAGTTCAAAATGAGCATGATGGGCGAGTTGACGTTCTTTTTAGGACATCAAGTTCGACAACGCCCTGACGGAATTTTTATAATCCAATCCAAATACGTTCATGATTTACTCAAACGTTTGATTTCAGTGGCTCAAACTCTGCTGCTACACCAATGCCCAAAAATTTCCAACTAAATGCTGATATATATGGTAAGTCGGTAGATCAAAAGAATTATCGGGCAATCATTGGTTCCTTGCTCTATCTCACGGCTAGTAGACCTGACATCAATTAGCTCGCTACAAAAATTTCCACGTTTGTGCTCGTTTTCAGTGTGATTCTAGAGAATCACACCTATTTGCTGTCAAAATAATCCTTAGGTACCTGAAGGGCACACTGGATTTTGGCCTTTAGTACCCAAAGGATTCTGGTTTCGAAGTAATCGCCTACACAGATTCAGATCACGCAGGTTGTAAGTTGAACAGAAAGAGCACTTCCAGAGCTTGCCAGTTCCTCGGGGACAAGTTGGTTAGTTGGTCGTCCCGCAAACAGAACTGCGTTTCACTCTCGATGGCGGAGGCAGAATATGTCGCCGCTGCGTACTGTTGTTCACAAGTTTTGTGGATGAAAACACAACTGGCAGACTTCGGATACACCATGTAGAGGATTCCCATCTACTATGACTCCAAGAGTGCGATTCAAATCACGGCAAATTCAGTTCAACATTTTTGGACGAAACACATCGACATCCGATATCACTTCATCAAGGATCAAGTCGGAAAAGGTAATATTGAACTGTATTTTGTGGAAAGTGACCTTCAGGTTGCTGATCTATTCACTAAGCCGTTTGATTAGAAACGCCATTTCTTTCTTCTAAACAAGTTAGGAATGCTAGACCTACTGCCAGAGGTCTAGGGGGAGCCGGGATTCTTTATAATGTATACATGTGTGTAGGGGGACCCTCTTAGAGTATGCACGAATCTAGGGGGAGTGTCTGTTAGTAATTATGTGCAGAAGTTGACAAACCAGACTACACATCCAATGTTATAAGACACTTGAGGGTCACACTTGTGAGGCCTGTAAAACGAACAAGTAAAATAACTCCAGTATAGAGAGAAAAGATTTATAATAGTCAATTATAAATCTATTGGGTGTTTTCTGTAAGAAACTCCAAAGTTAAAGGTTTCTATTATTAATTAAACAGGGATTATATATTTATTAGTTAAATAAATATATAACTGGTTTTAATTAATATTTGTTATATATGGTAATTATCCTGACTAATATATTAGTTGTATATATGGAAATAATCTTTCTTGGTGAAGAAGAAAGAATTATATATGGATAATTATATATGGAAATAATCTTTCTTAGTGGAAAAGAAAGAATTATTTATGGATAATTACTGGAAAAAGGAAACAAAATATGATACAGATACTGTTTGTATCAGTATAAATATTCGGTTAAGGCAAACCCTTTTTCATTCATTCATTGATTCCAATAATTAATCCCCACAAAATAGAAACCTAGAAGCTCTCTCTCTCTCTCCCTCTGCGTCGACTTCAACCACGAACCGGAGGAAGTTCGTGTGTTCGTTCGAGAGTTCGGAGTTGTTGATCGGCTAGAAGATCCGTTCGTAAGGTTCATCACGGGTGGATCAAGCTCAAGCAATTCAGGTAAGCTTTCTAAACCCCGGATTATGTAACTGTTTAGATAAACAATAAAAGATCATGTGCTTTCGGGTTTTTACACAATTATGCTTCCGCTGATCAAACCAGTTTGGTTTGATGTTCGAATTAACAGTTTGTTTTTCGAACCGTGACTCGTACCAGTTTGGTCCGAGGTCAACCAAAAACCCAACAGTGGTATCAGAGCCATTGTTTTTCTTATTGTTTATCTCGTTTCTGTTAGTATAAAGTTTTAATCTTTATCAGTTTATGTGTAAAGATTAAATCTTTATCTGTTTGTATAAAGTTTTAATCTTTATCAGTTTTGGGTAAGGATTAAATCTTTATCTGTTTGTATAAAGCTTTAACTTTTATCAGTATCTGTATAAAGATTAAACCTTTATCTGTTTTAGGTTTTATCAGTTTCCTAAATTTTATCTGTTTATGTATAAAATTGTTTTATCTGATAATCCTGAATTTTATCTGATAATCCTGAATTTTATCTGTTTGTCTGATAACCCTGATTTTATCTATTTGCATAAAATTGCTTTATCTGATAATTGTTTAAGATCCGTTATAATTATTTTAGTTGTATAAAGTTTTAATTTTTTAACAGTTCGTTTAAGAATTAAAATTTTATCAGTTTGAGTAAATATCTTTATCAGTTTAGATAAGGGATTAATCTTTATCAGTTTGCATAAAGATTGATATTTATTGGTTTAAAATTAATCTTTATCAGTGTTGTATCAAGATTGATTTTATTAGCTTGTATAAAGTTTGGATTTTATCAGTTTAGGTAAAATTCATCTTTATCAGATTCAAAGCTTTCTATCACCACCGAAAAACCACGAACCACAACAAAGATCAATCGCCGGACATAGGAACCGCGACCAAACCACCAGTTCGGTGGTGGTCACGGCAATCGACGGCGGTGGCATCGAAAAGCCACCGTAGTGATCGTTCCCCGGCGATCACTACAGTAGTGGCATGTTTTTGCCGCTGCTGTCATCGCACCGCTGCGACGGTGGCGCGTGGTCGTTTGTTTTGGCACCAAAGCCACCAGGAACCGCACCATGGCGGTGGCGATAGCCATCCTGTGGTGGCGGTGGTGTTATCACAACCACCAGAAGCCACCACGCTGGCGGTGGTTGATGGCGGTGGTCGTCTCAAATTCGCGAGCTGCACCACCGATCGGCTAAGGCAGCCACGGTAATGGTGGTGTTTCCTGTTTTCAATCACCACGAAGGCGATAACGGCGACGGTGTTGTTGTCGTCGGCCGCCGGTGGCAGTAGCGGTGTTTCGGCGCTGTTATCGTCGCCGGTAGTGCGGCGGTAGTGGTTTATTCGTCCCAGCGGTAAGACGGCGGCGGTGGCGCCTTGGCGTCGCCATCGTGCGCGTTTTTGGGCTATCGACAGCCGGCCATGCCACGGCAGTGGCAGCCGACTGCTGCTGCTGTCAATGGTGGTGGCGGTTGTTGACGGTGGTGACGTTTGTCGACGGTGGTGGCGGTTCTCGGCCACAGCCAACTGTCACAGGTGGTGGCGGCGGCATGGTGGTGGTGTTTATCGATCACCAACCGCAAACGGCGGTGGTGGATGGCAATGGCGGCACTTTGGTGTTGCCAATCATCACAGGGTTTGCGGTGACCAAGCCCAAAAACTTGTCGTTTTTCGATAATGGGCTTAACCATGGACTTTTGGGCCACGTTATAGGCCCAATTAGGTTTATCGGGTTTTAGGCTTTTTCCCAAGACTAATTTCATAAAATTGTTTTAAGGGATTTAATTCTTAACAAATTTATAAAATTGAGTTTTATTAAACCAATTTGTTTTGACCAGTTTTGGTCAAATTGGCCCGATGTCTTTTTCGACTGTCTGATCGAATAAATGACACGATTCACGGGCCAGTGTTTAATGTTTCGACAAGTTCGTTCGGAATGGTTGGTTTAAACAGGATAATTAAAAGCAAGTATTTTAGAAAAATTGGTTGTGTTTTATGAAATAAGATTTATAGTATATAAATCTTGGAGATTTTATAAAAGATCAATTTTCAGATTTAAAATATCAGTTTTGGTTTATAAAACAGTTTGTTTTTATAAATCAGTTAAAACCATGGTTTATGATAAACAGAATAATTTTAACGGATCTAGGATTGTTTAAAACTTGCGTGGTTAAATGTTAATATATATATCTGCTTAGTATATATATATGCTATAGTAATTATAGAGATTGCCAATTTAGACGCTTAATCTATTTGGAGAAACCTGGGTGCCTCTTTCAACCCTGGAAACTTGCAAAATGACCTTTAGGATAGATTTTTCTTTTCCTTTTCCCGGAGTTCCGTCAAGAGATGCCGAGGCCAGTGGGAGCTACGCAAGGAGATCGGAGCTACGCGGGGAGATCGGAAGAAAATAGTTTTAGGTCATTTTTGGTCCTTTAGGAATTAATTGGCAAATCAATAATTGCTTGTTTTTGTTTCTTTGACTGCATGATTGTGATTATTATGCTTGCTCGTGATTACTGATATTACATGCTTAGGTTTTATCAAATGTTTTTTAAAATTAGGTCTTATTTTATAAAACTAGTTATATCACGAGGTTGGTTTTAAAAACCTAAAATTACCATTTTATGAACATTTTAGATGGTAAAATTATTTTTAAAACCATTATAAGATTGTTTTCTTATAAAAGGCATGCTTTTAAAACAGTTAGTTTTATTAGCAAGTAAGTTTTAGAACAGTTAGTTTTAAACATCGGTTGTTTCTTAAAACAGTTAGTTTTAGAACAACAAATGCCTTTAAGACAATCAGCTTTTAATAGCGATTTTAAAAATACTGGAAATTTAAAGTTTTTCAAAAACTTAGTTAAAACCCATAAAATCATAGATCAGTAGTGCAACCCATTTGTGGACACCTTTGGCGTAAGGTACGTTGGGGCTCGAAGGAGTCGAACCTTTAGCACCCACGTTCAAACCCCAAACTGAAGGGGATGAAAAGACTCTGCGATATCGGGTGGTACCGACCAGAGTACATCCAGTTCAAAATGGTGAGATCTATTTTGGTAATTGTTACAATTCACCGGGTGGTACCGGGCCAAAGAGCACTAAGAGGGACTAAAACATGTACGGTTTTATCCGATGTCCCGAAAAGATCTAGGAGTCATGTCAGTTAGATATGATTGGTAAAAGTCCTTACCTACCAAAATAGTACGGGCCTGGTGGGGCGTGAGCAAACCGCGCATCAGGACGTATGAAATAAGGATCCTAGTCCGATAATTATCATTTTAGGGTTTATTGATATTTATTCGGAACCGTTTATTCAAAGGTACTAAAACCAAGTTTTTAAATGTGTAGATGGCAAACACGGTTACCAACACCAATAACCTTTCTCTTCGCTCGATCCTAGAAAAGGACAAACTCACTGGTCCAAATTTTCTCGACTGGGAGCGCAATCTCCAGATTGTGCTCAGGCACGAGAGAAAGTGGTATGTCCTAGAAGAACCTCTAGGTGAGGCCCCACCAGCAAATGCCAGTACGGCAATCAGAAATGCTTATCAAAAGCGTTCGGATGATTTGCTGGATGTTGGCTGCTTGATGCTTGCGACTATGAGCCCAGAACTACAAACAGGGCTCATGAACACTAATGCTTACGACATGATCCGCCAGTTGAGGGACATGTTTCAAACGCAAGCTCGCATAGAGCGTTATGATGCCACAAGGGCTCTAAACGCGTGCAAAATGGCCAAGGGGACCTCTGTCAGTGCCCACGTTATGAAAATGAAGAGGCTACTTGACCACCTAGAGAGGTTAGGTCACCCAGTTCCGTTGCAGTTGGCAACGGATACCATACTCAATTCATTGTCCGATGACTACAAGCAGTTTGTGATGAATTTTAATATGAACAACATGGAAAGGAGCATAGCTGAATTGCACTCCATGTTAAAAACTGCTGAACAAAGTATGGGGACGGGGACCAAGACCAAAGATGTTCTGATGGTCAGGGATGGAGGAGTGAAGAAGAAAAGAGGGCAAAGGAACACCAGCAAGGGCAAGGACCAGGTTCAGGTCAACCAGAGTGTTCCAAAGGCCGTTGACAATAGAAAAGGCAAGGGCAAGGGCAAAAAGGTTAAAGTCAACAAAGCGAAGACCGAGAATCGATGCTTTACGTGTCATGAGGTCGGACATTGGAGACACAATTGCCCGAAGCGTCATGAAACAGGTATAAACACCTAGGACGTTTTATGACTGCTTCAGTTTATCATTACTACTTGTTAGTTTACAAGTTAACTGACACCTAGAGCAAATGTTTGTTTGCAGGTGGTCAGGAGAAATGAAGTGCCCGGGTCCCGAGGATCAGACAAGATATCTTTTAGATATTATCAAGACATTTTAAGATTATTTTAAAACATTTTATTTTGGATAGTTTTGAAATATTGGTTGTTTTTAAATTTATGGGATTTTGGTATTTTAAATTTAAAATTATTGTCTTGATTTATATATCTAATTTTGTTTTGAACCTAAGTCAAGATAGACTTGATTCAATTTGTTGATCCTAGATATTGTCTACCACACTAACAAATATACTTCAAAATTTGATAATTCGAAGTAATATATGAAAACTGTCAAAAACACACGAAGTACTATTTTATAGGAATGTGTTTTTGGAATAAAACATTTACGAGTAATATGATTATAACAGGTATATTGTAGTCAAGTTCAAATTACTCATATGTTTTAAAAGGATTTTAGGATATTATCACAGATGACGTTGATAATATCAGTATTTATAAAACTAGTAAATTCCAAGTTTTGGAATTGGGATTTGATAAAAATCCAGTTAAGTTTTATGAATAGTAAAATTCAAGTTTATAGTTTTAAACTTATTACTTAAAAATAAAATTGACTAAATAGTCAAGTCTTGACTGAGTCAATGAAGCATCAAATTTAAGTAATAATCAGTTTTCATATAGGTTAGTGGGAGCCCAATTTATTCTCTATCTATGCTTCCGATAAAGAATAAAAGTTATATTATTGATTTGTATTTCTAGGAATTCATAATCCAGAGAGGATAAGAATTCATGAGAAATATGATCTATTCTTTTAAGTCAAAAAGGTTAGATCAAGAGTTTCAAAGTCTCGAAACAATAAAGTCAAAGTTTTGACTTTAAGAAAATCAATAATTATATGTGTTGTAATAAAGATATTCAAGTATCCTTTTTAGACCATCAAGTGTTGTAGAACACTAGGATAAATTTCCTGGAATTTACCAGTTTGGTAAATGGAAATTTTTGTCAGATTTCAGGTAGAAATCTTCATCTACACAGCAACTAAGGAAAGTTGCGGAGTTGACTTTACATATTCAAGAAACTTGGAGTTATTCCAGTATCTCCAAGATTTAGGCAATATGGTAAAGAAAAGTCTAGATTTTGTTTAAATGTGTTTGCAAAACAAAACTAGCAGAACCAAGTTAAAAATTATTATTTAATAACTTGCGTTGTTTTGGTTATTTCTTTGATTAGGATGGTAAACACTAATCGAAGGGTTTAAATTGAAGGAAGGTGATACTTCATTTAAACCAAGTATAAAGTACACATTGAATAGACACCGTAAAAGTAACTTAGAAGTGCTATTAATTTTGTTATTATTACAGAGTGGAATATGGACTATACAAAATTAGTTTCTTGGTTTCTTTTATACTTAGCATGTTTTTGATCCGGGAATAAAACTAGTATAAGTTTTATTTGAAATTATCCGTGACAACTTATCAAGGTGGGAACCTGATAGGGTTTTAAAGTCATCGTGAGTTTTTGGGTAGTTATAAAACAGAGTGTTGAATAACAGCTACAAGCGATGTAGACCAAAAACTGCACGGATATTCGATAGAGCAGCGAATATCGGATGTGATCCGCTGGTTGAGATTACTTCATGGATTTTGTCATAAGTAAATCTCACAGTAGGTTGTCCTCAATACCTGAGGTATCTGGTTTGGAATCACGGGGACTACTGGATACTTAGTACGTTCTAACATCACACCGTAACAGGGTGGTCATACGGGGCGTAACTAGATTCAGCGGAAGTCGTGGTGGCAAATGCAGATATGCAAGATGGGATTTGCACCTCTTCTATGAAGAGAGATATTTCCGGGCCCCTTGACTGACTACAAGAACTGATGAAGTGCATGGCCATGCCCAAACGAACTGATTTGTTCTTTGTCGTTTACCAATCAGTTGGAAGTCGGATAGTCATGAACATAATCTTGAGTATTCTGAGTTGACTGTATCCATGCTCATACTCAAAATTGAAATATCGTGTTGCAAAAGGAAAAGCCTAGTTATACCCGATTTGTGAACAGTGTGTTCATAAATGTTGTATCCTTTAAAAGGGATGATATCACCTACCTGGGTATAAGAGTGCTTATAACCTGGTTAGCCTAAGTGCCTGTCTAGGGGCCTCCTTAGGTCCGTGTGGTCAAGCCGGTATTGCCAACTTGCACAAGTGGGAGTCTGTTAGTAATTATGTGCAGAAGTTGACAAACCAGACTACACATCCAATGTTATAAGACACTTGAGGGTCACACTTGTGAGGCCTGTAAAACGAACAAGTAAAATAACTCCAGTATAGAGAGAAAAGATTTATAATAGTCAATTATAAATCTATTGGGTGTTTTCTGTAAGAAACTCCAAAGTTAAAGGTTTCATTATTAATTAAACAGGGATTATATATTTATTAGTTAAATAAATATATAACTGGTTTTAATTAATATTTGTTATATATGGTAATTATCCTGACTAATATATTAGTTGTATATATGGAAATAATCTTTCTTGGTGAAGAAGAAAGAATTATATATGGATAATTATATATGGAAATAATCTTTCTTAGTGGAAAAGAAAGAATTATTTATGGATAATTACTGGAAAAAGGAAACAGAATATGATACAGATACTGTTTGTATCAGTATAAATATTCGGTTAAGGCAAACCCTTTTTCATTCATTCATTGATTCCAATAATTAATCCCCACAAAATAGAAACCTAGAAGCTCTCTCTCTCTCTCCCTCTGCGTCGACTTCAACCACGAACCGGAGGAAGTTCGTGTGTTCGTTCGAGAGTTCGGAGTTGTTGATCGGCTAGAAGATCCGTTCGTAAGGTTCATCACGGGTGGATCAAGCTCAAGCAATTCAGGTAAGCTTTCTAAACCCCGGATTATGTAACTGTTTAGATAAACAATAAAAGATCATGTGCTTTCGGGTTTTTACACAATTATGCTTCCGCTGATCAAACCAGTTTGGTTTGATGTTCGAATTAACAGTTTGTTTTTCGAACCGTGACTCGTACCAGTTTGGTCCGAGGTCAACCAAAAACCCAACAGTGTCCTGTATTTTTTTGTTTGTTTGTGCTAATCTTCTCGGATACACATCACTTTGGATACCGCTTTTAATTTGATTTTGTAGGTGTGGATCATAACAACGACTTCTGATTACTTCTGATCAGAACTCGCACACAATCCAATCTCGGGGTTACACGGTTAATACCCGAAGAAAATATCCAGGTTTGTCGTCTTGTAAGGGTTCGCAGGCTAAACTTGTAAACTTTTTGTGAACTTGAAAGTTCAGGGGGTGGTAGTGACATGTTTTTGAACCTACAAGTTCGGGGACTAGGTCTGCGATTTTCTGAAACATAAGTTCAGGGGCTGTTTTTGAAAATCTTAAACCTAACAAGTTCAGGCACTCCTTTTGCACATGTTGTGAAACTTGTAGTCCAGGGGTCAGTTTTGCCATTTGCTGAAACTCGGGTTAAGAGAGCCAAAAAGGAGAGAGCCAAACAGTATTTTCTTTGCAAACACAGTGTAATTTTTCAAGAAAATATAAAAGGTGAAAATTAGTTTTAACTAATCACTTTTCAAAATTTACTTCATCTTTCCCTCTCTCGTGCTCCCATAACCGCCAATCCCAACCGTGCTCGTTTTTGCTCCGTTTTCAATTCCGATTAATTCATCGAACTCACGGTAAGATTTCGAGCAACCCTTACGTAATCATATCATCTAAATCTGTCATCTTCAAGGCCGAATCGAAGCCTAAAGGCTTTGCATAAACCCGAAACCCAAACTCTTTGGAATAGGTTTTCGGGACGTTCAATCGGTCTAAAAGTGTTTTTAAACTAGTTTTACCTTCTTTAGATCATTTACAACTAGTTTCATGGTTCAAATCGTCGTTTTTGGTCAATTTTTAGTCGAGAAACTGAACAGACACGGTTTCCCGACTCGGGATATTCAAAAATCCCGAGTCGGGAAACTTGAATGTTCTTGAGTTTCTCGACTCGGGGACGATGACCAGATTCAATGTATCCCGACTCAGGAAACATGAAAACCCGACTCGGGTTTTCGAGTTTCCCGACTCGACTTTTGGCAAGGAATTTTTCAACCATCACGTTTTCCGACTCGGGAAACATGAAAACCCGACTCGGGTTTTTGAGTTTCCCGACTCGAATTTTTAGGCCCGGATATTTTGAACTTGTTTTTTAAACTCTAAGTGCTAAACTCTTTTCTGACTCGGGAAACCTTGTTTCCCGACTCGGGTTTCCACGGGAAACTTATCATCTCTATTATTTGCTTATCTCCTTTTTCCGACTCGGGAAACTTGAATAACCCGACTCGGGTATTCGAGTTTCTCGACTCGTGTTTTATCAAGCGGCTTTTCAAGTGTGAATTTAGCGGACTCGGGAAACACCTTTTCCCGAATCGGGCTTTCACCTTTCCCGACTAGGGAAATGTCAAAACCCGACTCGGGATTTGATGTCTCCCAAGTTGAGCTTTTATCAACACTTAGTGATTTTTTTTGTACTAACTTCTATACTTGTTGTGTTCGGTCAGAAATGGCTTAACAACAGAACAACCCTCCCTCGCTGATCGACAACGCTGCCGATCGTGCGTTGATTTCACAGGCGAACCTACGTCCCATAACTCAGAACAACGAGTTTGTGGACCTGCACCACATCTAGGTGCAAGACGAAGTGATAGTCGAGATACTGAAGGTACACCCGGTTGCATACGCTATGCAAGCCGTGGCGGACGTACCGATGATCTATGTGCAGCAGTTTTGGAAGACCTCCCACCTAGAGACCAAAGACGACGTCCTAACTTTGGTAGGACGCGTTGACCAGACGGAGCTTGCCGTCAATGTGGAGGACTTCCGTCGTATCCTCCACTTTCCAGCCGAAACTGCCGAGGAACCGTTAGACTTGAGCTCTTCAGCGAGATACTCGCCCTAGGTGTCCAGACGGCCCCAAATCAGCGACTCAACGGGATCTCCCAAGTATCACAGGGCATGATGCCCCCACTGTGGTTCACCCTGTTCAATATGATGAATAGGTGCCTATCCTCCAAAACCCGTGGAGTGGATAAGGCGTCGACCCAACTTTGGCACGTAATCCACTCAGTCGCCTACAGACGAAGGATCGACATCGCGCTGCAACTTTGGCAAGACGTTACTCGGGACGTCGACACTGCCCGAAACCAACACTCATCTATCCCATGGATGAGATTTTTTCAGTCTAATGATCCGCGATCACATGGATCGGCATCCGGAGGTTCATCGTCGTTCGAGCCATCCGAGGTTCCACAGCAAGCAGATCACCCGGACGAACAAGAGGGCCCTCAAACCTGGTCATGTGAAGATGCCAGTACTCGAGCGCATTCTAAACACGGCGGACCAGGCGGCGGTAAGTGTAGGTCTTTATAGGGTGTCCATAGAACTAGAAGTCGCATCCAAGGACTCCTCAGAACCAGGGATCCCTACCTAGGGTGCACAACCCATCCCAACTGAGCGTCGTGCCTTAGGCACGGAGCGTCGGAACTCCACTGGGGGAGAATCCGGTTCAGGGGTGATTAGTGTAGACGTGAGGGGCAAAGCGGGTAGAATAGTTAGTACCTCCGCCACTCCACACTGGTCTAGAAACGACGCCGAGACAACATACCAACGGATGGTCGAAGCTAGAGCTCATTGGGCACGAACCCGCACTTATTCTGACGAGCAAGCCATTCTTCTATCTGATCATGAGCGCATGATTGGCGCCAGGATCAAGCAGTACACCGGGATCTACCGAGCATCTCCTCCATCACCCATCTTTGAGGATGCTCTGGTGTCGTCGTCGCCGCAACAAATTCAGCCAACCGGTGAGGATGTGGAAGCTTCCCACAAGAACAAGCACACATTCCCTCACCGCCTCACACGGCAACGACACCTCGCCAACCTGGCGATCCCTTCGGCGAACCTTCCGGTGATGACTCCGACGGTGGCTACTCTTCCGAGCATACACCTTCTGATCGTCGTGACATCGATGACGAGGTCACCGAGTCCGAGCAAGTGGACTACGGTTCCGATGAAGAGTTCACGGAGTCCGTACCGGTCAAAGGCGGCAAAGCCCAACCGGATGACCATGATGAGGCGACGTCGTCCTTTAACGATGATTTCTCTGATGACCTCAACCTAGGAGGTGATATGGCTTCCGACGAACGAACCGTCGAGCGCGAAGAAGAAGGAGAAGAAGTTGAGACTAGTTTGGAGCGAAAAGGTGGTGAAGACCATGAGGGTGATGGTGAGGCCCTAGAAAAAGAGACCGAGGATGAAGAGGTCCATCTAGACGAAGAGTTGCTACAAATCCAAGAATAGGTCGGAGATGAAGAGGCCACTAGGAGTCTAGAAACGGCCGTCCTCCCTAACCTGAGTCAAACCACCACAGAGGCAACCCAGATATTGACCAGTCAGCCTATGCTGTCGAGACAAGTCGCTGGCAGCTAACCAGCGCATTCGCACGCCCAAACCAGCCACTCCATTGTCTGTCAACAGACAGTGGTTTTACATTCTCACGGGGATATAACACAACTTCCATTGACCACTCACTTGGAGTCGGTCAATGTTGAGATAAGAGAGGAACTGCCCCACCTCTCGCCTTCTTTCAGTGCACGTAGAGTACTAGAGCCTCTTGGAGGGATCTTTAATATCCCTTCCTTTCCTAGGATACTATTTGGGGAATCACAAGCCGTGATCCTACGGGACTCGGCCGGAACGGACGTAGTTGGTGTGTCTTCGGACGCCCTTCGAGTATCGTTCGGAAGCCCTGCCATGGTCAACATCATAGCAGCTATGACAGCAGGCCGAGAAAGAACCTTTGTTGGACTTTTCTCGTCAACCGGATCACAAGCTGCACCGGGAGCAACATCTATGGGACCGGGTCCGACGGATTCGGATGACATCCTTAAAGTCGTCCACACAAGACTATAGAAGCTAGAGGAGGCAGATGCGGCCAGAGAAAGACGGGTCGAGGCGCTTGAGAAAGCCTTGGTCAAAACCGAAAGACAAAGACGTGCCAATCATGAGGCATTCTGGAAATCAAATGAAGACCGGGATCGTGAGCATTAGGAGATCCGACGCCAAGTCAAAGGCAAACATGTGGAAACCACTCCACAAACTGAAGCTCCGATCTCCCGACCATCCGGGGATGTCCTCCGCCTTCCACCTCCAAAACCGAGTGCTCAAGCCGGGATCCCTGGCTTTGTGACCGACTGCACAAGCCAGCAAGCGGCTTCGCATCAACCTTACTCCCGCCTCGGGTTCCGGATCCTCACATCCACCAGCTTCAGCTTCGGGAACTGCTTCGTCCAGAACTGCTCCTCTATATGAGGATTCTGATGACGATCCACTCGACGTCGAGCAGTTCCACTACGAGTCTATACCGTTGGATGAAGTTGACATCATTGCCCTGGAGTCGGCACCGACAGATCCTTCTGAATTTCAGATTCCCGAAGAAGCCAGAAAGATACTCCGTTCGCTTGCCCAGAGCCTCCGCTTACACAAGAAAGGGGATGATATCGTCAGCAACGACGAGTACAATCGGTTCTTCCCAACGGTAGAATTTCCAGAGACAGACACGCCACCCACCATTACAACAACCGTTCCAGACTCTCCGACTCCAACTGTCATTCAGCTCAACTGGAATCACTCTGTGATCTTCATGCCATTCTTGGAAGAGTCTTTCGCGAAAATCTTCCAGCAGGAAAAGCTCCACACATGGTCCCAAAAAGTATGCTTCGGGATCTCTCACCTAAAGAAGCTTCGACGAAGAACCGCCTACGTCCACCAATGGGTCTGCAACGGGGCAACACACGGAAAAACACGTCTAAGGCGCCGATTCGTGAAAGTAACTGCGGTTCGACACTACAGACATGGGTATCAGTTATTTCTCGAATTTGACGTTCTCATGTATGGAAGAGGCAGACCCGTCGGAGAGCTCCTAAGGTGGACATTCACGGAAGGAGATCTTGATCAGATTCACCTCGAAAACCTTCTCAACTTGATCAAGTATCTGCAAGGTCCGATCCTCCGCCCCGAATACTTTGGCGATGGCCTGGCAGTTCTGATGAAATATGTCCGTCATGCAATTACTTTGGTGCATGTGACGGACTACCAGATGGCCATCGAGAACCGTAAGCCAAAAGTGAGTCTACTTCGACCGAATCTATAGGTGCAAGCCATCGGATCCTACAACCTCTACTTCCCGACGAAGACTCCAGAGCACGGTGTTGTCTACCTTACACAGAAGAAGAAAGAGCGGAAGTTCGTGTGCTTTGGGGAACTTGCTCAATTTTGTGATGGCGCCCTTCTGTACGTCTACAAGGGGTTGCAAAGTAGAATGTTGACCGATCAGATACTGAGGCTGAAGCACAGTGATGGAAAGGCAAGGATTCTGGAGGTGATGGATCTGATTGAAGGGAAGCTCAAGGAGAGACTGATGTTCTGAAGAGTTGAAGCGTCTTTGAAGTTAAGATCGAGGATAATTGGTATCCATCTTTGGTGGATGCGAGCTTCTTCTCATCTTTCCTTTTTCACACGCGGGACTTGATGTATCCTTTGAAAGACGAGTCTCAAGTAGTCCCTCGACCAGGAGTTTTGAAACCAACTTGTTCATATCTTTGAAATTCTGATGACATAGCCTGCGGTGCCATAACCAACTGTCCTCCTAAGACGCCTTGGAGAGCAAACAGATCACATCCATTGGTTGAGAAAGTGCTTCAAACTGAGGGTGTGTCTGAGGGATTGAACAAAAGACGGTGGAATACAGATTGTCGTTCCTTCGTGCACTAAGAACAACATTACCGTCTTCATCGTTCACTGAACTTCCATAGAAGAATTGTTTCACCCAGTAGCCATTGTCACAAAATTGGCTTGAGCTGAACATGTTGTATCCTAATCCCTAGACACACCGTACATCCTTGATGATGTACCTTCCATTGGTTCCCGTAACCCAACATTGGCTTTGGTGTTTTGTCTGCTGATAACTCCAAAATTATACATGTTTTACTCGCATCAGTTCCCCACTTTTGTCTTTATTTTGAGAGCAATTATGATACAGTTTAGCTTAAAAAGGCTTAAATCTGAGTTTTGCAGGATTTGGAGGCACTTTTGCAGAAAAATACAAAAAGAGGGTAAAAAGCGTCAAAAGTGGATACTTTAAGAAGAAATGGAAAAATCAATTATTTGGTTTCCATTTAGGTGCTTTTATTCTCTTCCAAAGTTAGTGACTTCCATCAAATGATTCCGGAATGTTCCAGATTTCTCCACCAAAAGATGACTTCCTCCCGAAGCAAAGACCTTTATCAGATATGGAAAAGAAGATTCTCGAAGATTCAGCTGCCGTTTCGCGCCGCTAAAGGAGATTTCGCGCCGCTAAGATCAATTAATGGAAAATTCTGGAAGATTGAGTTACCCGTTTAGCGCCGCGAACCTGGCGTTTCGCGATCACCAAACGGGCATGCCGGGTTTAATTATAAATAAGAGCCTTGGTCATTCAGTTTCATCGATCCAATATTCAGAAAATATTCTCTCCATAATTCAGTAGTCTAGGTTAGAATGGAAGCCGATTAGGGTTTCCAACCCAAGAAGTCGGAGGCTCGATGTGACGACTACGGAGGAGATTCGAGGGAATGTCGCGACAAATCTACCGGTCTTTAGTCGGTTTGTTTACGCATTTATGATTAAGTGTGTCTATGTACTAGTCCCTTTTCTGTTTTCATTATGGTTTGAATACTTTGGATAATTATTTTAAATAGATGAATGGTTTGTTGAATGTTTATCTTTGATTCCAGTTTGATTCGTATTGTATGGTTATTTGAACTCGTTGGTTGGGTGTATCTGTTTGACCTAGATAGATAGACTCCGTTAGGTTAATCAACCTTTCTTGACCTTCACTTCGGTAACACGGAGAGTTGTGTTAGGTGGTTAGCTCGGACCGAGAGCAACTAGATAGTAGAGTTTCGTGCAATAGCGATAGAATTGGGTGACTTGTACTAGATTGCCTAACAACCAGTCTATGTATTAGGGCTAGGAAGAACAACCTGGTTTATAATCTTAGATATTCATGCTTGGGTTTTATGTGCTTAAATTCTGACAGCAATCATAAATCTATATCTCATGAAAAGTAAACCATAATGTATTCAGTTATCTCCAATGTGTGTCTGTTCATCAGTTTTCCACTTCTTGGTTAGGTTTATTTATTTATTTGTCTTTTATCTTTAAAAATACTTTTCCAAAAGCAAAACCCCCCAATTTTCTAGATTAATTAATTATAGCTTTAGTTGACATCTAGCTTAACCGTTCCCAGTGGTAAGAACGATACCTGGACTTTCCTACACTATATTACTCACGATCGGGTACGCTTGCCTGCAAATGTGGTAATAGTGGTTAGGCTTTAGAAGTTAAAACATGTGTCGCTTTTATATATAATATTTACCGCATCATCTGCCGTTTTGATGTATCCCTCGAACCTTTCGACATAGTCGAAAAGGGAGGACCTTTGACCAGTCATGTGTCTATAGGCTCTAGAATCAAAGTACCACACATGACTGACCTACAAAACGAATTAAGCTTGTTTAGGGACCCATTGCCAAATGGGTTTCTTAGGGTTATAGATGAAACTGTCGGTGTAGTCCCCGTTTTGGATTTCTCCTTAGGCGTAGGGGACTTTACTGACGAAGAGGATTTTGATTTCCCTCTTTTCCTTCCCTTTCACTTTCGAGAACTGACACTAGAATTACGAGCATTAAAACAATGAGCCACACCATAGCGCACGAGATTATCAAACATAGAACACATGTCATTACGAAAAGCATCAAAAACATTGTTCAAGTTACAATTACGGTTAACAAACATGTTTGAATTAAATCATACACTAGGTGGGGCATGGCCTAAACCCGCACGGCTAGGACCACGCCTCTTAGGGAAAGCAGTAAACTGGTTGTTCCTTTCTTGATGATCCTTTCTTGGTGGCTTCACATTCTTTCCACCATCTTTCCTTCTCCCATCTGCATTAAAAGCATGGTGTGAGTTAGAGGACGGTTTAACAGAAATGGATTTACCACCATCTTTCGACATCTAGTTCTCACACAAAGAGGATCTTCTTCGAATAGATAGCTTGGTTTAAAAAGAAACTTTTGAAAACGTTGTTCCTTCGAGCGCCTCGTGACACAATTAGCATGAAAAAGTTTGGATTTTCGAAAAATGGCTGAGTGTCGAATTTGAGACGGAAATTGAAAATTCCCGGGCTCAAAGACGCGAATCCCGACTCGGAAAATGGAGTTTTTCGACTCGGAATTGGCACATGAAGTCTGACTCGGATAACAGAATTTCCCGATTCGGGAAATGACAAACCCGATTCGGAAAATAGACTAGGCAAAAATCAGAGGAGCAAAACCCCGATTTGGGAAACCGGTTCATCCAATTCGGAAAACAAAGTTTTCCGATTCAGGAAATGGGTATTATCCGACCCGGGAAACGGGACTATTATCCCGATTCGAAAAATTTGAACTAATGATCAGTTCAACTAATCTGAGTCGGAAAACCAGTCCAGTAACTCCGAAAAATAGCTCAAAAATCGACCAAAACACTTAAAGAATCAATGTTAAGAGTTCCAATTGTTGTAAAACTTGTATAAAAACCTTTTGGAACCTCTTAACACTTAAATCCAATCCTAAAAGTGTGCTTTTAGGCTCAAAATGAGCCAAAAAGTTTGAAAAAAGTTTTCAAAAGCTTTACAAAATCTACAAAAAAAAACCAAGAGATCTATCAAAGATGTACCTCTGATACCAAATGTTTGTCCTAAAGCTAGTGAGAATCTAGATGGAGTAACATTGTTGTATAATAAGATCAGTAAAGATGACAATGGATGCTTGCACCAAAAGCTTGTATTTCTTGATAGTAAAGTTTTCCACAATGAGCATTAAGCAATAATCAAAAACCCTAACCCATACATTCTATTTATATGGGATTAGGAAATAGAAAGTTACAAGAAAGGCCCTTGGAGTCTATGACTCCTTTTAAAGAGCACCCAAAAGATAACTACATTAACTGAAACATAAACAAACTTAACAAACTAACTGGATAGACCTTCGACTTCTTCACAACCCAATAGATGGTCTAAAATAAATTCTTTATTTTTCTCATATAAGTAGTTTTGAGTGGCAACCGCAACATGCACAATGACGCTTTCTGTTTCAGCCCTAATTGGCGATGAATGTTTTATCTATGTTGTTTTTATCTGAATTTGAATGCTTATTTATGCCTATTAGCAATCCTAATTTCCCACCAAGAATATATCATTTTTAGGTTATGAATTACAATGCTCATTTAGGAGAAAGATTAATTTAATTTTAGAGATTCTAAGGTAACAATTTTCAGATTCAAATATGACAACATCAAGATTCTGACGTCTTAACTTGTTTCCCAATTGTATAGTTTTTATTCAAAATATAGTCTAACTATGTGGTGACAAAGAAGTACATTATGACGATTGATAAGAGTTGGCCAACGTGTAGACGTCTTAACTTGTTTCCCATGCAAAAGGTGTTTGAACTTTAAGCGGCATACACCAGAGATTCTTGAGGCTCACATTCATAGTTATGGATTTCAATCCGCATATATGAAGTGGGTGATAGATCCCAGATATGATATTGATCTAAAGCAGGATGAATTGATCAAACAAATTTAGTATAAACAGCGGAAGACTTATCAATTCAATCCCATTCATGAAGATGATGAAGACATTAACTAAATCAATGGAACAATGAATAATCAATAAGAGACTAGGAAAGCTTCAACAAGATCAATTGAATTAGATTAATTCAATTGATTACATTCAAGAAAAGAAACTTACTAAACACAATTGAGAGCAAATTCACTTTCTATTGATGATTTTAAGTTGAATTACAATGATGAACACACACACAACAACGAAGAACAAACGGCTATATATACTACTCAAAAAGGTAACCTAACAAACTCTCTAGGATCTTGACACGTGGCCCAATCCTAGAAGTTGAAAGAAAGTCGGTTGCAATCGTCACGTGATCTACACATGGAGTATAACCGTTTGACAGAATTGCATTTTCTCAGAGGAAGGGTTCACAAAACTTCTGTCACGCCCGGCAGAGGTTCTGTCGATTAACATTGTGGTCTTCTAAGATTGTCTTCACAGAGCTTCTGTCAACTCGTTCTTCTGCAGAGAAATCCTTGCATCTTTTATCTCTACTTTTACAAAACAAGAGTGCGGAGCTAACAATCTCCCCCTGAGTCTAGATAAAAGATAAAGGCAAGAAAAATTAAACTACTTTTAAAAGCAAAGAAGTGAGAGTGTCTCAACCTCTGTAAAGTTACATTTCTTGAACAAAAAGCAATACAAAGATCCTATTCATCTGCTACTTCTGACTTGGGAAAGTCATTGATGCCATCGGCTTTGAGAATTAGATACATGTTGAAGATGAAAGATCTGAAAGCTGTTTAACTCTGAATCATTTCGAAAAGTGGAGTGGCATGATTTCTGTTGATTCTTCTTTCACGAACTTCTCTGGCTAGATTCTTGTAAATCTAGGTGAGAGTATCTGAGGTGTATCTGTGCCTTTCTTCTGGGTCAAAGAACCTTTCGATGCCATCCTGGTCTCTGTAGGCATAACCATACACTGGATTTTGAATGACAGAGTTCATGTCCATCTTAAGGATCCATACAAGACGATTCTGAGGAGGAGAGATGCACATCTTATCCTGACCGAGCCAATAACCAATATCGAAGTCAGTCTTGCTGAAATATGTGACATGGGCACGCATGACTTCTCTCAACCTATTCATAGACCCTGAGTAAGTTTTTCTGCTTTCTTCCGTTTTGCCATTTTTGATGTAGTTCTGCAGGACCTTGTACATGAATATAAGATCAAACACACAGAGATTATGTAGATCTGCATCACAAAAAGAATAAACATATCTGTCCTCCATTCTGACTGCGTACAAAGTGTAGAGGATAGGCTTGTTCATCAGCATCCTTGGCATTATGGTTACCAGCTCTGTGATTGGTCGGTTTGAGAAGACTTGGTTCTTTGGCAGAGTCATCTTTGTAAACTTGAGCTTCCCTTCAAGATTTTGCATTCCGGTGAGTTCTGGATCGTATTCTGGATTGACATCCCTTTCTGAGAATTTCCAGATCATGACTTCCTCTGGTGTAGTTACTCCGATATACTTTATATGCTCTACTGGAATTTGATCCATCTTCTGTAGAATCTCCTCCACTCTTCCCTGCTTCTTCGGTTCTGAGACATCTTCTTTAAGAATAGGAATTTGATTAGACTGCTCTGTGACAATAGGTTTGATTCTTTCAAACAGAGCATCAAAAGTTCCTGTTGAAGTGTCATCAGCAGCCTTGGAAGATTCTCCAATCTTGGGGCCGGTTCTACCAGCACTCGCCCGAGCTTCTCGGCAGGATTGCTTTAAAGCCTTGGCTAGATCATCTTTCTCTTTCTATGCTAGACCTTCTTCGGATGGCAGTACCTCTGTGACCTTCTATTTCTCTTTGCTCATAGTCGCAGCAGGGGCGGCGGCTCCAACAGAGGTATTAGTGAATAGAGCCTATGTGGTTTCCATAATTGTAACCCTTGTGGACTTGTTCTGTGGTGCGACATCCTTCTCCTCCTCAGGATGATCAAGATCCTGGTCATCCTGGTTTGTTTGGGAGGGCTTCGAAGCTTCAACAGAGCAAGTGAGATTGGCCTTCTTAAGTTGCTGAGTCAGTTTCTAGGAGAACTTTCGAATAGGCTTAAACTGACGTTCAAGCTCAAGAGATAGAGCCTTCTACGCTGCATCAAAAATTGCACCATGAAGCTTAACTGTTTTCTATGCCAGCTTGTCCATAGTACCCTTCTAAAGAACATTTGCCATCTTGATGTTGGTAAGAAATTCATCAGAGACATGACGAACTTCTTTTCCCAGACATTGAACCATATCGCGAAAGTCTCTACGAGTTGCCGGAGATTTGGGATTTCCTTGTTGGGAGGCGCCAAGAATAATAGCATTATCAACGATGGCCCGAATCTCATTTTTAAACGTTTTGTAGTTCATAGAAGCTTCAATGACAACGTCTGTTGCAAACTGCTTTCCCACCTCTGCCAACTCTGTCTTTAAAAGATCGAAGAAGGATGAGTCGATGGTGACGGAGTTAATAGCAGAGATGACATCGGCTTTGGAGGGTATAGATTTGAGAGAATGTTGAAGATCATTAATGGACGAAGATAACTTTGACAGAGTATTTGTATGGGATTGCAGAGCTTCTGTGTGTGCTTTGAGAATGGCAGTAGTTGAGGGAGCTTCTGTGATCAGACTCTTTGAGCTTTTCAACTCATCGAGCTTCTGAAGAAATACTGTGGCGAAAGTTTTAAACTCCTCTTTCGACACATAGTTCTCATGGGAACCTGAAGAGCCAACACATGTCTCGTCAGTAGACTTAGAGCGTATGGCGCCCTCAGAGGTGGTATTGTTGTCAACCTCTCGGGGACTTCCAGAGGATCCTCGGACGTCTCTGTCAAGAGAGACTACCTCTGTTTTGATGATATTATCCGCAGAAGGTTTAGAGCCTTTCGTTGGAGAGAGATCAAGTGTAGAAGTGGGATGTTCTAGATCACCAGCTTCTGTGTGTCTCACTTCTGTCTCTAAAATAGAGTTGGTTTTGTCACTCAAGTGAGGTGGATCAACACATGCATCCACGTGAGGTTCTGGCATGGTCGTGGGAGAATGGCCACTTATATTTAAACCAACATCCTGTTGGGAGGATGAAGGAGTGAGAGAGGGTTCCCGGGAAGCATATTCTTTTTCCACAGAGGACATTAGAGAGTCCTCTGGGTGGTTGGTTTGTTTTTGGCTTAGCGTGTGCACGCTTTCTTCAATAACTACATCCTCTAGAACAGGAGGGTTAGAATTGTGGGTTGTACGGGGAGGTTGGCTAGGTTGTGTGCCTTGGGCATCTTTTTCTCCAGACGCATCTACTTCTGCTATGTTTTCCTCACCACCTATCACCTCTACTCTCTGACCAGTAGCCATAGGAGTGGGCATGGAGAAACTACATGAAGCTTATATTTCTTCAGAAGATCCTGAATGTATTTGGCTTGATTTATGAAGATGCCCTCTGAAGATTGCTTGACTTGAAGTCCTAAAAAGAAAGTGAGCTCTCCCATCATGCTCATTTCAAATTCACTCTGCATAAGTAATTCAAACTCTTTGCACATTGAAACATTAGTTGACCCAAATATAATATCATCAACATAAATTTGCACAAGAAGAATATCGTCATTGATTTTCTTGTAGAAGAGAGTGATGTCAGTTGTACCTCTGTGGAAGTTGTGAGCAAGAAGAAAAGAAGAGAGACGTTTATAGCAGGCTCTGGGGACTTGTTTAAGACCGTACAGAGCTTTGTCCAAGTAATAAACGTGATTCGGGTACTTCTTGCTTTCAAATCCAGAAGGTTGTTTAACATACACCTCTTCTTTGAGCTTACCATTAAGGAAGGCTGATTTGACATCCATTTTACCTTGAATCCTCTGTGAGCAGCATAGGCCAAGAATATACGAATGGCCTCCAGCCTAGCCAGAGGAGCAAAGGTTTCATCGTAGTCAATGCCTTCTTCTTGACAATACCCTTGTGCAACCAACCTTACCTTATTGCGAATCACCACCCTATTTTCCTTCTTTTTGTTATGGAAGACCCACTTAGTGCCAATAGCCACCTTTCCACATGGCAGTAGAGTTAGAGACCACACATTGTTCCTTTCAAATTGAATAAGTTCATCCTGCATGGCTTCTACCTAGAAAGGATCTGCAGAGCCTCTGTTACCTTCTTTGGCTCAATTTTGCTCACAAAACAAGAGAATAAGCAATAATTGACGTTGGCTCTAGTTTCGACACTGTCAGAAGGATCTCCAATGATTTGGGTTTGAGGGTGATCCTTTTCCACTTGACATCATGAGGTAAGTTGATGTTTGATGTAACTTCATGAAGACATTCGGATTGATTTGCATCATCATGGATGTCTTCAGGTGCAACAGAGGTTTGTTCAACTGAAGTGATGGAGGGTGAAGTTGGATTAGATTCAAGTGGATTAATTGGCTCAGGAACTTCTGTAGGAGCTGGAGTAGGAGTGATGGTAGGAGAATTAGATAGGGTTTACTTCACCGGAGTGTATCCAACTTGTCACGAAAAGTTATTGTATGTATTGAACTTCCATTTTTTCTATTGTATGTATCAAACATATCAAAACTAGTTATTGTATGTATCAAACTTATCAAAACCTACCACGAAAGTGTATCCAACTTGTCACAAAAGTGCATCCAACTTGTCACAAAAGTGTATCAAAATATATCAAATGGTAGGTTTTTATAAGTTTGATACATACAATAGACAAAATCAAAGTCCAATACATACAATAACTTTTCGTGACAAGTTGGATACACTCCGGTGAAGTAAACCCAATTAGATATGGGTACAGGTGAGGACGACTCTGTATTTGATGTCTCGACAGAGGTACAGATTTCGCTGGAAGAGGCTCTGTCAGCGCTTGCAGAGGCTCTGTAGTTTTTGACAGAAGTTCTGTCAGCTTTTTCAAAATCTCCATACCAATCATTGAACAGCTTTTCAAGATCTTCTGTTATTGTTGCATTTGGGGAAGCTTCAGCTTGAATTTATAATTCTTCTGTAAACTTATCTTGAGAACTTGAAAGCAATCATCGAATCTGACATTAGTTCTTACAACTAGGATTTGAGTTCTGGGAATGTAGACTCTGTATGCTACAGAGTCCCATGCATATCCAACAAAGATAGCATCATCCCCTTTTGGATCAGACTTTCCTACAGGTTCTCTATCATTTAAAACAACATAACATTTACACCAAAACACATGAAGAAACTTGATATTTGGCCTTTTGTTAAACAGAAGCTGATGAGGAGTCTTCTCATAGTGTTTTACAACCAGGGACCTATTTTAAGTGTAACAAGCAGTTGACACAGCCTCTGCCTAGAAAGAGAGTGGTAGACTAGAGGCATTAAGCATCGTTCTTGCAGCTTCCACTGATGTTTTGTTCTTTCTCTCTACCACCACATTCTGTTGAGGTGTTCTTGATGCTGAAAAGTTGTGAGTAATTCCAACAGAGGCTAGATAATCTTCAATAACAACGTCCTTGAATTATGTGTCATTGTCACTTCTGATGACTCTTATCTGTATACCATGAAAAACTTGCAATCTCTTTAAGAGATTGATTAGAAGCATAGGTACATGAGACTTTTTCTTAACAAACTCAACCCAGGTGTAGCGTGAGAATTCATCAATAAGTACTAAAATGTACTTCTTCTCTCCAAGACTCTGCTTTGCAATAGGTCCACATGCAGCATTTGCAGAGGCTTGTCAAAGGAAGGATCAAACTTGGTTTAATGGGAGGACCTTTTAAGAGTCAATATAATCTTCAAAAGCAACATTTGTGAAGATCAAGGGTGTTTTTGATTTTGGTCCACTCATTAGTCTTCTTCGTTTGAAGATAGACTTTGTATCAGATGTGTTGCCCCTAATGTTCTTTGCAGGCCTAAATGTGCTCTGCGAATATTTCTTTGTTTTGAAGGAAGGGCAACAATCATATTCTGAAAAACCTAGGCCTCTTCTGCCCATATTAACTCTGATTCTATTAAAAACATTCTAAGCATCCTGAAATTTTCTGATCTTGAGTTCTCTGTCAAGAAGATCTTGGTGCAAAAATTCCCTTTCTTTTTGGAAAAAAACCTTTGATTGATAAAGCATTAGTTTTCTCGTTTCTCATTCCTCTTAACTCATCATCCTTTTCTTTTAAAACCTTTTCTAACTTAGTTATCTTTTCTTTTAAGCTCTTGTTTAAGGATACTCGAGCTTCTTCAGCAGATTCATACATTTTAAAAAATCTGTTTATTTCTTCTGTCAAAGTGATGACTTCTTTTTCAAGAATATCTAACTTTCCTTTGAGATTATTGAACTCCAATTGTCGAGAATTTAGGTTTTAATTAATCTCATTGTAAAGTTCATTTGTTTTAGAGCAGGTAGATACCTCAGAAGATTTGGTGCTGAGGGTGTCAGAGTCTTCCTTTGCCATTCCATAAAATTCTCCTTCTTCTTCCTCAGAGTCCTCATAAGCCACTAGCCCCATCTGTGGCTCATCCTCCTCAGAGGATTCATCAGTAACAAGCTCACTTGATTGAGCTAGAAGGACCATGTTGTTGTAGAAGTCTGCTTTCTTTTTAAATAAGCAGCATGTTGTTTGGGCTTCTGAGATGACTTCTGCAAAACTGTTGGCTTCTGAGGAGTCATTGGACCCGATGCCCAACATTCTGCAGCATAATGACCAGGCTTGCCGCATCTGAAACACTCATCCACATTCCTCTGTGAATCCACCCTTGTATCTTCTGATCCTGACCTTTGCTCCTCCTTTCCATTCCATTCCCTTCTCTCATAATCTCTCATTTCATATCCTCCTCTTCTGTCAAAGTCATCTCTTCTTTCATACTCATCTCTTATCCCATACTTATCGCTTCTTCCATTTCCCTCTCTTCTGTAACCTAACTCTCTTCCTCTTCCTCTGCCTCCTGATCCTCTTCTATATTCTTTGGTTATTAATGCCAGAACTTCCATCATCTCTTTTGCAGAAACATCCTCCTCAGAACTCATACCTTCTATACTGCTTTCTATCACTAGAGCCTTCTTTTTCTTTTTTTCAACTATCTTCACCTCCCTTTCCTTCTTTCCCTTTGATCCTTCTACTACTAGAGCCATAGGACCACCTATACTTCTCTTTATTTGAATCACCAAAGGCTCTTGGCTAGCTAGAGATCCATATAGGTCAGCCAAGGTGGTCATTTCCAGATCCATAGTGGTCCTCATTGACATGGTCAAGTGTAACCATTCTAGACCCAAACTTTTGAGAAACAACATATTGTTGTCCTCTTCAGAAATTGAAAAATTATGTTAGGAATAAGGCAAAGCCTGAAGTTTCAATAGGGGAAGGTTATGTCGCGGATGAAGCTTTGACATTTTGCTCCATGTATCTTCAAGGTGTACAAACTAAATATAACCGCCCTGATAGAAATGTGGATGTTGTCATTCCGAAAAGACAGCTGTCAGTGTTTGAATCACAATGTCGACCGGCAAGTGCCTCAAAAATTGTATTTCTTGAACTAGCGGAACGAAAAAACTGTAGAGTGGTTCATACTATACAATTTCCCTTAAATTCAAGTCTACATGGAGTAAGTATCTTCAGATTTATTAAGATAAATATTGGGTTTTGTAATATTAAGTTTAATATGTAGATTTTTTATTAATGTATAGGCAATTTAACTCTGAAGTGCAAGGAGGTAATCTTAAAAAAGAATTTCCTCGACGGTTTTTAAAGAGGGTACTACATTAGATATATTAGAATTTTAAATTAAACATCATTACGTAAACTTGTATTTTTTTATATATAGATGTAGGGTCTAAGACAAGAAGGGTCTCTCGAGTGTATGGAAGAATTGTTATCCTTGGCACATGGTTTGGATTTCAATGCACATTCTTACAGTGCCTGCATAGTCAACGGTTTAAGGTTTGTGGTACACGATCGAGATATCCAATGCACCACTCAAAATAGCGGTGTAGCGATACCAGGAATTGATGGTTTTACATTCTTTGGTCAACTTGAGAAGATTGTAGAGTTACATTACTTAAATGGTTACTCGGTTGTGTTGTTTTGATGCAAATGGTTCAACATTGACCCAAACAAGGGGAGATCTATCACCAAAAATAACATCACTAGTATCAACGTTAATTCTGAATGGTACAAAGATGACCAATTCATTTTTGCAACAAGAGCAAAACAAGTGTTTTACATTGAAGATCCGTCACAAAGCCGTAATTAGAGGGTCATGGAAGATGTTAACCATAGGAAAATTTGGGATCATCCAAACTTCAATGTTGTTAATGAAATAGATGTCGTCCATGACAACAATTCGTCTGATTTCGAGTTGGTTGTTGACTTAGGTGAATTGCCTTGTATGAGAAATATGTAGTGAATCAAGTTTGGTTAATGATACCCCAGCTGCTCCTGTTGTGGACGAAGAAGATTTCACTATTGATGAGGATGAGGATGAGGATGACGATGACGATGACGATGGGGATGATGACGAAGATGTTGATATTGATGATGAAGAATTAAGTGAAGATAATAATAATGCTAATTTTGTAGCTGAATACTATTCTAGTGATGAATCTAATTGATACAAAATTAGCACTATTATTATTATCTTCACTTAATTCTTCATCATCAATATCAACATCTGATGTGACCTTACATCTATAAGAATTTGATTGATACATTGTAAATTCACTATCTTGCTCTTTATTTCGTTGTATTTCATGCATGGCATACACACTTGAATTTGATTTGGTCAAATTCTTGATTTACAGGGCACTTAGAAGACATGCTCAAACTCTTGATTAAGTTAACGGTGACGTTGTAGCTAACTAGAGTCTTAACAGGTTCATTCTTCGTTGTAATCGTTACTTCATATTTGTAAACTCTTGATAAAGTCATGCACACTTTTTTTTGTCCAAATAGTAATCGTTACTTCATATTTGTAACTTTAAGCTTTATGTTAATTTCATCAATACATTGTAGGTCTATACTTAAGATTTTATGTTGATTTCATTTTGTGGATATGGAACTGGTTCACAAACTATCTCAAGTGCAAACACTCTGCTGAGTAATTCAGTTAAATGATCTTTTATGGTGGAAATGAAATTCTTTTGGAATCAGAGATCTATTGATGTGATGTTGTTGAATGTTGAACTTGAAAACATGAAATTGGAGTCCTAAGCACTATATGTGCCCCTCTTAGACATATGAAAGCAAACAAAATAAGTGCTATAGAGTAGTTATCAACTCTTTGGTGAAAACATGCAGATTGTAAAGAGTGCCAAGAGTGCAGAGTTGGTTATTCAACTATATGAATATCTTGGTTGGGTGAGATTGTTGTTATAGATATATACATGCACCACGATTACTGACCATCACCAAATGATTTTTGCAATTTATATTATTGACACCACATGTATTAACAAATAGGAAGAGGAGCTATATAGTGTTGATATACCTTACTTTTTTTTTCAAACTAAATATTCAATATCGATGAGGAGTGTAGCTGCATATATTGGAACATTGTTAAGATGCCTAGAATTGATGATTGGTTGTGTGGAAACTACATTGCTTCCAGAGGGGACTCCTATATCTTTTACATTGGAAGATTTATCTCATCTTTCTCGTTTTAGTCATGTGTTTGAGTTTGATCTATAAACCTGATCTGAAGACTGAAGCACATACTTCAAATTCTGCTAGGACAATCAAAATAATTCATCTCTGCAACTTGAACAGATTGAATTGGTTATATAATTCAGTAATAGGCAACCGTATCTGAGTGTTAAATATGGTTAGATGGATATGTGGAACTGCAAAGACTCATCAAATAGAAAATGTTCATGTTGGTGTCTACCTATTCTTTCAAAAAGGGCGAGAAATGATTTAACAATGATATCCTGACATAGTGTCTCCACATTAGTTGCTTGTCAGCCACATATTCTATGCTTTCTTTATACAACCAATCATTGCACACAAAGTGTTATTAGTGCATCATTAAACTGTTGTAAGGGCATATCTGATTCGCTTGATGTTTAATAATGTGAAAAAAGCCTTTCATAATCATTTGTTTTCAATCAGGGTAGGCCGTCGATGGATCTCTAGGCTTCTTGCTCTGGGTCTTTATGCAATGTTGCTGATGCCTGGCTTCCTCCAAGGTGAGTTTTTGACAAAAAAACAATGACGGTAAACTTCATGGCTGGATGGCGGTTGCCATTCCCAGGAACATAGCTATTAGTAAGCTGGTCTGGACACCCATAGTTAGCATAAAATAAACTTGATCAAGGACACCAATTATAACATTGAAATATCTTTGTTTGAGAAAGTGTGTTTAGTAGCAACTGCTGGTAAATCAGCGGACGATTACTACCTCCTTGGTAACTTGTGAATCTTACTATAATAATCCACCCGGAGGTAGGATCTGAGATTAAAATTTTATAACCCTTGCACAAAGGGGGTGCCAAGTAACACTTGTGAATCCAATGAAAAGCTCTTACTCAATTTTTATGGGTTCTGAACATCACCTGCAAAATTGAGTTCCTATCCAAACTGAATAGGTTCAGCAGACTTGGGTCATTTCATCTTGTTCAAGCAATACTAGGCTTGAGCTTGCCAAGCTTTTTGATATTCTCATAAATCCAAACAACAGATACCCAACTGCCTTCACCGATAAATCGACAACAATTGTGTATTCTCATTTTTATTTGCTCCTGTTTTGATTTTCTTGTTTTTTTATTTCATGAGTTTGGTATCAAAGTTGCCTTATAACTTTAGCTTATGTTTTTCTAAAATTTATCAAAGGCCTCTCGTTATGTCTGCGGCGGTTGCTTGAGGACACGGAGGAGATGCCGGGGGTGATCCTCCTCCTCATCCATACAAAATACCTACAAGATGCGAAGCAACATGTAAAAATTTTCTTTCGCATCTTGAAATTTTTTTCTGTTTACTTTTAAAAATTGGAATGTAGTGGTATCTTCTAACCTTTTCTTGACTTCAATCGTGTAGCAAAATAGAAAAAAAAAGAGGCATGAGCAAAAGTAAAAATTTGGATGTCGCCTTTAGGGCTAATGGAGACAAGCCATTGCCAATCGAGTTTGATGTGACAGAGAATACATTTAAACCCGTTGGGCCAAATAAAAGTCTGTTCACAAGCTATCTCGGAAACCCGATAGGTTATGGCACTTCTCCATCTTTGCGGAGCTGGAATGAAGTTTCTCCCGAGTTCAAATCATCTATAATTAGAAGACTTGGGGTAACTATTATACTACTTATTTAATTTATCTATAATTTATCCTTGATTTTTGACATTTTTATTTTGAAGGAATACTTTGTTCTTGATTCAACGGCTCCCGAATGGTCGAAGATTCGTGCTAGCATCGAGCGTGACTGTCAAGATCGCTACAAAGACAGAAAATCAAAACTAAAGAAATATTTTGAGAAAGTTGGCGGGGATAAGGATGTTGCAAGTGCTAGGAGAAACCGACCTCCACACTTGGATGTTGAACAATGGAACAAGGCTGTTGATCTTTTTGTTGATCCGAAAATTTAGAAGCCGTTCAAAGATAATTGCGCAAAATAGAAGTTGTTCCAAGTACTCAAGTCTTCAAGGGTCCTCATCATATGTTGCTACACGATATAAGAATGTAGATAAGTTAAACTTGTATATTGTTTTAAAATATATCAATGGTGCTCTAATGGTTTTATTAATATTTTGTCGCAAGAAACGCGGAAACACAGATTTGCAAAGCGCAATAGATAATTGGCGTGATATGCATTATCGGTCAAATGGTGGATGGGTAAACGACCTTGCTAGAAAAGATTATGTAAGTAATTTTGATTACTTGTAGGATCTATATGCAGGGTTTTTTCATGTATCAATCATCAAATTCCCAATTAGCTATATATATTGTGTCAACTTCAGCTGAATGGTAGTCTGAATTTATGGAGTGTACACTTGTCAACTTCATCTTAAGTTAACGAAAATGTTGTCATCGTGCTAGGCAAAGATATATATATATATATATGTGTGTGTGTGTGTGTGTGTGTGTGTGTGTGTGTGTGTGTGTGTGTGTGTGTGTGTAACTGATATATGAGCATGTATATCAGTAGGTTGATGATGATACAGTGGGTGATTTGGGGCAAACAAGTAGCGAAAATAGGAAGCTAAAGGACATGCTATTCAACCTGAATTTAAGATTATGTGTTTAAATTTTAACTAATTGTTTAAATTGGCGTGATATGCATTATCGCTGATGAAATTTTAACTAACCGGTTTGTGTATATACAAGTATACTTAAAAGATTTTCTTATTACTAATTATAATTCTACAAAATACAGGAGACCATGCTTGGGAAGTCACAAACTCAACAATGCAACAAGACGGCTCAGTCTCCTCGTCTTCCGTAAATGAAAAGGAAATTGTCACCAAAGTACTTGGTGAAAGTCACGGTCACAACACAGGAATCGGACGAAAGTTGAAACGGTCTGCTTTTTCGTCTTTTTTTGAACCACCACCGCCTTCACCCCCGCCACCACCGCCGCCACCACCCCCGCTACATGATGATAGAACCGTGAATGCACTTACTGCTTTGCACCAGTACATACATGAAATGTACACAACATTTAGTGTTATTCAACCGGGTTTTCAGTTTCCCCGGCCACCCTCTATAGAGGCATTGCTTGGGCAGCCATCGCAGCAGCCACCACAGCAGCCACGACCGCAGCAGCCACCGCATCAAGCCCGACCACAGCAGCCACCGCAGCAATCCCGACTTCAGCAGTCACCAAAGCAAGCCCGACCGCAGCCCAGGCAGAAGCCAAAGCAGAAGCCGGTGCAGAAGCCATTGCAGAAGCCACGACATCAGCGACCGAGTGTGGATGATGAGGACACAGATACCGACCCTTGCAATGATTAGATGCTTGCCTATTAATATGATTAAGAAATTAACGTTTCTTTTATGTTTTCAACTTGATATTAAGGTTTTGAGATATTTTCTGGTTATATGAATATTTTCTAGTAATTTGAGTTAAATTAGTTGATTAAAATATATTTTATAATTATTAAAACATGGGAAAACATTTACCCATACTAGGTAGAAAATAAAAATAAAAGAAATAAAAAAAGAATTTTTTTATCTCTAGAAATGAGATATCGTCGCACTAGCTAAATAAAAAAATTCACTTAATTTCCTATAAATACGATATATCGTCGCAGTAGCTAAAATTCAAAAACTCAATTCTTTTTAGAAACGAAATATCGTCACAGTAGCTAAAAAATAAAAAAAATCATTTAACTGTTTTTGAAAACGATAAGTCGTCGCAGTAGCCAAAAAATAAACAAATCATTTAACTGTTTTTGGTAACGATAAGTCATTGCAGTAGCTGAAAAATAAAAAATTGAATTTTTTTCTACTTTTTTTTTTATTTTTCACCTATTGCGACGATATGTCGTCGTTGTAGACAGATACAGCTACGGGCTTTCAGTCACAAACTCAAGTGAAACGACGTTCGTCGCAAATACGCTATAGTTACGAATATTTCAATATTAGCGGTGACTTTTATTGTCACTATAGGTCGAATTTGTTGTAGTGTGATCCTTTGACCATTTGACAACTTGAGGCAGGTTGAAGGTTGAGGTAATTTCTTTTAGTGATTGAGACTAAGTCAGATCTTCATGAACATTTTCATGTGCTAATGATGATGGCTCTAAGATAGGTGTTGGATCAGATGAATGATTTGTTGGAATGGATGGTTCAAGTGGTTCTGTGGGTGAATTAGTTGTGGTTGAAGAAGGGACATCAGAGAGATATGTGGTTTGAGTTGGTCCAGAAGAAGATGGACTTCTAGTAAGTTCAGCGGAGGCTCTATCAATATTGTCAAAAGCTCAGCCAGCACTTGCAGAAGCTCTGTCAGTATCAGCAGAAGCTATGTCAGGATCTCCAAACTCCTCAGACCATTCACTGAAGAGTTTTTCAAGGTCTTGAGTAATGGTTGCATTTCGAGAAGCTTCTGCTTGAATTTTCAATTCTTTTGTGAACTTATCTTGAGTAACCTGAAAAAAATCATCAAACTTAACATTAGTACTCACAACCGCAGTTTGAGTTTTGGGGATGTAGACTCTATATGCAATAGAGTCCCATGCATATCCTATGAATATTGCATCATCCCCTTTGGGATCAAACTTTCCAATAGGTTCTCGATCATTAATCACAAAACACTTGCAACCGAAAACATGAAATAACTTGATATTTGGCCTTTTGTTATAAAGAAGTTGATAAGGAGTCTTCTCGAATCTCTTCACAACCAAAGATCTATTCTAAGTATAGCAAGCAGTGTAGACAACCTCTGCCCAAAATGTGAGTGCTAAACCAGAGGCATTTAGCATTGTTCTTGCTGCCTTAACAATTGTTCTAATCTTTCTTTCTACCACTTCATTCTGTTGTGGTGTCCTTGGTGCTGAGAAGTTGTGTGTTATGCCAACAGAGGTTAAGTAATCTTCAATGGTAAACTCAATACCATTATCACTTCTTAGAACTCTAACTTGCAAACTATGGAGAACTTGCAATCTTTTCAAGAGAATGATTAGTAACAAGGGAACTTGAGATTTGTTTTTAACAAACTCTACCCATGTATAACGTGAGAATTCATCTACAAGTACAAGAACATACTTCTTTCCTCCAAGACTCTGCACTGCAATTGGTCCACAGAGGTCCACATATAGCATTTGCAGAGGCTTGTCATAGGAAGGGTCAGACTTGGTTTTGTGAGAAGACCTTTTGAGTTTTCCCATTTCATAAGCTGAACAGAGATGATCTTTTTGAAACCTTATATCAGGCAGACCCTTAACCAATTTTAGCCTGGTAAGCCATACCCATGCTTCTTCATTTTTCACAGAGGTGTAACACCGGTATTTCGAAAATATTAGCAACTAGTAATTTTAAGAATATAACTACATTTTTACCATTATAAATAAAATTTACATTCGGATTACGGAAAACGTTAAATAAATTTATTACTATTATCCCGCAAAAATTAATTAATTACAGATAAATGATTATTTTAATAGTTAAAACAAATGTCCAATCTTCGTCGGAACCGATTCCGTAGCTAGCCTCAAAACAGGGCGTTGCCTTTGTCCACACTTGATCCCGAACCTAGAAAAAAAAGGGAAACAACTAAAGGGTAAGTTATAAGCTTAGTGAGCAAGCACTGCACGTTCCTTACATTACCATGCACGCACATATCATAACAGGTGTCGTCCCAACCACAACAACAATCATATACCAATTAATATTACTCAAAATTACCAACACAATAACTCCAACAATAATTGACTCTCATGAGATCATAGAGCTCCCGTCAGTTTGGACACGGGTTGGCCCCCACAACTCACCAAGGGCATGTGGTTCCCTTTCTCCCGTCAGTTTGGACACGGGTCGGCCCCCACAACTCACCAAGGGCAAGTGGTTCCCTTTTTCTCGCCAGCTTAGGACGCGAGTCCGCCCCCACAACTCATCAAGGGCATGTGGTTCCCTTTAGACACACAATCATGCACATATAAAAGCATATCATAACCACATAACAAATAACTCACACACAATTATGCATACATACATTCATGATAACATAAAGCGCATACAGTGAAACTCACCTGGCTCGCACAAAATAATAACAGAATGATAGACGCGAGTCCTCTCTTTTCTCTCTTTTCTCTCTTTTCTTTTCTCTCAAGAAAACAACTAAGTGACTAGAGAAAGAGAAGCTAGGGTTTTTTTTTCCTAAACAAAAATCAGATTTCCCTCCTTGGGCCCTAGTCCCACTTAGGCCCACACACAAGGTCCAACATGACTCCTAGCTACAACTAAAGCCCACAACAACCAAAATAAATGTCAAGTAAATAAATTAAATAGTTTACGGTTTTTGGGACGTTACAACTCTCCCCCACTTACCAGGATTTCGTCCCCGAAATCAATCTGAGAAGTGCTTTGGGATTACATCCGAAAATCCACTAACGGCTAGCACCTCTGAATCTAGTGATCCCTTTCTCTTCTGTCTGACCATCAGCCATGTAAATAAGTACTAATTACATCCACCCAAATACTCCTTTCACCTAAAATAGCTGATTCTCCCCCACTGGATCCGAACCAGAATCTGATACTGTTCGCACTCCAGCTTAGCCTAATGCCATCCTAACCGGTCCATCCCAACGATCGCATCAAATTTCTACATCCTGGGGAAAAAGGTCTTACGAAGGCTTCACTCTACTAGTCTCTATCTAACAATCCTTATAAACACAACTTATCATTTACTACCTCAACGGTTAGGGAACTATCTAATTCCCTCAAGCATAATACCTCAACCCCGTCCGAAAAGTGATGTGTCAAAATCCACTCCTCACACAACTTTGCTGCAATTCTGGAGTGCCGCTCGCTAGAACTGCATCCCAAATACCTAATCCCAACAGTACCTACTTGACCTTGAAGCCTACGAGTGTAACCACCAGTGTAGGAAACACAAGCGTCAAGTAAGACTGGTCTGGATCATAACTCAATCTTCATAAATCCCCCGTACCTAACATCCTCCAACCTCAAACATTATAACAAAAACAACAACTTCGCATGAGCAAGCGTTCGCTCCTCGTTCTACTACAATAACATTAAAAAAACTATCATCGATCCATCAAGCATCTGCCTATAGACCCGGTTCATCAATCCACCAATGCAGCTGGACAGCAGCGAGGCCGGAAGCCTCGCTAAGGATTCACCAAGCCCGAAACCGACTCTGATCGCTGCCTTGTGGATATCTCCCTCTCTCCTTATACGAACATCTCTCCACCACTTGGGCCTTGGATACGAACCATAGGCCTGCACAACCCACAATCGCTTGATTCCGTCTCCACCAATTCATACCAATCTCCACATCACTTCTTTCATAGAAGTTGGTATGAGGTTGCTCCGGAACCCAACTGCAAACTTAAAAAAAAAACAACAGGCACCGCTTCCCAAACAGTCTCTTAGAGTAACCTAAGGTGAAGGATGCTAACCCAACCAAACACGACCCTAAGCTTCTCGTATCTTTATCTATTCTTCCAAGAAGAGTAACGATTATATTCAATCCACTACCGACGTAGGGTGCATCTTCCGCTTCTAATATCCACCACAAAACAATCACCGGCTTTTCTTTCTCTTAAGTAGAGCATTAGAACTTGCTTCACGTCGACACAGACGAATCCCTGTTCCCCACCTTTGTCGTAGACCTTGACTTCAACATTCCTAGCTGCTAGAGCTGGCTCGCCCTTCGGGTCTATCTGTCGGCTAACGTCTCTCTCTCTAACTAAAGAGACTATCCTAACCGCGACAGCTAGAGTGTCCCTCCAACCTTAAACATAAACATCTATCCTTGAGTCAAGGTTTACCTAGATCCAACAACATATTCACCTAAAACCATGTCCTACGACATGCACTAACGCATACTCAACCATACTGCTCTAGGATCTTAGTCAACCGACTGAGTATTCTAACGAGCCAACTGCTCTCCACACTGACTCTACAGGTTTAACTAACCTAAGGCGCAATCCAACTCTACAACAACTCTATACGCTAAATCGAACCTATAGTGAACCCAAACCACGCAACCAATCCCTTCCAAATCCTCAGGATGCCTTAAAATCCTGTCAAGAATCGAATCCGAACAAAACTTTAAACACGACTTTTAGAAATCGAGACGTACGATTTTTAGCATTCTACACTTTTAAAAAAATCGAACAGTTTAACATATTTACACATAAATAGCTCCCACATGAGCATAGAAGAGGAGACAAACAAATAGTTGTGGTAATCAAAAGACACAATTCAACGACCCACTATCAAGTAAAACTGCTAACTTAAGTACTTTTAAACGACATAAAGCTTTCTAAAATTTTTAGAGGAAAATAAGTGAGGTATTTTGTAGAAAACGTAGGCTTTTATCGATATAAAGCAAGTAAAATGGTTTGTTTAGAAAACAAAGTTTTTACAAAATCCTAAGCCATCAACGATTATACGGAACGAACGATATGATAACAATGGTCGAATGATTGAGTTATTCACTCGGAATCTCCAAGAACGCTTACGGAATAATTTTTGTAAATATAAATCGTTTAACGAAACAAAAGATTACGAATCCGTACGGCAAATCCAATATAAACGCAAATGTGAATTTTATACTCATGACAACTAGAAATTGAGTCATACTATTTCCAGCATTTAACATGTGACAAATCCAACAATTTAGCATTTAGAAAATAGGTTTTGGAAGAAGGTTTGTAAACGGAAATTTTAGATCAATGTTTTCGGATTCCAACAAATCAAGTACGGAGTGAATCAGGTTTAAAATGAATCCTATATGAATTTTTTAGAATGGTTGTTCTCGTCTAAAACGAGGGCAGATTTGGAAAACATAGATTTTAACCCTCTTAGACCCATAATCACAGTTTCATCGTGTGAGAACATTTTATAGAGGACATCTCGAGGTTTTCGAAAACATATAGTATGCCTTAATCCAATGACCGAGTGATTTATTATGATTTTTTACAAATAGCCCGAATTTTCTAAAATAAAGTTTCAGCAGATTATAAAAAGATTTCAATGTTTTCATAAAATTCAAATATCGGGTTAGCATAAGTAAAACCGATAAAGGACTCACCCGAGAACAAATGTTAACAAAACACATTAAGCACGAGCGAATAGATCAAATGACACGAATGAAAACATAAGGAGTCCGTACACGTATTAAATAAACACAACCGGAATTTAGCAATCGAATACACATAACGAAGAAACAAGGAATCCGTACCGATGCTCATAATCCACCGAGTGTAATAAACAGTCCATTTACACAACCTTAGTAGTCCCTATTAGTCGAACAATTTCCTAAGGTCACTACTCCGAACACCCAGCAAGGGCCACTTTAGTAACATGTCTAACACAAGGCAACATTAGTATTTACAACTAGAGTGTCCGCCTACCCTCACTATCCAACACTAAAGTTCTTGCAACTACCAGTCATTAGTGCTCATACCATTCTATGTACTGGTTTATGCCCCTAAGCACATAAGGTTTAGACCACATTCCAATCATATACACACATGTCAACCATTACACATTCACAATTCCCAACTGTCGTCAATCCAAGGAGGTTCCCAGGACTTAATCAAATCCAAGCATATACAAACGTTTATAGTAGTACTATTATTTGGGCCCGTATTACTATAACCGTTCCAAGATGATAGCCGGGTCGGGATCACTCGACAACATCAGACAAGAACATGTCTAATGACCCTTCCCCGACATACCACATACAAGCTTAGTCGTGATACCATCCTTAAGCAACCCCATTGCATTAACTAAGTAGGCAATTTAAACAACAAATAACCACATCAATTTCCAGGTACATAAGCATATCCATGTCATACACATCGACACCCAACCGAGTTTGGCATGTAATATTTACACCATACTAATTGCAATGCACATTTAGCATGCCATAACAAATGTTAGCATACAACTCAACGCTCACTCTAGCATCTCGGTAATTTATGAATAACATAAAAGGTAACGTAAGTATTGCTCGCCCCCGTTTGAAGCTATAGCCGACGGTTCCGACTCTTTTAAAACTTTATTCTCTAAAATCTCTTGGTTTAAGTCCAACCACACACACACTCGCAAGCGTGTGTGTTGATTCTCTTAAACCTAGGCTCTGATACCAAGTTGTAACACCGGTATTTCGAAAATATTAGCAACTAGTAATTTTAAGAATATAACTACATTTTTACCATTATAAATAAAATTTACATTCGGATTACGGAAAACGTTAAATAAATTTATTACAGTTATCCCGCAAAAATTAATTAATTACAGATAAATGATTATTTTAATAGTTAAAACAAATGTCCAATCTTCATCGGAACCGATTCCGCAGCTAGCCTCAAAACGGGGCCTTGCCTTTGTCCACACTTGATCCCGAACCTGGAAAAAAAAGGGAAACAACTAAAGGGTAAGCTATAAGCTTAGTGAGCAAGCACTGCACGTTCCTTATATTACCATGCACGCACATATCATAACAGGTGCCGTCCCAACCACAACAACAATCATATACCAATTAATATAACTCAATATTACCAACACAATAACTCCAACAATAATTGACTGTCATGAGATCATAGAGCTCCCGTCAGTTTGGACACGGGTTGGCCCCCACAACTCACCAAGGGCATGTGGTTCCCTTTCTCACGTCAGTTTGGACACGGGTCGGCCCCACAACTCACCAAGGGCATGTGGTTCCCTTTTTCTCGCCAGCTTAGGACGCGAGTCCGCCCCCACAACTCATCAAGGGCATGTGGTTCCCTTTACACTAGGGGTGAGCATCGGAACCGGGTACCTGCTTTTGGAACCGGAACCGCTATGGAACCGCCGGTTCCGGAACCGGAACCGGTGTGAGTGGTTCCGGTTCCGGTTCCTAAAATATGGAACCGGTCGGGACCGGTTCCGGTTCCGGTTCTCATTTTTGTGGAACCGCTAACCGCCGGGTACCCGCCGGAACCGGTTAGGCTATATATATGTATATATTTATATATTAATAAAGGTAATTTTATATATATGATTATTATGTTTAATAAACTTACGATCACTTTTTCACTCGACTTATTTATTCTCTTTTTTCGATATTTTTATATCGTATTTAACATTTCAAGTTGTGTTTTTTGTTATTTTCATTTTAAAAAATTGTCGTAATTATTTATATAGTTTTTATCGGATATGTTTTCATCGTTTTACTATTTATTTTGTTACGTTGTGACTATGTAATAACTAATAATTTCTTTTTTATAACATAAAATATTAAAAAAAAACATTTAAAAAATTAGACACCGGGTACCCGGTTTCGGAACCGGAACCGGCGGTTCCGGGACCGGTTCCCAAATATGAAGAACCGGTGCAACCGGTTCCGGTTCCTTCATTCTAGGAACCGCCGGTTCCGGTTCCGGTTCCGGTTCCATGAATTTTGGCCGGGTACCCGGTTTTGCTCACCCCTACTTTACACACACAATCATGCACATATACAACCATATCATAACCGCATAACAAATAACTCACACACAATTATGCATACGTACATTCACGATAACATAAAGCGCATACAGTGAAACTCACCTGGCTCGCACAAAATAATAACAGAATGATAGACGCGAGTCCTCTACGGCAACTCTGAAAATTATAACATACATACATATTAACAAGTTGTCCATTAATCTCGAAAGAAATAACTGACTCGGTGGTCCCAAAGCTAACCCGACCGGTATTAACTACAAGCATGCTAAAACGGTGCAACGGGCGACATACGGGTCCCGATAGGTTCGCCAACCCGAACCGACACCGCTGCCGGTCATGCGCAAACGCATTCCGCCGCTGCGTGACCACCGCCGCCAGACAACCACCATGACGACAGCAGCGGCAAAAACCACCACCGCTGCCTGGCCGTCCAACAGCGATGACAGCACCAACGGGACCGCTGCCACCACCGCACCACAACAGCAGCGGTGGTTTAAACCACCACCACCCCGAGCCGGTGGTCACAATAGCAGCACCGCTAGGCTGTCGCCGCCACCGTCAACCCACCACAGCAGCCGGAAGGCCGGCGCAACCACCTCACCGCTGGGTGCCGCCGTCACTGGCCAACCGCGACCACCAAAGCCAGCTTTCGCCGGCGCGAGAGAAGCCACCACCGCCGCCTACGGCGGTGCTACCCGACACCCAACGACGCGTGGCCAAAGCCACCGTCGCCGGCCGTGGCCGTCGGAAACTAAACCAGCACCGCCACCGTCTTTGACGGCGCGAACTCGACACAACACCCACACCACCGCTCGCCGGCTGTCGCCGGTACGGTTGCTACCAAACCCTCGCTAGCCGTGGCCGGTGGTCTAACACCGCGCAACACGACACGGCGGCCTAACGCCGCCGTTGCCGATCATCACCAGCAGCAGTCTCGTCGATCTGCCGCTGTGTCAGACCACCGCTGGTCCAGCGACGTCGCCGGAAAACGGCGTTTCAACCCTAGAATGCGAAACTAACGAGAAGAGGGTTTGAAATCCTTACCTTTCACGAACGACCCACGAATACCACCTCCCGGCGTCTCTCTCTCTTTCCACAACCTCTCTTTTCTCTCTTTCTCTCTTTTTTTTCTCTCAAGAAAACAACTAAGTGACTAGAGAAAGAGAAGTTAGGGTTTTTTTTTCCTAAACAAAAATCAGATTTCCCTCCTTGGGCCCTAGTCCCACTTGGGCCCACACACAAGGTACAACATGACTCCTAGCTACAACTAAAGCCCACAACAACCAAAATAAATGTCAACTAAATAAATTAAATAGTTTACGGTTTTTGGGACGTTATCACTTTTTAGAACTCTAACTTGCAAACCATGGAGAACTTGCAATCTTTTCAAGAGAATGATTAGTAACAAGGGAACTTGAGATTTCTTTTTAACAAACTCTACCCATGTATAACGTGAGAATTCATCTACAAGTACAAGAATATACTTCTTTCCTCCAAGACTCTGCACTGCAATTGGTCCACAGAGGTCCACATATAGCATTTGCAGAGGCTTGTCATAGGAAGGGTCAGACTTGGTTTTGTGAGAAGACCTTTTGAGTTTTCCCATTTCACAAGCTAAACAGAGATGATCTTTTTGAAACCTTATATCAGGCAGACCCTTTACCAATTTTAGCCTGGTAAGCCATACCCATGCTTCTTCATTTTTCATAGAGGTGACAAGACAAATTTCTTCTTTTGGTTTAAGAAGATCAAAGCAAATAAGGTATAGGTCTCCTCTTTTGTTGGCACGCATCACTTCAATTAGAGTGTCTGATTTGTACATGATGCAATATTTGATCTTGAACATGGCATCTAACCCATCATCACATTGTCTACCTGGTTTATGCAATAACTGACTTACATTTATCAAATTGTGCTTCAGACCATCAACATATGATACTTGATTTACACTTATCTCTCCTTTCACTATCATTCCATATCCCTTGATCCTTCCTTGCTTATTTCCACCAAAAGTCACAAAACTACCTTCTTTATTTACATAAGATGATAGAAGCTCTTGAGTTCCAGTCATGTGTCTCGAGCAACCTGAGTCAACAAACCAGGTAGACAATGTTGTTTCTTCTGTTATCAAGAGACAAAGGATTTAGGTACCCACTTTCAGTTGGGTCCTTTCAAATTAGCTTGTTTTAGGTATGCCACAACATCCTTTTGTTTGGACTTATCCTTTTGTGAAACAGAGTTGCCAAATTGTCTATGTTTGTCTCTTGAGCATATGCCTTTCTGACTTGTGACCAGACAGGTTGAATGATGAAAATGATCAGACAGAGCATGCATAATGTTAAAACATTCACAAAACTCAGTATTGCAAGCAAGAAACTTAAACTTTTCATTAAAATCCTCAAGGAAAGGTATAAAAGCTATTGATTTAGGGCCCTTCCTAGATTTGGGTTTCTTTGTACAAGATTCTCTAACTGTTCTAGGCTCTTTATTTTTAAAATCTTTTGAAACACACTTCTTCTGTGAGGATCCTTTCTTTGATTTCCCTGCATTTATGGAGACAAAATATTGATTAGACTGAGGACATTTTTCCTTTTGTTGCCAAGTGACTTTAGGCTTCTGTAAGTGCAAGAAACAATGGATTAAACAAACAAGATCTTCATTCCATGATTAAATCTTTACATTATGAACATTCTCTCTCTAGATTCTCTCTCTAAACACACACATATGAATATTATAATAAAGCTCCTTCTATCAAGTCTCCTAACTAACTCCTTCTAACACACTATATATACCCTTGACCTCAACACTTACTAACATTGACTTTTCTAACTAATACTTTGACTTTACATATTAATGCTTTGACTTTGACTTTGATGCTTGACTTTCTTCTTTGACTTCCATCCTTTGACTTTGTTTGACTTGAATATTGATTCCTCATCTTGAGATCTCGGATACAATAATATTTGCTCTAACAGCTTCTGAACTTCGGAGACTTTTGTAGAAGATCTGCATGTACTCAAAGATTTTTCTTTCTCTTTTCTTTTTAAATTCAAACACGAGTCAATAAAGTCCGGACCATTAGTAAATCCTCCTGGATTTCTCCTTAAAGCCATTCTTGTCAAAGGAAGATTTACTACCTCACCATCCACAAAGGGATGAGCTATAATGTCGGACTCTATGATTTGATCTGAGATGATCTCAGTGTCCTTTGAAGACACATGTTCAGAAGATGGATCATTTAAAATTGAAAAATTTAACAAAGAAATTTATGAACATGACTTAGATTCTAGTTCAGAAATGCATTCTGTCTCAAAGTCTGAACTGAGAAGATCTCTGCTAGATAAAATAAAATCATGATCTAAAGAATTTTGAACATTTGAAAAGTCTTCTATAAGATCTTATTCACAGAGCGTTTCATTATCAACAGAGGATGCTGAGGTTTCAGAAGCCTCTGTCAGACTTCTTGGGAAAAATTCAGGTGCATCAGAAGATAATTCCTTTTCTAAGGGTTTAACATCACAGAAGAGGGCACATTCTTCTTGGGTTTCTGGATGACCAAACTCAAATACTCCCAGTTGACTCTATGTCATAAATCTCCTTGGAATGGAATCCTTCTCTTCAGATGGTGAGAAAGAGTCAATGTAGTCTTCAAAAGCTACATTTGTGAAAATTAGAGGAGTTTTTGACTTTGGTGCACACATAAGTCTTCTTCTTTTAAAGATGGACTTAGTGTTAGAGATGTATTTTCTAATGTTCTTTGCAGATTTAAAAGAACTCTCCAAAGTTTTCTTAGATTTAAAGCTTGGTTGTTGTCATACTCCGAGTACCCTAAGCCTCTTCTGCCATGTTGACCCATATTTTATTCAAAATATTTTGAGCATCCTAAAATTTCCTAATTTTGAGCTCTCTGTCAAGTAAGTCTTGATGCAAAAACTCCCTTTCTTTTTGGAAAAATTTTTGATTGACATAGCATTACACCTTTCATTGTTCAGTTTCTTTATTTCAAATAATTTATCTTTTAAATCTTTTTCACTTTTGGCAAGCTTTTCTTATAGACTCTTCTTAGAAGAGATTTTATCTTCTTCTGCCTTTTCAAACATTTGAAAGAATCTTTTTCTTTCTTTTGTGAGAGTTTTGAATTCTTTTACACATTTAGAAAGTTTTTCTTTGAGATTACTGAATTCTGATTGACATGAATCCAAGTTATCAATAATCTCATCATATAACTTGGTAGAGTCAGAAGTAGATACCTCAGAAGATCGAGTGCTGGAGGAGTCAGAATCACCCTTTGCCATACCACAGAACTCCTGTTTGTCTATAAACAAAGAGAATCAAGATGAATAGAAACACATTGTATAAGATTAAACAAGAAGAATCAACAATGGAATGCTTGGTATGAGATTGATATTGCAATAGAAATTAAGTCTCCAAAAGTATTAATGAAAAGCATTAAAAAAAACCCTAAAACATCACCTTCTATTTATAGTACCATAGAAGAATGAGGAAATTACTCAAAAGGCCCTTGGAGTTTAAGACTCCACTAACCGGGCTAACTAACTAACAGAGATAACTGAAAAGCAAATTACAAAGCATAAACAAAAGATAGGCCCTTGATTTCTTCACAACAAAGTGAGGGTCTAACAATCTCCCCCTTTGGGAAGAAGTCAGAAGGGTGGAGGTAGTTTAAGAGCCAGTTCCCACTTGATCTCATCTTCAAGGCAGCTTCAACCCTCCTAAATATCATCCTTTCTTTGAGCTTCTCCTCGATCAGGTTCATCGCCTCTAGTACCTTCGCCTTCCCGTCATTGTGCTCCGTCGGTGGTATCTGATCGGTCAGCAACCTGCTCCTAAGCCCGTTGTACACATAAAGAAGGATCCTGACACATAACTGTTGGGTTTTGATGGATTCCTTGTATCGATCTGACACTAGAACCAATGTGGATCTCAATCCTAACCGGAACAGATACACGGTAATACCTAATAGTCAAACAGACTAAAAGGTTTAAACCTTATCAAACCTATCTGGTTTGATTATCGCGGAAGCAAAGAATTAAAACCCGAAATTATTCTAATGATCTTAATCATTTAAGTTTTTAATCTTACAAAGAGGTTTTGATTTGTTTACCTGGATAGCTTGAGCTTAATCCACCCGTGAACGATCAGACAAATCGGCTTCTAGTTGGCTGAAATCCCGAGATCCCGAAACAAGCTGTTTTGCGAGACTTTAACCGAAAAGCGAACTCCTTGTGGATGAGGTGCTTGGCGCCGGTTTTAGGAGAGAGGAGAGAGTGGATTTTTGCTGATAGTTGGTTGAATGAATCAAAGTCAATTAACTGGTAAACCTTAAGCCTTTATTTATAAGGTAAGGTGTAAGTGCAATAACAATGGATCAAATCAATCAATTCTCATTCCATTATGAAATCTTTACAATATGAACTTTCTCTCTCTAGATTCTCTCTCTAAAGCACACACATGAATATTACAAATAAGCTCCTTACTAATTACTCACTAACTCCTTCTATTTATACCTAAGACTAATTAGTCAAACATTCTAGTTACATGACTTTGACTCCTCTAATTAAACCTTTCACTTTGACATTAAAGCTTCCTTCTTTGACTTTGACTTTTCCAATTAATGCTTTTACTTTTACTTTGATGCTTGACTTTCTTCTTTGACCTCCATGCTTTGACTTTGTTTGACTTGAATATTATTTCCTCATCTTGAGATCTCGGATACAATAATATTTGCTCTAACAATCTCCCCCTTTGTATTCGAGATCTCTCTTCAAAATGAACTTCATCTTTAACGATCTTCTGTCTTCAAGTCAAACAAACTTTGTCGGTTACATAAGCCAAACAACTAACAATCTCCCCATTTATACAAGCATGATCTTCAGTGCACAGTCTTTGAACTTGAAAACTTCTTCAGACAAACAAATCATTCTTCATTACCATTCACAACTTGATATCAATCTTTAAATCCAAAGGCTTTTCAACCTTAGATTCAAAAGATCAATGTTTAGATTTCTCTTTAGCTCCCCCTTAACTTCTGCTTGCTCCCCCTTAACTGATATAATACACTTTCTTCACAACTCATTTCTTCACAAACCAAATCAGCATTTACTTTCAACTGATTACATCTTCAAATTGCATCACTATCAACATCATCAGAATTTACCTCACATTCAACATCAATGTTAGTTGCTTCATCAACTCTTGGTAGATTCATCTTTTCTTCATGAAATATCACATCACAATCAACATTAATACTTGCATCAACTGTTTACATCTTCAAATCTGGATACTTTTCTCAATTCTTTCACACTATCATCTCTTGTATTGGAAACAACATCATTAGTAATTTCTTCACAACCAACACCTTGAAATCTTCAAACAACGATACTTGATGTCTTGAATTCTTCAACACATATCATCCTGAACTCTTGCACATAGTTCCCATATCCTCATCATGTTTTTGCAAATGTCTTTGATAGAACTTCTCCCCCTCATGATGATTAGGAGAATCCTGAACATCATGAACAATCAAAGACATCATCATCAAATATCTCATTCACAGGAACTTCTCCCCTCAAAAGTTGGTTTACCATTCAAAGAATCATATGTCCCCCTCAATCAAACATCTCATCCATATCAGAGTGCTCCCCCTCAAATCCAGCTCAAGTTGCTCCCCCTCAAATGATGGGTAATCAGCTAACATAGAAGCACATTTAGCAACTATTGACACAACAACTCATAGAATTGTGTGGCCTATTTTCAGTGTTGGCAACAGGGTAGCACTGATAGGACTTCCAGTCATCACTGAATCAAAGTTATAAAACTAAGTTCTCAGACTGTTCGGGCAATATCACAAAGATATGCAATTGGAATCACAAAGACTCGTGCAAGTGTCAAAGAAATATCATCATATCAATTAGGCTCAAATATTGATTCAACCTGGGACGCAGATTGAAAATCAATGACTCTTGTGCATAGAATATGAAGTTCGGAGACCGGAGAGGATGTCGTCCTTGTTTCAATATCTAAATCTTCCGAGTGGAGATTAGATAGATGATATGCTAATTCTCCGTGAGAATTGAAACAAACATCTTTTAAGAGATATTTGAGTAGCTTGGTGGGGTGACACGAGTTATCGACACTGGGTCCATGTCTTGTTTCAATATTCATCTCCAAAGAACGAGAATGAATAGATTATGTGGTTACCCGGATAAGTGTATCGGTTTGGGAAGGATCTTCTTTTATTCTTTTTGATCCTGTCTCACACTCACCATTTTCTTTTAACTCCCCCTACACTCAAGCTCTCGGACATTTTACCTCATTCACACCCTCACATACTAGGTCTAACCTAAGGATGTGTTTCTTGGGTAGATCCTCCGGCTCTGGATTGATCATAGAAACTTCTATATCCTATCACACATAAGTTGATATCATGAAATGATATTCGTTGAAACTTTGAGTATATTCATACCAGAACGTGATATGATGGTGATTCATATTTGATACAATATGTATATGGGGAACATATGTTTAGTAGAAACGGGGAACATTTGTTGATGAGATCATATGCTGAAGAAAGTCATTCAAATGCTCTAACAAGTGATAATTGATTGTAGAAATCAAAGATCTTGATCATGAATTCCAAAGAACAAAATTCAAGCGCTAAACAGATAGACTCAGTAAGCACAGTATATTCAAGAAATGAATCAATGATTAGAAATTTTAATTGTGAAGAACAATTCACAATTAATAATATGAATAAGAATTGAATCATTGAAATGAAATAACGTGCATTGAAATCAAATTGGAATTCAAGCGAGTGTATTTCCACCGAATAATAACAACGAATATTGGAGATGTGGAAATAACTATGACAAGAAATTTATAACACGTGGCAATTCTTGAACGATTCAGAATCGGAAAGAAACTAACACAAGTAAGTTCCTCATGATGAATACCACGATTAAAGACAGTTAAGGTCAAGTTCTAAACTAAGGGTTTAGAGGGATACTTACATTGAAGCGCATAAATGAAGTATGGGTCCTAAACTGAATGTTTAGAAGCCACTAATCATTGAAGATCGGGTCCTGAACTGAATTATTCAGGAGCCACTAGCCTGCAAAATCAAACAGATTTTGGTATCCACTTGGATGTGGATCCTGTTTTGTTAGAGAAATTTGGGTTATAAAATGAAATCTTGTAAATCCCAAATCTTTCATCTATATAATCATCACAAACAAAATCATTTCTTGGAGAGTAAGAACCGTATGATGTTCTTTTGGAAAGACTAATAAGTTTATTTCTAGAATAAACTAACTGAGACTTACCAAAAGATGGATCATGAAAAAATTTGTTCTTTTGAACTGTCGATTCCGAAGCAAAAGATTTTGTATGATTTACCTTTGCATTAGATCCCTTGACTTGCCAAACAAACTTACCATTTGAAAAACAATGATTACCTGAATAATCAACACGATGATCATAGAAGAGATTTGAAGTACGAATCTGACCACTTGATTTGATATTATTTCGTGAAGCACTATTCACATTGCTTGAATCATGAGCTTTGAAAATTATCTCCTCAAGTTCCTTCACTTTGGAAGAAAGCTTGTTCCTCTCTTCAAGAAGATCATGAAGCTTCTTTTGTTGATCAGATCGCATTCGTTGCTCATTCATGATATTAGTCGATAATTCAGATAACTTGCTTGTAAGCTTCCTTATTTCAGCCTTAAACGCTTCCTTTTGATCCTCAAAATCTGTTTCCACAAGAGTTGGCTTTTTAGGTTCAGCGATTATCTGTTCTAAAACTGTCTTTTCATGTCGAAGAACCTTCTCTTTTTGTTTAAATTGATGTCTTACATCAGATAACTGATTCTGTAAGTCAACAATCTGCTTTTGAAGCTCAATACTTTTCTTGTCATCAACTTTCCTCTCTGAGTGAACAACTTGGATCGCTTCTTCAAATTCATGCATCATATTCTGATATTTCCCAACACGAAGACTCGGTTTCTTCAAAGAATTCTTCTTGTCTAGGATAATCTTCCTCTCTAACTCAGATATTTTCTTTGAAAGATTAACACTTTTCAAATCAAATACCTTTCTTTCTTCTGTTAAAGTATTTAGAAGATCAGAAACAGTCTTTGTAAGCTGCTCAATTTCTGTTTCAAACATGTGTCTTTCTTTTGCAAACTCTAATTCCACAATTTGCTTCTCCTGTCCACCTTTATCATCTAACAATTTCTGAAGATCAGCCACGGTCCTTTGAAGCTCTAAAATCTCTTGAACATATTCTTCTCTGTCTTTTGCAAACCTGTTTCTTTCATTAACCAGATCATGCTCACTTTCATGCACAACTTGTTGTAGAGACTGGATTTGCTCAAGAAGTTTCGCTCTTTCAGCATTGTGCTCTGCCTTTTCTTCAATTCTGAGAGATTCGTACTCAGCTTGAGTAATCTTGAGAAGATTTTCAAGATCCACAATTTTCTCTTCTAAAATCAATGTAGGAACATAAGGTTTAGCTTCGATATCTGATTCTTGAGATGAAATAATATCAGGATAAACCAGAAAATCAGAAGAATTAGACGAATCTTTTGATTTGATTCTCAGAGTGTCTGAATTATATACAAACTTGACCCTATGATATTTAGGATCATAATATAAAGGATCATGTTTTTTCATCTCTTGCATCTCTGAGAATTCTTCCTTCATTTGAAAACCTTTTAAAGAAGGAAATCTGGTGCTCATTAACATACTTGAAAGATCATAAAATGCAGATTTCTCCTGAAAAGCCTTTTTCAACAAATTTGGATTCTCATATCCTAAACCCCATTTAACATCATAAACATCTCTGAGTGCATTGGGTTTGTTTAGAAAAATTGTCCGTTCAGATACACCAATTTTGTGAAGCTTCTCATCTAAGAATTGAATTATCTTGCTTGACTCCTTAATCTGCTTTTTACATTGAAGCTTTGTCTCTGCAATCTGTTTTTCAAAATCAAGCTCTTTCTCTTTGATCTGATTTTTCATTTGAAGCTCTTTCTCTTTAATCTGATTTTTCATTTGAAGCTCTTGTTCTTTGATATGATTTTTCATATGAAGCTCTTTTTCTTTAAATTGAGCAACTGCTTTTGCAAGCTGTGTTGTAAGACTAGCCTTCTCACGTTCAAGTCTCTTTGTTTTATCCCAATCTCTTTCATACCGTATTTCATCATCAGAATCCATTGTTATCTGCACAGAGGATAATAAGGATCGTCAACAGAAACTTCGATTAGAAGTATGAATAGTGCACAAACGATTTATATTGAACAGATCAAAAATTCCGAAGAAAAAGGGGTAAAAATAAACTTGAAGGACTAAAAACGACAAAACATGAAACTTAAACGACTCACAAACTTGAAATCACAAGTACAAGGACTACAAGTGTAAAAATGTGAAAAATTTCAAGTTCAGGGACTAAAAATGATAAACTTTGAAAGTTTAAAAGTCCAGGGGTTGAAAATGAAACTTTTTGAAACTTTAAGTCCAGGTACTAAAAGTGACAAAAGTTGAAAGATAACAAACTAACGGACTTAACTGAAACTGGACTAAAAATGTAAGAAAACTAACAAAAAAGATAATGAAACCTACAAAAGCTTAACAAAACACTACCGAACGACACCGAAAAAATACAAAACAAAAACCAACATATAACCAACTTCCTTCTCTAGCAACCCGTAACACCGAACTATGCACGAAACGTCTCTAGGTAGTCTCGAATTGAGCTCGAAAAATGTGAGAAAAATGTTTCTCGTATCACTTTTAACGCGCGTCAAACAACGTCGAGAACTCACCGATCGGACCTGAAAATTTCACGAGTCAATACTCTATCAGTCAAACTTTCAAGAAAATAAAAAATGATTTCCCGACAAAGTCCGCTGGATCACCGAAATCATCCCGCAAAGTGACCGTTTGTCATGAAAGTCACATGAAATGATGAAATTGTTTGCGTAGGCTTGACTTCAGATCACTCGAAACCTTATCGATTAACCTCGAAAGTTCCCGAAATCACTTTTCTCAATAGATTTCATGACACTATACGTCTAAAAAATAGAATGATTTCCCGGCAAAGTCCGCTTGAGCACCGAAAACATCCCGCAAAATCACCGTTTATCACAAAGGTCACATAAAATCATGAAATCTTTTCCATAGGCTTAACTTGAGAGCACTCGAAACCTTATCAATTAAGCTCCAAAAATTTCGAAAATTATTTTCCTCAACAAATCTCGCGGCACTTTACGTCTAAAAAATAAAACGGGTACTCAAAAGATTACCGTGTCCACCGAAAACACGCCGAAAAATTAAGCGTTTTCAACGTTTAAAAATGAAATTTAACAACTCTTTATTTGAAAAAGGATGTTACGAAATCAGCTTACCCTCTCATAAATGAAATTTAACAATTCTTTATTTGATGGAGTGACCACATGCCAACCACACAAATTTTACATCAGTATGGTAACGTCAATTATAAGGCTCGAGATATTGAAAGGCATGGCTCGAGACATTTAAAGCTACAGGGCTGAAGACATTAAACTACTCGAGACATTTGATTTGCTGAAAATATTTATTTGACCAAACTTTGACCTTCAATTCTTTTCTTTCAACCTCATGTTCATGCCACCTGCACAATTTTTACAAACTAGAAAATTTATTAGGCTGAACAAAAATTTGGATCAAAGTCAATCACAAACAACTTTTTAACACACATTTAACAAAATTTTGGATCAAAAATAAGATCTAACATCTTTTCACCAAGAACACCTCAAGAACATCAAGAACACCTTCAACCCAAAAATTTCAAAAATGGATTTTAGACCTTAAAACTTAAAACAAATGATGGATTTATGTCTAAAAACACATTTTAGAAACGATTTTGAACAAAAACACATCAAATCAACACCAAATCCCAAAATCACTCATGAACTCTCAAGAACACAAACTCAAATCTTCAAGAACGATTTTCGCAAATCTTCACCAAAAACGTTAATATTCGGATATGTTGCTCACTTCATGATTACAAACAACTTTTGTGAAGCCACAATCACGAAAATCATCTCAAACTCATCCAATTTGACAAACTTTTCAAAAACTCCATGGATGAACTTTTGAGTTCTTGGTGAAAATTTTCAAAAATCAAATCTCAAATTTGAGATCCAAATCCATGTAGAATGATTAGAGATGAATAGAAAACACAAATGAATCACAAAAACACAATCAAAAACTACAATTGAACACCAAAAATCTACAAATCTACAAAAAATCCTATAAAACCCATTTCTTCAAAATTCTTCAAATCTTCATCAAATTTGTTCAAATCTTCATCCAATTGTGCACAAATCTTCTGCCATAGCTCTGATACCAATTGTAAGTGCAATAACAATGGATCAAATCAATCAATTCTCATTCCATTATGAAATCTTTACAATATGAACTTTCTCTCTCTAGATTCTCTCTCTAAAGCACACACATGAATATTACAAATAAGCTCCTTACTAATTACTCACTAACTCCTATTTATACCTAAGACTAATTAGTCAAACATTCTAGTTACATGACTTTGACTCCTCTAATTAAACCTTTCACTTTGACATTAAAGCTTCCTTCTTTGACTTTGACTTTTCCAATTAATGCTTTTACTTTTACTTTGATGCTTGACTTTCTTCTTTGACCTCCATGCTTTGACTTTGTTTGACTTGAATATTATTTCCTCATCTTGAGATCTCGGATACAATAATATTTGCTCTAACATAAGGTTTCCTAGTTGTAATACAACACTATAATTATCTTTGTTAATTATCTTTTCTTTCTTCCAAAGAAAATAATATTTACCTAACTAGATAATTACTTATTAATTAATATTCCTATTATATATTTATTTATCTTAATAAATACATAATTTATTAACTAATAAACTTTAAATATATTTATTTACCTAATAAATATATATAATCCATTTCAAACCTTTATCTTTGGGTTTTCTTACATAAAATACCCAACTGATTTATAATTAACTATTATAAACCCAATCTCTCCAAACTGGGATTTATCCTATTTGATTTACAGATCCTCACAGGTGTGACCCTCAAGTGTCTTATAACATTGGATGTGAGATCACTGGTTTGTCAACTTTTGCACATAGTTACTAACAGACTCCCACTTGTGCAAGTTGGCAATACCGTCTTGACCACACGGACCTAAGGAGGCCCCTAGACAGGCGCTTAGGCTAACCAGGTTATAAGAACTTTTATACCCAGATAAGTGATAATACATTTCCCACATGGAAATATTATTTATGGAACTACTGTCCATAAAACGGGTATATCTTGGCTTTTCCCTTCGCATCACGATATTTCATCTTTGAGTATGAGCTTGGAATCAGTCAACCCTAAAATACTCAAGATTCTGTTTCTTGACTATCCGACCTGTAATAACCAAGATATGAGGATTAAGTTAAGTTTCTGTCATTTGACCTTTTTCTGAGAATATGAGGATTTTTGGGGTTAAATATGTTACTATTGAAAAGTTTTACTGGTATGGGCTTATACCATTTTAGGTATGGGCTTGGCCCAAAAACCCAAGGTATTTAAACCTTAAACCCTAATCTTTGCCATTTTTGGGAAAGATTAGTGTGTGTGCTTAGTGTGTGTTGGAGAGCAACAAAGAGCCGTTTCATCAATTGGCAAGGTCGGGAGATCGTCACCGACGTAAGTTTCGATGCCCAAAAGTGTAGGATTTACTTATTTTTGATGTAGGATTCCTTTGGAATGAGTTTGGGATGTATTTGGATCGAGTTAGAACCAGTTTTGGTCGATTTAGGACGATTTTTGGATCTGTTGGTGTTTTTCGAATCGGAAATCATGTTTTCCGAATCGGAAATCATAATTTCCGAATCGGGAAATTTGTGTTGTCTTTTGGGGTGTTTTGCTTCGTTATGCCTTTCCCGCATTGGAAACCTATGTTTTCCGAATTGGGAAATGGGCTAGTTGGGCCGTCATGTTGACCTCGAGCATCTCCGAAGCGGAACCCCCGTGCTATGTCTGCCTAGGGATGTCATAGTAGTGGGTTTTATTGGGCGCAGTTATTAATGCCTTAGAATATTTACAGGCACGTAAGACGAGGTCCACGGGAGGACAGTGAGATTTACTCAGGTGAGTTCCCTTGCCTGAAAATGAATGGATAGTTTTCACTGCTTTCATAAATATATATCCATTCGATTTGCGAACTGTTTGCTATTGATGATGAACTGTTTTTTTTGTTAAAATATGGATAATTGTCGGATTATGTTTAATGCATGCTTAGATGTAAATGTTGGAATGTTTTGGAATGAAATGTGTTGCAAGTATGGACATTGGGTACCTTGTAATTTTATGTTCCTTGGGAGTGTTTACCATTTGGTCTGGTCCGCCATTTGGGGGTACCTCGGGATTATGTCCCTTGGGAGTTATTGTCAGGTGACCTGGACTGGGCCTGGACTGTATTCATTTCTTTGTCCGTAACACATTTGCATTGCTGTTATTATAAAATTGTGATTTGGCCAGCAGGCCGGAACTGTTGTTTAAACTGTTTTGAGGGAATTCACTAGACCTTTCGGTCAAACCCTCGTTTTCAAAACCTAAAATCTTTTCATGGAAAGATCGAGTTGCGAGAGGCAAGGAGAAGGTAGACGTCTAAAGTAGTTCTACCGGTGGAAGATAACACTTTTGTCCTTATTTAGAATCTCAGCTGTGGAGGGATGTTCCGCACGTACCATTAAACCCTTTTGCTTTTGAGTTGAGAATTCTTAGTATTTTGCGGAATAGATCACTGGGAGTATAATGTCATGCTTTACTATTGCTTGTTATGCTTATTATATTGTTTGGGATATTGGGGCGTTACACGACCTCTACTGATAGGTAAACGACAAAGAACTAATCAGTTCGTTCGGGCATGGCCATGCACTTCATCAGTATATTCAGTCAGTCAAGGGGCCCAGAAATATCTCTCTTCTGAGAACAGGTGCAAATTCCATCTTGCATATCTGCATTTAACACCACGGCTTCCGCTGAATCTAGTCACGTCCTTTATAGCCACCCTGTTAAGGCGTAGCGGTTGAACGTACTAAGTATCCAATAGTCCTCATGATATTAAACCAAATACCTCAGGTGATAGGGACAACCACTGTGAGATTTACTTATGACGATTTCCAAGAAGTAATCTCAACCGCGGATCACGTCCAATATTCGCTACTCTATCGAATATCTGTGCAACTTTTGGTCTACAACACTTGTAGCTGTTATTCAATGACTGATCATAACTACCCAAAAGTCCACAATGACTTTAACTCCCTATCAAGTTCCCACAATGATAAGTTGTCACAAACAAGTTTTGAATGAAAAATTGGAAACTAGTTTCATTCCTGGATAATAAAACATGCAAAATATAAAAGCGATAAAGAAACTAATTTTGTATAGTCCATATTACACTTTGTAACAATAACAAAATTAATATTTCTTAATTGCTTTTATGGTGTCTATTTAACGTTTGTTAAATACTGGTCTAAAGTAAAGTATCACCTTTCTTTAGTTTAGACTATTTGATTAATGTTTACCAAATTAATCAAAATAATAACCAAAAACAATTCAAGTTTGTATCTTTTTATACAATCTACTTGATTGTGTTAATCCTTATTTTGCAAACACTTTAAACAAGATTAGACTTCTTCACTTACCATATTCCCTTAACTTGGAGACCTGGAAAAACTCCTAGTTACCCTGAACAGGTAAGGCTAAACTGCAACTTTACTTAGTTGTTGTGTAGATAATTGATTTCTTCCTGAAATCCGATAAGATATTCATTTTACCAAGCTGGTAAGTTTCACTGGTTTTATCCTATCTTTAAATATCCCAACATAACTTAATTATTGATTTTCTTAAAATTTGTTTCAAAGACTTTGAAACTATTCTTTTACCTTTTTGACTGAAAGGTATATTATACATCTCATAATTTCACATCCTACCTGGATTGTGAATTCCTAGATATATTTAATCAATAATCATATCATCTATTCTTTATCTTAAATTAGATAGAGAATTAACTGGGCTCCCACTGACTTATATGAAAACCAACTGTTACTCAAAATTTTTAACTATTGATTTAGTCAAGAACTTTGATTAATCAATTCTATTTTAAGTAACATACTTGAGGATTTTATCATTTATAAAACTTAACTGGATTCCATAAAACCCTAATTCCAAAACTTGGAATTTTTCTCAGTTTTATAAATACTGATAAAAATCCTAAACTCTCTTTAAGACATTTGATTAATTAATTTGATCATAAAATGCTTTCATAATCCTTTACTCATAAATGTTTCATTTCAAGAACACATTCCTATAAAATAGTACTTCGTGTGTTTTTGATAGTTTTCATATAAGTTACTTTAATTAAAACTACTAAAGTAACTTTGTCAGTGCAATAGGCAATATCTAGGATCCTTTATTAAATCAATCAGATTCAAAATACTATGCACAACAGATATTTCAATGTCAAGACAATAACTTTTAAATTTAAAACTACAAAATGCAAATATAAAATATAACCATCCAAAAGTAACTGTTTTAAAACATAAGCTTAAAAATAAAATTGTCTTGACAAGAATTGAAATAAACTAGCATCTAAGATCCTTAGCAACTCCAGGGCTTCTTCACTTCTGACCACCTGCAATACACATTTGCTCTAGGTATCAATATACTTGTAAGTCAACAAGTAAACTGACAGATTTAAAGCAATCATAAATATCTGAGGTTTCCATACCTGCTTCATGACGCTTTGGGCAGTTCTGCCTCCAGTGACCGACTTCATTACATATGAAGCAGCGATTTTCGGTCCTAGCTTTGTTAGGCTTAACCTTCTTGCCCTTGCCCTTGCCCTTGCCTTTACCATTCTCACGAACCTTGGGTGCATTCTGGACGGCCTGAACTGGACCCTTTCCTTTACTGATGCCTCCATGCCCATGCTTTTTCCTCACCCCTCCATCTCTCACCAACAGTACGTCTTTTGTCTTGTTCTTGGCCCCCATGTTTAACTCAGCTGTCTTTATCATGGAGTGCAATTCAGCTATTGTCTTCTCCATGTTATTCATATTGTAGTTGATTACAAAAGGCTTGTAATCCTCTGACAGTGAGTTGAGAATTGTATCCGTTGCCAGCTGCAACGGAACTGGGTGGCCGAGCCGTTCTAGGTGATCCAAGTGCCTTTTCATTTTCATGACATGGTCACTTACTGAGGTCCCCTTGATCATGTTGCACTCGTTGAATGCCTTAGTGGCATCGTAACGTTCTGTGCATGCTTGCGTTTGGAACATGTCCCTCAACTGGTGGATCATGTCATAAGCATTCGTATTTATGAGCCCCGTTTGCAGATTTGGGCTCATAGTTGCAAGCATAAGACAACCGACATCCAGCAAATCATCCGAATGCTTCTTGTGAGCATTTCTGGCAGCAGCCGGGGAATTTGCTGGAGGGGCCTCTCCCAAAGGCTCTTCCAAGACGTACCATTTCCTTTCATGCCTGAGCACAATCATCAGATTGCGCTCCCAATCAAGGAAATTGGGACCAGTGAGCTTATCTTTCTCGAGGATGAAGCGGAGAGAAAGATTGTTTGTGTTGGTTACTGTGTTTGCCATCTACACATTTTAAAAATTTGTTTTAACAACTGTAAATAGACTATCTCCAATAAATATCAATAAACCCTTAAATGATCATTTTATTAGACTAGGATCCTTCATTTCATACGGCTTGATGTGCGTAGTGTTTTTGCTCCACCAGGTCGTATTATTTCGGTAGGTAAGGACTTTTACCAATCATATCTAACTGATATGACTCCTAGATCTTTTCGGGACAACGATAACTATCTTGTACATGTTTCTGTCCCTCTAAGTGCATTTTGGCCCGGTACCACCCGGTGAACTTAGCAGAACCAAAATAGATCTCACCATTTTGGGACTTGGACACTTTACTCTGGCCGGTACCACCCGGAAATAATGCGCAGAGTCATGTAATCCCCTCACAGCTTCGGTTTGAACGCGGACGTTCAAGGTGTACTCACTTCCAACGCCCGCGTACCTTACGCCGGAGGTGCCCCAAAGTGGGTTGCATTACTGATCTATGATTTTTCGGGGTTTTGTTTTAATTTTGAAAAACCTTTTGAAATCCAGTGTTTTAAAAAACTATAATTGTTGAAAGGTAACTTGTGTTTTTAAACTAACTGTTTTAAACACACACTTCTTTTAAAACTAACTGTTTTAAGATCACTTTGCTAATTCAAAACTAACTGTTTTGATAGCATACTAGTTGATTAAAACTAACTGTTTTTGTCAACTTAAAAAAACAATCATTTTATATAAGGTTTTTAATAAAATATACCGTTTTAAAAAGGTTTGAAAAAATGGCAATTGTAAATTAAAACAATAGGCATATTAATATCACAAACACGCAGTTACGTAAAGCAACAACCACGCAGATAAGAACGGATTATAGTTTTGCCAACTGTATTCCTAAGGACCACTAAATGACCTATTGCTATAGTATTCCTTTTTCTTTGCTAACCTCCCACTGCTTTGGCATCTCCGTTGGAACTCCAGAACGAGTACTCTATCCTTCTCGCGTGCTCCCACTGGCCTCGGCACCTTTTTGATGGAAATCCCGAAGAAAAATAAAATAACTATCCTAAGGTCATTTTTACAAAGGGGTTGTAAATGGCACGCAGGCCTCCCCGCAAACAAGTCAAGGGTCTAAATTGGCCAACGCTATAATGTAACATGTATAAATACACACACAAACAGATATATACAACAACCACGCATTTATATATGGCATATAATCGTATAATAAATGGTAAAATAAACCTAGATCGGTTAAAATTATCTTATTTCACTTTTCGTAAAAACTTGGTTTTAACTTATTCATAAAACTACCTGTTTTATAAATCCAAAAATTATTTTATAAAATAAGTTTTTATAAACAATTAATTTATTTAATAAAGTGAGAAAACAATTTTATAAAATATTCATCAAACTGAAATATTCTAAACCAACTGGTTTGAATATTGAAACACTGGCCCATAAACTATGTTGTGGTTTGACCAACTGGTCAAAACACGACACAAGGCCTATTTGACAATCGGGTCAAAATACTTGTTTGACAACACAAATTTTATTAGATAATAAAATTTCCAAATAAAAATTATTTAAACAAAAAATTAATCTTGGATAAAATTGCTTAAAAACAAAAGAACCCCTTTTGGGCCATACACGAACTTGGCCCCGAACGAATAACCCTGGACAGACCTGGAGCCTTGCTCGCGCCGTGAAGGCATGGCTCACGTCGCGATGACACGGCTCGCGCCGCGAGCATCTCTTCTCTGATCTGCTCGCGCCGCGAGGGTCTTAACCATCATCATCATCACCAGGTGACCGGCGATGATGATTTCGACGACAGCAATCGGCTGCCGCCGATCGTCGTTTGAATGGTAGTTGAAACCATCCGCCGCCACCAATCATCGCCGATAACCACCACCCACAAGTAGTGATCGGCAATCGAACCAACTACCGCTGCCTTGCGGCGGTTTGGAAAAAAAACGCCACCACCGATCCGCTATTTCCAGGCCGTTGATCGGCGGAGTAGATCCATCGGCAACAGCGGCAACTCAATTTCCACTGCCTTTGCCTCGAACAAAACACCAAAAGGCCGCCGCCATCGCCTCCCGATGACAGCAGCCACCGTGATCGCCGCCACCATCAGTCGGCGACAACGCTACCGTCGCCACCGCTGTGGTCTGGAACCACCGGCCACCACCGATCTGGTGGTTTGGCCGTGGTTGAGTTGCGATTCGGCCATGGTTCGGCTGCGGTTTACCACCGCAATCACCGTCATCGATCACCTACCACATCTGGCCGGCGATCGGAATGAACAGCCGTCGCCACTACCGCCATCATGCGATTCGTAAACCGCCGGCCACCACCGATCTGGTGGTTTGGCCGTGGCCATCGCAAATACCGCCACCACCTCGCTGGTGGTGCAGCCACGGTGGTTTGGTCCTCCGGTGAGTGCGGCCTTGTTTCGGTCGTGGTTTGCCACCGCAAACATCGCCACCACGATGCTGTGGTGCGAACAGCCGACACTGCCATCGCTTCTGCGGTGCGGTGGGTGTTTGGTTGTCGGGTGGTGGTTCGGTCGGCTAACTGCCGCCGTTCAACCGCCGTGTGGGTTATCGGCCGACATTCAAAGTGTCACCGCCATCGCCGGTGGTATAGCGACAGAACCACCACCATCATCAATCACAGCCGCCACCACAAACGGTGGTTCAGCCGTGATCCGGTCTGGCCTACGGCCTCCACCCATCTGGTGGTGTGGCCTTGGTGGTTTACGCTTGGTGGTGATCGTTTCAAGTTTGGTTTATCGTACGATAAACAAAGTTCTAAATAAAAAAAATTATATATAAACCATTCAACTTAATAAAAATCAGGTTTTTATAAAGATTAAAACTTGATACGCAAGAAACAAGAATTAACTTTATACGGATCTATAAACTGATAAAAACTAAACGATTAAAAAACAAAGCTCTGATACCACTGTTGGGTTTTGATGGATTCCTTGTATCGATCTGACACTAGAACCAATGTGGATCTCAATCCTAACTGGAAGAGATACACGGTAAAACCTAATAGTCAAACAGACTAAAAGGTTTAAACCTTATCAAACCTAACTGGTTTGATTATAGCGGAAGCAAAGAATTAAAACCCGAAATTATTCTAATGATCTTAATCATTTAAGTTTTTAATCTTACAAAGAGGTTTTGATTTGTTTACCTGGATAGCTTGAGCTTAATCCACCCGTGAACGATCAGACAAATCGCCTTCTAGTTGGCTGAACTCCCGAGACCCCGGAACAAGCTGTTTTGCGAGACTTTAACCGAAAAGCGAACTCCTTGTGGATGAGGTGCTTGGCGTCGGTTTTAGGAGAGAGGGGAGAGTGGATTTTTGCTGATAGTTGGTTGAATGAATCAAAGTCAATTAACTGGTAAACCTTAAGCCATTATTTATAAGGTAAGGTTTCCTAGTTGTAATACAACTCTATAATTATCTTTGGTAATTATCTTTTCTTTCTTCCAAAGAAAATAATATTTACCTAACTAGATAATTACTTATTAATTAATATTCCTATTATATATTTATTTATCTTAATAAATACATAATTTATTAACTAATAAACTTTATATATATTTATTTACCTAATAAATATATATAATCCATTTCAAACCTTTATCTTTGGGTTTTCTTACATAAAATACCCAACTGGTTTATAATTAACTATTATAAACCCAATCTCTCCAAACTGGGATTTATCCTATTTGATTTATAGATCCTCACAGGTGTGACCCTCAAGTGTCTTATAACATTGGATGTGAGATCACTGGTTTGTCAACTTTTGCACATAATTACTAACAATAACTGAGCGAGCTCTTCGAAGCGCATGAACTTTCGATTCTTCTTCTTCTGTGTCAGGTAGACGACCCCGTGCTCTGGAACTTTCGTCAGGAGGTATAGGCTGTAGGATCCGATAGCAGGTGCTTGCAGGTTAGGTCGAAGCAGATTGACCTTCGGTTGACAGCTCTCGATGGCCATCTGGTAGTCCGTCACACGCGCCAAAGTGATTGCGTGACGGACGTACTTCTTCAACACTTCAAGGCCATCGGGGAGGTACTCGGGATGGAGGATCGGACCTTGTAGATACTTGATGATCGTGAGAAGGTCTACAAGGTGGATCCTGTCGAGGTCGGCTTCTGTAAACGTCCATTCTTGGAGCTCTCCGGTGGGTTTGCCAGTTCCGTACATAAGAACATCAAATTCGAGAAATAACTGGTACCCATGTCTGTAGGGGCATACCGCAATCACTTTCACGAACCGACGTCTTAGTCTTGTTCTTCCATTTTTCGCCCAGTTGCAAACCTGCTAGTGGACGTAGGCTGTTCGGCGCCTAAGCTTCTTCATATGTGAGATCCCGAAGTACACTTCGCGAGACCAAACATGAAGCTTCTCTTGCTGAAATATCCTCGAGAACGACTCTTCGAGGATGGTCGGAAAATCACAGAGTGGTTCCAGTTGAGCTGGATGACGACCGGAGATGGAGAATCTGGAACAGTAGTAGTGATTGTGGTAGGCGTGTCTGAAGCAGGAAATTCAACCGTTAAGAGAAAGCTGTTGTAGTCGGTGTTGCTAACAATGTCATCCCCCTTCTTGTGGAAACGAAGGCTTTGAGCAAGCGACCGAAGGATTTTTCGAGCTTCCTCTGGAATCTGTAACTCGGAAGGATCTGTCGGTGCCGCCTCAGGGGTGATGATGTCAACTTCAATGGTTGGCTTCTCGTGAGGGAATTGGATCACCTCATCTAACGGGATCGACTCATAGTGAAAATGCTCAACGTCAAGAGTCTCCGTGTCTGAATCTTCGTATAAGCCAGTTGTTGACTTTGACGGAGCAGTTGGTGGAGCTGTTGATGAAGCTGGAGTAGAGGAGGATCCGGAACCTGAGGCCGAGGCGAGGTCGATGCGAAACCGTCTGCTAGGTTGCATCTCCCCCTCATGAGGACCCGGTGCAGAGTCATCAGGGTCATCATGCCTTCTTTTGGAAGGTTGAGCCTGAGACCGACATGCAGCCTCTAGTACCCGGATGCGGAGTTGAAGAAGCTCTATCTGATGATCCCTGGCCGCAATCATCTCATCCCGCTCTCGTAGTTGGGTGGACAGGCTGTCATTCTGAGTCGTGTATGCTGTGATCATCACCTCGTGTTCCGTCTCAGTGACATAGCCTGTAATTTCGGGCAAGTTACCCGAACTAGGAGGAGGAAGGCGTAGGACATCCCCGGAATAGCGGGCGATCGTAGCTTCGGTAGACTGGGCAGTTTCCACATACTTGCCCTTTACTTGGCGCTTGATCTCTTGTAGCTCCCGATCCCGGTCTTCTTGTATCTTCCGGGAAGCCTCAAGCTCGGCTTGTCTTCGTTGCTTGGCTTCGGTCAAGGCTTTCTAAAGTGCCTCAACCCTTTTCTCTCTCGCCGCGTCGGCCTCCTCTAGTCTCGATAGTCTTGATTGGACGACTTTTAGGATGTCGTCCGAATCCATCGGACCATGTCCCGAAGATGTTGCGTGGGCGTCTTTATGGATTTCGCCCGAATCCCTCGGACTTAGTCCCGTTCTTGCGTGGGCATCTTTAGAGATTTTGCCCAAATCTGTCGGACCCGGTCCCAAAAGTGTTGCGCCCGGTGCTTCAAGAGCTCCAGTTGACGAGAAAAGACCCAAAGAGGTACTTTATCGGCCTGCTTGCACGACTGTCATGATGTTGACTGTGGCAGGGCTTCCGGACGATCCTCAAAGGGCATCAGTTGACGCACCGGCTACGTCCGTTCTGGCAGAGTCCCGTAGGAACTCTGCTTGTGCTACTCCCGATCGTGTCCTAAGAATAGAAGGGATATCAAAGATCCTGGTAACTGGTTCTACGACTTGAGGTGCTCTGAAAGAAGTCGAGAGGTGGGGCAGCTCCTCTCTTAGCTCAACATTGACCGACTCCGAATGAGTGGTCAACGGAAGTTGTGCTTGATCCCCGTGTGAAGTTGAAACGACCATCTGTTGAGAGATGGTCGAGTGGTTGGTTTGGGCGTGCGATTGCGCTGGTTGGCTGCCAGCGTCTTGACCCGCCAGCATAGGCTGACAGGTCGTAATGAAGGTTGCCTCTGTGGGGAGTTGACTCTTGCTGGGAAGGACGGCCGGTTCTAGACTCCTAGTGGTCTCTTCGTCTCCAACCTGTTCTTGGATCTGAAGCTACGGTTCGTCTAGATGGGCCTCTTCTTCTTCGGTCTCTTTTTCAAGACCCTCACCATCTCCCTCTCGGTCTTCACCACCTTGTAACCCCCAACCAGTCTCCACTTCTTCACCCTCTTCTTCTCGACCGACGGTTCGGTCGTCTGACGCTAGATCTCCTCCCAGGTTGAGTTCCTCAGAAAAATCATCGTTGAAAGATGACATCGCCACGTCATCAACTTGCGGCTGGCCCTTGCCTCCTTTCACCGGTACGGACTCCGTGAATTCTTCATCGGAGCCGTAGTCCACTTGCTCGGACTCGATGGCCTCGTCATCGACATCACGACGGTCGGAGGGAGTGTGATTTGGAGATTTCCCGCCGTTGGAGTCGTCGCCTGACGGTTTACCGAAAGGATAGCCAGGTTGGCGAGGAGCCGTGGCCACATGTGGTGGTGACGGAGATTATGCTTGTTCTTGTGGGGAAGCTTCCACTTCCTCACCAATTTCTGCTGTTGGTTGCGGCAGCGATGGCGCTCGGCGTTCTTCGGAGTTGGAGGTCTGAGGGGATTGATGAAGCACCCCTGTGTACTACTCGATCCTTGCTCCGATCATGCGTTCCGGATCGAACGTGATAGCTTCTTGCTCCTCAATGTAAGTGCGAGTACGGGCCCGGTGAGCTCGGGTTTCGGTCATCCTCTGGTAGAGAGCAGCTGCGTTCTGATGGGACAAATGCGGAGTGGCGGACGTTCCGACTATTCTACCCGCTTCTCCCCTTACGTCCACTCTCATCACTCCTGAACCCGAAGCTCCCCCTTTGGAACCTCGGGCCGCCGTGTTAGAGACACGATGTCTAGCAGGGACTGGTTGCACATCCAGGGTAGGGCTCCTCGGCTCTAAGGAGTCCGTAGATGCGGCTTCTAGACCTACGAAAACCCTATACATACCTACGCTCAACGCCGCCTGATCCGCAGTGTCCAGGACGTTCACGGGAATGGGAATCTCCGCTTGACCTTCCTTGAGGGTCCGTCTGTTCATCCGGTGGATCCGCTTACTCTGGAATCAGGGATGGGCAGATCTGCGGCGGACCTCTGGATGACGATCCATGTGGTCTCGGATCATGAGGCTGAAAAACCTCATCCATGGGATGGATGACTTTCGGTTCCGTGCAGGGCCCTCGACGATGTCGGTCGTGATGTCTGGCCAGAGTTGCTGAGCTACGTCGATTCGCCGTCCGTAGGCGACTGAGTGAATGACATGCCAAACATGAGTTGACGCCCTATCGACTCCATATGTCTTTGATGAGAGGCACCTGCTCATCAGGTTGAACAATGTGAACTAGAGAGGCGGTAGCATTCCCTAAGTCACATGGGAGATCCCATTGAGCCGCTGGTTCCGGTTGGGAAGGACCCCGAGAGCGAGGATCTCGCTGAAGAGCTCGGGTCCCGAGACAAGTGGCTGGAACGGAGCCTCGGCTGTTTCGGCAGGCAGGTGGAGAATGCGACGGAGATCGTCCAGTGTGACGGTCAGTACGTCGTCACGGGTCTCCAGGTGCGAGGTGTTCCAGAACGGCTGCACGTAAAGTAGGGGCACCTCCACAGTAGTTTCCAACGTGTATGCAACCGGGTGCACCTTCCGTATCTCCAGCACCACTTCGTCCTGGACAACGACGTTGTTGAGGTCAACGAACTCGTTATTCTGAGTGATTGGACGAAGGTCTCCTTGAGAAATCAGAGGGCGATCGGCCGCGTTGTCGATCGGCGAGGGCGGGGTGTTCTGTTGTCGAGTCATATCTGACAAACCACAACGAGGTATGAAGTTAGAATCCGCCCTAAAATATGCTAAGTGTTGAAAGAGGTTGAAATTTGGACATAACAAATTTTGATTCGGATTATGACATTTTCCGATTCGGAAAATGTGGTAATCTGATTCGGAAAAGGTTGTTTTCCGAATTCCACCAAATTTCAAACACTTGAAGAAAATTGACCATACCCTTGATTAAGAGCGAGTCGGAAAACCTCGAAAACTCAAAATGGGTATTTCATGTTTTCCGAGTCGGAAAAAAAAAGATAAGTACACAAGGAAGTTTTCCGATTCGGAAAACATGTTTTCCGAATCGGAAAAGATCAAACACTTGGAATTTTTAAAAACGAGATAAAAAGATCTTGGCCTAAAACACGAGTCGGAAAACCTCGAAAACCCAAAGTAGGTGTTTCATATTTTCCGAGTCGGAAAAGTTGAGAGTTGAAACGTACCAGGCACAAGATGCGAGTCGGAAAACCTGATAATCCGAATCGGATTTATCTGGTTTTCCGAATCGGAAAAGGTTCATGAATGTTCTAAGTTAACAGATTCGGAAAACTTGAACATTCAAGTTTTCCGATTCGGAATACTTGAATATTCCGATTCGGAAAACTCGACTGTTCAAGTTCCCGATTCAAAAACGTCCCCAAAACACAGATTTAAGTCCTAAAACTACTTACATTTGATCTATAGAATCTACAAACTAGTTTAGAAACAATTTTGGACCGATTTAACGTAGCGAAAACCCATTCCAAGAAGTTTGGGTTTCGGGTAAAGTTTAAGAACTTTAGGCTTCGATTCGGTCCATTAAACGATATGTAACGACGTTAAAACTACGTAAGGACGGAGCAAAAACGAGCAATGATCGAGACGGTTGCGAGAGTCGGTTACCGGTGCAAAAAGAGAGAAAAGATGAAGAATTTTTGAAAAAGTGAAAAATTAATCTTAGAAAATGGTTTATATATTTTTCCGAATTACACTGTGTTTGGCTCGAAAAACAATGTTTGACTCTCTCTTTTTGGGTCTCTTAACCCGACTTTGAGAAAATGACAAAATCGACCCCTTGACTAGAAATTTGGGGAAACTTACAAACTAGTCCCTGAACTTGTAATTTAAGAAAATTTTCAAAACAGCCCTTGAACTATAAGTTTCAGAAAGTTGCAAAACTAGTCCCTGGACTTGAGATTCAGAAAGCGGCAAAGTTAGTCCTCGAACTTGTGAGTTCAAAACATGTACACTACCATCCCCTGAACTATCAAGTTCGCAAAAGTTTACAAATTCAGCGCCCGAACTCGACCCAAGAGACTTACCTGGTGCGTCTCAAACAAGGTTTTGTGCGAGTTATGATCTGAGTTAATCAGAAGTCGTTGTGATTATCCATACCTACAAAAGTAAATAAAGAGTGGTATCCAGGTACTGTGGATCCGAGAACATCAGCATAATAAACAAACAAATATACGACACTCCCCCTAGATTCATGCATACTCTAAGATACTTCCCCTACACACATGCATACGTTTAACAGATTCCCGACTCCCCCTAGACCTCAGGCTGGAGGTCTAGCATTCCCGACCTATTTAGGAGGAAGAAGTGACGTTTCTCATCAAACGGCTTAGTGAACAAATCAGCAAGCTGAAGGTCACTTTCCACGAAGTACAGTTCAATGTTACCTTTCTCGACGTGATCCTTGATGAAGTGATATCGGATGTCGATATGTTTCGTCCGAGAATGTTGAACTGGATTTGCCGTGATTTGAATCGCACTCTTGGAGTCACAGTAGATAGGAATCCTCTGCATGGTGTATCCGAAGTCGGCTAGTTGGGTTTTCACCCATAGAACTTGTGAGCAACAGCAGGCGGCTGCTACATACTCTGCCTTCGCAGTTGATAAGGAGACACAATTCTGTTTGAGGGATGACCAACTCACCAACTTGTCTCCAAGGAACTGACAAGCTCCGTAGGTGCTTTTTCTGCTTAGCTTACAACCTGCATGATCTGAGTCTGTGTAGGCTATCAGTTCAAAACCAGAATCCTTTGGATACCCAAGGCCAAAGTCCAGAGTGCCCTTCAGATACCTAAGGATTCTTTTTACAGCAGATAAGTGTGATTCACGAGGATCACACTGAAAGCGAGCACAGACACCCGTGGAGAATACGATGTCAGGTCTACTAGCCGTGAGATAGAGCAACGAACCAATGATTGCCCGATAATTCTTCTGGTCTACCGATTTACCAGAAGAATCAGCATTTAGTTAAAAGTTTCTAGGCATTGGTGTAGCAGCGGAGTTTGAGCCACCGAAATCAAAACGTTTGAGTAAATCATGAACGTATTTCGATTGATTTATAAAAATGCCGTCAGGGCGTTGTCGAACTTGAAGTCCTAGAAAAAACATCAACTCGCCCATCATGCTCATTTTGAACTGAGATTTCATGGTGTTTTCAAACTCCTTGCATAACTTAGGCTTCGTAGACGCAAAAATGATGTCATCCACGTATATCTGTACTATCATTAAGTCACTACCTGATCTTCGGAGAAATAAGGTGGGGTCGATTGGACCTTTCTTGTAGCCAGCTCCTATCAAGTACTCAGTAAGAGTTTCATACCATGCTCGAGGAGCTTGCTTGAGACCGTATAGCGCCTTATCCAACACATGTACATGCGTTGGATACCTCGGATCCACGAAACCTTCCGGTTGTTCGACATACACCTCTTCTTGAAGAACTCCGTTCAGGAAGGCACATTTGACGTCCATCTAGTATACCGTCATGTTCTTGTGTGCGGCATAAGCGAGGAAGATCCAAAAAGCCTCAATCATGGCTACTGGTGCAAACGTCTCATCATAATCGATACCCTCTTGTTGGCGATATCCTTTGGCGACCAACCGGGCCTTATTCTGGATAATGGACTTCACCATGGCGACCAACCGGGCCTTGTTCCGGAAGATCCATTTGAATCCGATAATGGACTTCCCCATGGTCTGGTCACCAAACGCCACACCTTGTTACGCTCGAATTCCGCCAACTCTTCTTGCATCGCTCGTACCCAATCTGGATCGGTAAGAGCTTGCAGAACATCTGACGGTTCAAAGTCACTTAAGAACCCGCCAAACAGAATCAGGTTGTGAACATTCTTTGTAGATCTGGTCTGAACAAGTTGAGAGGGACTCCCGATGATCTGGGAAGGGGGGTGATCTCTAGTCCACTTTCTTGTGTGTGGAAGAGTGACATAGGCTTGTTGATCGTTGGATGCATCGTTCTCGTCGTGCACTGCCAAGACCTCGGTCTGGTTCCCACTTGAAGAACCTTCTTCCATATTAGTCAGTGGTTCTGCTTCCAACCGAGGCTCTCGTACTACCTGAGCATAGGTTCTTTGAGCAGAGCTTGGTGAAGGTAGAGGAGCTTCTTCTGAAATTGGTGCAAGAACAGGGTGTGTTGTCTGTTCTCCGACAGGTTTCGGTGAAGCAGCTAAAGACGTTTCAGGGGGAGAGACCACTGACTCTGGTGTCACTGAATTTGTTGAAGTACTCGATGATGGCTCTGTCATGAAAGCATCAGATGACACAGAAGTAGTGGTTGAACCACCTTGAGCAGGTACTACGATCGGTCCAGTGAGAATAGGTAGATCATAGTCTGCAAGGTCTATAAAGTCTGAAGCAAAAGTGTTAGAAGCAGAATCTGTGCTCGGTGGTGTAGTGGACAGTTCAGGTAGTAAGGCGTTTAGATTACTAGGGCTTGCATCAGAATAGGTTTCAGTTTCAGAAAAATCAACATTCGAGCTTTCTAAGATAGTTCGGGTCTGTTTGTTGAATACCCGATAAGTCTTTGACTTATGTGAGTATTCAATGAACATAGACTCATCAGACTTAGGGTCAAACTTTCCCAAATTATCTCGATCATTTAAAACATAGCATTTACATCCAAAAACTCTAAAGTAATCAATGTTAGGCTTACGCTGCTCGATCATCTCGTAAGCGGTTTTACCGGTCTGCTTTACAATCAGAGTCCGAATTTGCGTGAAACATGCTGTAGAAACAGCTTCAGCCTAGAATGCTTGAGGAACGCCTGAGTAAACCATCATGGATCTTGCTGCTTCGACCAACGTCCGGTTCTTCCTTTCCACAACTCCGTTTTGTTGAGGAGTGCGTACAGCTGAGAAGTTGTGAGAGATCCCCTCATCTTCAAGGAAGGATTGCAATTTTGCATTTCTAAACTCGGTTTTGTTGTCGCTACGTAGCTTCTTCACCTTGCGACCCAAAAGTACTTGAATCCGCTTGATGAAGGCAATTATCCGATCAACAGCGTCAGATTTGGCTCGTAGAAATTCAAGCCAAGTGAACCTCGAGAACTCATCAACAAGAACTAACATGTACTTCTTTCTGGCCAGGCTCTCGACTCTCATAGGTCCACACAGATCCATGTGAAGCATGTCAAATGGACTTTTACTGTTGGTATCCATCTTCGGAGGATGTGAGCTTCTTCTCATCTTTCCTTGTTCACATGCAGGACACAGAGTATCCTTTGAAAGACGAGTCTCCGGTACTCCCTTGACTAGGCGCTTTCAAACCAACTTGTTCATGTCCTTGAAATTCTGATGACACAGCCTTCGGTGCCACATCCAACTGTCCTCCTTGGACGCCTTTGAGAGCAAACATATCGCATTCATTAGTTGAGAAAGTGCTTCAAACTGAGGGTGTGTCTGAGGGATTGAACGAAAGACGGCGGAATACAGATTGCCATTTCTCCGTGCACTGAGTACGACATTGTTGTCTTCGTCATTCACATCACTTCCATAAAGGAATTGCTTCACCCAATAGCTATTATCACAAAACTGGCTTGAGCTGAACATGTTATATCCTAATCCTTCGACATACCGTACATCCTTAATGATGTACTTCCCATCGGTGATTTTCCCGTACCCTAACATTGGCTTTGGTGTCTTGTCTGCAGTTTTGATGTATCACTCGAACCTTTCAACATAGTCGAAAAGGAAGGATCTTTGACCAGTCATGTGTCTATAAGCTCCAGAATCAAAGTACCACACATGACTGACCTGCAAGACAGATTAAGCTTGTTTAGGGACCCATTGCCAAATAGGTTCCTTTGGGTTAGAGATAGATGAAACAGCGGTGTAGTCCCCTTTTTGGATTTCTCCTTAGGCGTATGGGACTTCACTGACGAAGAGGATTTAGCTTTGCCTCTTTTTCTTCCCTTTCTCTTTCGAGATTTGACATTAGAACTATGAGCATTAGAAGAATTAGCCACACCATAGCACAAAAAATTATCAAACATAAAACACATGTCATTACGAAGAGTATCAAAAGCATCGTTCAAGTTACGATTACGATTTACAGACAAGTTTGATTGAAATCCTACACTAGGTGGGGCATGGCCTAAACCCGCACGGCTAGGACCATGCCTCTTAGGGAAAGCAGAAAAAGTGTTGTTCCTCTCTTGATGATCCTTTCTTGGTGGCTTCACATTCTTTTCACCATCTTTCCTCCTCCCATCTGCATTCAAAGCATGGTGTGAGTTAGGGAACGGTTTAGTAGAAATGGATTTGCCACCTTTTCTAGATGACGGTTTTGAAAAATTAGGTTTTGTGGAAGCGAAAGGTTGATTAGGTTTTAACCGAGATGTCTCACCCACTTCGAAGGTACTCGAATTAAAGTCAAGACCTTGAATGGGTTTGACTGAGGCACAAGCATCGTTAGATTTTGAATTCTTGGTCTGGAGTCCCTTAGGTGTGTGTGGCTTAACTGATTTCTCCTTGTCAGTACCTACACGTTTTCCACCCTTGGGGTTACTTTTCTTAGGACCAGAAGCTTGTGACTCAGCAGGCTTCTCAGGTTTGCAAACAACACATGTGTTTTTCTTAGGAATCAAACCAGAAAAATCATCACCCTCATCCAAAAATACCTTCACTTCATATTCAACATTGGGATCCAGGTCTGGTTTGGGTTTGGGGTTGGCTAACCTATGGTTAAGGACAGGGAATATCTCATCATCATCAGAATCTATAGAGTAAAAGTTCTCAAAATTAGGAATTTTCCTTTTCAAACTAGAGATAGACACATCTTGATTGACAAAAGTTTGACGATACATCATCTCCTTTTCATAAAGTAATTCTTGTTCAAGCTCAAACTGAACTTCTTGGATGACGATTCGCTTTTGAAAAAAGTGAAAGAAGAACTTGCGGTCTCACACTCCGAAGAAAGCCTGATTCTCTTGGCATTAGCCTCGAGTAAGTCCTTTTCCAGAGTGTGTATCAAGGTGTCTTTTTCAGAGACAATAACACTAAGATTCAAAATCTGATGTTGACAGGCATCTAGATCCATGGCCTTTAATCTATGTCCGAATACCTCCTTTTCTAGTTCAACTAGGTCGGGACTCTTAGTTGCGGAATCATCCGTGGGTGGGATAACTAAGGTCTCCTCAGATAAATCCATTTCCCTAGTATCAAAACTTGTGTTCAAGTCGGCATAATTTATGGAAGGCATAGCTACACGAGGGGTTCTACCCTTGATGCCTTCCTAAGTGGGTTGGGTATTGGTCGGATCACTAGCAGGAATGAACATTGGTCTATTGGGAGCGGGACTTGTGGGAGGACTACTCGTGGTGCCATTTGACGGACTTGTGGTTCTAGTGATGGTCTCACCATGGATTACTTCGGTGTAGGTGATTGTCTGTCTAACATACTCCTCGGTAACGTGTCCTCCTACAAAGGCTGGTTTGGGCATGGAGGCGGCCAAATCCTCAAAGTTGTACAAATTTGAAGGTGCCTTTTCTAAAACATGATTTTCAGTGAGTCCTAGACCGGGTCTAGCTTTGTAGAAAGGATTCTTGTTGGCATGCTGCGTGAGGATACTCAGAGTTTGTTCAGATTGTCCTCGTTTGAAATTGATTGTGAGCTCTCCATGGTTACTGTTAAGTTCCTCATGGGATTTTTGAAGACACAACAATTTATTTGACAAATTTGACTCTCTAATGCCAAAATCAAGTACCTCACGATTATAATCTAAAGTCAAGTCCTCGAGAGAGCTTTTGTAAACAGCACTGTCGATTCTAAATTTCGTGACGAGAGTTCTTTCCGATTGGAGATATTTCTCTAAGTCACAAATTTTAGCTTCTAACAGTGATATTGTATCAGTTATATTAGGGATAGTGGATACCTCAGAAGCATCAATGTCTTGGTAAGTGCTGGGACTAACTACTTCCGGTCCTTCAAAGTCTGCCATCAAGCAGAGACCTTTCACCAAGTGATCTTCCTCATCCGAGCTCTCTTCTTCGCAAACCCAGTTTTCCTCTTCAACCAGCAAAGCAACCCCTTTTTCTTTCTTCCTTAACAAGGCAACCATTTTCTTGAACTAAGCCGCATCCTTGTATTTCACCGTGCAGTCCTTAGCATAGTGTCCCAGTTTACCACACTTGAAGCATGTGGTTGTAGGACTTGGGGTTTGTTGAGGAGTGGGATTTTCTATGATGGATTTCTGCTTGACTTCTGACAACCTTGGTCAACAGGAATTGGTTGATCTTCCCTTGGGGATTGTCTACTGGAGCTGCTTCCTCGTTGATCACCTCCGTTGAAGTTCCCTTTAACACGCTCTAGCCTTTCCTCCGACCAGCGTTCATTCCTTCCTTGCTCGTACCCATACTCAGAACCTTGCTCGTATCTTCCACCTTTGTGTTTGCCTCCATATCCGCTCTCATAGCCTTGACGGTTGAACCCTGATTATGGAACATACTATCTAGAATTTCCCCGATAGTTGTAGTCGGGATTCTGTCCGCACCAATTTCCCTGAAAGTTGGAACCTCCTTGATAGTCCAAGTAAGTTATATCCCGACTGGAGTTGTCTCTAAACCTTCCCTGATCGTCTCTAAACCTCCCTTGTTCGTTTCTTCCCTGATCGTAAGACCGATACCTATCACCCTGTTGATAACCTCCTCTTCCTTGCTCAATGAACTAAAATCTGCCAAATGAGTGATGTCCTCCTCTTCCTTGACCCATTCAGTTTCCGCCTTGAAACCCTGATCCTCGAGAACTGGTAAATCCTCAGTTTGCATTCAGCCTTTGCACTTTGTGGGAGATCAATGCGAGGGACTCATTCATGTTGAAGAGTTCTTCATCTAAGATTGTGATGATCATGGGGTCATCCGGATGTTGCATGCCTTGACCAAAGTTCGGGTTGAACTCGTGGTTGAAATCTTCCGGATGATGTGGAAGAGGCAAGTTGTTGTACAGGGTTGGTTATATTGGATCAGAGTTGGGTCCTCCAAAGGGCACAGCAGAGAGTGCCAGAGGATCAACTGCCTTTTTCGTTCTGCCACCGGTGATGTATTACTCGTGTTGCACCATCATGCTAAAGAGATCGTGCAGTCCCATTGCCCCAGATTTCTGCTCAGTTGTATGTTGATGGCCATGTTTTGCCATTCTTCCGTCTGATTCTTCAGAAACTTGACATTGACCTCGTACATGGTCTTTTCTACTCCCAATCTCCGCAGATCGTTGACGAACGAGTTTAGACGTTGGTAGGACTCCATCAGGGATTCATTCTCTCAGGCTCTGAATCCTTCGTAGGCATTCAATGCACTCTCCTTCTGGCTTTCCAAGGCCGTGTCTCCGCCTTGCATCTGTTGTTCGATCTCAAGCCACACATCCCTTGCACTCGTCAAACTATCCACTCGGGCGTACATATCGTTAGGGAGTGCCATGATAAGGAGAGTGAGAGCGCGCTTGTTGATGAGATGACGTGCCATCTGCTCTCGGGAGTACATGTCAACAGGTTTCTCTACAACATATTCTGGTAGCTCAGGGCATGTGTCCGTACGTGGAACTGCTGCTACGGTGACAGTAAGTCTGATCGGGCCTTCACGAATGGACTTCATGAGGCCTTCATCCGACGTTTCCACTGCTGGTACTCGTCCATGACCAGTACTGGAGGGTGAGTCTCTGACCCAATGCCGATGATTTCTTTCGACATCTTGTTCTCTTGAGAGGATCTCCTTCGATTAGATCGCTTGGTTTTAGAAGAAACTTTTTGAAAACACTGATACCTCGAGCGCCTCGTGACACAAATAGCTTTAAAAACTTCAGATTTTCGAAAAACGGCTAAGTGTCAGATTTGAGACGAAAATTGAAAATTTTCGGGTGCAAAGAGGCAAAATCCGATTCAGAATTTGAGGTTTTCCGATTCGTATTTGGCTCACAAGGTATGATTCGGAAAACAAACTATTCCGATTCGGAAAATGTAACTTCGAGAAAACACAAGAGCAAAACACCTACTCAGAGAGTCGATCCTCCAATTCAGAAAACAGGTTTTCCGATTCGGAGAATGGACAAAATCCGATTCGGGAAAAGGACAAACTCCGATTCGGAAAATTTGAACTGATAAATCAGCCCAAGTAATCCGAATCGGATAACCTGTCCAGAAGCTCCGAAAAATGCTCAAAAACTTGACAAAAACACTTAAAGAATCAGTGTTAAGAGCTGCAATTGATGTAAAACTTTAATAAAAACCACAAGGAAGTTCTTAACACTTAAAGCCAATCCTCTAAGTGATCTTTTTTGATCAAAATGACCCAAAAAGTTTTGAAAAAAAAAACTTTTCAAAAAGCTTGTAAAAATCAAAACCAACACCAAGGATCTAACAAAGGATCAGCTCTGATACCAATTGTTTGTCCATAAACTAAGAGAATGAAGATGAATAGAAACACATTGTATAAGATTAAACAAGAAGAATCAACAATGAAATGCTTGGTATGAGATTGATATTGCAATAGAAATTAAGTCTCCAAAAGTATTGATGAAAAGCATTAAAGAAAACCCTAAAACATCACCTTCTATTTATAGTACCATAGAAGAATGAGGAAATTACACAAAAGGCCCTTGGAGTTTAAGACTCCACTAACCGGGCTAACTAACTAACAGAGATAACTGAAAAGCAAATTACAAAGCATCAACAAAAGATAGGCCCTTGACTTCTTCACAACAAAGTGAGGGTCTAACAACTCCTCATCATCAGAGTCTTCTATGGCCACCAAGACCCTCTGTGGCTCATCATCCTCTGATGATTCATCAGTTACCAAGTCACTTGTTTGAGCCAGTAGAACCTTCTTGTTGTAATATTTTGCCTTCTTCTTATAGTAAGCTTCATCATGAACAAGCTTCTGTGATGACTTATGTGGCACCGAAGGCTTATGTGGAGCCATTGGTCCTCTTGACCAACATTTTGCGGCATAGTTTTCGGGTTTGCCAGATCTAAAGAAACCATCTTTTCTCTCCTCTACTCTAACATCTTCTGGTCATTGTTGAAGCCTCTGATCATCTTTCCCCGACCACTCTCTTCTAATCAATATGTTGAACCTTAAATATATGTCATTTAGAGTTTCACCTTCCTTGGCTTTGAACTCATGGTATTCATTAATACACATGGTTCGATTGTTCTTCAAGGTCTTCACTCCCCCTTCTAGCTGCTTTAGAAGCTCATGCCATAACTCCATAGAAGTATTACAGTGATCCAAGGATTCGAAAATCTCATTTGGAAGAGCCATGATAAGCAATCTCTTACACTTGTGTGCAAGGCTAGAAAGCTCCTTTTCCTCCTCATCCTAATTGCTCACAAGCTTCGGTTTATAGTATTCTGGAATTTCCTCAGTGGTTGCAGTTGCAGGCACTCTAGGAACCAATTGAACTGGGACAAATGGTGGATTGTGAAGAAATTCAGCAATCCAATGGTGAATACCCTCCAGAAAATTGACCATACGAATCTTCCATTGATGGAATTCATCGTGATATTTAAGGTAGGGGGTTTGGATTGGGAACCAATACTCATGAAAGATGAATTTGCATTGGCAGCCATTGAAGCAGATTAGAAAAAGCAGAAAATAGGAAGAAATTGATAAAGAAAAAGAATGATATCAATATCAAGCAAGATCAATTGAATACAGCGATTCAATTTAGCTCTGATACCAATTGATATATCCCAGATTGATGATATTGATCAAGAACAGGATCAATTTGATTCAAACCAGTATGAACAACGGAAGACTTAACCAAATTGAATCAAATCAATCCAAACAAACGTAGATGATGAAGAACAGATTATATAGACAGATTCAGTAAAATAAGAACAACTAATTCATGAATCTAGCAAGATGAATGTAGCTCCAAATGATCTTCAAATTGGATTAAAGATAATGTTTTCAGTATGAGAACTTAAAAACTTGTGAATTTCTTGCGTACAAAGTTCTATAGAAAACACAAGTATTTATACTACTCAAAAAGGTAACCTAACTAATTCTCTAAGATCTTGACACGTGGCCCAATCCCAGACGTTGAAAGAAAGTCGATTGAGTAGATCACATGAGTTGCACATGCTGTGATAACTGTTTGACAGAAGTGATAAGACTTCACAGAGGTTTGGACCACATAACCTCTGTCACGCCTCACAGAGGTTCTATTAGGAATGACTTGTACGAAAGCAGTCTTCTGTGAAAGTCTTCAGAGTACTTCTACGAACTTTGTCTTCTATTGAACTGACCTTGCATCTTTTATGTGTACTTTTACATGACATTAAGTTGGAGCTATCAACTTCTTTCGTTTTATCTAATTGTATCACACAAAACACTTTATTTTGTTTATATAAATAAGTACATTCAAATTTATATATAAGACACAGGACCGCTACAACTCCTTTCACGATGACATAAGCAGAAGAGATGACTTGAAATGTTAATTGAAAGAACATTCACTATGAACTACATGTCAAATCGTAGGAATTTGGTGATGAATAGAAGCCTTATTTAAAAAATTATTAGACATGATTATACGATAAAAAGTATTAAAATGTTTGTATAAACATTGTCCACATGTTTCTGAGTTTTTGTTAATGATATTTAAAGTTTAATGGTTCCCTTGAGATGTTACATTAGTATTTGGAATTGTGTGTGAAATGTTCCATTATACCTATTGTAACTGTATTAGGAAATGTAGCTTATCGAATATAATGCAACCGCACCAACATTTGGAATAATTGAGGGTAACAAAATCAAGGAAAATGTTAAAAATGTAATTATATCTCATTATACACTGTTATAGTAAAAACTGAGTACATATGTTTGTTTATTCTAATAAATGGATACACCTTATACACAGTTCTAGCAAAAAACCGTGTACAAATGTTTGTTTCTTTTTTCTAATACATGGATGCATCTTATACTCGGCTTAAAAAAACCCGTGTAAGATAGACACTTTTAGAAACACTTAATATGACTTTTTTAACGGTTTTAACTAAATATAATCGAGTGTGAAATGTGTACCTATGTGAAGCAATACAAGAATGCATATGCTATTATATGTTTATATGTAGATGATATGCTGATTGTAGGATCAAACTTCGATGCGATCAATCAAACAAAGAGGATGATACGCTCCTGTTTGATAAGAAGGATATGTGAGTACATTATATAATCCTTGTATAAAGATTAAAAGAAATTCAAATGGCTATATTTTTAACCAATCTCAATATATTGAGAAGGTACTTCGTAAGCTTGGTCACTATGATGACAAATTAGTTATGACTCCATTTGATCATTCTAGTTAATTGAACAAGAATCAAGGTGATAGAGCAGCTGATTTAGAATACACCAAGTTCTTCGAAGCTTGATATTATCCAGTGTGATAGTATATCTACTTTCACTTGAACAAAGAACCAAATACAAATTGGCAAGTCTCGACATATTAGACGATGCCCTAATACTATAAAAAACATGCTGAAAATGGAATCATCTCCATTGGCATCGATTCTAAGGACTTTTGGGAAGGTATGTTAATCCACACACACATACAAATATATGTATATATATATATATCAGAACCACATGTTATAAAATTAGTTACCATGGTATATGTGTGCAATGGGGGTTTCATATGATTTTTCGTAGGAATTTCCTTCCTGCGAAATCTTTGTAGGTGTTCTTTTGGGACAAGCGATGTTGTTTCTCTTCTGAGGTGCCACACAATCTTCAATAGTATGCCAGTCGTCGCTGTGAAAATCACACCACTTAGATTTATCATTTTGAGCATAAGTCTTATCTTTTTTCGTAGGCCGTATAAGGTCAACTTTATTTTTCTAAAAGCTTCGATTAAATCTTTATTCATCTTTTAAACCCTATTTTGAAAATTTTGGGTGTGTCGAAATGTCTTCATTTTATCGAACCTAACATTTAAAATTTGTCAACGTTGATCTTGGTGTAAATGGTTTTTTGTTTTAAACTCGAGACTCTTGACACCCAAGGGTGGCTAGTCAGATTATGTTTCCTTTGAAATACGATGTCATCCTCGACGTGCATATGGGAAATAATTCTATTTCACACGTTTTTATAGTCTCGACTAGGTATTCGGTTAGATCTAGATATAATTATGATTCTACCTTGGCCCTGTTTTGTAGGCTTCAATAGTTGTTCAACCATTGTAAATTGTGAAGACTAATCATTTCGGAGTAATGTAATATATATTACTTGTTTGCTTTTCCATTTTTCGACTATCGATGTATTATTGGAAAAAGTGATAAACCAAATCCGCTAAAGAGTTAACTGGTTTGGGCTTCAGGTTAATGAACCAATGAAATGTAGCCATTGAAAAAGTTTTTTCATTTGCAAACTTCCTAGTAGTTGTGTGGAATCAAACTAATCCACATCAATTGCTTGTACTAAGCTATATGCACGTTACAATCACACATCCCAATCTACTTGCGATTAAATGTTGGAATTTTATATTGCTTAGGGATGTTGAAAAAAGCCACATGGTCAGCGAAAGGTGTGGCTTAGAATCCAGTGGAACATTCTGTTGGGGTTTTTGTGGGTATCCTCGGATCAAACTGATTCGAGGATTATCTCAGATCTATCAAAACCTCGCTGGTTCGATATATCTCGTAGGTTTAAAACAAACTGTTGAAACCCACGTGATCAGAAACACGCTGTTTCTGATCTAATCATGCGGAAGCGATAAAAGCTAAAAACCCATTAAAGCCTAATGATCTTAATCGTTTGTAGCTCTAAACCTAAAGGATTAGGTTAGATTAATTTACCTGGATTGCTTGAGACTTAGTCCACCGGTGATCGACCAACGAACGTTCCTCTAGCAGAACTTTGTGAAACCCGAACAAAAACTGGAATCCGACCCGGGGGGGAGTGATCGGCGCCGGTGGAGAGAGAGGAGAGAGAGGAAACTGGGAACTGGTTTTTCTTAACTGAAAGCTTGTTGTTTTTCCTTAACCCATAGGCTTTATTTATATGGAGGAAAATAATACAGTTTGTATGGAATCCAGCTTCCTTATAATAATTATCTCAAATCCTTTCCTTATTTAATTAACTGGAAAAGAATTTGCCTATGATAATTATGATTTATATATATTTATCTAATATATAAAATCTTTATTAATTAACTATTATATATTTATTTATCTAATAAATATACAATATTCTAATTAATTAATAATCCTCCAACTTTGGTAATTCTGACTGTAATTACCCAATAGATTTATAATACACTATTATAAATCCTAACTCTCCATTTCGGGGTTTCATCTAACTTATTCGACTTATAGGTCCTCACAGGTGTGACCCTCAAGTGTCTTGTAACATTGGATGTATAATCACTTGGTTTGTCAACTCTGCACATAATTCCTAACAGACTCCCACTTGTGCAAGTTGGCAATACCACCTTTGATTACACTGACCTAAGGAGGCCCCTAGACAGGCACTTAGGCTGACCAGGTTACAAGAACTCTTATACCCATACTGGTGATATAAACATTCCGTAAGGAATTAGTATCTATGAAACTACTGTTCATTGATTGGGTATATCTTGGCTTTTCCCTTTGCAACGCGATATTTCATCTGTGAGTATGAGCTTGGAGAATGTCAACTCTAAGTACTCAAGATTCTGTTCTCTTGATTATCTGACTTTCACTGATAGGTAAACGACAAAGAACTAATCAGTTCGTTTGGGCATGGCCATGCACTTCATCAGTATACTTAGTCAGTCAAGATGGGCCCAGAAATATCTCTCTCCTGAGAAGAGGTGCAAATCCCATCTTGCATATCTGCCTTCGACACCACGGCTTCCGCTGAATCTAGTTACACCCTTTATAGCCACCCTGTTACGGCGTAGCGGTTGAATGCACTAAGAATTCAGTAGTTCTCATGATATCAAATCAGATACCTCAGGTGATAGGGACAACCACTGTGAGATTTACTTATGACTTTATTCCAAGAAGCAATCTCAACCGCGGATCACGTCCGATATTTGCTACTCTATCAAATATCTGCGCAACTTTTAGTCTACAACACTTGTAGCTGTTATTCAGCAACTGATCATAACTACCTAAAAGTTCACAATGACTTTATCGCCTTATCATGTTCCCACAATGATAAGTTGTCACGGACAGATTTTGAATGAAAAATCGGAGACTGATTTCATTCCTGGATATATTAAAAACATGCAAAAATTTGAAGGTGATAAAGAAATCAATTTTGTATAGTCCATATTACACGCTGTAATAATAACAAGATTGAATGTCTTTTCTTTAACAACTTTCATAATGTCTATTTAACGTTTGTTAGATACTGGTCTAAAATAAAGTATCACCCATCTTTAGTTTAAACCCTTTGATTAAAGTTTACCATTTTAATCAAAGTGATAACCAAAAATACAAGTCTGTTCATACGATCTACTTGTATCTGCTAATTATTGTTCTGTAAACACCTTATAAGAACAATAACTAGTCTTTTATCATATTCCATGAACTTGGAGACCTGGATTAACTTCCAGTTCCTGAATATGTAAAACTGCAACTTTCCTTAGTTGTTGTGTAGATGAATGATTTCTACCTGAAATCCGATTCCATTTGCAATACTGGCAAATCTACTGGAATCCTATATTTTAATCCAACACTTTTAATTATTGATTTTTAAGTCAGTTACGACCTTTGTTTCATGGGTCTTGAAACTTTTATCCTTTTAACTAAAAGGGTAAATTATATCTTATGAATTCTTATCCTACCTGGATTTATGAATTCCGAGATATATCAATAATTATATCTTTTATTCTTTTATCTCAGACTAGATAGAGAATAAATTGGGCTCCCACTTACTCACATAAAAACTAACCATTACTCAAAATTTACTATTGACTTAGTCAAAACTTTGATTAGTCAATCCTAATTTCAAGTAATGAACTTTGAGAATTTTCCTTTTATGAAACTCAACTGGATTTGGTCAAATCCTAATTCCAAACCTTGGAATCCTTCCAGTTTCATAAATACTGTTATTAACGCCATCTGAGTTAATATCCTAAATTCTCCTTTTAAAACATTTGAATAAAACTTGATCAGTTAATTCTGAGAATTTCTTTTATAAAACTTAACTGGATTTGTTAAAATCCTAATTCCAGAACTTGGAATCTTTCTAGTTTTATAAATACTGTTATTAACGCTATCTGAGTTAATATCCTAAATTCTCCTTTTAAAACATTTGAATAAAACTTGATCAGTTAATTCTGAGAATTTCTTTTATAAAACTTAACTGGATTTGTTAAAATCCTAATTCCAGAACTTGGAATCTTTCTAGTTTTATAAATACTGTTATTAACGCTATCTGAGTTAATATCCTAAATTCTCCTTTTTGATATCATTCATAAATGTTTTATTCTCAAAACACATTCCTATAGAATCTTTGTGTTTTGTTAGTTTTTATACAAATTACTTCAATTTTATTAAAGTAATTATAACAGGCATCAACTAGGATCATACAGATTTAAGAATATCAGGCACAAACAGATATTTCTATGTCAAGACAATAACTTTTGAAAATAAAACCATGAAATTATAAAATATAATTATTCAAACATTGTTTAAAACACAATCCCCAAAAATAACTGTTTTAAAACTATTCAAAAGGTCTTGACTTAAATTATCTTGTACTCTGATCCTCGGCAATCTCTGGGCATTTCACTTCTGACCTCCTGCAATAATCATTTGCTCTAGGTATCAGTATACCTGTAAGCTAACAAGTAAGAAGTGACAAAATAAAGCAATCATAAATTTTCTGAGGTTTACATACCTGCTTCATGACGCTTAGGGCAGTTTTGCCTCCAATGACCGATCTCATTGCATATGAAGCAGCGATTCTCGGTCCTAGCTTTGTTTGGCTTAACCTTCTTGCCCTTGCCCTTGCCCTTGCCTTTCTTGGGTGCACTCTGGATGGCCTGAACTGGTCCTTTTCCCTTACTGGTGCTAGCATGCCCATTCTTCTTTTTCACCCCTCCGTCTTTCACCATCAAGACATCCTTTGTCTTGTTCTTGTTCCCCATATTTAATTCAGCTGTCTTAAGCATGGAGTGCAATTCTGCTATTGTTTTCTCCATGTTGTTCATGTTATAGTTGACTACAAAGGGCCTGTAGTCTTCCGACAGTGAATTGAGTATGGTGTCAGTTGCTAGCTGCCACGGAACAGGATGACCAAGCCTCTCCAGATGATCTAAGTGTCGTTTCATTTTCATGACATGGTCACTTACTGATGTCCCTCTTACCATCTTGCACTCATTGAATGCTTTGGTGGCATCGTAGCGTTCTGTACGAGCCTGAGTCTGAAACATGTCCCTCAGCTGGCGGATCATGTCGTAAGCATTTGTATTTATGAGCCCTGCTTGTAGGTCTGGGCTCATAGTTGCTAACATCAGACAGGCGACATCAAGGAGATCATCCGAGTGCTTCTTGTGGGCATTTCTGGCAGCAGCTGGAGCGTTTGCCGGAGGTGCTTCCCCAAGTGGCTCTTCAAGCACATACCACTTTCTCTCATGTCTGAGCACAATCATCAGATTGCGCTCCCAGTCGAGAAAGTTAGAGCCGGTCAACTTATCCTTCTCTAGGATAGAGCGGAGGGAAAGATTGTTAGTGCTGGTAACAGTGCTTGCCATCTACACAAAATAAAACTTTTGGTTTTAGCAACTGTAAATAGATTCCAATAAAATATCAATAAACCCTTAAATGATCAATTTATTGGACTAGGATCCTTATTTCATACGTCCTGATGTGCGTAATGTTCTTGCTCCACCAGACCCGTATTTATTTCGGTAGGTAAGGACTTTTACCAATCATGTCTAACTGACATGACTCCTAGATCTTTTCGGGACCATGGCAACTACCTGTGCATGTTTTTAGTCCCTCTTAGTGCATTTTGGCCCGGTACCACCCGGTGAACATTATAGTACCAAAACAGATCTCACCATTTTGGGGACCTGATCACTATACTCTGGCCGGTACCACCCGGAGATAATTCGCAGAGTTATGTAACCCCTTCAGCTTCAGTTTGAACACGGACGTTGAATGTGTGATCACTTACAACGCCTATGTACTTTACGCCGAAGGTGTCCCTAGATGGGTTGCACTACTGATCTATGATTTTCGGGGTTTTGAAAAACTTTATTTCCAGGATTTTGAAAAAAAAAACTGATTGTTATAAAGGCTACTTTATGTTTTAAACGAACTGTTTTAAACATATATGTAAATTTTAAAACTAACTGTTCTTAAAAATTACTTGCTAATTAAAACTAACTGTTTTAATAGCATACCCAGTTGATTAAAACTAACTGTTTTTGTCAACTTAACCTTTTATATAAAACAATCATCTATACGTTGTTATAAAGAGCAATTGATATTCTAAACTAACTGTTTTAAATATTCATGTTATTTTAAACCAACTGTTTAAAACATCGGCTAATTGAAATCAACTGATTTAAAGTGTACTGGTTGATCGAAACTACCCGTTTCGATAACCTTTCCAGCTGACAAAAGCTAACTGTTCCGTCAATTTTGCTCTTTTATAACAATACACTAGGTTTTATTAAAGTGCTTCACTTTAAAGGTTTTCGATTGAAAAGTTAATAAAACCTAATTTCTTCTTGTTTTAAAAATTTCCTTTTAAAACATATCTAATAAACTAACAGTTATTAGTATCTACTACGTAGTTAATCATGCACACAGATAATTATAACAACTACGCAATTGTAAAACAGTCAATTATAGAATTTGCCAATTTTGTTCCTAGGGACCAATAATGACCTAGTTTTTCTACAACTTCAAAACTTCGCGTAGCTCCCACTGGCTTCGCCATGCATGTTAGTATTCCGGTAAGATGAAGAATCTTAATAGCTCCCACTGGCCTTGTCATCCCAAAAGAAAAGAAAAATTCTATCCTAGGGTCATTATTACATAAGGGGTTGTAAATGGCACGCATGCCTCCCCGTCGATATGTCAAGGGTCTAGTCTGGCAAATACTATAATAGATATATACAAACTCAAACTGAGATGCATATATAAAACTCAAGCAATCACGCAATTATATGTATATATGCAACAAAAGCAATATTATAACTACGAGAAAATAAACCTGGATCCGTTAAAATTATCTTGTTTTCAATTATCGCAAAACTTGGTTTTATAACTGATTCGAAAAACAAACTGTTTTATGAATCCTAAAAGAAAAACTTTAGACTGAAGAACGGTTTTAACTTTAAAACTGAGATTTATAATAAATCTCAAAACAAAAATCATTTAATCCTTTTACCCAAAAATATTAAACTGGTTTTAACGATCTAATTAAAAATCTGGCTTATTCGAAAAATTTTAATTTTCCTAAGAGATTAATTAAAACTAGTTTGAATAAGTTTTATCGGATAAAAAATCCCAAGTAAATTTATTTTGGATAAAATGTCTTAAAAACCAAACGAGCTCTTTTGGACCATAACTTGGTCCAAAGAACTGGGCTTACAAGCCCATTACTAAAACTGTTCATCAGGGTTTTGCGATTTGTTCGAAAAATTATCGAGGATTGAAAAAACCTAATCTCGTCTTATCGCTTTGAGATTTGAAACACAACCAATACCAATCTGGTCAATTTGAATCGGTTTCAAGATCACGAGGGTAAACGACCATTGCTACTATTGGAATCTTAATGACGATGGCGATCGGCCATCGCCGCCGCCATCTTGTGATCACCGCTTGTGATTTGGTTTTCCGACCATTGCCGCGTGCCATGGTTACCGAAAAACGCTGTCACCACCACACTGGTGGGGCAGCCGCAGCCTGACGCCGCCACCGCTAGGCGCGGTGCGGCCGTGAACAACTCACAACCGATTGATCGATTGCCGCCACCGCCTGGCGCGGCCGTGAGGCAGCCAGCGATGGCCGGTTCGCACACCACTACCACCAAGGTGGTTTCTGGTGGTCGCGATTTGGTTATCATAAGTCCGATAAGTAATTGCCACCGCTAGGCGCGGCCGTAAGGCAGCCAGCGGTGGTTCGTGGTCATCGTGAGACGTCGCCACCACCACGCTGGTGGTGCTAGCCGCGATCGAGCCACGTGATACGGTCATCACCACCATTCGACCATTGCCACAGTTCATCGATAGGCCGCCGGTGATTAACAAACCACCGCCATCCACCGCTGCTTATCGCAGCTTCTGGTGGTTGCGGTTTTGTCGCCTTCCCACCGATCTGGTGGTGTTTCACCCACGGCCACCACCATACCACCGCGACCGCCGATCTGGGGTGCGGTTTGGTGGTCGTCCTAAACAGCCAACGCCACCATCAGCCACCGTTACCACCGAATTGGTGGTTCATGATACCGCTACCACCGCCTGGTGGTTGTGGTTTTGGGTTATGCGCCGCCGCATCCACCACCGTCTGGGTGGTTGCGGTTTGTTGGTTTCTTTGCGCGAGGGACCGGTGCCGCCACCACCAACTGTGGTGCGGCCCGGTTGTTGTTCCGGTGACGTTTGGATCGGTCCTCCACCGCACATGGTGGTGTGACCATGGTGATGTCGATTAGGGTTTTAGAAACGATAAACAAGGTTTTTATAAAACATATAAAGATCAGTTTTTTGCAAGAAACAATTTAATTTTAACGGATCACTCATATACAGATAAACTGATAAAAACTAAACGATTTAACAATGGCTCTGATACCACTGTTGGGGTTTTTGTGGGTATCCTCGGATCAAACTGATTCGAGGATTATCTCAGATCTATCAAAACCTCGCTGGTTCGATATATCTCGTAGGTTTAAAACAAACTGTTGAAACCCACGTGATCAGAAACACGCTGTTTCTGATCTAATCATGCGGAAGCGATAAAAGCTAAAAACCCATTAAAGCCTAATGATCTTAATCGTTTGTAGCTCTAAACCTAAAGGATTAGGTTAGATTAATTTACCTGGATTGCTTGAGACTTAGTCCACCGGTGATCGACCAACGAACGTTCCTCTAGCAGAACTTTGTGAAACCCGAACAAAAACTGGAATCCGACCTGGGGGGGGGGGAGTGATCGGCGCCGGTGGAGAGAGAGGAGAGAGAGGAAACTGGGAACTGGTTTTTCTTAACTGAAAGCTTGTTGTTTTTCCTTAACCCATAGGCTTTATTTATATGGAGGAAAATAATACATTTTGTATGGAATCCAGCTTCCTTATAATAATTATCTCAAATCCTTTCCTTATTTAATTAACTGGAAAAGAATTTGCCTATGATAATTATGATTTATATATATTTATCTAATATATAAAATCTTTATTAATTAACTATTATATATTTATTTATCTAATAAATATACAATATTCTAATTAATTAATAATCCTCCAACTTTGGTAATTCTGACTGTAATTACCCAATAGATTTATAATACACTATTATAAATCCTAACTCTCCATTTCGGGGTTTCATCTAACTTGTTCGACTTATAGGTCCTCACAGGTGTGACCCTCAAGTGTCTTGTAACATTGGATGTATAATCACTTGGTTTGTCAACTCTGCACATAATTCCTAACACATTCCACGTCAATATCTGTGAGTACTCAAGGAAGTTTAGATTGTAGAGCCAAGACTTTTGCATCCTGATCATTTAACATCTTCTAGTTGGGTGAATGTTGTCACGTGAATTAACATTATTGGTGGAGCGAATTCCGAGCGTTAAGCACGAAACCTAATCATCACATGAGTTTTATTCCTTTGACATGACCCATGATAGTGCTAGACACCATGGACGTATAGAACTTGAAGGTAAGGACCGAGACAATGAGGTTTTGACGATTGTAAAAGTTGCCATGTTGTTGAAGAGTTAAGCAAAAGGCTTGAATTAGGCTCAAATATTGGCCTATTTGTCGCGACTCATTCTTAAATTTTGCTTTTAGTCTTGTGATAAATTCTCAGGACAAAGAGATGAAAATTTGATCCAAAAAGGGCTTGGTCGTTTTGAAGGAAATACTTAGTTGCGCCCTACAGTAGGTACCAAATTGTTTATTCCAAAATTTACGCGTAATTTAATTAAAGGTTTGGATTTAGGGATTGATCAACGACAACTAGATCCATCAAAACCAAAGGCAAGATAACGAAAATAGTAAATAAGACAAAGAATTTGTGAAGCAGAAAACCGCATCGAGGGTAAAGCTTGTGGACGATTGGGCGATTATGCGTGAACTGTGGACATTAAACAGGGACGTCGTCATTATATTTGATTCCTTTTATAGATGATTTAAGTAACCGTTTTTAATGGTTGTTCTTATAAGCTTAACGGTTGGCACTTGATGGTGTTCTTAAGTTCTTGTCGTTGGTTATTTCAAGTGCATTTTTAACAAAGTTAATTATGATGATATACTTGCAAGGGCTCCATTAATTTATAAATATAACGGTTATCGTAGATAAATAGACCTCCGAGCCTGATTTTATTTGTGGATAGATGGTAGACTATATAAAAGTTTTTTACTCTTCCCGATTTGAACGATGATCTCTAGACTACTCTTCATGATTTCGGACAATGTATATCACACATTTTTGCCACTACCTACCCCTATACTTCAATATTAAATTAAAGCTCCGAACTAAACTCTTATCAACCTTGTTTAAAAGACAGATGGTTTTTTCTTAATGACTATTTTACTTAGGCTTGTTGATATTTTCCACTCAAATTATACAACTAAACAACAATCATACATTCATATACAAATAAAAGTGAGATTGAAAGAGGGCAGGGCCAGCCCAAGCCCATGGTTGTCATGGCGGTCGCCATGGGCTGCATGGCCCAAAAGGGCATCCTCAGCCCAACTCCATACTAGTAATACTAAGTTCAGTTTTGGCTTGAAAACGATCGTATGCTAATTATCTTCTCAACGATTTATCTCTGCTAATTCGATTGGTCCCTAGCGATTGCTAAATCTTTATTTCTAATTCGATTGTTCCTATAATCGATTACTCCCATAATCAATTGTTCTCTAGTTCCTAATCGTCTGTTGATTTGGCCCTAATTTGCTCAAATAGTTGACTCCCTGATACAATCTGGTAATGTACTAGGGTATATTGGTATCTTCATTCTTTGTGATTTATATTAGTTATAAGATGTAGATGCTTCAGGGTATTTTGATTTATTATTTATACCGAAAACAACAAACCTTTTACATCACAATCGTTTTCTTCATCAAAATATGCATAAACTTTGTTCAGATTGTGAGCGCTTTGAGCTTTGAAGACAACTTAGATATAAGATGCTTAGATGATGTATAATAATTTTTATTATTGATATTGGTTCATTAACATTCATTTTTTGTGTTTTGAGAATTGTGATATAAGATGCTTATATGATTTGGGTTTTGTGATATTAAATTATTCATTAGAGCCATCTATAGGCAGTACAATGGTAACTAGTAATAGTATTGAATATTGATAAGTTATGACTAATTAATGATTATTGTGTAATACTCTTAAACATCGTCAAGGCGTCGTCTGGATAAGAATGTAAGGAGGCTCAATAAGCATATAACAAGGAAAAAACCATCGGGTTTAGTGATCTCGATTTAACAATTCAGGTGTTTTTTTTCTATGCTTTATGGTATACTTTGTTGAATAATATTATATTATCTCAATTGTTTAGATTCGTTTCCTCGATAAAAACCATCCGGTGCTCAAAATAGGAAAAGTAGAAAAAGAAAATGTTTTTGCTCCAAGAAATGCACGAAATATCATTTTAGGTGATTTATGTTATGTTTTGTTATACGGGGTTTTGGTTTATGTTCATCTATTGTCATTTTTGTTTTATAAAATAGAGATCCAACATTAGGATGAGTCGCCTATTTTTCTTTGTTTTTTATATGCATATAAAAGGGCATTCTTTTGGTTTTTTGCCATGGGCAACAAAAGCCTTTGGATCGGCTCAGAAAGAGGGTTCTTGTTGACTGATGTGAGGTATGTTAATTTTTGGATTATAATGTAGGAGTATAAGTAGATAATTATTGGAACACTGCATTTGAGATGTCCTCCGATATCCTTCTATATTTATTTGTTGTAAAACTAACATCTCAAATACTCAATAACATCAATTATTCAAAGAAGAATTGATACCAGCTTAACTCATCAATGAAGTGGATCAAAGATGAGTTTGGCTAAGTGTTTAAGATTTATTGCACATCCTTCCGAATGTGGCCTTCCGAATGTGGCTTTCCGAATGTGCCTTCCGAATGTGGCCTTCCAAATATGTGCCTTCCGAGTGTGCCTTCCGAATCTGTCTTCCGAATGTGGCCTTCCGAATGTGCCTTCCGAATGTGGCCTTCTAAATGTGACTTCCGAATGTGCCTTCAAATGTGCAACGACTACTATTCTCTCTTTTGGAAGTAGTCTCTATTTATGGAAGACCTTCAAATGGAATATGACTAGGTACCAATGGATAAAAAGATATGTCTTATCCGATTGAATACAAAGTATTCACAAAGGATTGTCTATCTACAAAAAGTAGTCAAGAGTATTTGACTTGGCTGCTATACCGCTTCCTGGATCTTTCAAATGCAGCAAGTCAAAAGGTGACAGGTGTCCCATGCATTCAATGCAATTGGGACTATAAATACAGACCCTTGCATCCAGTCTTCCTTAACGCACTCAAGCTTTTAGAATTAGAGTTTTTGCAATCAGAGAGAGATAGAGAGAGAGAGAGAGAGAGAGAGAGAGAGAGAGTGCTTCCACCATTTTCAAGTTCATAGTTTTTACTAAGTGTTCAAAAGTTATGTTCTTTGGTGTTCTTAGTGTTCTAAGTATCTTAGTGTTTAGATTATTTCAAGTAGTTGTTAGTTATTTGTATTCCGCAACAATCTAGTTCTATGTGTTTTATGTGTTAAGTTACTGAGTGTAATTCTTATTGAAGTTTTCAATAAAATAATTTAAAAAGTATATCTCTGTGTTTATATTTTGAAGTATTGTATTCAACTCCCCTTCTACAATACCAAGATAGCCAAGCATATCTCTTTGTGAGACCTAACATTAATAAGTCGTCGAAACACAATCGGAAAATCGTTGGTAAATGAAATAGTCGGGGAAGCAGTCGTTAAAAGTCGTTGGAAAGCCATTGGTAAGAAACAGTCGAAAATAGTAGGTAAAATTCGTCGAAAAAAACCGTCGGTAGCTTTTACCGACCAGGTAAAGCGGATTTTCAACTGTTTTCCGACTGTTTTGGCCGTCGGTAATATACTTTTTTTTAGGAATGTACCCGGTTTATAAAAACTTGGTCCATTAGTCATATTGGCAAAAATATTACCCGACTACTTAAAAAACAAACTATCATTAACCAACATTCACGTCCACTTCAACCTAGATACTATTCCACATCCCCTCGCCAAGAGCATCACAGTTCCAACATATATACTAACCCAACACCCCCTCTGACGTTTAGGGAAATTAATAGAACCTGAAGAGCTTGAAGGCAAGCTTGATTGATCATGTAAGTCAATGGAAAAGAATGGTAGTATAACCGTGACATTTCAAACCCCCCCTCCCCCCAAAAAAAAAAAAAAAAAAAATTATGCCAACCACGTGTAGAATGATTACATAAGTAACATATCATTTTTAGTTATAGGTTTCCAAACTAGCCTTAATGACACATTTTGTACCTATAACCGAAGGACTTATTTGTATTCAAACCACATCCTCAATGCTTCCATTCTCGCATCCTCAAAACAACAACCAAATATTGGCGGAATCTAAATAACAAATAAGAAAATGAAAACAAAAAACAAAACAGAAGTGAAAACATAAAAACAGAGAACAAAATAAAAATAATCAAGAAGAATTAGTAGATCCATCATTCCTTCTTGTTTTCGTTTCTTTTCATCTTTGCATATTTTGAAATCCCAACTCCTTCCTTCCATAAGTCTCCAGTTGGACATCTGCATTGATTCAATGGTAGTATTTAAAAAAAAAATTCAAAATCAGTTTCAGAAAAGTTGAAACATTGACACCATATTTGTTTTCCTAACAGAAATTTTTGTGACATCCAACCAAAATCTCAAATATGACAGTGATTTGTTACTACATGTAATTTGGATATTTAGTAAAATATAAAAAACTTATATGTATCATACGAAAGAAATAAACATACAAAAAAAATCGTTTTACCTAGGAAGAAATAATTATGTAAAATATTTTGTACCACTCCAAGGAAAAAAAATATATCAAGGCATTGTTTGGTAAAAAAGTTTGCTTTTATAAGTCAGCTTACAAGTCAGGTACATGTTTGAATGAACCATAAACTATTTTGAGTAGCGTTTTGGTGACTTGTTGTAATTTTGAGGCTTTTTATTTTTTTTAATTTCAAATATACTCTTCTACTTTTTACATTACTAACTTTTAAACATGTTTTTTTTGTCATTTTACAGTGTAAGCTACCTTATCAGCTAGTTTTTGCCAAATGCATCATATTCATCAACTACTTACATCAACTACCTTATCAATTATAAGCTAGTTTATCAGCTACTTTGCCAAACATAGCCCGACAAGCCCAATATACAAATTAATTAGGTGTTTGAAAAGAAATATAATTAGTCGTTTTTATTTTATTTTATATTATTTTCTCATTATCCATTCCATAAACTGTTATCAGCTAGAATTTGATCCAAAAATGGATATATGACAAACTAACGTTACTTATTAACTACCAATTGATCATGATTTATAAGCTATGGTTGTGATCGCTAATTTTCCCAATAGCGATAGCTCCAGGTCAAAAGCCAATGGGTAACAAATTTAATTTGAACCGGCTGCTATTGAACAAGAATATAAAATACTCGTTAAGTTTACTTTTCTCCATATTAATTCCTATCATTTACTTTTATGGTAAAATAAAGCTATAAGAACTTTGTATGAGGTGAGAAATGGCTATAAATAAACATGGTATCAATCCGTTGAATTTTGATAATGATAATGACATAGTATTAAACAATTGACTGTTTTCTAGTTTGTTCCATATAGATCACATTGATAAACAACCATATTAAGAACCTACAATAACTGTAGCTCAATACATCTTCGTTAAATGTTAAAAATATAGATATTATAGAAAGTTCATTCGTAATGTTTTTATAATTTGTTTTTAGGTTTGATAAAATCTAGTCTTTTTTTTTTCTTTCTATGGAAGATCAATATTAATACAAAATATTAAGAATATCCGTACGGAAAATCAACCAGCACTCACCTTTAGAATTCTAACCAAAAAAATTTATAATTGGACTTCAAGAATAATGCTAGCTCCTTTTAGGAGTGAACAAAAGTTAAAGGTGAAAGTGGATTTCAACTCTCTAAATAAAAATCAAAAGTATTAAGCATTTGAAAGGAACCCAATTAAAGATTCCAATAAATAACCCCAATTTATGCTATCTATAATCTATAATCCTACTATCCTCCCTTTATTCATATATATATATATATATATATATATATATATATAAATATACCCCTCTATTCTTGGTCCGGTTACTCACATAAATTCTTTCTCTACGTACACTTGATTGATTATCTTGGATGAGTTGATTATTGTCTATTCTGGATGAGTTAATTGTTCTTTATAAATCGTAAACCTTCAACTACCTTTGATTGGTTAACACGAACCTCAACTACCTTAATTAATCTTAAAATTCACCTTTATTATCATTTTCACTGATGTCACAAACTTTAACATACTTGCAATATACTGACTTTCACTTTTATGAATTTGTTAAAGTTTTTTGATATGGTGACACGAATAGGTCGATGAAGGTAACATTTTATTTTTATGTTTTCACCATATTTCTTATTTTGGCACTATCTCATGCTTATGAAATATATATGTATATATATACACAAAAGTTCAGCTGCAAACTCAAATTTCATTGCGAATGTGAGGACAGCCGAGAGCTAGCGCGCCAAGTGGCATATTGCTCTGATTCTCTGAATAATCATATATTTCTTAGACTGAATAATACTGAATAATACAAAATAATTTATTAACTCTATACAATGCTGAATGTTGTGTGTGTGATTAATTGATGAGAGTAGTGGGGAGTACCTTTGGGAACACAAACAGGTGGTTCTTCAAAAAGAGAAAGAGACATCTGCTTAAAAGCCAAACCAATATCAAACAAGATCAACCCAGAAGATGGATCAATGACTTTAATATCCTTCACAGGCAACCAAAGAAAAAGTTCTTCTTGAGACAAACCCTCCAACCCAATTAGTCCACCATAGCTCAGGTTAGCCCTGACTACACTCTCAAAGAAAACCCTGGTCTCAAACTTGGCCACACATGGCTCCTGCAAGTAGACTTGTAGATAGTCATTTTGGTCAAGATCATATGACTTCACATTTTGTGGGAAGATCCCTGCTGGTAAGCCTCTACTTTTCAGGAGATCATGGATTGAGGTACAGTTTGTAAGGGATAGAAATGAAAGAAAAATGAAGATAGATACAATGAGTACTGTATCTATAGGTAGATTGTAATGGTGGGGTGTTGCTGCCATTGGTTTGTTTTAAGTTTCTAAGGGGTGAAGTTTTTGATGTTTTTATTTTGTAAAGAGAAGACCAAGAAAAAGAACAGTTTGAGAGGGTCAAGGGTCTCATGAGGGTGGGGTCCTTAAAAGATGATTTATTAAGCTTGTTTCCAATAATACCCTCTATAGGGATTTGAAGATTTCAACATTGTCTTCAATTGATACAAATTGAATATTGTTTATAATAATTAAAATTCTCAAAAGATGGGACATATATAATACCTCAGCACTAATCATTAAAAATTGTTTAAAATCGTTTATTATATTAATGTGATTATTGTTTGAAATTGTTTTATTTTAGCCGTCTTTATTGTATATTTTATTAGTAGGAATCTCATATCGCAATAAGTCAAATGAATATACGGCTAAAATAAAATAACTTCAAACAATAATAATATTATTAAAATATAGATGGGTAAAAAGAATAAATTAAATTTATGCACAACTAAAAGAAAAAGAAAAACGATCGGAGTTATGATACATGTGATACGTAGAGACCAAAAATCACGCATAGTATAAAATAAATAGCAAGATAATAAAAAATGAAATTGGTATTTATATGATTTAGGGTTTAGCAGTTAATAGATTTTCTTATTACAATGGTTTAATGACTTTAATCCAATGAATTAATTTGTGGGGGACAAAGTTGAACAACAATCTTAATTATAAAAGAGTATTTTGTTATACACAAAAAAATCTCCAAAATGTCTACAATAATGGTAATTTTCGTGTGAAGTTGATTTTGAAGGGAGGTAATTATTAATATCCTTAATATATAAAAAGAAAATTAGTAAAATTTAAAATGTTAGGGAAATAAGTGCGTGCTCTATCACCTTGTGGCTTTGTCCAATTAATAGTATAAAGTAAATTGCCCTTCTTAAACAATTTATAATCTTTTTGTAAATAATTTGATTTATTATTAATTTATGTGCTTCCTTTAAACAACATAAAGCTCAAAGTCCAATAGATGTTTAAGAAGAAAAATAAAGGGCAGTTTTGTCATTTTGATAAGAAGTTGGTAACAATGATATAAAAACGAAAAAATGAATGGAGACAAAGATAAAGACAGTCCGGGCAATTGTGTGTAGGTTAAGGCTAATATAATCTAGTACACAAATACACTTTAATGCGTATAAATAAAGAATAATTTTTATCTACACCTTTTATGTTTTGTTGTCTCAAAAATAAAAAAATTTATATACAATAGTAACTTGCTTTTTGTTAATTTTATTTTTAGAGTAAACTTTAATTTTGGTGCCCTAGTTTATTGAAATCGTTGAAACTAGGAATTAATCTTTGATAACGGTAGAAATCGTCTCCATGCTTTTCATTTTGATTTGAAAGTAGTATTTTATCACCAACTCTGTTAATTTTCTCAGTTAGTGGTAGGGGCAATTGTAGGTTACAAATCAACCACAATGAACACTTACATTTTTATGATGTAATTATTAAGTACAAGATCTAAGAGTAATGGAGTAATGATCATGATGAAATAATATAACAAGTGTAAAAGTCATCAAATGATTCACTAGCTCTCAAATGTATATATAGGGAGTGTAAGGAGAGGAAAGGAGTGGAAAAATACAAATGAAGTATATATAACACTCCTATTTATACTACTCTAAAAGGCTTAAAGGCTTTAAATGGATGAGCCCTAAACAATGGGCCTAATCCACATATTACAACTAAGGAAAACAACTTTAATGAATTACAAAATTGACACAACTAACAATATTTTAACAATGTCCCCCTTTGTGTCAATTTCTTCGCTTCCGACGATGATTGCTCGACGACTTTCTCCTTAACTCTTTAGTTTTCTTAGACGGTCCTTCATCTCTCTGAGGTGGTGGTGGTGGCGTCTCTCTTGTCTCTTCTCGCCAATCATCCTTCGATCATCCTCAACCTATAGTAAGACTCGAGGCGTCGTAGAACACCTTTGTCTAACACCCAAGAAAAGTTTGTCTAAACACCTTGTACAGCGGACAACAGTTAATGACGGGGAGAAGTTCGTGACTAGAGACGGTGTTCGAGTCAACACACTTGGAGATTCCCAAGGTGTAGAAGACGGCGTACGCGGGAGAGGTGATCTCCGAGGTGAAGGTATGTTGAATGAAAGCGGAGGAGACTGATACAGAGACATAAGAAGTGGATAGTTGGAACTAAAGCTCTCCATGCCAGACTCATAGTAATCAGAAGAGACATCCTCGGATTTCACATGAATCGGCTCGGAGACTGGTAACTAGGTATACCCGTCATCTTCTTCTGAAGAAATATCATTCAAATTGATAATCTCCTGGAGCTCCTCATCAGTAGCGGGAGTGCGGGTAATTTAGATTGATGGGATTTGGTCAAGCATTGGGTTGACAAAAATCACAATCTCTCGACCCATATAAGAGTCCTCCGCTAAATCTGTCGTTGTGTTTCAACCAGGCTGAGAGTGCTGAACATCGAAACTGGTACCCGTATGAGTACCGGAAGAAGCGGAGCCAGAAGATGTGCCTGTCGGTATCTTACGAATTTCCTCCTTACGACGATCGGGGGTCATCTCGGTCGTCGTGTATGTGCTTTATTGGCTCGGCTGTCGCACGACAAGTAGTCTCAAGGGCTTGATGCTGAGACCGCTTATCCGATATGGAACCCTTGACCACTTTCAAATCACCTTGTACCTCCGTCGTAAAAAAGTCAAGCTTCCCTTCGAGCCGCTAGATAGATGAGACTACCTCTTGAGAAGAGGAGGTAGCCGGCTCGGGATGGTTCACGGGAAGTGATGTGTAAACGGACCGCCACAGATAACCCAGAAGGTTGGTTTCATCCGTGTGAAGATTCCCACGGGAGATCAGTTTTGCCATAAGAAGATCCCTCAACTCATCAAACGAGTAGTCGGGTGCAATCGGTCTCCGAGGTGGTGATGTACAAACTCCTCACGATCAGCCTTTAGGGTGCTGTCTACAATTTCCCTAACAACTAATGCCGGGTAAGTAACTCCGGTATCACATAGACGTTCCGTTTGCACAACCGCTAAATCAAAGTATAGCCTACGTTCATGGCTAGCGTGATAGTGACCATGGTAGGACTTCCCGCCGGTCCTCGTGAAATGCACGTCGTGGACACCACTCCCAGGGTTCCGTTCACGTCACTAAGAATCGTGAATGGTGGAGCAGAGACTGCATCACATAGACTGCGTCACATAGACTGGCAGTATGTGTACCTAAGAGTGTATTAGGCTCTAGACTCTGGTGCACATGAAGGATGTGTGGGGATCGGGGCAGAGATCCTCCTGTTTCAATATCATCACCCTCCAAGTGAGGGATTGATAGCCAATGTGCTTGGTCCCCATGGAATGAAACATCCACCTTTTGAGAGATGGATGAGTGGCTAAGTGGGGCGTGCAATTGCACCTCTGGGTGGGAGGTGTCTACTTGAATACCCATACTCAACACATGTGTACGCGTAGCAGATGTGGCTGCGCGGCGTCTACCTACGGATAAGGAAGGACTAGTTAAAACCTTTGGTCCTATCACACACTCATCAATTCTTTTACTTCCCTCACTTTACTCACTTTCTTCGACTGTTAGGTCTCCCTCAAACCTTATGTCGTCCTCACCCTCATATGGGTGGTCATCACCGGAGTCATCAGAATCATAGTCCACCAAAGGGTAAAGTGAAGGGCTTTGGTGACTGTCATAAGCATGTGAGGTACTAGCTCCGGAGCGATCATCATCACCGCCTAACCTACCCCCGTCATATCCCCCCGACTCCTCATCCTCATACCCTTGGTCACCACCCCCAGGTGAATGACCACACTTGATACCCTCACTCACTCTCCTAGAAGATACCTCTGGCGTGCCAGTCTACGGCTCTAGAGATGCTGGTAGAGTGGTGATATACCTAAGTATGCTTTCACAACAGGTGAATGATGATCGGCAGCATCAAGTGATGCAAGTGGCATCGCCATCGGTATATCATGAATCTTTGGGGTTCGCCATAAGGAGTTTGGGGTATGCCATAATAAGTTTGGGGTTTGGCATAAGGAGTGATGGGTATGGCATAAGGATGCTTTGGGTATGACATAAAGTGTTGGTATCTAAAAGAGGTTTGGTGATGGTATTCATGAGAAGTGTTGGGTATGCCAAAAGAAGGACTTGGATATAATCAGAAAGGTCCTGGATGCCTTTAGAAGGACTTGGATACCATTAAGAAAGGCTTGGTTCCGGGATACTATTTTGAATCTTATTCTGAACCCAAATACTGGATTTCGATCCCCAATATTTATTTTATTTTATTGTTATATCTATATATCTATATATACATATATATATATATATATATTTTTTTTGATTGCTATGTCCTCCGGTTGTGATTGGGAGGAGGTGGTGGTGAGATCATCAACAGAATGATGAGGATTTGGGAACATCGGGTTCGCCATCGTACCTGAAAGATAGGATGTTAGTAATGAGGTAAAGGCATAGTGAGAGATAAGACACACATCATTGAGATGTGTTATTGTGTACTAAATTATGAGATTTGGTAAAGAATAGCACAACACATTTGAGTGTGTATTTTTCTCAAGTCAAGAGAATACAAAACCCAACAGATATTCCCAACTCGAAAGATAGTGAACACTTAAGATATTCTAGATGAGGTGGTATCATGGCATGGGGAGACAAGTAAACAACCATAGTAAATGAGACAATTGAATAAGGCATAACAGTTACTTATGGATATCACCCACAATCGGTCCAGTATTTGACATGTGTAAGCACAAAATCCATTAAGTGAAACAAGGCAAGACATGTGCACACAAGAGTTCCGGGATTTGGGTTTTTATCAAACACATCTCAATTCTTAGGAATTTGATCTTAGAGCTTAGGTGTACACACAACCACTCTGATATCCGTGATTTGGTTTCAAGAGATGGTTTCGGGATTGAGATGAGATGGGTGGCTTCGGGATTGCTCACACAAGTCACAAACAACTCAGTTTGATATTAAAAAAACTAAGTATTGTAAAAAAAATTCAAGAAAAGAAAAAAAACTAAGTATTGTAAAAATATTCAATAAAAGAAAAAAAAAACTAAGTATTTTAAAAAACTAAGTTTTGGGGAAAAAAAACTAAGTATAGAAAACAAAGGTTTGGGATAAAAAAAACTAAGTATAGAAAACTAAGGTATCAGAAAAAAAAACTAACTATATAAAACTAAGGTTTGGAAAAAGAAAAAAAACTAAGTATAGAAAACTAAGGTTTGGGAAAAAAAACGAAGTATAGAAAACTAAGATTTGGGAAGAAAAAACTAAGTATAGAAAACTAAGGTTTGGAAAAAACTAAATATAGAAAGCTAAGGTTTGGGAAAAAAAACTAAGTACAGAAAACTAAGGTTTTGGAAGAAAAAAAACTTAAGTATAGAAAACTAAGGTTTGGAAAAAAAAAAAACTAGGTATAGAAAACTAAGATTTGGAAAAAAAAAAAAAAACTAAGTATAGAAAACTAAGGTTTGGAAAAAAAAAGTATGAAAAACTAAGGTTTGGAAAAAAAGACTAAGTATAGAAAACTAAGGTTTGGGAAAAAAAAACTAAGTATAGAAAAACTAAGGTTTGGAGAAAAAAAAACTAAGTATAGAAAACTAAGATTTGGAAAAAAAAACTAAGTACAGAAAACTAAGGTTTGGAAAAAAAAAACTAAGTATGGAAAACTAAGGTTTGGAAAAAAAAACTAAGTATAGAAAACTAAGGTTTGGGAAAAAAACTAAGTATAGAAAACTAAGTTTTGGAGAAAAAAAAACTAAGTTTTGGAGAAAAAAAAACTAAGTATAGAAAACTAAGATTTGGGAAGAAAAAAAACTAAGTGTCGGGATTGAAGGTTGGGGTCCGGGATTCTACTTGTAACACAAAAAAAAAAATTAAGGATTGGGATCTGGGATTCACCCAAATCACACAACACACAAAAAAAAAACTAAGTGTGGGGTTCCGGGATGCACATAAATCATGCAACACAAAAAAAATTTAAGTGTGGTTCTGGGATTTGCTAGTTCCGTGAAACAACACTTGTGCACACACAATGAACTATACTCGCTAGTATTGGAATTGAACTTTCACACACAATCATGGCTCCGGGTTTCCGGGTTAAAAAAAACTAAGTTAAAAAAAACATTAGAACTTGGTTTGGGGTAAAAAAAAACTAGGTACAAAAAAACCTTGAAAGAGAAGTTCTTTGGAACTTGGTTTGGGGTAAAAAAAAACTAAGTATAAAAATCCGAAGGAGAAGTTCTTTGGAACTTGGTTTGGGGTTAAATAAAAACTAAGTATAAAAAAATCCGAAGAAGAAGTTCTTTGGAACTTGGTTTGGGGTTAAAGAAAACTACGTATTAAAACCGAAGGAGAAGTTCTTTGGATTTTGGTTTGGGGTTAAAAAAACTAAGTTAAAATACCGAATGAGAGGTTCTTTGTTTTTTTTAAACTGATTTTTCTTTTTGTAAAAAAAATTTGATTTTTTTTTTCGTTTTTCTTTTAACTCAAAACAAAAAAAAAATAAAAAAAATACTAGTGTATATATATAAGGAGTATAAAACTTACCTGAGGTACTTACTTGAAGGCCGAAGGCCGAAGGTCCGAAAGGGCCGGAGGTCCGGAAGGACGAAGTCTTTCTTTGAGATATATATATATATATATATATAACATAGAAGATAAAAGACTTACCTTGGTAATTGAGTGTCGGGTGTCATTCCTGTCAGCGTTCCCTCTTGGAGCATGCAGAGGCAGACAACGTTCCCCCTTGGAACAAGAATACATAAGGAATGTTCCTCCTTGACAGATGCACACTCATACCAAATGGTTAGTAACAAAGGCACATGAACAAAGACACATGTATGAAGGGGATAGAATACTTACTTGTTCCCCCTCGGAACAGTTACGATTCTGTCTCCGTTCCCCTTAGGAACAGTTACGATTCTGTCTCCGTTCCCCCTCGAAACAAGCAGGGACAGACATTGTTCCCTCCTCAAATCAAAAAGTTTGTAAAAAAAAGATAAACAAGAATGATCCCACAATATTAGTGAGAAGATCCCTTCGCTCGGTCATGTGTTTGGAATGATCTCAGTCCATGAACCACACATGACCGGCCTGCAAAATCAAGTACTAACATTTTTAAGTACCCATTTGGGAATGGGTCCTTTCGGATTTGTACCAGCAGGTTTGGGTTCCTCTTTGCTCTTTTTAGGAGTCTTTTTCTTGGGCTTGGATTTTCTTTTCTTGGCATGAGAAAAGTGGTTATAGTGATTATAGAATCCAAAGTAATTAGGAGCATAGTACTCATTCACAAAGGCATTTACACAATAAGTGAAAACAATTTTGACACACAAAAGTCACTACGATACCCATAAGCAACATGTTCACAAACATGAAAGTTAAATGGAGTATGTGGTACATGACTATGAAAACTGTTATTTATAAATCTAGGCTTATGTGCAAATTGCTTCGGACAATTGCCTTTTTTTGTTCCATTCTTCTTTGGTCTGTGCCTATCATTTCTCAAATGATCATCTCTTACATTTCGAGAAGTATGACTATTACTCTTGACATTTTGAGAATGGGTATGAAAAGTGTTTTTATTCGGAGTGAAGTTGTGCGAATGTTCCTTTAGTTTGGTAGCATTCTTTGGTTTTTGAAAACGTTTGATTTTCTTAGGAACATTCACATTAAAACAAGATGAACTCGCAACTTCAGACTTAGGAGTGACCATTTTGTCCTTTCCTTTGTCTTTCCGGGATAATTTAGGAGGAACCATGTTTCCTGGTTTAGATGTGCCTGGTGATCTACCATTCTCCCAGCCCTACTGGTACAATCATCCAATACAATCTCATAGATTTGTACCGTTGATTTAGGTGCCATAATTGACAAGTTATCCATATATGAAATTGTTGTGCAGATTGGAGACCTTAGTACTATAGATTGAGAGTTTTGAGTTTAGGTACTTGATGGTCTGGAATCCGGTGTATCAACATTCAATGTATGGTGATGATGACGTGAGTTATCACGAGTTCCAAAGGTAGATTGATTTGCTTTTGGTGTGAATTTGGATTTGAGGGCTTTCTCCAATTCATTGATTTTACTCAAGAATAGATCCTTTTCCCTAAGGCTCATTCGCCTCTCATTCTCAAGCTCCGCCTCAAGTGTAACAATCCTTTTTTCAAAGAATGTTCTATTATCATTAAAATTTTTAGAAAGGATTGGAACTTCCTGATTCATCTCAGCCTCAATATAGCTAGGCGTATAATCCTTAGACAAAGGAATCTCACGCGTTGCGTAAGTACCATTGAGAGATGAATAGTTGAAGGGAATGGAGTGTTTGTTTTTTCTATCTTTTTCTTTCTTCTCAATTTCCTTCAACTGTTCAGGATCATCAGACTCTTTCATGAAAACGATTTTGTATCCAAGACTCATGTACCTAAGATCATACAAGGTAGGAGTCTTGACACGCTTAAGATAGCATGGACTTTTGTATCAAATGCCTTCTTTAGGATTATAACAATTGAACTCTTTCGGTTGGTTCATATGAATGGTTTGATTGGTTTGGCCTCTCTTTAGGAACTTGTCCTCCATATCTTTTATTTTTGCAAAGAGATTTGTTCATTGGGCAAAAGTGGCTTCATACTTTTGAACACTTACTGTACTCAAGACTTTAGCCTCATGAAGTTTCTTTTACAAGTTTGTGATGTTGTCATTCAGACTAGCAACTTTATCTTCTAAGGTTTTATTTGCAAGAGTAAGCATATTTACTTTGTCTTTGGAATGGGCTAATTCAATGGAGAATTTTACAACTAAGGCATGCTCACTAGCTAATTTGGATTCTGCAATTGTTGTCAAGCTATTTGCCTTTTTAATTTTATTTTCCTACTTAGAAACTTTAAGAGCTAGATTTTTCACTTGATTTTCAAGTTCAATATAAGGATGAGGAAGTACCTCAGAGTATGACTCGGAATGGTCTGAGTCAAGATCATTGTAATCACGATCACTATCTTCTGAATACAATTCCTCTTCACTATGATTCGCCATCAGGCACAATTGATCTTTTTTTCCTTCATCACTTCTTAAGTCCCATGCCTCATCTTGGTTAAGCATACATACGGGACCTCCTTCCTCATCATCACTTGACATTCTGAGCCAAGCATTATCTTTCTTTACTTCCTTTCTCTTGTCTTCAGACTTGGCTTTCTCCTCAGGTATCTGGTAGTCAGCTCTACCACCCAGTTCAACTCTTCTCCGATGGTTGTTAAAAGACATATGTTTTCTTGCATTTCTATTGGACATAGACTTGGTGATCAATGCCAGAGCCTTCTTTATGTCATTCATCTCTTCATCGGATTCCTCTTCATGTACATGGAGAACCGGTGGTCGGGTATCGCACCCGATTGGTAAGGCTTCTCTTCTGTTCATGATTGATCGTTGATTATGGATCTTAAACCACTTAGATTGATCCGATGATTGGATTGGTGAAAATACTCAAGTATGAGTTCTGGTGTTGGGTTAGGCTAAGTTGTCTAGTATAAGGCAATACCGGAGGTGGCTTCGGTATAGGATGTTGAGTTCCGGTGTGGGTTTTGGTTTTGTCTTTTGATTTTGGCTTCGGTATTGGATTTTGTGATGGCTTCGGTATTGATGAAGATTAGGGATTATGCTGAAAACACTTAGAAAAAAATTTCAGGAGTGCTTAAGTTAATAGCCCAATACTCAATGCTGGAGCTAAAAGACTTAGAAAATTTCAGGAATGCTGGAGCTTTTAACCCAATAGTCCAATACTATGTGCTGAAGGTTAAAAGACTTAGAAAAATTCAGGAATGGTGAAGCTTTTCACTCAATACTTATTGCTGAAGGTTAAAAGACTTAGAAAAATTCAGGAATGCCGAAGCTGAAAATCCAAAACCTCAATGATGAAACTAACTTTTTTCACCGGAACCAACACTCAAAGGATCAAGAGCAAGTGGTAGGCTCTGATACCAATTGTAGGTTCCAAATCAACCACAATGAACACTTAGATTTTTATGATGTAATCATTAAGTACAAGATCTAAGAGTGATGGAGTAATGATCATGATGAGATAATATAACAAGTGTAAAAGTCACCAAATGATTCACTAGCTCTCAAATGTATATATGTGGAGTGGAAGGAGAGGAAATGAGTGGAAAAATACAAAATGGAGTATAGCAATCCTATTTATACTACTCTAAAAGGCTTAAAATGGATGGGTCCTAAACAATGGGCCTAATCCACAAATTACAACTAAGGAAAGCAACTTTAAAGAATTACAAAATTGACACAACTAACAATATTTCAAACAACAAATTTGTTCATTTATGTTCTATTCGTTTAACCAGGGTAGACCCATTTAACCAGGCAGGTGCATTTCTGTATCTTGATGATGCACCTCGATTCTATCTCTACATTTCTACGTCTCGGTTTGTATCTCTTTTTTGCATCAAGATTCACATATCGTTTCTGCATCTTGATTCAAATTCCAGGATTTTTGCATCTCGATTCGAATTATTGTATTTTTAGACAGAATAATAAAACTATATTGCTATTTGTTAGAAAAAATATATAAATAGGTTGCTATTTTTGCTAATTTATTGCTCAAAACTAAATACATAGCAAATCACAAAACTAATTTATGTGTTTTACCAAAATATTAGTTTTCTATCACCCGATCTCAATAAGTAAACCATTAGCTTTATGGTTTGAGTTTATCATAACTTCATAACAGTGTTCGTCCTTAATTCCTTATCCATGATTGTTGAAAGAGGCATCTGTTAAGCGACATGGTGTGCCCTCTATGTGAAATGCATTTTACAAACCCTTAAAAGTAACAATTGTCCCTTCCAAAAGATATCATCATCCTTGGGCTCTACAACTCTAATCATCATCCTCTCATTTCCATGATTGCCCTCTCCCCAACTTATATTGATCTTCTTCATCTTCATCGCGCTTCTACTACAACATTACAGCAACACGCTTCCCCTCTATTTGCATGCCACCTACAACTTTGGAAAAGGTTGTTCATGCAAGGTATTCTATGATCCAGGCACGTCGTCAATGTTTTTTGATCAAGTTCCTCCCCCATCCATCATATCAAAGCAAACCGTGTTCAAAGTTCAAGGTTTGAGTACAAGACATCTCAAGGGGTTAGAATTTTTATTGTAGACTAATCGAATTGATTTTCAATAGGTTTCTTTTTTTTTGAACAACAATTTATTGATAGAACAAAACACTATTTACAGTAAGCAAAGAGGTGAGAGAGAAACACCAAAAGTAGAATGCGGAAAAAGAAGAAGAAAAATCTTAGTTGCATTCTAAAAAGGATTGTTGCACCACTCAAACTTGTTTTCTAGAGAGAATTGAAGTTTTTTGTATATTCACTGATGATTTACAAAGCAAACAAGAACAGAATTTATACACAATTACATGGCTCCTAATTTTAGACAGATAGCTAATGATGGTAATTGATTGGGTAATTGATTGGCCAGTAGAAAGGAAATCATGAACTCTTCCTTGAATAGAGGGATACGATGTGAATGATAGCTGATCCCTTTCATCGTTTCCTTTTTTAACACTCCCCCTCAAGTTGAATGGTGGGATCCCCGAAATTCAACTTGCTAAGACACTCATGTAGGGATCTTTTATTAACAGCTTTCGTTAAGATATCAGCGAGTTGATCCTCTGACCGAACAAATGGTAAGGTGATAATATTAGCTTCCAACTTTTCCTTGATAAAGTGACGATCTACCTCTATGTGTTTTGTTCGATCATGCTGTACCGGGTTCTCTGAGATTTGAATAGCCGCTTCATTATCGGTTAACACCTTGCTAGGTTCTTGTGGAGGATATCCGATCTCAGTTAGCAGTTTTCTTATCCACAGAACTTCAGTAATTCCCCTTGCGATTCCTCGAAACTCTGCTTCTACACTTGACAGTGCTACCACTTTTTGTTTCTTACGACGCCATGTAACAAGATTCCCACCAACTAAGTAAAGTACCCTGCGGTGGATCTTCACTTGTTTTTGTCTCCCCCCAATCAGCATCAGTATATAACTGGGTTTCTAGATTCCCATTTGGTTTGAATAGGATTCCGTGTCCCACCATTCCCTTGAGGTATGGTATAATTCTCAAGACAGCTTCCATGTGGACCTCCTGGGGTTGATGCGTGAACTGGCTCACGGCTCCCACAGCGTACGCTATATCAGGTCGAGTATGTGACAAGTATATCAACTTCCCTACCATTCGTTGATATCTTCCTTTGTCGGCGAGATTTGATTTCTCTTCATCAAGGATTTCAGATTCACCATCATCGGGGTCTCTGCCGGTTTGCAATCCACCATACCTGTTTCTGCTAGTAGATCAAGAACATACTTTCTTTGGCACATAAAGATCCCCCTTTTTGATCTCAGAACTTCTATCCCAAGAAAATATTTGAGATTCCCCAAGTCTTTCATTTCAAATTCAGTAAACAAGCTCCTTTTTAGTTTGGTAATTTCTTCTTGATGATCACCTGTAATAATCATATCATCAACATAAATTATTAGATAGGTTATGAGGTCTCCCATTTGCTTAAGGAATAGTGTGTGGTCAGAATCACTCTGCTTGAATCCATAATTTCTCATGGCAAGGGTAAATCCCCCAAACCATGCTCTCGGGGATTGCTTAAGCCCATAGAGGGACCTTTTAAGGAGACAAACTTCTCCTTCTTTGAATCTATCTGTGAATCCATGTGGGGCTTCCATGTAAACTTCCTCATGTAGTTCTCTGTGTAAAAACGCATTCTTAACGTCGAACTGACGTAACGGCCATCCTTTGTTTGCAGCTATGGAGCAAAGGACCCTGTTTGTATTGATTTTAGCAACCGGTGAAAAAGTCTCAGAGTAATCAATTCCATATGTCTGCGTATATCCTTTAGCTACTAATCTCGCCTTGTGCCTTTCAATTGTGCCATCGGGTTTGTATTTGATTGTGAACACCCAACGACATCCCGACAACTTTCTTTCCTGGTGGTAGAACACATTTTTCCCAAGTATTGTTTTTTGTGAGGGCTTTCATTTCCTCTTCCATAGCATCTTTCCAATGTCTCGATCGTAAGGCTTGTTCTGTATTCGTAGGGATTTCTTCAGAATACAAGGACGAGACAAAGGCCTTTGCTTGACTAGCCAAGTTCCCTCTAACTATGTTAGCTGTTGGATATCTGCAACTCCGGGTCTCTTTTTATGGGGAGTACCTTTTGGGAGGCACACCCCGATTACCTCTTGGGGGAAGGACATATTTTTCTGACACGTCCTCTTGTGTAGGGGGTTCCTCGATGATCTCTTGTTCCTCCTCACCTTCTCGAACCAAACATTCCTCATGATCCTGTATATTTTCACTTTGCCCAGACACGTTATTAGTAGGTTCAACTGGAGATGAGTGAGTATTACTTACCTCGAATATTAGGTTAGGAGCAATCTCTTGGGGGGCACTGATGTGAGAGTCTTCATTTTGTGGACTATGATTGTTTTCTTTTTCGTATGAAGTAGTTCTTAACCAGCTCAGTGTGTCATACTCTTTCTCCCCTGACCGCTGTGGTGGGAGGTATAATAATACTCAGTTTCCAAGAAGTCACAATTCATGGTGGTAAACATGTGACCGGACTTTGGATTATAACACCGGTAACCCTTTTGATTTACCCCATAACCCACAAAGACACATTTCTCAGCACATGGGTCCAGTTTGGATCTATTAGGTTTTGGTATATGGACAAACACAGTGCACCCAAAAATTCGTGGTTCTAGAGAAGGACAGATGGTGGTTGTTTATATTCGGTAAGGGTTTGTAAGGAAGTTTTAGACTTTAGGGTTCGAGTTGGGAGTCGGTTTATGAGGTAGACAGCGGTAACAAGGGCTTCAGGCCACAAAAACTTGGGAACTCGTGATTCTGTCAAAAGTGCCCGAGTTATTTCTAATATGATCCGATTTTTCTGTTCGGCAAAACCATTTTGCTCCGGGGTATGGGGCAGGAGGTTTGGTGAATTATACCTTTATTTTGGAAAAAAAGTTTCATATCAGAATTAACAAATTCTCCGCCGTTATCAGACCTAAAGACTTGGATTTGTTTTTGGAATTGAGTGAGAATCATGGCGTAGAAGGCGGTGAATCTATTTACGACCTCAGACTTATTTTTTAATAAATAAACCCAGGTCATTCGGGTGCAATCATCTATAAAGGTAACAAAATATCGATAGTTTTGGCCCCCAAGTACAGGAGTTGGACCCCACACGTCTGAATGAGTTAACAAAAAAGGTGAATCAACTCGTGTATTATTTGGTTTGAAGGTTTTTCGGTGACTTTTTGCTAGCACACATGTCTCACAATGTGTCTTACAACTTAAAGGAAAAGAGTTTAGGAAATAAAACATGTAGATAACCAGTAGATGGATGTCCAAGTCGCCTATGCCACAACCAAGCCTCCCGTTCCATGGTTCCGTGAGAGAGCATCACAGTTCCATTTAGAGTCACTTCGTCCACATAGTACAACCCTTGCCTCTCAGTGCCACGCCCAATGATCGCTCCCGTCCTGATATCCTGTAAGATACAAAAGGAGGTTGCATAAGAACAGAGCAATTCAATTCTTTCGTAACATGGCTAACGGACAACAGTTTATGCAACAAGGCAGTAACATAAAGACAATGTGAGAGTTTGAGGGTTGGTGATATTTCAATAGTGCCTCCGGTTCTAACATTTGTTTTTTCTCCGTTTGCTGTTTGTATATAAGCTTTTATCGGTTTGGTGGTGGTAGCAAAATCCGATAAATCATGAGTCATAGTATCGGTTGCTCCACAATCAAGAATCCAAGATTTTTCTCGTATGATATCACCCTTTCTTGCCACATTCACTATTCCTCCTATACTCAGGCCATTTTTGCAATTTTTTAAACTTTCATCTAAAAAATGAATGAATGTGGGATTTTGTGAACCTTTTAATTCAGGAGGGGCTTTTTTGCAATTTTGATTAAAGTAAATTGGGGGTTTCGAGATTTCAGATCTCTCACCCCCTTTACCTGCGTTCATGGAGGATCCATTTTCTTCCCAAGGTGCCTCCACCGCTGCCATCATTCCTCCGACACCAATAGGGTTTTCTGATCGCTACTTTTGTCTATGATGGTGGATTTACCCTTCTCCTGCCCGGTGTTCTTCGTTCCCTTTTTGTGGCCATCGGTCCACCAATCGGGATACCCTACGAGACGGAAGCACTGGTCTTTGGTATGTTTCATCATCCCACAGTGGTCACACTTTAGGCGAGATTTGTCTTCGAATTTTTTTGCTTCGAACCGGCGGTGCCCCTTTGCGGCAAGCCCTGCTCCGTCTGCTTCGGTGGTGACCAGTCCCACAGCTATTCCGTGTTGTTCATGGTTAGTTGCTCCCAGAATATTTTGGTGAGTGGCTTCCTTACGAACGGTGGCATAAGCCGCCTCCGTAGAGGGAAGTGGTTCTAAACGAAGGATTTCTCGTTTCACAGGTTCGTATTTTTTGTCAAGAGCATTCAAAAATTGAAACAGTTTCTGTTCTGACCTGTGTTTAGAGAAGGTCTTGATATCATCAGGATATTTCATCGGATTGGGGTCTATTCGGTCTATTTCAGCCCACACCCCTTAAAATGTTATCCAGAGTTCTTCGAGAGAACTGTTGTTTTGTTTGACTTCGTTGGCCTTCACGTGGAGATTGAAAGTTTGCAGCTTATCTTTGCCGCTGCTGTATGTGATCACGAGAGCATCCCACAATGTTTTTGCAGTGGGATACTCGGTTAGATTTCCAGCCAAGGTGGGTTCGATATTTTGAATAAGCCAAGAAAAGACGATCAAGTCTTCCTGCTCCCATTGCTCGAATGATTCACTGTCTTGGCTTGGAGGATCGGAGGTCAAATGTGATAGCAAGGACTTAGATTTTCCGCCTATGGCGACCCGAATCATTCGAGTCCATAGAGCATAGTTCTGGCTATTTAGTTTGAGATTTATATGGAGATTGTCGGATAGCTTTGGGTTTTGTGGTTGGGAACTAATGCCATTCTTTAAAAGATTGGCTAACTGCAGGGATAAGTTGGTTTCTGGGCTTTCGTCTTCGGCCATGGTGGCTGGATACAGAAAATTTGAACAGGCTACTCGGTAGAGGATGAGTTAACCTGCTCTGATACCATGTTTTTTAGAGAGAATTGAAGTGTTTTGTATATTCACTGATGATTTACAAAGCAAACAAGAACAAAATTTATACACAATTACAGGGCTCCTAATTTTAGACAGATAGCTAATTGATTGGGTAATTGATTGGCCAGTAGAAAGGAAATCATGAACTCTTCCTTGAATAGAGGGATACGATGTGAATGATAGCTGATCCTTGCATCGTTCCCTTTTTTAACAAAACTAACTTAGCTTTTTGAAGGGGCATCGGTTAGAAATCGACATGAATGATAGAGACTGAACCTCGTCCAGTGGCACACTGGTAGAGAGATGTGCATACCATTGCATTAAATACATTGTTATTCTACGTTCCAAATACATCACATAGATGTGCATACCACTGCATTGAAAGACTACTTGACAAAGTCTTGTAAGGAAATTTGGACAACTCTAAAGCATCTTTCACGTGTTGGCCGGAGGATAGAAGTTTACCGACCACCGATCGTTGATACTTTGCTACAACTTGGAGAGAACTAGGAAATTGAAAAGGATATGACAAACGGCCTCACAAAACAAAAGGGGCAAATGGAGTTCGATAATTCTATGCCCTAGGTACGAAAAGGTTATTTTTTCTCTAAATCCTATCATGGTTCAGCCTCCAAATGAAAATGTATACCTTGTTGGGGAGCCAACTATTCCATAGCGTTTTTAGATTGGATTTTTCCAAATTCATCTCATCCCAAGTCTCCTGGATTTAGGCTATTGAAAATATCCTATATTTTTCAAGCGCCCAAGTCCCATTTATCACGCCCCCATTTCCGAAGATGAGATTTGATAGCATGTATATTAGTGTCCCAAGTTGTTCATGTGCCCTACCCCTTTGTATCGGGCTTGACCAATTCCAATCAATTTTGTTATCTTCCCTAGTTGATCGAATATGTCCTTTACCGTACAATCTCTGTTTGATTTTTTTGGCATAAAGACAATGAAATATATTTGCTAAAGTTTGGGTTTCCATCCAATGACCAGTCCAAAACTTCACCGTTTCTCTACATCCTATTTTCTTCTTTAACCAATCTAGAAGCTCGATATTCAGTTTCTCGAAATACGTCATAGTTTTCCCGATGTTGCCCCAAATCCCGTTGAAGGATACTTCCGAATCCACATTTACAAATCCCTTTTTCGGACCATAAATAGTAGTGATTACTTGCTGCCAACGTTCTTTTCTCTAAGAAAACGCCGCTAGCATCTCGGAATTAACCCACCCGCTTCTATGTTGTTGATGCCTAAGCCTCCATGTTTTCTATTGGCACGCACATATATATGAGCATGTATCCATTACGCTTTTTTTCCTGGTTGCTCATACTTCAACAAACGCCCTGAATTTTTCTAGAATCGAGATCACCTGTAAAGGAGCATGGAACTACGAGAAGTAGTAAGGATACAAACAACGGAGTACAGCTCTCAAAGAACAAGGTGACCCCAAATGACAAGGAGAGAGATTTCCAAACTAAAAGTCTTTTGCCAAATTTCTCTATATTCTAGTCGAATTCGATGTTTTGTTAATCGAAATGTCAACCGGTAATCCTTGAAAAACAAAGGGAATTAATGTTGATGAAAATTTGATTTTCTTGGCAACGAACTGGACTAGAGAGTCTTGAAACCCTATTGTGAGCATCTAGCTCTTCAAGTTATCTATCTTCAGTCCGGAGACTACTTGGAAGCACCGAAGAATTTTGATTAAATTTAATGTGCTTTGAAGCGACCACTCACTTGTAAAAATGATGTCTTCTGCATATTATAAATGCGATAAACATCGCCCCATATTAGGAAAATGGATTGTTTTGAAAATGTTCTTTTGTATTGCTTCTAGCATTGTTAAGTTCTGCCCCTTGGTCATGAGATTTAATAGGAATGGCGATAACAAATCGCCTTATCGAACTCCTCTAGAAACTTCACACTCTATCGATGGTGATCCGTTTATGAGCACGGTGACTCGAGCAGATTCTAGACAACTTCTAATCCATTTGCACTAGGAGGTACCAAAACCTGTTAGCTCCATCATATTGTCTAGAAAGTTTTAACTTATCATGTCAAACACCTTATCCAAATACACTTTAAGAGACAGAAATATTGCGGTTTGATTTTCTTGTCTAACAAATAGTCTCGTTTAAGATGATGGCACCATCCAAGTGAAAGGATTATGTGCAAGACAGTAATTAGGATCACTATGTCCAATGTTATAAGACACTAGTGGGTCACACTGCTACACACCCAACCCGAGACCTATTGGATTTATCGTGTGAAAATAATTAATTAAGTTTAATTATTTGATAGAGAGAAAGGATAAATAATAAATTGTTTATTTATTATTTATCAGATAAATATAATTACTTGATTAACAAGTTTGAGTTAATTAAGGAAGTTATTGTGGATAGTTATTTATGGATTGGGATTCTTAATATGATTACCATAATTACCTATATAAATATAGGGTTAGGGTAATAGAATTACAACACTGATTTCATAATTACTTTCTCGCCAAGAATCCCAAACCTCTCTCTCTCTCTCTTGTCGGCGTTGACACACACACACACACACCGGAAGATTTTTCCGATCGAATCCTAGGCGGTCTAGCAGCCAGTCTCACGGTGGTGCAGTAGCGGTGTATCCCTCACTAGCTTCCGGAGAAAAGTTTGGATCGCTAAAGGTAAACGCGAGAAACCCCCTTGATAGATTTGTATCTGTTAAATTACGGTTGGATCTTTGTTCGGGTTTTGTTTTATCCGCTGCGTTTATTCGTCTATTCGTTTATATCTGTTTTATCCGAATCGCAAAAACCCAACAGTGGTATCAGAGCCACTTCCGTATATTTATCAGATCTGTTTTAGTTTTTTGATAAAAGTTGGTTTTTGGTAAAAATCTAATTTTCGGTAAAAATTTTGATTTTTGGATTAATCCCGAGACTTGTGGCAATCGGCGGTGGAACGGTGGTGATAAACCGACCGAACCGCCAAACCGATCGCCGGACGAATCCCCGATGGACCACCGGAAGCGAAGCCGTGAACCACCACCGAAGCCGCGATTGGCAACGGTGGTGGTGGCTGTTTTTGGGTCTCGTCGCAAACCACCACCGAAGCCACGATTGGCGACGGTGGTGGTGGCTGTGTCCATCGCAAACCACCACGCCGCCGAAGCCTCGATCGGCGACGGCGGTGGTGGTCGTTCCTCGCCAAAACCGTAAACCACCCACCACCAATTCGGTGGCGGTGGTCGATCTCAGTCTCGACACCACCAGCCACCAAAGCCGTGATCGGCGATGGTGGTGGTGGTCGTCCAAACACCGCAGAGCCGCACCACCGGTCGGCTAGGGCAGCCGCGGTGGTGGCGGCGGTTTCTGATTGTTTTCGGGGCGGCGGCGGTGGCGTTTGCGTCATCGTCGCACGCCGGCGACGATTAGGCGGCGGTGGTGGCGTTTTTTGCGTCATCGCCGTTCGCGACGATGGTGTTACGGGGCAGCGGCGGTGGCGTTCGTTTGGCGTCGCCGTCATGTGCCGGTTCCGGGCAATCGACGGCCGACCACGTCGCGGCGGTTGTCGATGGCGGATATAATTGGTGATAATTTTTGGTTCCGGTAAAACCATGATGGTCAAGACACGATAATCACTAAAGTTTTACGGATCAATTTTTTGGGGGATCGGGATTATCATTATCCTTTAATTGTTTTTGGGATAATTATCAAATTCGAATTAGGAACTCTTTTTCGAATTGGGATGAGTTTTAATTAGTATTTTAAAACTTTAATATAATCCAGTTTGGATTATTACAAAAACCAGTCTTATCAAAAACAGTTTTTGTCTTAGTTTAATTCTTTAAACTGCTTAGTTGTCATAGCCAAGCCCTTTGACCTATGGTTGTGTTCTTTATTGTGTTATTTTATTGCTTTATATAATTATTTTGGTAAGGGAGGCCTGCGTGCCATTTGCAACCCTTTTATGTAATAGTTAAAATTAGTTTCGTCAAATCTGAAGACGGAGTTTCACGGAGACACGACCGGAGATGTTGGAGCCAGTGGGAGCACCAAGATTTCATGCCTTGTGGTTGTTTAGTCACATAGGATTTTGGACCGTCAGTTCTCGTGTTGGCTCACGAGACTGACAATAGATCTGGGCAAAAGCTATGACACTGTTTTGTTTTTATCTGCGTGGTTGATTATGATTGCTTAGTCTTAGATAAAAACAAAAATTTTATGAAATCAGATTAAAGAGTTCGATTACAGTTTGTTTTTCGAACTAGTCTTTTTCAAAACTAAAAACTGGCTAAATCCTTAGGAAAATCTTAGATCAGTTAGTGTGATCCATTTGTGGACACCTTTGGCGTAAGGTACGTTGGGGCTCGAAGGAGTCGAACCTTTAGCCCCACGTTCAAACCCCAAGCTAAAGGGGGTGAAAAGACTCTGCGATATCGGGGGGTACCGACCAGAGTACATCCAGTTCAAAATGGTGCGATCTATTTTGGTAGTTGTTACAACTCACCGGGTGGTACCGGGCCAAAACACACTAGAGGGACTAAATATGCACGGATTCAAGTATCCGATGTCCCGACGATCTAGAAGTCGTATCTTCGTTTAAAGATGCGATTGGTATAAGGCGTTACCTACCAGAAATAGCATGGATTGGCTTGCGTGAGCAAACCGCCTGTCAATTCATGTGAAATATGGATTCTAGTCTAATATAATTATTGTTCTAAGGTAATAATTTATTAGAAATACAATCAGATAACTAAATCGGAATTTTATATTTGTCTGTAGATGTCTGCTATTATCTTTTATTCACCTGAGGAATCTCTCCGCCTGATAATGGGGAAATGGAAGCTTACAGGCCAAAATTTTCCAGTCTGGAAAATGCACCTTAACAATGTCTTGGATGCACAGGGTAAGCGGTACGTGATAGAGAAACCCGTTTCACGACCCGGTTGCAATGCTCCTGAAAAGGACTTTGCTGAATACTTCAAATTCATGGCTGACGAATCTGATGTGATGTCGATTCTGTCCTTTTCTACCTCACCCGAGTTTACTGCTGATTTGAGGGTTAGATATTGCCATGAGGTCGTGAAGAATATAGAGAACCAGGTGGGTTTCTATAAGAAGAGTGGGAAGTATCTGATCATGAAAGAGATCTATTCTCTGAAACTGGAAAAGGGTCAATCTGTTAAAGAGCATCTCCTAGAGATGAGGAAGCTCTTTAAAAGTTTGTCACGCATGGGATACAAAGTTTTCCAGGAAGAACTTGTGCATCTCATGTGGTTCTCCCTCACTGATGAGATACGTAACACAGTTAGTGCGTACATTGGAGAACCAAAGAGAGACGTGGCAAAGCTTCATGAGGATATTTTGGCCAGTTTGGAGCCGAAAACTGCAGCACCTGCTGACCTCATGGACACGGATTGGATTGACGAGCTGGGAGATCTGAGTTGCCCAGAATGCGGTAGCAAGGATATTTGTGCTCACTCGATGGACATCGACCAGCTAGACATCGGTTTACCCGATGCACCAGGTATCTTTATGATAGACTGTTTGATCACTTCTTATGAATCATGGGTACTTGATACAGGCAGTGGTAATCACATTTGTAATCATTTACAGGGATTCAAAAGAAAGGAGATGCTGGGGAAGGACCGTTCGAACCTAAGAGTCGGCGAAGGCCAGATGCTTGTAGCTGAGTCTATAGGGTCTTACAGTCTTAGTTTACCCTCGGGTCTAGTATTGGAACTTGAAAATTGTTACTATGTTCCTAGAATGATCAAAAATGTTATTTCTTTCGATTTACTTGTAGACCAAGGTTTTTATTATGATTATAAACTTATCTCTTGCTTTAAAAATGATATCTTTTATTTCAAAGCAACTCCCTCTAATGGTCTATATGTGTTAAATCTACAAGAAAATAGAGAAGTCTATCATATAAGTAAACGATCCAAGGATATTGAGGATCAGACTTACCTCTGGCATTGTCGTCTAGGTCACATAAACAAGAAACGCATAGAGAAACTCCAGAAAGGAGGACTCCTTGGGTCTTTCGATTTTAAACCGTTTGACAATTGCGAATCTTGTTTATCCGGCAAGATGACAAAGCAACCCTTCAACAAAGATAATGAAAGGGCAAATGATTTGTTGGGAATTATACACACAGATGTGTGTGGTCCCTTCAGTCATGAAGCTAGAGGAGGATACCGGTACTTCATCACTTTTACTGACGATTTCAGTAGATATGGTTATGTCTACTTGATGAGACATAAATCTGAAGCCTTTGAAAGATTTAAGGAATTTCAGAGTGAAGTACAGAATCAACTTGACAAGAAGATCAAGTTCCTAAGGTCAGATCGAGGTGGGGAATATCTGAGTCAGGAATTTAACAATCATTTGATAGAATGTGGGATTGTTTCACAACTCACACCTCCGTACACACCCCAGATGAATGGTGTGTCAGAAAGGAGAAACCGTACCTTGCTTGATATGGTAAGATCAATGATGTGTCGTTCCTCACTACCAGTGTCATTTTGGGGACATGCGCTCGAAACAGCGGCCCACATACTGAACAAAGTGCCAACTAAATCGGTAGAAAAGACACCATATGAAATTTGGACAGGCAAGAAACCAAAATTGTCTTTTCTAAAGATTTGGGGTTGTGAAGTATATGTCAAGAGACCAACTTCTGAAAAACTCAAACCCAAATCAGATAAGTGCTTCTTCGTAGGATATCCCAAGACTACTGTGGGATACTACTTCTACAATCCTACCGAGAACAAAGTCTTTGTAGCTCGGGGAGGTGATTTTCTGGAGGATAAGTTCCTCAACCAAGAGGATACCAGGAATGATGTAGATCTACAGGAGGTAGAGGAAGATGACACTTCACCGATAGTTGAGCCAGTTGCTCAACAAGAATATGTTGAGACTCAACCGGAAACGGTTGAGGAGGTGCAAACACAGGACCTTCGCAGATCCACTAGGATAAGGCAAGAGCCAGATAGGTATCTTGGGTTCTTAGTCTCTCAGGATGATGGAGACTTGAATGAACCGACCTCCTATGGAGAAGCTGTATCAGGCAGTGAGTCTGAACAATGGCAGGAGGCCATGAAGGCTGAGATGCAGTCCATGTACGACAACCAAGTATGGGAGTTGACAGATTTACCCCAACACAGTAGGGCTGTTGGACGTAATTGGGTTTTCAAGAAGAAAACTGACATGGACGGTAATGTGCACACCTTTAAAGCTAGACTGGTAGCAAAAGGTTTCACGCAAACTCATGGTATTGACTATGATGAAACTTTTTCACCAGTAGCAATGTTAAAGTCTATTAGGATCTTGATGGCCATTTCAGCGTACTTCAATTACGAGATTTGGCAGATGGATGTTAAGACGGCCTTCCTGAACGGGAAGTTAACAGAAGACGTCCATATGGAACAGCCGGAAGGTTTCATAGATCCAAAGAATCCTAATAAAGTGTGCAAGTTGTTGAAATCCATATATGGATTAAAACAGGCATCTAGAAGTTGGAACTTACACTTTGATGAGCGAATCAAAGAATTTGGTTTTGCCAAGAGTGAGTTTGAACCATGTGTTTACACAAAGTTCAGTGGGAGCATAGTAACCTTCTTGGTCTTATATGTAGATGATATTCTACTCATTGGAAATGACGTACCAACTTTACAGAGTGTAAAGACTTGGTTAAGCAAGTGTTTCCAAATGAAAGACCTTGGAGAAGCCGCCTATATACTTGGTATAAAGATCTATAGGAATAGATCTAGACGGCTTATCGGGCTTAGTCAGAGTACATACATTGACAAAATCCTGAAACGATTCAGGATGGAGGAATCCAAGAAAGGATTTATCCCAATGCAGCATGGCATAGTGCTAAGCAAAGCACAGTGTCCTGTTTCTAGTGAAGATCAGGAAAAGATGAAATTGATCCCATATGCTTCAGCGATAGGATCAATTATGTATGCCATGTTATGTACAAGGCCCGATGTTGCTTACTCGATAAGTGTTACGAGCAGATACCAGCAGAACCCAGGTGAAGCCCATTGGGTGGCTGTCAAGAACATTCTCAAGTACATGAGACGCACAAAAGAAATGTTCTTGGTCTTTGGAGGATCTGAAGACGAGATTAGCGTCACAGGCTACACTGACGCTAGTTTTCAGACCGGCAAAGATGATTTTAGATCACAGTCAGGATATGTATTTACCCTAAATGGAGGCGCGATCTCGTGGAAGAGCTCGAAGCAAGATACCATAGCGGATTCCACTACAGAGGCAGAGTACATTGCAGCATCAGACGCGGCAAAGGAAGCTGTCTGGCTCAGGAGTTTTATCACGGATCTAAGAGTTGTAGCCAGTATCTCTAGACCCATTGATATTTACTGTGATAACTCTGGGGCAGTAGCGCAAGCGAAGGAGCCCAGAGAACATCACAAGTCGAGACATGTACTCAGGAAATATCACCTCATCCGAGAGATTATTGGAAGAGGAGATGTGAGAATATGCAAGATTCCGACGGATGAGAACGTTGCAGATCCGCTAACAAAGCCTTTAGCTAGAGCAAAGCATGAGGGCCATACTAGTTCCATAGGAATGCAGTACCTGGATACTAGTAGTTAGTTTATGTTATCGATTATCAATGTAATTTTGAAACATTATGAAAGTTTATTTCACTGTGTGTTGGAAATAAAGAGATACTATTTTAAAGATGTTTCAAGAAAATTACTTTTCGCATATTTAAGGTTATCCATGATTTTTCACGAGTTCGTAAAAATCTAAATCTCCGTAGCAACTTATTGAGATGGGAATCTCAGTAGGGTTATAACGCTATTATGAAGTGTTTAATATACAGTTGATATAGTTAGACATTCATAGATACTTATCAGAGTGAATAGGTATTGGATGTGACCAGTTTCAAGTCTGCTTCATGGAGCCCTTGTCATAAGCATTGACTTGATGATAGGTTGTCCTTTGACCTGAGATATCTGGTCTATGATCATGAGGACTACTGTACTCTTAGCATGCTCTAACGCCGCACCGTAACTGGGTGGTCATAAGGGGTATGACTAGATGCAGCGGAAGCCGTGGTTGTAGATGCGGATAGTCAAGATGGGATTTACACCTCCTACATGGGAGAGATATTTCTGGGCCCCCTGACGATTAAGATTGGCAGAAATGCGTGGCCACGCTCGGGTAGAATAACAGTGGGTTATTTGGAAGATCCGTTACTGCAGGCAATCGAGATCAGAGTCAGGAAATACTTGAGTTTATGATTGAACTATCTCAGCTCCATGTCAAAACTCACTTTAAAATATCGTGTGTAAAAGGAATGAACCTGTGTACAATTCAAATATGAATCGTATCTCTGGCTATAAGAGATCTTATAACCTGGTCAACCTAAGTGTCTGGCTAGGGACCTCCTTAGGCTAATAGTGACAGTTAAGTTACTTGTCTGGCACAAGTGGGAGTCTGAAAGGATTATGTGCAAGACAGTAATTAGGATCACTATGTCCAATGTTATAAGACACTAGTGGGTCACACTGCTACACACCCAACCCGAGACCTATTGGATTTATCGTGTGAAAATAATTAATTAAGTTTAATTATTTGATAGAGAGAAAGGATAAATAATAAATTGTTTATTTATTATTTATCAGATAAATATAATTACTTGATTAACAAGTTTGAGTTAATTAAGGAAGTTATTGTGGATAGTTATTTATGGATTGGGATTCTTAATATGATTACCATAATTACCTATATAAATATAGGGTTAGGGTAATAGAATTACAACACTGATTTCATAATTACCTTCTCGCCAAGAATCCCAAACCTCTCTCTCTCTCTCTCTTGTCGGCGTTGACACACACACACACACACCGGAAGATTTTTCCGATCGAATCCTAGGCGGTCTAGCAGCCAGTCTCACGGTGGTGCAGTAGCGGTGTATCCCTCACTAGCTTCCGGAGAAAAGTTTGGATCGCTAAAGGTAAACGCGAGAAACCCCCTTGATAGATTTGTATCTGTTAAATTACGGTTGGATCTTTGTTCGGGTTTTGTTTTATCCGCTGCGTTTATTCGTCTATTCGTTTATATCTGTTTTATCCGAATCGCAAAAACCCAACACCAAGATGCTCCTGTTTTGTATACAGGTCGATTGCATCTAGCTAATGACCGAGGGAAGCATATTTTTAATATACCTGAAGGAGTGTTGGCCACCACTTTGTAATAGAAACCTGTTAGGCATATGTTCTTTAGTCAAAGATAGTGAACGCATTTTTATCTTTAGAGAATAATGTTATTGAAAGCGGAATTACAACTGTTATTCGGAAGAGGAAGATAGGGCTTACATAAAGGTGGAGAGGGGTTCTCCATGGGTGTTAAAAAAACCATTGGACGATTCAAACCAGTCAAACCAAGCCAACCCAGAACATTTTTGGTTGTTTGATCAATCTGGCGGTCTTCTCCGATCTAAAATATAACCAAACCACTCGGTCCAGTGCCGTATGCACTTTGAATGCTTTTTTAAGCTTTCGGACTGAAATGATCGCAAAAAATCTTATTTAGGTTTCGTGTTGTAGGATTAACTTATATGGATCAATATGAAGAAAAATTATTCAAGACATTAAGCTTTTAGATTTCACTTCACTATTGTAGCCGTATGCCAAATTAGTAAAATTCTGAAAACCATTAAGTATTAAAATCTAAATTCCAAAGCGTCTTTCAACTTGTTCATGCTACTCCAAATTCCAACTATATACCGTTGATGAACTTGTTTAACTTTTTTTACTTCCTCAGTGTGTTTCAATTATCAAGACATATTTAGTGTTAACAATAATGTTTTACTTTTTGAGATATAGGTGGAAACCGCTTATATCTATCAGACTAGACCGTCTTTTGTGTTCGGTTTGACTGTTTTGATCACTTAACTTGCTACTGAACTGCTTGATTTAAAAAAAATCTAAACTGCCCATTTTCTTTGTTTTTTCGTTTAAAGGGTTAGACCTTCCAATCTGGTCGTAATGGGATCGAGTTTTGCAAGATTTCACTGAGAATGGTGAAGTATAAGGATGTTCAAAAATTCAGTGATCCAGTTAGAACTAACCAAACATAATTAGATGTCCAACTGTAATTGGGTAAAATTGGATTGTAAATTTCAACATCCAATTATAATCGGTCGGTTCGTGGATGGCAGTGTCGATTTAACCAAAACTAACCGAACGAAGCCTATCAAAATCCAATTACTATCTAGTTATACAACTATCATCCAATTAATTTGTTTTCAATCCGCATAGATTGGAAAAAAATTTGTATTGGTTTTTCCAATTTTAGTGTCAGTTGTGTTGGTTTTAACATATATTACTTACTACTGATTAATCAATTTGTTTCATTATTGGAAACTTGGATTAAAATAACACATTCGAAGTATCCAATCTCATCATCCATTGAATATTGGATGAATCCAATCTGATTCAATACAATTAACAATGGCATGATCTAGTTCAATCTAATGTATATCCAATAAGGATATTTAATGTATGAAACTTGATCTAAGCATCCATTTGAATGGAGTTGATCATTTGTCCAATTTAAATAGGATTGGATTGGAATGCAAAATCCGACATCTAATGGATGATTGGATCAATCCAGTTCCCCTCACATCCAGTGAATGTCAATAGATGAACAAGCCTAGTAACTGAGTTTCACCTGAGTACTAAAGGAGAGAAGTTCATTGGCTAGAGAAACCAAGGGGTGAAGGAGTCCATGTCTCCGGGTAATTAGGGTTCTTAAATAGTAAATTGCTTTGATCCTTAAAGTTTGCTGAAATGTTTAAAAACATGACCAAACCCTTGTAAGTCTAGAAAACATTCTTTTGGTCTTCATTTTGTTCTAAAAATGGTATCTGTTGCTAATTTCATTTAAACAATGAAACTTATATTATATTATATAAAGTTATATTTACCTAGAATAGTTCCTAGATTACAAGACTATTGTCTCTCATGTTACTTTTTGATAAGTTTCTTTGGCGAAACCATCAACTTGTCATCTCCCACCTCCATCTTCCCCTCCCGCTTTCCCTCTTCGACTCCTCCATTTCACCCAAGAACACATATTTTAATTACATACATATATATATATATATATATATATATATATATATATATATAGAGAGAGAGAGAGAGAGAGAGAGAGAGAGAAAAGACCTTAAGATGATGACATGACGTAATGAGAGATTCCTATTGGTACTTATTTAATTTCTCCCAATTTTGATATTTTTAAAAGGATGTTGTTATCTATACCTCACACAACTCTTTCCTCACTCACATAAAAGTAGACCCCTACACTGGTTCCCCTTGTGCACACATATAAACTACCATGACCCTCATAAGGGGTCCATATATAATTCACCTTTTAAAAAGAGTGAATAGATTGAAGATTGGTGTTGTTTAGGTCATTGCACATCCGCTTTCAGCTAACCTTTTCTTAACTAAAACCTATCCTTAAAAATCTTCTCCGATGCAAACCTTATCAAAAGCTTTTTCGTCAATTACATTTAATAATTTATCCATGTCTAATTACAATGTTATATAGATGTTCCTCGTTTAGTGCTGGTATGATCGCACAAAAAATCTCGTTTAGTGACAGAGATTCTTGACGTTGGAGGAGACAACCGAAACGGTACTAAGGCGCAAATGCTGAAAGAAGTTGTGGTTCACGCCTATCTGTGGAAGCTTTGGATGGCAAGAAATGACAAGGTGTTTTCTAACCGTCAGGTGAATGCGTTAAACCTTGCAAACAACGTTCAGGATGTCACTTTTCTTTGGCTTTCTTTGAGGAGCAAACTTTGTAAACTAGCGAGTAGATCGATTGGTGTTGTAATCCGCCGAACGTTTTGTAATCTTTTTTTACCAGGTTCGTGCTCTTCATTGAATTTGCCGTTCAAAAGAAAAAGATGTCCCTCGTATAATTTGACATTTTAAAGCCCACATGCTTTTTTGTAAAAACGCATTTACTTTTTTTTTTTAAAAAGAAAAAAAAAATACAATTACATAACACTAAAATTCAAATATTTAAAAGCATTACAATAAACTATATATAAAGAGAATCTATTTGTGGGTGCCAAATCAATCAATTCAAGAACACTTAATCAAGATGATGTATATGCTAAGTACAAGGATTCAAAGTAGATTGCATTCCATATATTGATGAGAGAAGCATAAAGGAAGGAAAGTACAAATGATGATTACTACTCCTATTTATACTAACTCTATGGACTAGGCTTTTTAGAAAATAGATGGGCCTAAACACTTGGGCCTTAAACACAAATTACATAAATGACAACCAACTTTAGAGAAATTACAAATTGACACAACTAACAAATATTTCTAACAATTTCCCCTTTGTGTCAATTTCTCCGCTTCTGATGATGACTTGATGATTTCTTCTTTGACCCTTCAGTCTCTTTGGGGTTCTTTGATGCTCCTTCTCTTCATTGTGATGATGGTGGCGGCAGTCTCTCCTCAACTCTCTTGACTGGTCCCTCTATCTTCCGAAGACCACAATAAGATTCGAAGCGTCGTAGAATAATGCGATGTTCTAGCCGATGCTCGATGATCTGGAAAACCTCGTCTATCAGAATGGAGGGATTTATCCAGTGCTTGGTCTTCAACACCTCAAGCTCAAGCCTCTTCTTTTCGGTAGCCAAACCTTTGTTGATGATGTGGAGCGTCCCATCACTGTACTTGTGAACCTCATCGCATCGCATAAACTTCTTCTCTTCCTTCTGATTCTGGTACACTACCCCAAGAGTTGGTTTCGCGAGGACTTGGTAGAGAGGATAGCGATCGATGTTTGGGAGGTCTTGATTTGGCGGGGAGAGGTTGATCGTGCTCTGATGACTCTCTAACCCGATCTGAAAGTCATGAGTCTCTGAGTTCTTCCGGTTCCTCTAGATAAAGCGCTTAACAGCTTCTAGTCCTTTGAATGTCTCCTGAGGTCGGGTTGTAAGCGTCTTCAAGTCAGTGTATAATGTGTCTATGTCATCAATATGCACATTATCGAAATCAGCTTCGGAGAATGTGAACTCCCCGTTTCTCTTTCGGATGACAGAAAAGACTGAGAACCATAAGCTCTGGAAGCATACGGATGAAACCTCACTGATTCAGATGATCGGGTTATCATAGAAGAACACATCTGCTTTGGGTTTGGCTTGAGTATCCATCCAACAGAGATACCTAGTCTGCTTTTGTTGTGGCAGATCGGTGATGTCGTAGTACTTCTCCAGAGGCAAGTTCTCCACCTTGTCAGTGAAGATGGAACTATGAATATCCTCAAGGTAACTTCCACGCCTTCTTTCTCTATCCCACTTGACTGATTTTAGCGGCTCCACATACTTTCTGCGATTTGAAAGTGCACCCTTCTCCCTGGTATAGATCACCTTGGGAGGTGATACCGATGGTTGCCTCCATTGACCATGAATCGGTCGCTGAGGGCCATGTGTCACGGGGTTGTTCGAACCACGACGAGGGGCTTTGACTGGTGGAGAGGGAGTGCGAGAAGGTGAATCATCCTGAACTGGAGATGGAGGGTGAGGCAGTACCCTTAGTTGAGGACCTCTATATGTAGGAGACGGTGCAAGAGGAAGAGGAGACCGACGTGCTGAAGGCGTATCATATGTAGGCGAATGATGTGGAGACATATGAGGTGAAGAAGAGTCAGAACTATACATCTCCATACCCGGAAGCGACTGATGTGGAAGAGACTGATGTGATACCAGAAGAGGAGAGTCAGAACTGTAGCTCTCCATGCATGACTCATAATCATCTGAAGGAACATCACCTGAAGCGGCTACGCGGACAGGGTGAGAGATTTCCGGGTTGACACAAAAAACAATCTCTCGACCCTCTGCTGAATCTGCCTTTGGGTTCTGACCAGGCTGACACTGAGATACATCGGCACCGGTCCCCATATGAGTACCGAAAGGAGCGGCGCCGGAAGATGTGCCTGTCAGAGCTGAAGAGCCAAGCCGAGCCTTCTTGTGGATTTCCCCTCACGGCGATCGGGGTCATCTCGGTCGTCGTGTCGGCGCTTTGGTGGCTCGGCTGATGCATGGCAAGAAGTCTCAAGGGCTCGGATCTGAGTCTGCATTGATCTCAGCTAAATCCTCCGTCTTCAGGGCATCAAGCTTCCCTTCGAGCCTCTGGATAGATAAGACTACCTCTTGAGAAGAGAAGGTAGCCGGCTCGGGACGGCTCGCGGGAAGTGATGGATCAGAGAATCGCTTCAAGTATCCCAGAAGATTGACCTCATGGTCAGAAAGATCACTTCTGGTAGTAAGATGCCATAAGAAGGTCCCGTAACTCATCGGTAGAGGAAACGGGAGCGGTAGATCTCGGAGGTGGGGTTGGTGATCGGGGAGGTGGTGTTGGATCTCGTACAGGCTCAGTCACCTTCCCTTTGCCCTTTAACCGGGCATCAAGTGCCGCAAACTTTGCATCAAACTCCTCACGGACAGCCTTTAGGGCGCTGTCCATCATTTCCCTGACAATAAATGTCGGGTAAGTAACACCGGGCTCACATAGAGTACTCGTTTGTGTTGGGAATCGAGGGATACAAGAACATGCACAGCGGATAACAAAAAACCCGATTCCCAATCGAGGATCCAATCCTAAACCATACAGATACAATTAAGGGTGTTTCAGTGGATTACCTTTTGTGAACAATAACTCTGAATTGCAAGCAGGGGATACACCGCTACTGGCACCGGTTGAGAGAGTTGCTAGACCACCACCGAGGATTACCCGAAAAACGAATGCAGACCTTCCTCCTACTGGATTCAGGCGCCGGTTTTGGGAGAGGGAGAGAGAGAGAGTTTTCTGGGTTTTTGAACTGAATCAATCAATTAACTGATACCCCAAACCCTTTATTTATATGGACAAAACAAGCAGTGTTTGATTCCATATATAATTCTTGGTAATTATCTCTGAAATAATTTCCATAATTATCCAATTAATTAATCTAACTGATTAATTAATTATAAATAATTAAACTAATTATTTATTCCCTTTTCTCTCTAAATAATTAATTAACCAATTAATTAATTCCCATAATCCAAACATTCTCATTTTGGTGTGCAGCGGTGTGACCTACTAGTGTCTTATAACATTGGACACGGTAACCCTGTTACTGTCTCGCACATAATCCTAACAGACTCTCACTTGTGCTAGACACGTAACTGTACTGTCACCATTTGCCTAAGGAGGTCCCTAGCCAGACACTTAGGTTAACCAGGTTATAAGATCTCTTATATTCAGAGATACAATTCACACTTGAATTTGTACACAGGTTCATTCCTTTTGCACACGATATTTCTAAAGTGATTTAAGACATGGAGTGGAGGATTCATTTCTTAAAATCAAGTATTTCTTGACTCTGATTTCGATTGCCTGCAGTAACGGATATTACTAAATAACCCCTGTTATTCTATCCGAGCGTGGCCACGCGTTTTCTGCCAATCTTAATCGTCAAGGGGCCCGGAAATATCTCTCCTTTTGAAGGAGGTGCAAATCCCTTCTTGACTACTTGCATTTGGATCCACGGCTTCCGCTGCATCTAGTCACGTCCCGTATAGCCACCCAGTTACGGTGCAGCGTTAGTACGTGCTAAGAGTACAGTGGTCCTCGTGTTCCCAAACCAAGTATCTCAGGTCTAAGGACAACCTATCAAGTCAGTGCCTATGACTGAGGCTCCATGAAGCAGACTTGATTACTGGTCACTTCCAATACTCAAACACTCTGATGAGTATCTACAAATACTTGGTCACATCACTTGTGCTTTTATTCTTTACTTTGAATAAATCATCAAGTATTTATAATAGCGTTAAACTCCCTATTGAAATTCCCATTTCAATAAGTGGCTACGGAAATTTAGATTTCATACAAGACTTTGTAGAATCAAGGATACGTTAAATATGCGAAAAATAGTTAATTTAGAACAATCATGAAATTAAAACCTCCATTTATTTCCAACACACTGTGAAATAAAAACTTTACATGATTACATTGTTTCTAAATTAGACTATAGTAATAATTAATAAACTAAGTACTAGCTACTGGCTTCCAGGTACTGCATCCCAATGGAATTCGCATGTGCCTCATGCTTTGCCCTTGCTAGTGGCTTTGTCAGCGGATCTGCGACATTGTCTTCTGTTGGAATCTTGCATATTCTTACATCTCCTCTTCCAATGATCTCTCGGATGAGGTGATACTTTCTGAGCACGTGTCTCGACTTGTGATGCTCTCTAGGTTCCTTTGCTTGCGCCACGGCTCCTGAGTTATCACAGAATATATCTATCGGTCTCGAGATACTGGCAACCACTCTGAGATCCGATAGAAAATTCCTCAGCCAGACAGCTTCCTTTGCCGCATCACATGCTGCAATGTACTCTGCCTCTGTAGTTGAGTCTGCAATCGTGTCCTGCTTCGAGCTCTTCCACGAGATCGCACCTCCGTTTAGGGTAAAGACGTACCCTGACTGTGACCTGAAGTCATCTCTGTCGGTCTGGAAACTAGCGTCAGAGTATCCTGTGACACTAATTTCATCCTCAGAACCTCCAAAGACCAAGAACATTTCTTTCGTTCTTCTCAGATACTTGAGAATGTTCTTGACAGCCACCCAATGGGGCTCACCTGGATTCTGTTGGTATCTGCTCGTAACACTTACTGAGTAAGCAACATCGGGCCTAGTACATAGCATGGCATACATAATCGATCCAATTGCAGAAGCATATGGAACCGATTTCATTCTGTCCTGATCCTCACTAGAAACAGGACACTGTGTTTTACTTAACACTATGCCATGTTGCATTGGAATGAATCCTTTCTTGGATTCATCCATCCTGAATCTTTTCAGGACTTTGTCAATGTATGTACTCTGACTAAGTCCGATAAGCCGCTTAGATCTGTTTCTGTAGATCTTTATACCTAGTATATAAGCGGCTTCTCCAAGGTCTTTCATCTGGAAACATTTACTTAACCATTCTTTAACACTCTGTAAAGTTGGTACATTGTTTCCTATGAGTAGTATGTCATCTACATACAAGACCAGGAAGGTTACTATGCTCCCACTGAACTTAGTGTAAACACATGGCTCGAACTCACTTTTAGCGAAGCCAAACTCTTTGATTCGCTCATCAAAGTGTAAGTTCCAGCTTCGAGATGCTTGCTTTAATCCATAAATAGATTTTAGCAGTTTACACACCTTATTAGGATTCTTAGGATCTTCAAACCCCTCTGGTTGTTCCATATAGACGTCTTCTGTTAACTTTCCATTCAGAAAGGCTGTCTTGACGTCCATTTGCCAAATCTCGTAGTTAAAGTACGCTGAGATGGCCATTAGAATCCTAATTGACTTTAACATGGCCACTGGTGAAAAGGTTTCATCATAGTCGATACCATGAGTTTGTGTGAATCCTTTTGCGACCAGTCTGGCCTTGAAGGTGTGTACATTTCCATCCATGTCGGTTTTCTTCTTGAAAACCCATTTGCGTCCAACAGCCTTACAGTGTTGTGGCAAATCAGTCAACTCCCAGACTTGGTTGTCATACATGGATTGCATCTCGGCCTTCATGGCTTCCTGCCATTGTTCAGACTCACTGCCTGACACAGCTTCTCCATAGGATGTTGGTTCATTTAAGTCTCCGTTATCTTGAGAGACTAGAAACCCAAGATACCTATCTGGTTCTTGTCTTACCCTGCTGGATCTGCGAAGGTCTTGTGTTTGCACTTCCTCAATCGGCTCTGATTGAGGTTCAACATTGTTATGTTGAATTTCTGGCTCAACAACTGGTGTAGTGTTTTCTTCGTCTACTATCTGTAGATCTACATCCTTTCTGGTGTTTTCTAAACTGAGAAACTTTTCTTCCAGAAATTTTCCATTTCGAGCAACAAACACTTTGTTCTCTTCAGGGTTGTAGAAATAATATCCCACGGTGGTCTTGGGATATCCAACGAAGAAACACTTGTCGGATTTGGGTTTGAGTTTTTCTGAGGTAGGTCGTTTGACGTAAACCTCACAACCCCAAATTTTCAGAAAAGATATGTTGGGTTTCTTACCCTTCCATAACTCGTATGGAGTCTTTTCTACCGACTTTGTTGGCGCTCTGTTCAGTATGTGTGCTGCTGTTTCGAGCGCGTGTCCCCAGAATGATACTGGCAGCGAAGAATGACACATCATCGTTCGTACCATGTCAAGTAAGGTACGATTTCTCCTTTCTGATACACCGTTCATCTGAGGTGTATACGGAGGTGTAAGTTGGGATACAATCCCACACTCCATCAGATGATTGTCAAACTCATCACTGAGATATTCGCCACCACGATCTGACCGTAAGAACTTGATCCTCTTGTCAAGTAGATTCTGTACTTCATTCTGATATTCCTTGAATTTCTCAAAGGTTTCAGATTTATGTCTCATCAAGTAGACATATCCATACCTACTGAAGTCGTCAGTGAAGGTAATGAAGTACCGGTATCCTCCTCTTGCTACATGACTGAAAGGTCCACATACATCTGTGTGGATTATTTCAAGCAAGTCAGTAGCCCTTTCATTCTCACTGTTGAAAGGTTGCTTTGTCATTTTACCAGATAAACAAGATTCGCAATTATCAAAAGGTTTGTAATCGAAATTGCCAAGAAAACCTCCCTTTAGGAGTAGTTCAACGCGTTTCTTGTTTATATGGCCTAAACGACAATGCCAGAGGTAAGTCTGATCCTCAATATCCTTGGATCGCTTACTTATATGATAGATTTCACTATTGTTGTCTTTAAGATTTACAGTGTATAGACCATCTACAGGTGTAGCTTTAAAGTAGAAAATATTATCTTTAAAAACCGAAATCATTTTATAAGAATATTTATAGTAAAAGCCTTGGTCTACCAACAAATCAAAAGACAATACATTCTTAATCATATTTGGAATATAATAACAATTATTCAGTTCCAAAACTAGACCCGAGGGTAAACTAAGACTATAAGATCCCACGGCTTCAGCAATCAACGGAGTGCCTTCGCCCACTCGTAGGTTCGAACGGTCCTTCCTCAGAGTCTTTCTTCTAGTGAATCCCTGTAAATGATTACAAATGTGGTTACCACTGCCTGTATCAATTACCCATGATTCATAAGAAGTGATTAAGCAATCTATCATAAAGATACCTGGAGTATCGGGTAAACCGATATCCATCTGGTCGATGTTCATCGAGTGCTCGCAAATATCCTCGCTGCCGCACTCTGGGCAACTCAGATCTCCCAGCTCATCTATTATGTCAGTGTCCATGAGATTCGCAGGTTCGGGTACTGGCTCTAGACTGGCCAGGATATCTGCATGAACTTTATCCACGTCGCTCTTTGGTTCCTTCATGTAGGCACTAGCTGTGTCCTGAACTTCCTTTGTGAGGGAGAACCACATGAGATACACTAACTCTTCCTGAGTCATCTTGTACCCCAGACGTGATAAACATTTAAAAAGCCTTCTCATATCAACAAGATGGTTTTTAACTGACTGACCCTTCTGTAGCTTCAGGGAGAGAATCTCTTGCATGATCAATAGCTTCCCCGTGTGCTTGTAGAGACCTAGCTGGTT